>CM076461.1:23772813-24984063 GCA_038419695.1 Scomberomorus guttatus
CTACTAGATGGTGCTGTGTAGTTTTTTGTGTATTTTTAATAAGGATTTATGCCATGTGTGGAATATTTCTTGGATTACTACCGATTGTTTCTCTTTCTTTCTTAGTTTGAATATTTTTATTGTGTATGTTGGGTTTTGTGCACACACTGCAAACAACTTTACCTCTGAGATAATAATAAAGTTCATCTTAATCCTCCACTTGCAGATACTGGCAGACAGCTGCAGCCCAAACCTCCACCTCCAGCCTCCAGCTTCTGCAAGCTACCTGTACTGCTGCCTTCACCTGCGGATTCTAGCAGACAGCTCCAGCCCCAACCTCCACCTCCTGTCTCAACCAGCAAACTGCACCACCTCCTCCACCTACAGGTTGTGGCAGAATGTTGCAACCTAAACCTCCACCAGCAGATGCTTCCAGCTCATCTCTGAAATATCTGCTTCCACCTGCAGATTATGACAGCTCCAGCCCAAACCTCCACCTCCAGCTCCAGATTCTGCAAGCTACCTGTACTGCTGCCTCCACCTGCAGATTCTCACAGACAGCTGCAGCCAGAACCTACACCAACTTCTTCTACTAGAAAGTTGAAGAGTCCCACTCCACCTGAAAGTTCTACCAAACTCCACTAACAGCTTCTTCCAGTCATCCACAGAACCAGCCTCCTCCTCCAGCCCACAGTAACCATCTGCTCCTCCAGCCAGTGACTAAAAACATGTCATTTATCCATGTCTGAGCCATGTTGTAGCTAAAACGATGTTTGAACATTTGGGAAGATAAAAAAAAACAACCCAAAAAAACAAACAAACGGGTATTTATGTCATGTATATTGTTTTGGCAAATGTATTGTAAGTGTTTATTTTTGGAAATATCAAAACAAACTACCAGTATTTTTTGTAATTAAATGTGTAGAGAATTTTCATTCTATCTCAGGGAAGGGTACCTTAAGGGAATTGCATATTGTTAAAAATGGACCTCCAGCACTTAAATGCACCTTTATTTCTTTTATTGTATTGAAGTGAATTTGCCTTATTCATTATTAGACCCCTATTCAACTTAAACCATTTTTACTTATTCTGGGTTTCTTTGCACATATGAGTAATTTTAATGTTTTTCTCATGTGTCATATTCTGATTCAAAGATAAAATAAAATGCTGTATTTTCACTGTCAAATGATTTTTTGTCATTGCTATAATCTGAACATTATGACAACAATTGACCAACATGATGTAAAAAATTCAGAGGGATGTCTGTGTACACTATTACTACATTAAAAGATATTATTATTGTCAAGCTTTTCTCATGTTATGTTTACATTTCTTTATTTCTGAAGATCTTAAATGTTGAAAAGTGAGTCGAAGTGAGCCAAACATTTATCTCATAGGCAGGGTCTATGTCCCATCCCAAACTGAAGGAAATGAACAGAGAGTCATTGACAAGTGTAAAGACAAAACTAAAGGCATGTTCTACTATGACAAATATACAGAGATAAGACTCAGGATTCATGACTACATCCAGTTGTTTTGTAGTTTGTAGGTTCACTATAACTCCTGCTGGTTTTACACATCCATGGTGAATATGAAAATATTGATTATAGCTGCTTTAAGTTGAAATAACCGTTGTATTCTCATATTTATTCAGTTCCTCTGAAATAAAATGGATTTTATTTTTCCCCATCAGAAGAATAATTTACTCTAATCAGCTAAAAGACTTCAGAGTTGCATATATAAATATCCACACATTATTTCTTTAAGCATTATAGCCTCTATGCTGTGTCTTTAAGCACAATATCATTTAATAGCATTAAAATAAATGGAGTAAATTTTAGGTATATTTTCCACTATATATACAAAAGCTAATTAGTTATATGATAACTATTATTTAAAAGAATGAAAGAGAAAAGATTTGTCATATGATACGACAAATGAATATGATAATTAGATATAGACTAGAGTTGATTGAAAAACTCAGCTGGCTGATATACAATTCTACTAGTTTCCTTGGTATAAAATCCAACTAAAATCTACGTTTTGAAACGTAAATTTGGGCTGAATTGATTCTTAATTGATCTTGTATAAATATGATTTAATTTAACGTTTGCTAAAATAATGTTTGTAAGCCTGCTTGTCTTCTACTTGTACTGATCTATATACCTAGATATACAACATTTATTTTAATCCTTATTGCAGATGGAAATTAACCAAAATGAAACATTTTAAAGCTTTTTAACCGTTTGGATGCGAGAGAGGGAAACAGTGTAGATGTGTTGTAAACTTTGATCAACTGTCTGCAGCTAGTTTACGACAGTCGGCAAGTTAGAGTGTTATTAGAGAGACATTTTTGATTTTTTAGGAGTGAGATATTGATCAAAGCAAGGTGAGGCTGTCGCGTCAGTCTGCTTCATTTTATTGTCCATGTTCTAAGATATCGGTCTCTGAAATGTCTGCCTCCATTACAACAGAAGTGACTATGGACAGTTTTCATAGGAATGATTTCTTCAGTAGAAATGTTCCAAATGTTTTTACCGGATAAACCTGGAATCAGTGTGTAACAGCAAGCCTGTCTGAGGTGTAAAAAGTACTGAAGATCAATTAACGTTAGATCCTCACTGATCCTTTTTGGGGATAAAAAATAGGAATGAAATGATCGGTGCTGTGCCACGTGCGTAAAATGCGCATGGCACGTCTCTGAGACGCACGTATCTGCTGCTGTATATTAGCTACAAGTAGACTATTTCATGAACTTAAAGGGAAGAATACTAACAAACATTGCAGGGAACAAACAGAAGTATTGACGTTTCTGCAAAAAATGGGAAAAAACGGATTACGCTTAGTGAACCACATTGTTGGTAAAAATCATTAATGTAACCCGTCACAGACTCTGCATCACATCAAAAGTTGAATTTGACGGACATTATAATATATGTAAAATAGTAGAGATAGTAAAACAGACAAAACGTAATATACATAAAAAGGTGTTTTATGATTTTGGAGAGGTCTCTGTGTGTGCGCCTCGGTCAATTAAAGCCATTTAAAATTGCCTTTTACACTCTCTGTAATGTTTATGGACCAATGTCTGCGCTGAGATGGGAAAAAGCCCGACGATCAGACGTTGTCCTGTGTGACCATGAAACCCATATAGCTCTATGTTTTATCCAGGAGGGACTTATTTGGCGTGAGATTTGTTTGGGTGGTGTGAGAGCGGACAGAGCCTCAACAAGGGCGCAAAAAGCGCAAGAGGTGGCAACCCAGATTAAAGAGACTAGAACCTGTTTGAAAAATCTTGCAATTTAGCCTATTAGTCATATTAAAATGTCGCAGGAGCCTGCTCTGATATAGTAATCACATAAGGAGCTGTTCAAATACTTTAGGCCTTAAGCCTGAAACCAAACGTATTGCCATAGAGGAGAGTATGACAGGATCTAAAGTCTGAGTCAGATCTAAACATTTCTTCATAGTTAGATATGGACTTGATCTCAGGCCTTGTGCAGGTTGATTGGATACAACTTTAGATTACAGAGGTGAGATGTGACTGTAAAAACAGATGTGTACAAAATGGACGCTGAGGATTCCATGGTTGCTATGTTTTATCTCCAGGTGCATCATTTCTATATGATCCTCATTCAAACGCAAACAAAACCAAACGGTCAAGAAAAGTTTTTCACAACTTTCACTCGACGATTTCTTCCAAATAAACGCTTCTGCTGAGGACTTCTTACATCCTGTTAAGGACTAAAGACTCACTGAGACTGACGAGAAAGAGAAAGCAAACTTCCATCATGGAAAATGTGAGATTTGAACACTTTGAAAGTCGATGGTGTTTTCAATGTATTTTACCGTCGAGACTTTCAGAGCCCTCAAAGGTCACTGATGTTTTTCCAAAAGGCTCTGACATGAACACTCCCCCAACCCGGGGTCACATGATAAAAATAATATGTTGAAGGGCAAATTCGGATTAACTATGAATTACAGGAAAATGAAACACCTGCGCATGTGCGTGTTATTTTACGGCAGTGATGCACATTGTCAGTACTGGACTGTACCAGCTCAATTTATACTGTATATTCATTAAAAATGAACAAAGATGCGCATAAAATAACGAAAATCACTGCCTCACTGACAATAATGTCATTATCTAATATATCTAATAAGATCATTAATATCGCCCAGCTCCCAGCTGAATTTAACTGCAGCACTGGAGTACCTGAAGTTAGTATATAATTCCCAGCAGATATGTGACATTATATTTTCAGACAGTATGGCAACATATTGATTTAAGGCTCTGTCCTGAAGAAGACCCCTGTGTCACAATGTGCTTTTAAGACCTTCATTATTTCATTTTTGTCCTTACAAGTTGCATATTCTTAATTAAATACATTTATTCAGGTTACCATTGCAAATCTGCAGCACAGAAAAAGGGTACACACTGCACAGAGAGTGCAGATAATGTTTTCTCTGGGGTCTCCTGGCTCTGTTTATAGGCACATTTTAGGGAACAGAACTTTCCCTCATTTTGAGGGGGAAAGTTCAATTTTTTGCAGAAATGGTGAAATGAAATTCACATTATTCAGTGCCTTTTGTTGCATTTACTGTACTTGTGGAGCCTTGTTCTAACGTGTGTATTGTTGCAGTGTAATGTGTCCATTGCCCTGCAAGACCACAACTACTCGAGAAGCAGGAGAATCTCTGCACGCCGGGCAAGTGCCCCGAGCAAGTGTCCATGCTGCAGGAATGACCAGGTTAGACTTTTGAAGTTTCTTTTTTTTAAAGCCTTACAAAACATTTCATCATTTACTATTTAAGAATTATAAAAAAATCAAAGAAATTAAATTCTTCCTGCATCCAGACTTGAATAAACTAAGGGTTATACCTCTAAAGTCCTGTAAATTGTGAAGGGTTTGTTACTTTTGAAAAGTCTTCATCAGTGCATCTAACACAGATTTTTCTCTTGTGAGACTGAAAAAGTATCCTCTGCTGAACTTCCCCAGGAGCAGAAGCAGCAGCACTCTGCTACTGCTGCCAAACCTCCCCAGAAGAGGAAGCGGACCTCTGTGGCCCGTCCTTCCAAACCTTCTGCTGAACCCCCAGCTGCTGACATTCCAGGGTTTCTGAATTTGATCCCTCGGTCCACCGTCCCACCTGCCGACCTGCCAGCGGTCTCAAATGTGGCCCCCGTCAGCCCCGGGCCCTCCGCTGCTCCCCTGCAAGATGACGGCCCTCTGATGATACACAACCGCTCAGTAGAAGAGTACCAGCAGATCTACCATGAAGTGGTAGATGACATGCTGAAGTATGTGTGAAAAATCATGACTCTTTCAATTAAATCATTGTCACATTTTTATTATCACTTAAAATCTATTGGTCATTTTTTCAATATATAAAAGCTTTTTAATCCCACATATCATGATTATTAAATGTTTGTTTCTTTATATCTTTACAGATACAAGAACGGCCGCTTGCGTCCGTACACTTTGGAGCTTGGCCGTCGTATCAAGCAGAAGCTGTGGGAGAGGCTGAATCGTCCCACGATTACGACATCAGCCAATGAAGACGGGCTTGAGAATGTTGACGTATCATACGGGGTTGGAGTCTATCCTCCCCGTTTTGATGTTGACATTTCAAGAGAACCAGAGCCTGAGCAGCCACCAAAAAAAAGGGCTAAGAAACGAAACTGAACTGAAAGTATCAGTAGTGTGTAAATAGTTAAAGACATTAGAATAGTTCAATAAGATCAAATCTGTAAATAATATTGTAGTTTTAAGTTTTCTTAATGAGTAGAATTGTCTTGTTTCATCAGTAAATGCAGCTTCTGTCTGAACTCTTTTCCAGTTACACATCCAACCTGATTCCATCTGCTGTTCCAGCCTCCACCTGCAGTCTCAAGCTCCACCTGCAGATTCTGGAAGAAAATTACAGACACCTTCATCTACAACCTCTGCAAACCACCCAAAGTGCCCTGTTTCGTCCTCCACCAATAGCCTGTTTCAGCCTCCATCAGATCTAAACTGTGCCTCCAACTGACACCAGCCATCTGCTGTCCTAGCCTCCACCTGCAGACAGCAGATAACTGCAAACCCATGCTCCACCTAAAACCTTTTCCAGCCAAATTCCAAACAACAACCTGAACCTCCAGCTGCAGCCTCTGCCAGCAATCTGCAGCGCCACCTCCACCTGGAGATTCTGGCAGACAATTGCAACCCAAACCTTCGCCTGTGGCCTCTGTTAGCAATCTGCACCGCCACCTCCACCTGCAGATTCTGGCAGACAATTGCAGCCTAATCCTCCACCTACAGCCTCTGCCACAAACCTGTAGCCACCGCCTCCACCTGCAGATTGTGGCAGACAGCTGCAGCCTGGGTCTCCACCTAAGAAATTTACAGACACCTTCATCTACAACCTCCTCTGCAAACCACCCAAAGTGCCCTGTTTCGTCCTCCACCAATAGCCTGTTTCAGCCTCCATCAGATCTAAACTGTGCCTCCAACTGACACCAGCCATCTGCTGTCCTAGCCTCCACCTGCAGACAGCAGATAGCTGCAAACACATGCTCCACCTAAAACCTTTTCCAGCCAAATTCCAAACAACAACAACCTGAACCTCCAGCTGCAGCTTCTGCCAGCAATCTGCACCACCAACTCCACCTGCAGATTCTGGCAGAGCACTGCAATCCAAACCTCCGCCTACAGCCTCCGTTAGCAATCTGTACTGCCGCCTCCACCTGCAGATTCTGGCAGAGAGCTGCAGACTGAATCTCCACCTGCAGCCTCTGCCAGAAATCTGTCTCACCACCTCCACCTGCAGGTTCTGACAGACACCTCCAGCCTTCAGCCTTCAGCCTCTGCCAGCAAGCTGCACTGCCACCTCCACCTGCAGATTCTGATAGACTGTAACAACCTGAATCTCCACCAACAGCCTCTGCCAGCAACCTGCAGCTGCCGTCTACATCTGCAAGTTGCTGGCAAAGGCTACAGGTGGAGATTTGGGATGCAGCCATCGCCTCCACCTGGAGGTTCTGGCAGGGTGCTGCAGACTGAATCTCCACCTACATCTACACCAGGTGTGTATGTCTTGCACATAAAACTCATTCACAGCATTAGTATTGTAGTTAGTGCTGCACCATGGAATGTATTGTAACCTTCAGCAGCAGCCTCTTCCAGTGACCTGCACCACCCCCTCCACCTGCAGAATCCAGCAGACAGCTCCAGACCAAACCTCCATCTCCTGCCTCAACCAGCAAACTGCACCACCTCCTCCACCTACAGGTTGTGGCAGAATGTTGCAACCTGAACCTCCACCAACAGATGCTTTCAGCTCATCTCTGAAATATCTGCTTCCACCTGCAGATTATGACAGCTCCAGCCCAAACCTCCACCTCCAGCCTCCAGTGTCCAGCACCAGCCTCTGCCAGCAACCTGCACTGCCGCCTCCACCTCCAGATTCTAGCAGACAGTTCCAGCCCAGCCTCCAGCCTCCAACATCTGCCAGCAAGCTGCACCACCCTCCACCTGCAGGTTTTGGCAGAGAGCTGCAGACTGAATCTCCACCTACACCTACACCAGGTATGTATGTCTTGCACATAAAACTCATTCACAGCATTAGTATTCACAGCAGTATTGTAGTTAGTGCTGCACCATGGAATGTATTGTATTATGTATATTTCTGGGCTGCATTGTGTCTTCTCACATTGAACCTTTGTACATTATGAGCACTACTAGATGGTGCTGTGTAGTTTCTTGTGTATTTTTACAAAGGATTTATGCCATGTGTGGAATATTTCTTGGATTACTACCGATTGTTTCTCTTTCTTTCTTAGTTTGAATATTTTTATTGTGTATGTTGGGTTTTGTGCACACGCTGCAAACAACTTTCCCTCTGAGATAATAATAAAGTTCATCTTAATCCTCCACTTGCAGATACTGGCAGACAGCTGCAGCCCAAATCTCCACCTCCAGCCTCCAGCTTCTGCAAACTACCTGTACTGCTGCCTTCACCTGCGGATTCTGACAGACAGCTGCAGCCAGAACCTACACCAACTTCTTCTACTAGTCCCACTCCACCTGAAAGTTCTGCCAAACTCCACTAACAGCTTCTTCCAGTCATCCACAGAACCAGCCTCCTCCTCCAGCCCACAGTAACCATCTGCTCCTCCAGCCAGTGACTAAAAACATGTCATTTGTCCATGTGTGAGCCATGTTGTAGCTAAAACGATGTTTGAACATTTGGGAAGATAAAAAAAAACAAAAAATCGGTATTTATGTCATGTATATTGTTTTGGATAATGTATTGTAAGTGTTTGCTGAATTTTTGGAAATATCAAAACAAACTACCAGTATTTTATGTAATTAAATGTGTAGAGAATTTTCATTCTATCTCAGGGAAGGGTACCTTAAGGGAATTGCATATTGTTAAAAATGGACCTCCAGCACTTAAATGCACCTTTATTTATTTTATTGTATTGAAGTGAATTTGCCTTATTCATTATTAGACCCCTATTAAACTTAAACCATTTTTACTTATTCTGAGTTTATTTGCACATATGACTAATTTTAATGTTTTTCTCATGTGTCATATTCTGATTCAAAGATAAAATAAAATGCTGTATTTTCACTGTCAAATGGTTTTTTGTCATTGCTATAATCTGAACATTATGACAACAATTGACCAACATGATGTAAAAATTCAGAGGGATGTCTGTGTACACTATTACTACATTAAAAGATATTATTATTGTCAAGCTTTTGTCATGTTATGTATACATTTCTTTATTTCTGAAGATCTTAAAGGTTGAAAAGTGAGTCGAAGTGAGCCAAACATTTATCTCATAGGCAGGGTCTATGTCCCATCCCAAACTGAAGGAAATGAACAGAGAGTCATTGACAAGTGTAAAGACAAAACTAAAGGCATGTTCTACTATGACAAATATACAGAGATAAGACTCAGGATTCATGACTACATCCAGTTGTTTTGTAGTTTGTAGGTTCACTATAACTCCTGCTGGTTTTACACATCCATGGGGAATATGAAAATATTGATTATAGCTGCTTTAAGTTGAAATAACCGTTGTATTCTCATATTTATTCAGTTCCTCTGAAATAAAATGGATTTTATTTTTCCCCATCAGAAGAACAATTTACTCTAATCAGCTAAAAGACTTCAGAGTTGCATATATAAATATCCACACATTATTTCTTTAAGCATTATAGCCTCTATGCTGTGTCTTTAAGCACAATATCATTTAATAGCATTAAAATAAATGGAGTAAATTTTAGGTATATTTTCCACTATATATACAAAAGCTAATTAGTTATATGATAACTAGTTATTTAAAAGAATGAAAGAGAAAAGATTTGTCATATGATACGACAAATGAATATGATAATTAGATATAGACTAGAGTTGATTGAAAAACTCAGCTGGCTGATATACAATTCTACTAGTTTCCTTGGTATAAAATCCAACTAAAATCTACGTTTTGAAACGTAAATTTGGGCTGAATTGATTCTTAATTGATCTTGTATAAATATGATTTAATTTAACTTTGCTAAAATAATGTTTGTAAGCCTGCTTGTCTTCTACTTGTACTGATCTATATACCTAGATATACAACATTTATTTTAATCCTTATTGCAGATGGAAATTAACCAAATTGAAACATTTTAAAGCTATTTAACCGTTTGGATGCGAGAGAGGGAAACAGTGTAGATGTGTTGTAAACTTTGATCAACTGTCTGCAGCTAGTTTACGACAGTCGGCAAGTTAGAGTGTTATTAGAGAGACATTTTTGATTTTTTAGGAGTGAGATATTGATCAAAGCAAGGTGAGGCTGTCGCGTCAGTCTGCTTCATTTTATTGTCCATGTTCTAAGATATCGGTCTCTGAAATGTCTGCCTCCATTACAACAGAAAAACAATTTATATTACTTAACCACACCTAGATTAGATATAACAAGGTACTGTATGAAAATCACTTTGTCAAACATTTGAAATACAAAAACTATTACCTTCCTTACATCAAAAATACTTTCAACAGACCATTGTTACTAATTTTTATGCAAGTTGTGCTGAACTGAAACCCCAAATATTAAAGCTGCTGGTTCTGTCACGCAAAACATGCTGTAAGTCTGGAAATGGTGCTGTGCACCAGTAGGAGTGGATTGTTACAGAAGACATTGCTCAGGTTCTCTTCTTGTGATAATGATGCACTGAATTTGGTGTTGGTTTGAGTTCATTTAGAAACGGAAACTAATAAAAAGTACTTCAGGGATGGGGATTATCATTCATTGTCCATCATTATCTTAATTATATTTATCAATGAATCCAGATGAATCCAATCAGTTAAACTCCAAGCATGCCTTAAGGGCATAAAAAACCTCGATGTTCTGCTACTTAACTCAGACAAAACTGAAGTTATCGTGCTTTGCCCTAAACACTTTAGAAACACATTATCTAATGATATAGCTACTCTAGATGGTATTACCCTGGCCTTCAGCACCACCGTAAGGAATCTGGGAGTCATCTTTGATCAGGATGTGTCCTTCAACTCCCACATAAAACAAGTTTCAAGGACTGCCTTTTTTCACATACGTAACATTGCAAAAATCAGGTACATCCTGTCTCAAAATGATGCAGAAAAACTAGTCCACACATTTCTTACTTCTAGGCTGGATTATTGCAATTCCTTATTATCAGGCTGCCCCAACAAGACTTACTTACTTGTGGTTCCTAAAGTCTCCAAAAGTAGAATAGGAGGCAGACTTCAGCTGTCAGGCTCCTCTCCTGTTGATCCATCTTCCAGATTTGGTCTGGGGGGCAGACAGCCTCTCTACGTTTAAGAGTAGGCTTAAAATATTCCTTTCTGATAAAGCTCATAGTTAGGGCTCCATGGTCTGGCAACAGACCACAGAGTTAAGATCCATGGGAATGAAGTCACAAGAATATCAACGTCCACTCAGAGACAGAATTTATATTAGTAAGATTAAACAATTCAGGTTGGATGAAGAACACTCATATAAAACTTATTTAATGGCAACTATCTTCAGTTAGTCCACAGAAGCACATAAATAAAATACATTAGTGGAATAAGTGTTAAAGAAAATTTGTCAACCTTTCATGTAAATGCAGTCTGCAGATTTTGTACCAAAATTCTGTTGTAGCTACATTTTATATTTACAATCAGTTTACAACACGTACTGGGAGCAGCGCAGAGACCCTGGCTTCAGTAAAATGGACTTCCCTGTGTTGTGGTGACCTCTGGATTTAACCAAACCTCTCCACTACAACTTCTCATAGAGAGGGAAGTATAAAACTGACCAGAGACCAGCCTCGAAGTGTCCTGACCTGGTTAACATGAATCACTCAATGTCATGGTAATCAAACCAATATGGACTTCCTGCTTCCTCTTTTAGGACTTGTGTTGGTTTTGTTTCCATTTATTATGTTTATCCTTTAGGGTACATTTTTCTCTTGTCATTATCACAGTTGTTATTTACATGGTGTCAGTGTCAGACTAAAGATTTATATCATTATGTTCTGTCGCATCTCAACATTTACCAAAGTGCCTTTTATTGCAGTGCTGCACTCAATCAACTGCTGTAGCAGTTATGCAAAAACACTTTTATTTAGAGACTTTAAAAACTGCTCTTTTGGATGATGTCAGTATGGACTACTGGAGAGAAAAGGATCAGGGATGAAAGTGAACTTTTTCAAAAGGTCAAAAGTTGCTCAAGTATTTGTTTATCCAGTCAACATCATGACTCCAGCGTCACAACCTTGTGATCACATGTTCTCTTTATAAAAGAGTGACTTCAGCCTTTCAGTATGCTGCCTTGTTATAATCATGTCATGACTGTCAGGGACTGTGGATACAATTTATCACTGAGGTAAACAGCAATAATACTCCACATTCAAAGAAGGTAATAAACTGTACAATGAATGGACAAGTTATGCTGCGTCACACTGTGTTTGTTGTTGTATGAGTGAGGGTTAAGCCACAATTTTGGTTTTTTGTTAGTTTCTGTAACTGCTAAAAAATGATTTTAAGTGAAAGATAATGTAAGAATTGTGATATTAGGATTGGATTTAATAGTAAAGCAACACAGAAAACCAGCATATAAAAGAACCACCTTGCTACTTTCCCAAAAATTGATCATTGTTGAAATTAAATTGTTGTTGAACACCAGTCAAGACAGTTAAAAGCACTGAAAGAGATAATATTACCTTACTAAATAATTGAATGATGACAAATATATAAACAGAACATTTAGTTAGATTTTTTATTACTTAGGCCAATTTTTTTGTGTAGTGGCTATAGCCTATCCCAGCTAACTTTAAGCTGTGTGATAGACTGGCGACTTGTTCATGATTGTATTATTTTAGTGAGGCCAATTAACCTAATCTGCATGTCTTTGGGACTGTAGGAGGAAACCGGAGCACCCGGAGAAAACCTACCTGGCACGGGGAGAACATGCAAACTCCACACAGACAGACTCCAGCAGGTTCTTATTAAAATCTGCTAAAATCTGCTTCCTGTAAGGTGACAGTGCTAACCACTGCACCTCCGTGCCAGCCTAAAGACCACTACTGCACCATTTTCCTAAGGATCTTCTCCAGTGGGGTCCTGTCTTTCACTGGGATCACCTTATTCCACAGGCCGGTAAACTCCCTTTGGTGGACAAGTGTCTGGAGCATCTTATGTCCGTATTGCCTGTACAGAAATACATTTCTCAGTTAGCATTTCAGAGTATGAACAGAAAGATATAAGACTAAGACTGAAAGACATTTTTCACAAGAACCACTAACATTAGATCATGCAAAACTTAGTTACCCACCTGACTTTTGGTGCAGCATCCACAGACATTTTACCCACAGCAGACAGGAAACGCTCTGTGAAGGTCTTCCCTCCTGTCAAGATGCGCTCCTCCCCGACAACTTCTCCCAGCTGGTGGAGGTGCTGGGCTGTGCTCCCCCTCACTGCAGCACAAAGGTGACTGAGAAAGAACAAAGACAGACAGGGAAATGTGAGAATAATCCTGCGACTATGTTTCATTTCATTTACTTTAAATGTTGCTTGTACTACACTTCCTACTAAATTCTGATCACTGTATCTCCGCTTACCTCAGCCCTGTGTTGAGTAGAGCGGAAATAACTCTACCAGGACTGCACCCCTCCACCAGCGCATCCAAGGCAAGGTTGGCGTGCTGGTGAATGAAGCTGTTCGTTGTTGATGCCAGCTTCAGCAGCAGGGTGCGTCCTGTCCTCTCTGCCTCTGGATCCATGGCCTTCCCCAGGTTGACGTGGAGTTCAGCTATTGTTTCCATGGCAGCACACGCCACACTAGAGCGCAGATTGTTCACCTAGATAATAAGAAAGAACATCAGTCAGTACTTCTGCGTGCACAATAAAGGTAGATGCACTTGTAAAAAAATGAGAACTGCATGTAACACAAAGACAAAAAGAGACAAAGAGGAAAATGTCTACGCTACCTCTTCTACGAGGGCCAGGCAGACTTCATGCAGTTTAGTCTGCAGAAGTTGTGGATGGTGTTTGACCAGCGCTTGAACAGATTTCAGTCCATCCATTTTCTTCATCCTGTATTTAGATGACAAACATTTTTGAAAAGTGTTAATCATTGCTTCAGAAACAAATGCTGCTGAATAAACTGTTTAAAATCTTTCTCTACACTTCTATAGTGTCGGTGTCTTACCAGTCATCCGATTTTAGCTGCTCGAAGCAGAGGGAGAGGCTCTCTGCCGGCATGGCCAGAGGCTGGAGCTCATCCTGGCACGCTCTTTTGTCAGCCTTTAGGGGGCGGAGGTTTGTCCCGCGACGAGGTTCCCTCTTAGTTGGGGCAGCTTTAGGTGGAGGCGCTGGAACAGCAGGTGTCCTTGCTGCGATCATTCTGGGAGCTGCTGGGGGTCGAGGTGAAGGGAGGCTGACGAGCTGGAATTGTTGCACAAACTCCTCAACCTTTCCTTTATGTGACCTTAGCCTGCATCCCTCAGCTACCTCCTTGTCTGTTTTGATTAAAAAGAAAATATTTATTATGACTGAAATTTCCACCTGTTTGCTGTTATCACATCTTCACCTATTTCCATTCAAGCTTGCATAATGTTAGTCATTATCACTTAACAGTATAAACTTACATTGTCCACCGTGGTTTGCAGACAACACCGGGAGACGAGACGGTCTCCTGGTTGCTGGAGCTGCTGTGGGGGGAGGAGTAGGGGTGAAGGGGCACATCTTTGGAATAGCCCTCAGCTCCGTGGGAGTGTGTGCGTCCACAGAGCTGAGGCTGTCCACGGAGCAGATGGAGCTGACTGAGCTTGGCCTCCTGGCTTCAGTCGTAGCCATCTGAGAGGCAAGCACTGCCCTCTCGCTGCCCAGATGCAACTTTTCGTCATCCTCTTCATTCAGTTGCAATCTCTCCATAACCAAATGGTAGAGGGCATCCTGTGAAGCGCACAGACTCTCTGCGCTTTCCTCCAACATCTGGTTGGTGCTGGTCCTCTGGCTGCTGTTTCTCTCCACAATCAGAGGTAGCCTGATCCTCCTTCCTCGCTGAGAGGATCCAGGGCTCCTTCTCGGTAAAGCTGGGGGCTGAGGTGAGGGGAGGGTGTCATGCTGGTTGGAGATTCCCAGTCTCTTCAACACAGCATCGCAGATGGCTTTCTGTGATGCGCACAGCCTCTCTGCGCTTTCAATCAGCACAGCCCTGCGAACCATTTGAGCATTTTGGTTGGCCAGGGTGCTGGACTGACAGCCGGAGCCACATCCTCTCCTGTGGCTATCAGGTGCCTGTGAAAAAAATATAGATTGAGTCATTGGGAATAATTACACAGTTGAATTATATTATATTATATTAAATGGTACTCTAAATTTGATATACTTTATTACTATACCATTGCATACTACATTTCATCATACCACACTACACTATGTGACTTGGCACAGTAATCTAAGGAAACTACACTTATGCTTAAAACTTTGGCACATAATGCACAAAGGTTGAATAAAATATTGTACTGTGTAAAGCTTTCTAATTTCCTAATCTGTTATTGTATTCTGATATATAACCTTGTTGTAGACATGAATGTCTGAAAAATCAATTCTGTCATTCATCTGAATTGGTGTTCTTAATTTTTTGTAGTAAAATTTGAAAATGCTTGTGTTGACATTTGATCAAAATCAAAACTGTATCTATGAACAGAAGGAGATTGACAGAGTTGGTTACTTACATTGTGATCAGTGAAGTTCTTCTGCTGTTGCAGGAAGGTTTTTGATGTCTTTCGGTTAGCCATGAGTAACAGAAAGATAACTGGAACGAAATCGCCAACAAGAGTATCAGATCGATAACTGGGACGCAATTGTAGACGTAATCAAAACTGTGAGTAGTGGCTCTCAACAGGTTCAACGGTCATCTGACAGGATCTGGATTCTCACTTTATCACTCAACAGTCTGATATAGACGTGATGTCTCAAAGGAACCCAGGAACATTCTAATGATGTCATAAAGGAACCCAGGAAAATTCTAATGATGTAATGGGCACTAAAATGGACTGTTGGTGATCACCAAAAAAAATGTTCAGTTTGACAATCATGACGTGTAAAAGTACATTTTATTGAAAAAATGTTTGGACAAAATAGTGCTCCCTCATCTCTGTCATCAAAATGTGGCCTAAATCTAGATCTGTGTTAGTCAGCATCATCTTTAACATCTTTCTGTGTGTTTAGGTCATGTTTCTTTGTGCATGATTAACTGCACAAATAAACCATATTGACATATTGAGTGACCAACAAAGTTAAATTTATGACCATATCTCATTATAAGGCAATACATTAACACATTTTGCATCACCTGTATGCATTCTTCACTTCAAATTGCCCGGAAATGTTATTGAGATAAAAACAGGGTTATATGGCTTCTTTTTACTTCTCCTGCTTAGTGCAGGAAATCTTTGTTGCCTTCTGTCTGCTGAAACCTTAAATAACCCCTCCAGGCATGTTTGAAGACATCAAATTATTCTGCTTTGAATCTACTCTTTCAAAGCAGAATCTACTCTGACATCTACTCTTTATTCCTCATTGGAAAAATACAGAATCTATGAATATGCAAATATTTTCATTTCAGTATTTTAACTGCTGGACATCTTGTTGTGCACAAGATGTCCAACAGAAAAGTCCATTCTCAGTGTATGTCCACTGGAGACTCCAAGTGTCCACATCACTATTTGCGATGTCACAAACCCTGCTCATAATGTTAGGTTCTTACCTTAAACTGAGATTTAAGGTGAGCACAGAGAAACTTTCCACTCTCAGCAGATCAATGTGAAAACAGCCTTCTAGTGTCAAACTCTGCACAGACATCATTCTGCACAGTGACGCTCAAACAACGGTGTAGATTTGGTTTGATCTTTGGTAGGGACATTTTTTGTCAGATTGCTAAAATAAACACTTGTGTAAGTACACTTGCTCTCTATCTCTCTTTTCTTGTTCATATGTGCACGTGTGCACAAATACACACACATCAGCCTTTAAAATATAACCCAGTTGAGTGAAAGTTAATTTGAGGCAGAAAAAAGTGACTAGTTATAGGCTGCAATCACTTTGTGGCATGGAGAAAACTGCCTGATACTGGTTGTATTGGCCCTTTAGAGGTTTTTCTGGTTTATCTGGAACATAAAGCAGGAAAAATATGCTTACTCATTAGAATGATTGCAAAGGGGATCAATTTCTTTATTTCATATGTAACTTACATCCATCAAGT
The DNA here is from genome assembly GCA_038419695.1 of Scomberomorus guttatus. NCBI lineage: Eukaryota > Metazoa > Chordata > Actinopteri > Scombriformes > Scombridae > Scomberomorus > Scomberomorus guttatus. The sequence goes on from CM076461.1 coordinate 23,789,566, forward strand.
CATGTTAATCCGAGTCTTGTATCCAAACATAAACAATGATAGTAGACATAGCAAATATACATATGAACATAGGTAACTTTTTAAAAAATGAGACAAGGACACTATATACAATTTAATATTTTATTTATCATCCATATTTGCCATTACAGCCAAAATACATGTACTTTAAACATAAATATTTTGCTTCTGAAACTGGCTGGGTAACTGAATATGTGTACATCCAAATTGCTATATTCATAATTGAGTAAATCACCACAGCTCACTGAAAGAAATCGGCATTCGTCACAGGCAAATATTGCCTATAATCATGTAAATATATCCTGTATGGGATACGCATCCAGCCAACCACTGAGTAAAGCCTGATTACTATCTAAACTGCAGAGACTTCCTTTGGCGATTATTCAGTTGCTACAAAGTTTCACAAAGATATAACTTCACTATTACCACAAGGATAAAGTCGTATTTTGCACTTTATAACGGCTTGATCCAGATAACAGCTTAAACAGGCTGTGAACGCTCCCATGGACGGCAATCAGTTTCTGGGGGACGATCAATAACTTTCTGGCACGACACCTGAATTGATTCATAGGACCAAGGACAGGGCCCACACAGGTGTCTGCTTCAGATGTTTTTGTTCTGGTCTGTTAAAAACATGGTACTGCGCTCTGTGACCACCCTGCATATTATCCTGGTGAAATAAAGTCAAAATCCAGCTGTAAAACATTTCTAAATTGCTTCACAAATGTTAACCCTCTGGTGCATAGCGGTCACTACAGTGGACAGCTACTAAAAAGTAACTTTCTCTTTAATGCATTTGTTTCTATGGTGAAACTGCATATCAGCCTCTCGAGTGCTCTCTGCTGCCATAGTCCTTTGAGGTCAATTCAGTGGTCAGTCATTGTAACTGCAAGTAAATTTCCTCTGACTCCAAGATGGCCGATAAACAGCCCCCCCTGCCGACCACTGCTGGCATATCCTGTCAATCCTTCTATACTGGAAGAGCCCCAGTGGTAAAAAAACATATGATGATATACAGTAACATCTAGGGAAGGATATTATCTGTTTGGAATATGACATTTTTATGTCCAATATGTAGAAAATTATGATTAACCATGTGTCCAATGAAGTGGACATCATGCATCACCCAGTATATTTTTTAACACAAGTCATATAATTGCTTCACTGTTTCTTGTGACTGTTTTGGTTATAAGTCAGTGTATAATTGTTGTATTTATAAGATTAATTTAAAATATACATTTTTGTGCAGATTAGCTGTAGTTTGAGTTACTATAATAATTATTTTTATCTTATTTTGTAGCCTTCAAACGCAGCAAAGAATAAGGCAGCTCACAGATTTGTCCAGGAAATTCCGTCCAGCTGCAGTGATGATGAGTGTAGTGACAACAGTGATGATGAGTGGCTGCCAGAGAAGAACAGAGACATAGGAGCTGAGGATGATGGAGATACAGACAGTCAAGATGCAGAAAGTGAGGATGATGAGGGGCAGGATGCAGAGGATGGTCAGCATGATCAGGGAGCTGTGGAAGATGGGCACATGGCACCTGGGCTTGGTAATACTGTCCTGCATCCTTATAGAACTGTGGAGACTCACAATAATGTTTCTCCTGTTGGGGATGGTTTGACACATTTAGGTGTAAGATTCATGGCTATGAGTGTCGTTGGTTTTCTTATTCAGGCCCAAACATTGTGCCTATACAGTGTTGAAATTTCCCAAAAATTGTTGAAATGCTTTTCAAAGCATAAAAAGAAACAAGAGTTTGTATATTTACAATAGAACACAATTTAATTCATTTTTACAATAAGTTCACAATGTTTTATGTTGAGTGCTCAGGCGCATGTAGTCCACATATGAAAAAATCATATTTGTCTTGCATGTCTTGTCTTGTATCCAAATATAAACAATGATAGGCATACCAAATACATATGAACATAGGTAACTTTTAAAAAAAGAGACAAGGACACTATATATTATTATTATTATTATAGTATTATGACATTCTGCGTCCTCTGTTGGCATGGTGACGCTATTGCTGCCCAGAAAAACTTGCTCAGCAAAATTGTGCGACATCTACAAAATCTGTTCCCTTTCAAAAATTGACATCCTGCTACTTCACCCACAACACCCCCTGTTTAGTGAGCTTCAGCCCCTTCCATCAGGCCGACGACTTCGGGCCCCCAGCTGCAAAAGTAACAGAGTGAGGATTTCCTTTATCCCATCAGTCATAGCACTCTATAACACACACGCAGCTGAAGGGGAACGGGTATGTATGTCTTGCACATAAAAACTCCTGATAGCAGTGCTATAGTCAGTGCTGCACAGTGGAAAGTATCATATCTCTGGGATGCATTGTGTCTTCTCCCACACTGAATCTCTGTACTCCATAAGCACTGCTGGACGGTGCTGTGTAGTAGTTTTTATTTCAGATTGCTTTATTCTTCTTAGTGTGTATGTTTCTTTTATTGTGTATGTTCAGTTTTTGTGTAACACTGCAAACCAATTTCTCTCTGGGATAATAATAAAGTTAATTTTAAAAGAGAAAAAGTGCTGGCTGAACCATCTCACGTCGTTGTGGTAGATTCATTCAACATTTCTTTATTCCGCCTTGATGTCGAACTGCAGCCGCTGAAAATGGCGGTGGTACAGTGCTTTTATTAATGAATAAATAAATGTTACTTTAAAAAGTTAAAGATTAAAACAGTTCTTTTTACACATAATTTAATAATTTAATTAACAGTGGTATTTATTAATGTATTTAGTTCAGTTCAATTCAATATTTCTAACTTTGTCTGAAAACCTTTTACTACCTTTTGTCAATTTTGGGGCTCTGTACATAAGCAAATATTATGTAGTTTAATGATGACAGTGTCAGATTTACCACTCCAACATTTTAGTGAATTACTAAACCATTGGTCTTTGGTTTCATACAGACAGACAAAAGCTGGCGTCTTATCTGTAGCCGGTGAAAATCACTAACAGATTTTGGTAGCTGTAGCTAGCTAATTATGTGATGTTAGCTTCACATATTGGACTTTTAAATATATTTTTATTTTTAACCCGAGTAACCTGTATAGGACAAGGATAATGAGTATACATTTGATGGGTACATGCATTTGATATGTTGTATACATAAACAATAAAAATTAAAGCTCCATTTCCAGCCATAGGTTAGCATCCTCATCAGTTGATGATGCTGGTAGAAACCTTGTCAATAAGAAGCAGTATATTGTTCTTGTATTGAAGGATAGCTCAGTATTATTGTACAGCAAGCAGAGATGATTGATCATTAAGAATTATTAATTGTATTTTCAAACAATAAACAGCTGTTGGAGCGTCCTGTAAAATCCAGAATTGAATTTAAAGTCCTTTTCATCACCTACAAAGCTGTTAATGGTCAGACACCATCGTATCTTAAAGAGCTCATAGTACCCTATTACCCCACTAGAACACTGAGCTCCCAGAAGGCAGACTTACTTACTTGTGGTTCCTAAAGTCTCCAAAAGTAGAATAGGAGACAGACTTCAGCTGTCAGGCTCCTCTCCTGTTCAACCATCTTCCAGATTTGGTCTGGGGGGCAGACAGCCTCTCTACGTTTAAGAGTAGGCTTAAAATATTCCTTTTTGATAAAGCTCATAGTTAGGGCTCCATGGTCTGGCAACAGACCACAGAGTTACACAAGTTGTACACAAGATGTCCAACAGAGAAGTCCATTTTCAGTGTATGTTCACTGGAGGCTCCAAGTGTCCACATCACTACTTGCAATGTCACAAACCCTGCTCATAATGTTAGGTTCATACCTTAAACTGAGATTTAAGGTGAGCACAGAGAAACTTTCCACTCTCAGCAGATCAATGTGAAAACAGCCTTCTAGTGTCAAACTCTGCACAGACATCATTCTGCACAGTGACGCTCAAACAACGGTGTAGATTTGGTTTGATCTTTGGTAGGGACATTTTTTGTCAGATTGCTAAAATAAACACTTGTGTAAGTACACTTGCTCTCTATCTCTCTTTTCTTGTTCATATGTGCACATGTGCACAAATACACACACATCAGCCTTTAAAATATAACCCAGTTGAGTGAAAGTTAATTTGAGGCAGAAAAAAGTGACTAGTTATAGGCTGCAATCACTTTGTGGCAAGGAGAAAACTGCCTGATACTGGTTGTATTGGCCCTTTAGAGGTTTTTCTGGTTTATCTGGAACATAAAGCAGGAAAAATATGCTTACTCATTAGAATGATTGCAAAGGGGATCAATTTCTTTATTTCATATGTAACTTACATCCATCAAGTCATGTTAATCCGAGTCTTGTATCCAAATTTAAACAATGATAGTAGGCATACCAAATACATATGAACATAGGTAACTTTTAAAAAAATTAGACAAGGACACTATATACAATTTAATATTTTATTTATCATCCATATTTGCCATTACAGCCAAAATAAATGTACTTTAAACATAAATATTTTGCTTCTGAAACTGGCTGGGTAATGGAATATGTGTACATCCAAATTGCTATATTCATAATTGAGTAAATCACCACAGCTCACTGAAAGAAATCGGCATTCGTCACAGGCAAATATTGCCTATAATCATGTAAATATATCCTGTATGGGATACGCATCCAGCCAACCACTGAGTAAAGCCTGATTACCATCTAAACTACAGAGACTTCCTTTGGCGATTATTCAGTTGCAACAAATGTTAAAGTTTCATAAAGACATAACTTCACTATTATCACAAGGATAAAGTTGTATCTATATTTTGCACTTTATAACAGTTTGATCCAGATAACAGCTTAAACAGGCTGTGAACGCTCCCATGGACGGCAATCAGTTTCTGGGGGACGATCAATAACTTTCTGTCACAACACCTGAATTGATTCATAGGACCAAGGACAGGGCCCACACAGGTGTCTGCTTCAGATGTTTTTGTTCTGGTCTGTTAAAAACATGGTACTGCGCTCTGTGACCACCCTGCATATTATCCTGGTGAAATAAAGCCAAAATCCAGCTGTAAAACATTTCTAAATTGCTTCACAAATGTTAATGCTAGCTTAAAGGTTCTGTATACACTGTTGTATGAGTGGTACAATTTTTAACTTTATAACCATTTTTAACTTTTTTATTTTTAATTTTAAGCTCCAGTTACTAGGGAGATCAAATGCTGGTCTGCCCAATTATATATATATAATATTTTAATCTTCAATCTCCTTTTCATCCTTATTACTATTTTATATTTTATTATTTAGTCTTTTTAGCACGTACAAATATTATAATCACTTTTTAGCAGCACATTTGTGTGTAGCACTTGTCCTCTTATTTCCAAAAAATGTTTACTAGACACCACAGGCATTGATAGACATCTGTTGACTCTAACTAACATGACACATGAAATCCCAGTGAGAAATGGTTAGTAAAAGTTAGTAGCTGTAATTACACTAACTCAGGTTACACATAATTAGCACTTGCAGGTAATGAGAAATGACCTGTGTGTGTGTCCAAGACCAACAAGACAGCACTGGCTCAAGGAACCTGGAGCCTGGATGATTAGCTTAGTTAGCTTAGCCAACTGGATGCAGGGACACTAGTCAGTTATTCGGCAAAAAATAATTACAGCACTAGCTCCCCGTGTTGTTACAAGTAAGATATGTGTTAAGTGATTAGCTTTAGAGGTGCTGATAGGCATATTTTATTTGGACAAAGCCAGCCTTTCTGTTCCCCCTGCTATGTACTGATTAAGCTAGGCTAACCACCCTGGCTCCAGCCACACACACAAAAAGTGGTATTCTGTCTCCTTAAGTAACTCTTGGCAAGAAAGCAAATACAGAGTTTCACATCCTCTCTAATTATTTTTTTAAGAACACCCCCTGCCCACCCTCCACCCCCAAACATATGCGTGCATGAATTTCTGGCAGTGACCCCCTCTCATTCAGGGCTAATTATTACATTAGCATGTATGAAATTCCCGCTGTTCGTCATACGTCTTAGTCTTTACAGCTGGGTCATGTTATACTATACTGTATTTCACCTAGAATTATTTCAAAGGAGGGACACTTTGACAGACAAGTGTGGTATAATTTCTAAGACCTGTGATGTGCTGAAGGGAACAAATGCAAAGCAAAATGATGATTATGATGCATGATGAGCATTAAGCAGAAATATGCTGAAATATTAATTAATTAAAGTCAAGAGGCGTAACCTCTGAAGGCCCAACAGTATAAATAAAGGAGCACAGGCCCTTACCAACTCAGAGTGTTTTTGGTGAACCTTGCGAACACTTCAAAACTGCTCTCCTTTATTTGACTGGCATTAAAGAACATTTTGCTGCTCTGAGCTATGACCCCTGATGATTTTTTGGACACCAAAGAGAAGTTTTTCCTGAGCTGATTTTTGGGATATCTAAAACTTCTTCAAACGGAGATCCAGAGTTTTATTACTTCACAAGCAGGTATTTTATGACTTAATTTTTGTATCTGCAACCTACTTTTAATGAGACTTGAATTAAAAATGCATTTTGTCTGTCTCCACTCTTATTTATTTTATACACCAACAACTGTATAAGTCAGCAGTCCAACAGATTTTTGATCAAGTACGCTGATGCTACAGCTTTACTTTGCCTTTTAACTGACAAAGAGACAGGACACGGTCCTGGAGGAGTTTGTACAATGGTGCAAAGACTCTAATCTAATCCTCAACACTAATAAAACAAACGAAATGTACATTGATTTTAGAAATAATTAATCACCAGCACAACCAACATTGAGGGTATTATGACATTCTGCGTCCTCTGTTGGCATGGTGATGCTATTGCAGCCCAGAAAAACTTGCTCAGCAAAATTGTGAGCATTGCCGGAAAAACAAAAGGCATTAAGCAAGACAGCCGTAGCGACATGTACAAAATCTCTTCCCTTTCAAAGATTGACATCCTGCTACTTCACCCACAACACCTCCTTTTTAGTGAGCTTCAGCCCCTTCCATCAGGCCGACGGCTTCGGGCCCCCAGCTGCAAAAGTAACAGAGTGAGGATTTCCTTTATCCCATCAGTCATAGCACTCTATAACACACACGCAGCTGAAGGGGAACGGGTATGTATGTCTTGCACATAAAAACTCCTGATAGCAGTGCTATAGTCAGTGCTGCACAGTGGAAAGTATCATATCTCTGGGATGCATTGTGTCTTCTCCCGAACTGAATCTCTGTACTCCATAAGCACTGCTGGACGGTGCTGTGTAGTAGTTCTGTGTAGTAGATTTTTCAGATTGCTTTATTCTTCTTAGTCTGTATGTTTCTTTTATTGTGTATGTTAAGTTTTTGTGTAACACTGCAGACCAATTTCTCTCTGGGATAATAATAAAGTTAATCTTAAAAGAGAAAAAGTGCTGGCTGAACCATCTCACGTCGTTGTGGTAGATTCATTCAACATTTCTTTATTCTGCCTTGATGTCCAACCGCAGCCGCTGAAAATGGCGGTGGTACAGTGCTTTTATTCATGAATAAATAAATGTTAATTAAAAAAGTTAAAGACTAAAACAGTTCTTTTTACACATAATTTAATAATTTAATTAACAGTGGTATTTATTAATATATTTAGTTCAGTTCAATTCAATATTTCTAACTTTGTCTGAAAACCTTTTACTACCTTTTGTCAATTTCGGGGCTCTGTACATATGCAAATATTATGCAGTTTAATGATGCCAGTGTCAGATTTACCACCAACATTTTAGTGAATTACTAAACCATTGGTCTTTGGTTTCATACAGACAGACAAAAGCTGGCGTCTTATCCGTAGCCGCTGAAAATCACTAGCAGATTTTGGTAGCTGTAGCTAGCTAATTATGTGACGTTAGCTTCACGTATTGGACTTTTAAATATTTTTTTATTCTTAACCCGAGTAACCTGTATAGGACAAGGATAATGAGTATACATTTGATGGGTACATGCATTTGATATGTTGTATACATAAACGATGAAAAATAAAGGTACATCTCCAGCCATAGGTTAGCATCCTCATCAGTTGATGATGCTGGTAGAAACCTTGTCAATAAGAAGCAGTATATTGTTCTTGTATTGCAGGATAGCTCAGTATTATTGTACAGCAAGTAGAGATGATTAATCATTAAGAATTATTATTAATTGTATTTTCAAACAATAAACAGCTGTTAGTTAGCTTAGCCAACTGGATGCAGGGACACTAGTTAGTTATTCACCACAAAATAATTACAGCACTAGCTCCCCGTAAAACCACAAGTTGTTTTTACATTTTTACATTTCTGTTTGTATACAGAGGAAACAGATACGATATGTGTTAAGTGATTAGCTTTAGAGGTGCTGATAGGCATATTTTATTTAGACAAAGCCAGCCTTTCTGTTCCCCCTGCTATGTACTAATTAATCTTATGGGTTATGTTATACTATACAGTGCTGCTTGAAACTTTGTTGAACCCCTTAAGAATTTTCTCTATTTCTGCATAAATATGACCTAAAACATGATCACATTTTAACACAAGTCCTAAAACTAGATAAGAGGGAACCCAAATAAACAAATGAGATCCAATCTTACATATTTGTGCGAGGCAAAAATATGTGAACTCTTGCTTTCAGTAACTGGTAACTGGTCACCCCCTTTTGCAGCAATAACTTCAACCAGATGTTTCGTTAACTGTTTATCAGTTCTGCATGTCGGCTTGGAGGAATTTTAGCCCATTCCTCCTTAGTCTCAACTTGGGGACTCTGCCATGCACACCATTGATGTTCAATGTTCTCCTGATAGTGGACTCATGAACATTGACTGTGGCCTCTTCTTAAAAGAAAAAAAGTGCTGACCCCTGGCTGAGCCATCTCATGTCTTTGTGGTAGATTCATTCAACATTTCTTTATTCCGCCTCAATGTCCAACAGCAGCCGCTGAAAATGGCGGTGGTACAGTGCTTTTATTCATGAATAAATAAATGTTACTTTAAAAAGCTAAAGATTAAAACAGTGCTTTAAACACATCATTTAATAATTTAATTTAACAGTAGTATTTATTAATGTATTTAGTTCAGTTAGTTAGTTAGTGAAAATTTTAGTGAATTTCTAAACCATCGGTCTTTGGTTTCATACAGACAGACAAAAGCTGGTGTCTTTAGCTGGTGAAAATCACTAGCAGATTTTAGCATCTGCAGCTAGCTAATTACGTAACATTAGCTCCACAGTATGTTACAAACTTTTTAATGTTTTCATTTTTAACCCGAGTAACCTGTATAGGACAAGGATAATGAGTATACATTTGATGGGTACATGCATTTGATATGTTGTATACATAAATGATGATAATTAAAGCTCCATCTCCAGCCATAGGTTAGCATCCTCATCAGTTGATGATGCTGGTAGAAACCTTGTCAATAAGAAGCAGTATATTGTTCTTGTATTGCAGGATAGCTCAGTATTATTGTACAGCAAGCAGAGATGATTAATCATTACGAATTATTATCAATTGTATTTTCAAACAATAAACAACTGTTAGAGCAGATTTACCACAGTTCAATCCATTCTTTACAATTAAGGTCCTGTGTTTTAGGTTTATGATAAACGTAGACGTGTGTGGGCTCTCGATAGAGTTCCAGTCAGAATAATGTTAAATGTCTTTCTGTGTTTTTAGGTTATAGCTCTTCCAAAATTGGTACATGATTTCTTGAACAAATGAAACCTTGTGTTCACATGTTTCAAATGTAGTTCTGCTTCTGCAATTAGGTGCAATAAATCTTTGTTGGCTTCTGTGAGGTAAAAAGGAAAACAATTTATATTACTTAACCACACCTAGATTAGATATAACAAGGTACTGTATGAAAATCACTTTGTCAAACATTTGAAATACAAAAACTATTACCTTCCTTACAGCAAAAATACTTTCAACAGACCATTGTTACTAATTTTTATGCAAGTTGTGCTGAAGTGAAACCCCAAATATTAAAGCTGCTGGTTCTGTCACGCAAAACATGCTGTAAGTCTGGAAATGGTGCTGTGCACCAGCAGGAGTGGATTGTTACAGAAGACATTGCTCAGGTTCTCTTCTTGTGATAATGATGCACTGAGTTTGGTGTTGGTTTGAGTTCATTTAGAAACAGAAACTAATAAAAATACTTCAGGGATGGGGATTATCATTCATTGTCCATCATTGTCTTAATTATATTTATCAATGCTGAAGTAACTTCAAAACTGAAGTTATCGTGCTTGGCCCTAAACACCTTAGAAACACATTATCTAATGATACAGCTACTCTAGATGGTATTACCCTGGCCTTCAGCACCACCGTAAGGAATCTGGGAGTCATCTTTGATCAGGATGTGTCCTTCAACTCCCACATAAAACAAGTTTCAAGGACTGCCTTTTTTCACCTACGTAACATTGCAAAAATCAGGTACATCCTGTCTCAAAATGATGCAGAAAAACTAGTCCACACATTTCTTACTTCTAGGCTGGATTATTGCAATTCCTTATTATCAGGCCCACAACAAGACTTACTTACTTGTGGTTCCTAAAGTCTCCAAAAGTAGAATAGGAGGCAGACTTCAGCTGTCAGGCTCCTCTCCTGTTGAACCATCTTCCAGATTTGGTCTGGGGGGCAGACAGCCTCTCTACGTTTAAGAGTAGGCTTAAAATATTCCTTTTTGATAAAGCTCATAGTTAGGGCTCCATGGTCTGGCAACAGACCACAGAGTTAAGATCCATGGGAATGAAGTCACAAGAATATCAACGTCCACTCAGAGACAGAATTTATATTAGTAAGATTAAACAATTCAGGTTGGATGAAGAACACTCATATAAAACTTATTTAATGGCAACTATCTTCAGTTAGTCCACAGAAGCACATAAATAAAATATATTAGTGGAATAAGTGTTAAAGAAAATTTGTCAACCTTTCATGTAAATGCAATCTGCAGATTTTGTACCAAAATTCTGTTATAGCTACATTTTACATTTACAATCAATTCACAACACGTACTGGGAGCAGCGCAGAGACCCTGGCTTCAGTAAAATGGACTTCCCTGTGTTGTGGTGACCTCTGGATTTAACCAAACCTCTCCACTACAACTTCTCATAGAGAGGGAAGTATAAAACTGACCAGAGACCAGCCTCGAAGTGTCCTGACCTGGTTAACATGAATCACTCAATGTCATGGTAATCAAACCAATATGGACTTCCTGCTTCCTCTTTTAGGACTTGTGTTGGTTTTGTTTCCATTTATTATGTTTATCCTTTAGGGTACATTTTTCTCTTGTCATTATCACAGTTGTTATTTACATGGTGTCGGTGTCAGACTAAAGATTTATATCATTATGTTCTGTTGCATCTCAACATTTACCAAAGTGCCTTTTATTGCAGTGCTGCACTCAATCAACTGCTGTAGCAAAAACACTTTTATTTAGAGACTTTAAAAACTGCTCTTTTGGATGATGTCAGTATGGACTACTGGAGAGAAAAGGATCAGGCATGAAAGTGAACTTTTTCAAAAGGTCAAAAGTTGCTCAAGTATTTGTTTATCTTTTTTCTTTTTAAAAAGGTATTTATTGAATTTCACATAATTAAAATTTACAAAGAACAGTAATTTACATTAACAATGAAGTGCATACAGTGCCAAAGTGATTTTTTAAAACATCTATAAAGTGCATAGAGTCCAGTAACCCTGTTTAAAGTGCTGTTAGCTCATAAGTCCAGTATGTTCCAGGGGAGGCGCTGAGATTTGTCCATAGTTCTTCTCCTCCGGAGGTCAGTAAGAATCTGTTTGACTACAGTGTCACTGTAGATCACTGTCTGCTGTATTATCATGGCACATCTGGTTTTCCACAATTTTGAACACACCACACAAATAATTAATTGTAACAGTTCAGTATGTAAATTATCATCAACAATACAATACATAACAGATTTATAACATAAATTAAAGTGTACACTGACAGCTTTTAGTTTATCCCAGACTTCCTGAACTCTGTAACAGTCCATTAAGAGATGCTGTTGTGTCTCATCATCATTGCAGAAAATCATTGGACATTTTTTGGTAGTAACGTAACAACTCCAAGACACAACAGCTTTAACAGGAAGTCTTCCTACAGACATCAGCCACCGGACGTCTCTAATGCTCTCTGACAGGTTCTTACATTTGAGATTTTTTATCACCTCTGTGCTCTCATTAGTATTTACATTTTTATCATTTATAAACCCACCATATTTAAAATCATTTATTTTATTATAAATCATTTTACTGGGTAAACCACCCCAGTCTATTTATAGATGTTGGTATTGTGCTGTAAAATCACCATATAATAATTTATAATAAGGGCCATGTCTTGCCCTGCCTCTTCTTTTTTTTCCATTTTGATAAATCATCAATCCAGAGAGCATTTCTGATGATGGCAGCAGATATGTTTTTGACAAAGGCTATTTTCAGTCTGTCACCAAGTTCTACTGCACCCAAACCTCCATATTTTTTACTTTTATACATTAAATCTCTCTTGGTTACTTCTCTGGTTGTTCCCCAGATTAAGTCGACACGCTGTTTGTTTAGCTGGTTTATTATTTTGTTGGGTGGAGGAAAGATATTTGCAAGGAAAAGGAGTTTGGATAGGATGAAGGTTTTGACAATATTTACTCTTGATTTATAATGAGTGTTTTTGTTTTCCCATTTCTTTACCTCTTCTTTAATTTCACACAGTTTTTTCTCCCAGTTTCTTTCACTACATCCACTGTTACAGACGGTTAGACCAAGTATTTGAATTCCTTGTTTGACTTGTATAATATTGTTTTGTTTGTCACCATCAGCTCTGATCCAAACTCCTTCTGATTTGTTATGGTTTAATTTGGCTCCTGAAGCACTTTCATATAAAGCTAAAAGATTAGTTAAAACATTCATTTCTGCTTGATTTTTTTATGATGACTGTAATATCGTCAGCATATGCTATAGCTGTGACCTCCATAAGACTATTTTTATTTATTTGTTTAATTAAAGGGCTGATTGCTACAACATTAAAGAGCAGCACTCAGTGGGCAGCCCTGCTTAACACCTCTTTCTACCTTTAAAAGGTAGTCACTTCTGTTGTAATGGAGGCAGACATTTCAGAGACCGATATCTTAGAACATGGACAATCAAATGAAGCAGACTGACGCGACAGCCTCACCTTGCTTTGATCAATATCTCTATATCTAAAAAATCAAAAATGTCTCTCTAATAACACTCTAACTTGCCGACTGTCGTAAACTAGCTGCAGACAGTTGATCAAAGTTTACAACACATCTGCACTGTTTCCCTCTCTCGCATCCAAACGGTTAAAAAGCTTTAAAATGTTTCAATTTGGTTAATTTCCATCTGCAATAAGGATTAAAATAAATGTTGTATATCTAGGTATATAGATCAGTACAAGTAGAAGACAAGCAGGCTTACAAACATTATTTTAGCAAACGTTAAATTAAACATATTTAATCATATTTATACAAGATCAATTAAGAATCAATTCAGCCCAAATTTACGTTTCAAAACGTAGATTTTAGTTGGATTTTATACCAAGGAAACTAGTAGAATTGTATATCAGCCAGCTGAGTTTTTCAATCAACTCTAGTCTATATCTAATTATCATATTCATTTGTCGTATCATATGACAAATCTTTTCTCTTTCATTCTTTTAAATAACTAGTTATCATATAACTAATTAGCTTTTGTATATATAGTGGAAAATATACGTAAAATTTACTCCATTTATTTTAATGATATTAAATGATATTGTGCTTAAAGACACAGCATAGAGGCTATAATGCTTAAAGAAATAATGTGTGGATATTTATATATGCAACTCTGAAGTCTTTTAGCTGATTAGAGTCAATTATTCTTCTGATGGGGAAAAATAAAATCCATTTTATTTCAGAGGAACTGAATAAATATGAGAATACAACGGTTATTTCAACTTAAAGCAGCTATAATCAATATTTTCATATTCACCATGGATGTGTAAAACCAGCAGGAGTTATAGTGAACCTACAAACTACAAAACAACTGGATTTAGTCATGAATCCTGAGTGTTATCTCTGTATATTTGTCATAGTAGAACATGCCTTTAGTTTTGTCTTTACACTTGTCAATGACTCTCTGTTCATTTCCTTCAGTTTGGGATGGGACATAGACCCTGCCTATGAGATAAATGTTTGGCTCACTTCAACTCACTTTTCAACCTTTAAGATCTTCAGAAATAAAGAAATGTAAACATAACATGACAAAAGCTTGACAATAATAATATCTTTTAATGTAGTAATAGTGTACACAGACATCCCTCTGAATTTTTACATCATGTTGGTCAATTGTTGTCATAATGTTCAGATTATAGCAACGACAAAAAACATTTGACAGTGAAAATACAGCATTTTATTTTATCTTTGAATCAGAATATGACACATGAGAAAAACATTAAAATTAGTCATATGTGCAAAGAAACCCAGAATAAGTAAAAATGGTTTAAGCTTAATAGGGGTCTAAAAATGAACAAGGCAAATTCACTTCAATACAATAAAAGAAATAAAGGTGCATTTAAGTGCTGGAGGTCCATTTTTAACAATATGCAATTCCCTTAAGGTACCCTTCCCTCAGTTCAAGTTGTTGTTTGGAATTTGGCTGGAAAAGGTTTTAGGTGGAGCATGTGTTTGCAGCTATCTGCTGTCTGCAGGTGGAGGCTAGGACAGCAGATGGCTGGTGTCAGTTGGAGGCACAATTTAGATCTGATGGAGGCTGAAACAGGCTATTGGTGGAGGATGAAACAGGGCACATTGGGTGGTTTGCAGAGGAGGTTGTAGATGAAGGTGTCTGTAAATTTCTTAGGTGGAGACCCAGGCTGCAGCTGTCTGCCAGAATCTGCAAGTGGAGGCGGCGGTGCAGATTGCTAACAGAGCCCACAGGTGGAGGTTTGGGTTGCAAATGTCTGCCAGAATCTGCAGGTGGAGGCGATGGTGCAGATATCTGGTAGAGGCTGTAGGTGGAGGCCCGGGCTACAGCTGTCTGCCACAATCTGCAGGTGGAGGCGGCGGTGCAGATTGCTGGTAGAGGCTGCAGGTGGAGGTTTGGGTTGCAGTTGTCTGTCAGAATCTGCAGGTGGAGGCGGTGGCTAACAATATGTTTCCAAGATATTGTTGGTTAAATAGCACCACATCACTTACTGTAAAGCAACAGTAATTCCACAAGATGGCACTGTTTTACTTCCCTTCACATACATGATTCTGCCCTATATTTGCAACATCACTGCATCCTCATTTGATCACACCAAGTTTGTCTTGTTTGTGATTGTTTGCTGCATAATTTTCAGCCTCTGAAATGTGAACTCGTTGATGAGGCTGGCCCTACCTGCCATGATACTCATTAAGCCACACTTGGGTCCTCATCAGACTTATTATGTAGTTGTATATTTTGTCTGAACTTACATGTCAGAGACTGTTCCTCATGTTTATTACTTTCCTACCACCTTCAACCAGTCTATAGCTGACGTCATGATATCCAACTGTTGACCCACACTGGACTAGAACAACCTCCACACTTTTCTCTATAACCTTGAGATTACACATCATTGAGTCCTGAAGTTCTATGGCAAAATTCAATCATCCCACATATTTGGTAAGAACAGCTATGACCTGATGGTTTTCTCACAAATTTCACTTGATCCTGATTTTGGGCTTGCGTGTGAGGTGGTGAGAGAAGGAGTGAGAAAAATAGGGTGTGTGTCTATGAATCTATGAGTCTTTTTTTTAACCTTTATTTATTCATGGGAGTTTCTCTGACAGCAATGCTTTGAAAATCTTTTTCAGGAATGCCCTGATCACATTCACACAGTTGCACATTCATACCTGGAAGCTGCTGAGACAACCACAGTTTGATCTGCCAGCCACTCAGCAGCTACTGGAGAAGTTGAGGTTAAATGCTTTGCGCAAGGGCACCTCAGTGGTGGTAATGAAGTAGGAGGAAGCATCTGCTGCCCAGATTTATCCTGTAGGTCTGGGGGATTGAACCGGCGACCCTCCGGTCACAAGTTGTGCACAGGATCATGTGTGTATAGGCAAAGATCATTGCTTGTTTTGTTGAGGCACATCTGTATACACTCTGTGCATCTTTAAAAAATAAATAAATAAATTTTTTTTTAAAAACTTCTACTTCCAGGGGTGTAATGTTTTCTGGTACTTACATTTTACTTGAATATTTACACTTTATACCTACTCCACTACATTTTAGAGGGAAAAATTATACTTTTAACTCTATAAGTTACTGACTAGCTACTTAAGTTAAAATTTCACACACAAAATATGATACATTATAAAATATGATGCATTGTTATCAAACTATCCAATAAGTATATAAAGTAGTTAAAATCAGCTCGACCTTGGCATCAACATTAAAGGCCTAATTGCACATTTATGCATCAGTAATAATAATCCAATTATATAATATATATTATAAAAAAATTTGACAAGGGCCATAGTGCTGCATAATGAGCACTTAAGTACATTTTTACTGATGATACTTCTGTAGCCTTCTTCTAATTAAGTAAAAGGAATACTGAATACTTTTCTCATCACTTTAACCTTCCTCTTGTGTTAGGGTCAGCACCGACCCGTTTTAGCTTTAGAATGCATAAAAGAATCACTTAAAATTTGTTTATTGCATCAAAGCTTTTTGACTTTGTCAGGAACCTTGATTTCAACAAAATTAAACAAAACAATTTTTTTTCACTACATTATAAAATGCTCTGGTTGAAATTATGTCCTTTGTGGTGTTAGGGTCGGTTTCGACCTGGTTATAAAAATAAGATTATAAAGCAATAATTAGAGCCAAAAATTGAAATCATCGGTGACAGCCACCTCCTCTCCCAATCATGTGAGCTTCAGGGGATGCTCATTTGACCAGTATAGCTGCAAAAAAACTAAACAAACAAAGACGGGAATGTCCAGACATGTGAGGTCACTTCACTCATTTGACTTGCAGAGGGCACATCTCTAATTTGCAGCATGAAAAAATGAAAAGAATATTTACGGTGAGCTTAGTTCTAGATAACATTTTTGGAGAAAATGAGGCAGAAGACACAGATCAGCATAGCGATGCAGAGGAGCAAGTTTCTGAGGAAGTGGACAATGTGGAGTACCAGCCAGAAGACACAGACACATCTGAGTCTGATGAGGAGGTCACTGGTGCTGAGGCTGCTCCTGCTGATCACCTAATTCATTGAAAGTCTCTAATGACTGTTATGTGTCCATAGTTGTGCCAGATTACATTTAACATTCTCTTAACATTATCCCTGGAAACAGGATCCATACGTCTCATTGCTTTCTCTACACAGGTGGCCGGTCCAAGTAGTCTCACTTGTAGGTCTGCATGTCTCTCACTCACACAGGCTCACACACACACACACACACACACACACACACACACACACACACACACACACACACACACACACACACACACACACACACAAGCATGTTCTTGCACACAGAGACTTTTACTCTGATTTAGCTTTCTAATAGTTTTGGAAGTAGTAATTGATTTCTATTGATTTCTATTGGTTTGATTTGTTTGATTGGTTGTTGTTTGTTTGAACTTGCAAATCAATATTTTGTGTGTTGTGTGACCTGTTCTGTGCTTCAATGTGTTTATATTAAGTTCTATTGCTGACAAAAATAATTTTTTTTTGCATTTTCTTGAAGAAAATATATATGGGTCCAGAGACCCACACCAAAAATATTAAACCCAACATTTTCATGGTTTCAGCCGAATCGACGCTTCCTATTGGTGCTCTGGGTAGATATGGGCGGGGCTAAACAAGTGCCTTTACCAAAACAAGCAGCGTGCGTGCACCGACACGAGCTAGGAGCAGCTGACAGCGAGGAAAAGTTTGACCAGTCAGAAAACGAATGGACCGACAAACACGAACCTAAATTAACAACAGAGACACAGCTGGGGCGTCAGGTAGGGAAGTGTCACCGCATACAGCTGATACTGCAAATTCAGAACTTCTTTACTCAAACTTTTTTGCGTGAAACAACAAGCTGTAGTAGACAAGCCCATACTTGAAGCTGTTACCTTTGATTTTTGCCATAATACGTTGTGTTTCTTTCGTGGTATTTGTTCCTGGCCTTCACAGAATGACCTTACAACATTTTAGCTCAAGGCATGGAGTAGCATGGGACAGAAAAACACAATAAGACACAATGGAAAAGGACGTGGTCTCATTCAGTCGTCTCATTTAGCCTATAAATTATGACAACCATAAAGATGCTATTGCAGGTGTAGGGAAGTGCATGGAAAAGTCTCAAATCCTATAAAGCAGAGGCAACAAAACAGTAAAACAAGAGAGGTTAAAGCTCGAAACTCACCAGATTTACTCAACACTCTCCATTGTGAGCTTCACAGAGCTGGTATTTATGACAGGGCTTTCATTTGCTTGTATCCAGGCCCACCAAACGATATCAGTTAACCTTGGACTACTGCCGAGAAATGGAAAAAGGGGAACTGATCATCAGTTATTGTTCATCCCTTTTCTTGCACCAGGATTGGATAAAGTGCATTTTTGTGAAAGTAAGTTGATGACTGTTAGCGCCTGTTGGGTGTTGTGGTTAATCTTACAGTATATGAAGCAATTTTATGGAAACATTAACTGTGAGCAGCACACTGTTCCCGCATTATGTTCCTATATATTCAGAGTTATGGGGCATGCACTCTGCACCACAATGAACTGAAGCCTTTTCTGTTAATTCCATTGGTAGGACAGGGTATCAAACCTCAGTACTTTTCTGACATTGGATGTCTATTCAGATTTGTCAAATTGTTGATTTGTTTCTATGATCATGGTAGTAGATAGTACCTGCTTCATCCCTAATGAAGTGGACAGTTTCCACACAGCTCAGGGCTGGGTATGGCAGCATATGAGGTCAAAGTATCATCCTACTCCATAGTCAGGTCTTTGTATTTATTGAAAGATCTTCCCTACAAGTTTAATTGAATTGATGCTTGACACCAAGGGAAATGAGTTAGATGTTTTCATGTTTACTTTGCAGAGCGAATGATGTTTTTTTTTTTTTTTTGTACGCATGTCTGTGTTTCACCCACTAGGCCGACTGTTAGAGGTTGATGATGGACTCCCACAGTGAGACCAAAAAGATGAGCTCTTACCTCCCCTGCAACCCCTCCTATGAAGAGACCCAGACAAATGGCTGCCAGGCCCCACCCAAAGGCCCAGGTACACACACAATAACATGTTGTACTTGATGTGAATACAAGTTTAAGTGTCAATAGTTTTTTAAAGCGATTATATATGACTTAATTTAAATGTTTATAGAGGGTGTACCTGCCTGGTATGTGAATTCAGGTACAATAGGGCTCATCCCTACAGCTTACATTCCCCTGGCTTCCCCTGGAGTCTCCATAACCACTTGAATCTAATATAAATATTGGTTGTGCTTTTAATCAGTATTTGTTAAACGCTAACCTGGGGTCTGTTCCATACAGATAACTTTCCAAGTGAAACCCCCTGTAAGTCTGGAACTTGGACTGACGTAAAAAGTCCTGCCCTGTGTTTTGATCAGCAAAGTTATCCAGATAACTTAGTAAACCCGCTTGTTACAACAGGTGTATGAATTTCCAGGACCATGAAAACTGTAACTTCTTCACATCGACTGACACGGATTAATGATGAAGCTGAAGGCTTGTTTATAACTGTTTTTATGACTCGTGTGTCTCGGTCACCGTGCCCTTATTGGCTTGATACCAAAACGTGACATCACGTGACTCATCACAAACTATCTGTCAAGTTATATTGTAAGTGTAATTTGATTAGGTTGAACCTCTAATGAATAAAGTCACTTAAAACATGCACATATTTGCAATTGTAAAAAAGGTTATGGATCCAGTGTAAGACTAGAGTTAGTAAAACCTTCTGCAGATAATTTCTCTGTGCAACACCCAGAAGTCAACAGAAAAGGTGATTTTTTTTCTTTTTTTTTGATGATTGTATAGAAACATTAAATCTGACTCAGTGTTTGCAAAACTTGCACAGCACCACAGCTGCTGAAGTGTGATACTGCCAGATTTGTGCTTGATTGGGATGCATGAAAATACAAATATGATGTGAAACACTTTGCTTTAATTGTACTGGCTCTGGCTCAATTGGACTTTATTGGTATTGTAAATTAAAACTGCTATAACCTTGGCAGGTCATGGCAGGACGAACAACATTTCTCAATAACTGAGTATGCAGTGACTTCGCAACCATGATAAACGTGTGAGACCAGCTTTACAATGTGAATGCCGTTGTACCAATGTCTCCACTCACTGCTAAGAAGAAGTAAGGTGTAGTTAAAATGTCATGATACCTTACATATAGAATAAAGATCCTAATCAGTCCCAGTCTGTAAAGTAAGGAGAAAAAATAGCAGTGGTAAATTGATGCTTTGTGTCAGCTGGTATCCTGAGTTTAAGAAATCAGGATCAGGATTGAAACAGTGGGATGCTCTTATAGTTATATAGCTCTTATATAGTGTGGAATATGCCTGATTTATATTATATAGAACCAATTTTAAATATTTCTGGAAGAAACTTGAGATAGGAACTACAATCACATTACAGTAGCTAAAAATCCTGTTACAAGATCAGTACAGTCCAACATGTTGAAATATTATAACCCTGTTATTAGATAATGTCACTTATGGAGGACTGAGAAAGGTGGTACAGTGCAGCCATCAAAGCAAATAACTTTATAGGACCCTGCAGTTTGCAGCTGCGCCTCTGTTTTTCTTGTATGTTGTGCAATAATAATTGAATTAGAACAAAAAGAAAAGGGAAAAAATAGGGTGATTGCATTTATATGTTAGCACTTAAGTGAACAGCCAATTATAAAAGCCTCTGCTGGTTTAGATAATGACCATAATTACAGTGTGGTGTCCTGATAGCTGTTCAAGGAATTTAACAGCAATACTGTACTGTACAGTATAACAAAGTGATAACAGTGACGTTTACAACTACTCATATCTATATCATATAAAATATCATATATATTGAAAGTGGTGGAAAACAATTCTTTGAAAAGTGTGTTTTTTTTTTGTTTGTTTTTAGAATTCCTGTGATTTATTGATGCAATCTGGCCCACGCTCAAACACAGAATGAAGTCCGTTTTAATCTTGGTTTCTTTGCTGTGGCCAAGGACTAGACACAACACGGCGTTATAACATATTTAATGTTTTGTTTAATTTATATAATGGTTTATATAGTGCTCAATGTGAAACAACCTACTGCTCAATGTCAACAAAACCAAGGAGCTGATTGTTGATTTTAGAAAAAAGGAGGCAAAGACACACACCGCTGTCTACATCAGTGGAGCTGAGGTGGAGCAGGTGAACAGTTTTAAGTTACTGGGAATCAGCATCACAGAGAACCTGTCATGGACATCACACATCTCCACCCTATGGTATTACCCTGGCCTTCAGCACCACCGTAAGGAATCTGGGGGTCATCTTTGATCAGGATATGTCCTTCAACTCCTGCATAAAACAAGTTTCAAGGACTGCCTTTTTTCACATACGTAACATTGCAAAAATCAGGTACATCCTGTCTCAAAATGATGCAGAAAAACTAGTCCACACATTTCTTACTTCTAGGCTGGATTATTGCAATTCCTTATTATCAGGCTGCCCCAACAAGTCTCTAAAGACTTTCCAGCTGGTCCAGAGTGCAGCTGCACGCGTACTGACGAAAACTAGAAAAAGAGATCATATTTCTCCCATTTTAGCTTTGCTGCACTGGCTTCATGTAAAATCCAGAATAGAATTTAAAGTCCTTTTCATCACCTACAAAGCTTTTAATGGTCAGACACCATCGTATCTTAAAGAGCTCATAGTACCCTATTACCCCACTAGAACACTGAGCTCCCAGAAGGCAGACTTACTTACTTGTGGTTCCTAAAGTCTCCAAAAGTAGAATAGGAGGCAGACTTCAGCTGTCAGGCTCCTCTCCTGTTCAACCATCTTCCAGATTTGGTCTGGGGGGCAGACAGCCTCTCTACATTTAAGAGTAGGCTTAAAATATTCCTTTTTGATAAAGCTCATAGTTAGAGCTCCATGGTCTGGCAACAGACCACAGAGTTAAGATCCATGGGAATGAAGTCACAAGAATATCAACGTCCACTCAGAGACAGAATTTATATTAGTAAGATTAAACAATTCAGGTTGGATGAAGAACACTCATATAAAACTTATTTAATGGCAACTATCTTCAGTTAGTCCACAGAAGCACATAAATAAAATACATTAGTGGAATAAGTGTTAAAGAAAATTTGTCAACCCTTCATGTAAATGCAGTCTGCAGATTTTGTACCAAAATTCTGTTATAGCTACATTTTACATTTACAATCAATTTACAACACGTACTGGGAGCAGCGCAGAGACCCTGGCTTCAGTAAAATGGACTTCCCTGTGTTGTGGTGACCTCTGGATTTAACCAAACCTCTCCACTACAACTTCTCATAGAGAGGGAAGTATAAAACTGACCAGAGACCAGCCTCGAAGTGTCCTGACCTGGTTAACATGAATCACTCAATGTCATGGTAATCAAACCAATATGGACTTCCTGCTTCCTCTTTTAGGACTTGTGTTGGTTTTGTTTCCATTTATTATGTTTATCCTTTAGGGTACATTTTTCTCTTGTCATTATCACAGTTGTTATTTACATGGTGTCGGTGTCAGACTAAAGATTTATATCATTATGTTCTGTTGCATCTCAGCATTTACCAAAGTGCCTTTTATTGCAGTGCTGCACTCAATCAACTGCTGTAGCAGTTATGCAAAAACACTTTTATTTAGAGACTTTAAAAACTGCTCTTTTGGATGATGTCAGTATGGACTACTGGAGAGAAAAGGATCAGGGATGAAAGTGAACTTTTTCAAAAGGTCAAAAGTTGCTCAAGTATTTGTTTATCCAGTCAACATCATGACTCCAGGGTCACAACCTTGTGATCACATGTTCTCTTTATAAAAGAGTGACTTCAGCCTTTCAGTATGCTGCCTTGTTATAATCCTGTCATGACTGTCAGGGACTGTGGATACAATTTATCACTGAGGTAAACAGCAATAATACTCCACATTCAAAGAAGGTAATAAACTGTACAATGAATGGACAAGTTATGCTGCGTCACACTGTGTTTGTTTTTGTATGAGTGAGGGTTAAGCCACAATTTTGGTTGGTTGTTAGTTTCTGTCATTACTAAAAAATGAGAAAGTCTCTCCAAAAGGTAATGATCACCAACTATCACTCCTTTGAAATGATTTTAAGTGAAAGATACTGTAAGAATTGTGATATTAGGATTGGATTTAATAGTAAAGCAACACAGAAAACCAGCATATAAAGGAACCACCTTGCTACTTTCCCAAAAATTGATCACTGTTGAAATTAAATTGTTGTTGAACACCAGTCAAGACAGTTAAAAGCACTGAAAGAGATAATATTACCTTACTAAATAATTGAATGATGACAAATATATAAACAGAACATTTAGTTAGATTTTTTATTACTTAGGCCAATTATTTTAGGTCAGTTGTGCAGTGGCTATAGCCTATCCCAGCTGACTTTAAGCTGTGTGATAGACTGGCAACTTGTTCATGATTGTACACTCTGAACAGGTCGCCAGTCTATCACATATAGACTGACAACCAATCACATACGCATTCACACCTATGGGGCAATTTAGTGAGGCCAATTAACCTAATCTGCATGTCTTTGGGACTGTAGGAGGAAACCGGAGCACCCGGAGAAAACCTACCTGGCACGGGGAGAACATGCAAACTCCACACAGAAAGACTCCAGCAGGTTCTTATTAAAATCTGCTAAAATCTGCTTCCTGTTAGGTAACAGTGCTAACCACTGCACCTCCGTGCCAGCCTAAGAACCACTACCGCACCATTTTCCTAAGGATCTTCTCCAGTGGGGTCCTGTCTTTCACTGGGATCACCTTATTCCACAGGCCGGTAAACTCCCTTTGGTGGACAAGACTCTGGAGCATCTTATGTCCGTATTGCCTGTACAGAAATACATTTCTCAGTTAGCATTTCAGAGCATGAACAGAAAGATATAAGACTAAGACTGAAAGACATTTTTCACAAGAACCACTAACATTAGATCATGCAAAACTTAGTTACCCACCTGACTTCTGGTGCAGCATCCAAAGACATTTTACCAACAGCAGACAGGAAACGCTCTGCAAAGGTCTTCCCTCCTGTCAAAATGTGGTCCTCCCCGACAATTTCTCCCAGCTGGTGGAGGTGCTGGGCTGTGCTCCCCCTCACTGCAGCACAAAGGTGACTGAGAAAGAACAAAGACAGACAGGGAAATGTGAGAATAATCCTGCGACTATGTTTCATTTCATTTACTTTAAATGTTGCTTTTACTACACTTCCCACTAAATTCCGATCACTGTATCTACTCTTACCTCAGCCCTGTGTTGAGTAGAGCGGGAATGACTCTTCCAGGACTGCACCCGTCCACCAGCGCATCCAAGGCGAGGTTGGCGTGCTGGTGAATGAAGCTGTTGGTTGTCGATGCCAGCTTCTGCAGCAGGGTGCGTCCTGTCCTCTCTGCCTCTGGGTCCATGGCTTTCCCCAGGTTGATGTGGAGTTCAGCTATTGTCTCCATGGCAGCACACGCCACACTAGACCGCAGATTGTTCACCTAGATAAAAAGAAAGAACATCAGTCAGTACTTCTGCGTGCACAGTAAAGGTAGATGCACTTGTAAAAAAATGAGAACTGCTTGTAACACAAAGACAAACAGAGACAAAGAGGAAAATGTCTACACTACCTCTTCTACGAGGGCCAGGCAGACTTCATGCAGTTTAGTCTGCAGAAGTTGTGGATGGTGTTTGATGAGAGCTTGAACAGATTTCAGTCCATCCATTTTCTTCATCCTGTATTTAGATGACAAACATTTTTGAAAAGTGTTAATCATTGCTTCAGAAACAAATGCTGCTGAATAAACTGTTTAAAATCTTTCTCTACACTTCAGTAGTGTCGGTGTCTTACCAGTCATCCGATTTGAGCTGCTCGAAGCAGAGGGAGAGGCTCTCTGTAGGCATGGCCAGAGGCTGGAGCTCATCCTGGCACGCTCTTTTGTCAGCCTTTAGGGGGCGGAGGTTTGTCCCGCGACGAGGTTCCCTCTTAGGTGGGGCAGCTTTTGGTGGAGGTGCTGGAACAGCAGGTGTCCTTGCTGCGATCTTTCTGGGAGCTGCTGGGGGTCGAGGTGAAGGGAGGCTGACGAGCTGGAATTGTTGCACAAACTCCTCAACCTTTCCTTTATGTGACCTTAGCCTGCATCCCTCAGCTACCTCCTTGTCTGTTTAGATTAAAAAGAAAATATTTATTATGACTGAAATTTCCACCTGTTATCACATCTTCACCTATTTCCATTCAAGCTTGCATAATGTTAGTCATTATCACTTAACAGTATAAACTTACATTGTCCACCGTGGGTTGCAGACAACACCGGGAGACGAGACGGTCTCCTGGTTGCTGGAGCTGCTGTGGGGGGAGGAGTAGGGGTGAAGGGGCACATCTTTGGAATAGCCCTCAGCTCCGTAGGAGTGTGTGTGTCCACAGAGCTGAGGCTGTCCACAGAGCAGATGGAGCTGACTGAGCTTGGCCTCCTGGCTTCAGTCTTAGCCATTTGACAGGCAAGCACTGCCCTCTCGCTGCCCAGACGCAACTTCTCCTCGTCTTCTTCATTCAGCTCCAGTCTCTCCAGAACTGAATGGTTCTCTGCGCTTTCCTCAAACGTCTGGTTGGTGCTGGTCCCCTGGCTGCTGTTTCTCTGCACAATCGGGGGTAGCCTGATCCTCCTTCCTCGCTGAGAGGATCCAGGGCTCCTTCTCGGTACAGCTGGGGGCTGAGGTGAGGGGAGGGTGTCATGCTGGTTGGAGATTCTCAGTCTCTTCAACACAGCTTCACCTGTGGCTTTCTCTAATGCGCACAGCCTCTCTGAGCTTTTAATCAGCACAGCCCTGCGAAACATTTGTGCTGTTTGGTTGGCCAGGGTGATGGACTGACAGTTGGAGCCACATCCTCTCCTGTGGCTCTCAGGTGCCTGTGAAAAAAGTATACATTGAGTCATTGGGAATAGTTACACAGTTGAATTATATTATATTATATTAAATGGTACTCTAAATTTGATATACTTTATTACTATACCATTGCATACTACATTTCATTATACCACACTACACTATGTCACTTGGCACAGTAATCTAAGGAAACTACACTTATGCTTAAAACTTTGGCACATAATGCACAAAGGTTGAATAAAATATTGTACTGTGTAAAGCTTTCTAATTTCCTAATCTGTTATTGTATTCTGATATATAACCTTGTTGTAGACATGAATGTCTGAAAAATCAATTATGTCATGTATCTATGAACAGAAGGAGATTGACAGAGTTGGTTACTTACATTGTGATCAGTGAAGTTCTTCTGCTGTTGCAGGAAGGTGTTTGATGTCTTTCGGTTAGCCATGAGTAACAGAAAGATAACTGGAACGAAATCGCCAACAAGAGTATCAGAACGATAACTGGGACGCAATTGTAGACGTAATCAAAACTGTGAGTAGTGGCTCTCAACAGGTTCAACGGTCATCTGACAGGATCTGGATTCTCACTTTATCACTCAACAGTCTGATATAGACGTGATGTCTCAAAGGAACCCAGGAACATTCTAATGATGTCATAAAGGAACCCAGGATGATTCTAATGATGTAATGGGCACTAAAATGGACTGTTGGTGATCACCAAAAAAAATGTTCAGTTTGAC
Source organism: Scomberomorus guttatus (assembly GCA_038419695.1). Taxonomy (NCBI): domain Eukaryota; kingdom Metazoa; phylum Chordata; class Actinopteri; order Scombriformes; family Scombridae; genus Scomberomorus; species Scomberomorus guttatus. Next base: position 23,816,427 of record CM076461.1, read on the forward strand.
AATCATGACGTGTAAAAGTACATTTTATTGAAAAAATGTTTGGACAAAATAGTGCTCCCTCATCTCTGTCATCAAAATGTGGCCTAAATCTAGATCTGTGTTAGTCAGCATCAGCTTTAACATCTTTCTGTGTGTTTAGGTCATGTTTCTTTGTGCATGATTAACTGCACAAATAAACCATATTGACATATTGAGTGACCAACAAAGTTAAATTTATGACCATATCTCATTATAAGGCAATACATTAACACATTTTGCATCACCTGTATGCATTCTTCACTTCAAATTGCCCGGAAATGTTATTGAGATAAAAACAGGGTTATATGGCTTCTTTTTACTTCTCCTGCTTAGTGCAGGAAATCTTTGTTGCCTTCTGTCTGCTGAAACCTTAAATAACCCCTCCAGGCATGTTTGAAGACATCAAATTATTCTGCTTTGAATCTACTCTTTCAAAGCAGAATCTACTCTGACATCTACTCTTTATTCCTCATTGGAAAAATACAGAATCTATGAATATGCAAATATTTTCATTTCAGTATTTTAACTGCTGGACATCTTGTTGTGCACAAGATGTCCAACAGAAAAGTCCATTCTCAGTGTATGTCCACTGGAGACTCCAAGTGTCCACATCACTATTTGCGATGTCACAAACCCTGCTCATAATGTTAGGTTCTTACCTTAAACTGAGATTTAAGGTGAGCACAGAGAAACTTTCCACTCTCAGCAGATCAATGTGAAAACAGCCTTCTAGTGTCAAACTCTGCACAGACATCATTCTGCACAGTGACGCTCAAACAACGGTGTAGATTTGGTTTGATCTTTGGTAGGGACATTTTTTGTCAGATTGCTAAAATAAACACTTGTGTAAGTACACTTGCTCTCTATCTCTCTTTTCTTGTTCATATGTGCACGTGTGCACAAATACACACACATCAGCCTTTAAAATATAACCCAGTTGAGTGAAAGTTAATTTGAGGCAGAAAAAAGTGACTAGTTATAGGCTGCAATCACTTTGTGGCATGGAGAAAACTGCCTGATACTGGTTGTATTGGCCCTTTAGAGGTTTTTCTGGTTTATCTGGAACATAAAGCAGGAAAAATATGCTTACTCATTAGAATGATTGCAAAGGGGATCAATTTCTTTATTTCATATGTAACTTACATCCATCAAGTCATGTTAATCTGAGTCTTGTATCCAAATATAAACGATAGTAGTCATACCAAATACATATGAACATAGGTAACTTTTAGGATAAAGTTGTGTCTGTATTTTGCACTTTATAACAGTTTGATCCAGATAACAGCTTAAACAGGCTGTGAACGGACGGCAATCAGTTTCTGGGGGACGATCAATAACTTTCTGGCACGACACCTGAATTGATTCATAGGACCAAGGACAGGGCCCACACAGGTGTCTGCTTCAGATGTTTTTGTTCTGGTCTGTTAAAAACATGGTACTGCGCTCTCACACGTCAAATCACTTTTTAGCAGCACATTTGTGTGTAGCACTTGTACAGTGCTTTTATTCATGAATAAATAAATGTTACTTAAAAAAGTTAAAGACTAAAACAGTTCTTTTTACACATAATTTAATAATTTAATTAACAGTGGTATTTATTAATGTATTTAGTTCAGTTCAATTCAATATTTCTAACTTTGTCTGAAAACCTTTTACTACCTTTTGTCAATTTCGGGGCTCTGTACATATGCAAATATTATGCAGTTTAATGATGACAGTGTCAGATTTACCACTCCAACATTTTAGTGAATTACTAAACCATTGGTCTTTGGTTTCATACAGTCAGACAGACAAAAGCTGGCATCTTATCTGTAGCCGGTGAAAATCACTAGCAGATTTTGGTAGCTGTGGCTAGCTAATTATGTGACGTTAGCTTCACATATTGGACTTTTAAATATATTTTTATTTTTAACCTGAGTAACCTGTATAGGACAAGGATAATGAGTATACATTTGATGGGTACATGCATTTGATATGTTGTATACATAAACGATGAAAATTAAAGCTCCATTTCCAGCCATAGGTTAGCATCCTCATCAGTTGATGATGCTGGTAGAAACCTTGTCAATAAGAAGCAGTATATTGTTCTTGTATTGCAGGATAGCTCAGTATTATTGTACAGCAAGCAGAGATGATTAATCATTAAGAATTATTATCAATTGTATTTTCAAACAATAAACAGCTGTTAGAGCAGATTTACCACAGTTCAATCCATTCTTTACAATTAAGGTCCTGTGTTTTAGGTTTATGATAAACGTAGACGTGTGTGGGCTCTCGATAGAGTTCCAGTCAGAATAATGTTAAATGTCTTTCTGTGTTTTTAGGTTATAGCTCTTCCACAATTGGTACATGATTTCTTGAACAAATGAAACCTTGTGTTCACATGTTTCAAATGTAGCAAAAACAGGAAAAAATACTTTCAACAGACCATTGTTACTAATTTTTATGCAAGTTGTGCTGAACGGAAACCCCAAATATTAAAGCTGCTGGTTCTGTCACGCAAAACATGCTGTGAGTCTGGAAATGGTGCTGTGCACCAGCAGGAGTGGATTGTTACAGAAGACATTGCTCAGGTTCTCTTCTTGTGATAATGATGCACTGAGTTTGGTGTTGGTTTGAGTTCATTTAGAAACGGAAACTAATAAAAATACTTCAGGGATGGGGATTATCATTCATTGTCCGTCATGGTCTCAATTATATTCATCAATGAATCCAGATGAATCCAATCAGTTAGCTAAACTCCAAGCATGCCTTAAGGGCATAAAGACCTGGATGACCTGGATTTTCTGCTACTTAACTCAGACAAAACTGAAGTTATCATTTTTGGCCCTAAACACCTTAGAAACACATTATCTAATGATATAGCTACTCTAGATGGTATTACCCTGGCCTTCAGTACCACCGTAAGGAATCTGGGAGTCATCTTTGATCAGGATTCAATCAACTGCTGTAGCAGTTATGCAAAAACACTTTTATTTAGAGACTTTAAAAACTGCTCTTTTGGATGATGTCAGTATGGACTACTGGAGAGAAAAGGATCAGGGATGAAAGTGAACTTTTTCAAAAGGTCAAAAGTTGCTCAAGTATTTGTTTATCTTTTTAAAAAGGTCTTTATTGAATTTCACATAATTAAAATTTACAGTAAGAACAGTAATTTACATTAACAATAAAGTGCATACAGTGCTAAAGTGATTTTTTAAACATCTATAAAGTGCATAGAGTCCAGTAACCTTGTTTAAAGTGCTGTTAGCTCATAAGTCCAGTATGTTCCAGGGGAGGCGCTGAGATTTGTCCATAAGTCTTCTCCTCCAGAGGTCAGTAAGAATCTGTTTGACTACAGTGTCACTGTAGATCACTGTCTGCTGTATTATCATGGCACATCTGGTTTTCCACAATTTTGAACACACCACACAAATAATTAATTGTAACAGTTCAGTATGTTTAGATGGCAAATTATCATCAACAATACAATACACAACAGATTTATAACATAAATTAAAGTGTACACTGACAGCTTTTAGTTTATCCCAGACTTCCTGAGCTCTGTAACAGTCCATTAAGAGATGCTGCTGTGTCTCATCATCATTGCAGAAAATCATAGGACATTTTTTTTGTGGCAACATAACAACTCCAAGACACAACAGCTCTAAGAGGAAGTCTTCCTACAGACATCAGCCACCGGATGTCTCTAATGCTCTCTGACAGGTTCTTACATTTGAGATTTTGACAATATTTACTCTTGATTTATAATTAGTGTATTTGTTTTCCCATTTCTTTACCTCTTCTTTAATTTCACACAGTTTTTTCTCCCAATTTCTTTCACTACATCCACTGTTACAGACGGTTAGACCAAGTTTTTAATTTCTTGTTTGACTTGTATATTAATGCTTTGTTTGTCACCATCAGCTCTGATCCAAACTCCTTCTCATTTGTTATGGTTTAATTTGGCTCCAGAAGCACTTTTGTATAAAGCTAAAAGATTAGTTAAGACATTCATTTCTGCTTGATTTTTTATGATGACTGTAATATCGTCAGCATATGCTATAGCTGTGACCTTGTGCGTGTTTCCTACATAAGTTCCCATAAAACTACTATTTTTATTTATTTGATTAATTAAAGGGCTGACTGCCAAAACATAAAGAGCAGCACTCAGTGGGCAGGCTTGCTTCACACCTCTTTCTACCTCAAAAGGCTCAGTTAAAACACCATTTACATTGACACGGACACTTGATTTAAAGTATAGACATCTTACCATGTGAATAAAGGCATCAGGAAAGCCGGATGCCTTCATCACAGACCAGAGATAATCTCTGGAAATATAATCAAAAGCTTTTTTTTGATCTAGTCCAACAATATAAAAACCTTTTTCATCTTCAGGTTTATGTAAGATTTCTCTTAAAGTACAGAGATTATCCCACATAAACCGACCTTTAATTGCACACGTTTGTTCTTTTTCTATGATTTCATCTAGTATATCATTGATTCTGTTCATAATTATCTTGGCAAATATTTTATAATCAGTATTCATAATATTAAGATGTCTATAATTATCTACATCAGACTCATCCCCTTTTTTATATAATAAACAAAGAACATCCTCATAAAAGGAGTTCCCCGGAGTTGATCTTTGTTTCTTCTGCTTCAGACTAATATACTGATTTATTAAAGCATCATATTTTGTATTTGTTTGTAACTTTATTTAATTCCTTACATTTACATTTGAAGAAATCTTTTATTCTATATTTCAGTATTTCCCATAGTTTGATATGAGATTTGGCAAAAATATTTAATTGAGTTACTTTATGTATTTCCTGTTTTAAGTCAGTTATCAAGTCTTTATCTTTTAAACTCTGTGTATTTAATTTCCAGAAACCTCTGTTCACTGAGGTTCCAGATGACAGAGAAGTTTTTATCAAAAGATGATCAGAAAAATCATTAAAACTGTCCCATATTAAATTAATTTGAAGTTATATGACGCATATATGCGATCGACTCATGTTTTAGTTTTAGAGTCAAACCTGGTAAAATCAGTTCAGAGGGGTTAACGGCTCTAAACACATCAGTTAACTTTGCTTGTTGACAGATTTATTTTAAGAGTTTACCCTCTGGACGCAGTTTAAACACTGTGCTGGTGACTCGGTCATTTTCTTCAGTAACTGTATTAAAATCTCCACATAAAATAATACTATAACCTACCAACAATAGTTCTCTAAGTCTTTTAAATAATTGACATTTCTTCGTAGTTTCTGGAGCTGTATAAACATTAATAATACGATATTTTTTACTTAGATAAAAACAATCAACCATAAGTAATCTACCTGGTATTATATCTCTTCTCCTGATTATATTTACTTCATGATTTTTAAAGAATATACCGACACCATCCTCAGCCTTATTCTCACCTATTGAAATGACGCATTTCCCTTTTGACCACAAATTATTTACATCGTCGACATCTTTGTTGGTATTCAGTCTCAGTTCTTGAGTACACAAAATGTCAAAGACCATATCACATAAATATTTCATCTTTTCTTTTCTAAAAGCACTTGTCTGAATACCACGAGTATTCCAGGTGGCAACTTTAAGGAAGCTCATGGTGGAGAGGAGAGGATGTCAGCTCTAAGGTGAAGATTTATCATCAAAGCGTTTCTCATTTTTATGAGAGGGAATCTGAAGTCGTCGCTTCCTTCTTCTAACTACCTCGAAAGGCATTTCACTCTGTGGCTCACTCATTGTAGGGGCAGAAAACTCAGGTGTGGGGGAGAGGGGCCTGAATTACTTTCAGGCGGAGCTGCCTCTGTAACAGACGGAGGATGGAGTGGAGTGCTGCTGGCTCGCTGACCAGCTGTCAATATGTCAGTGCTGAAGTCAGAGCTAGGGCTCTCACTGGCACTTTCATATTTTAGGGCTCTCACTGGCACTTTCATATTTTAGGGCTCTCACTGGCACTTTCAGGTGTCTGCTTCAGATGTTTTTGTTCTGGTCTGTTAAAAACATGGTACTGCGCTCTGTGACCACTCTACATATTATCCTGGTGAAATAAAGCCAAAATCCAGCTGTAAAACATTTCTAAATTGCTATATAGTGCTATAGTGCTATATATATAATGTTTTTATCTCCAATCTCCTTTTCATCCTTATTACTATTTTATATTTTATTATTTAGTCTTTTTAGCACGTACAAATATTATAATCACTTTTTAGCAGCACATTTGTGTGTAGCACTTGTCCTCTTATTTCCAAAAAATGTTATACTAGACACCACAGGCATTGATAGACATCTGTTGACTCTAACTAACATGACACATGAAATCCCAGTGAGAAATGGTTAGTAAAAGTTAGTAGCTGTAATTACACTAACTCAGGTTACACAAAATTAGCACTTGCAGGTAATGAGAAATGACCTGTGTGTGTGTCCCAGACCAACAAGACAGCACTGGCTCAAGGAACCTGGAGCCTGGATGATTAGCTTAGTTAGCTTAGTCAACTGGATGCAGGGACACTAGTCAGTTATTCGGCAAAAAATAATTACAGCACTAGCTCCCCGTGTTGTTACAAGTAAGATATGTGTTAAGTGATTAGCTTTAGAGGTGCTGATAGGCATATTTTATTTGGACAAAGCCAGCCTTTCTGTTCCCCCTGCTATGTACTGATTAAGCTAGGCTAACCACCCTGGCTCCAGCCACACACACAAAAAGTGGTATTCTGTCTCCTTAAGTAACTCTTGGCAAGAAAGCAAATACAGAGTTTCACATCCTCTCAAATTATTTTTTTAAGAACACCCCCTGCCCACCCTCCACCCCCAAACATATGCGTGCATGAATTTCTGGCAGTGACACCCTCTCGTTCAGGGCTAATTATTACATTAGCATGTATGAAATTCCTGCTGTTGTGTGTTTGTATTAAACTTTATTTTTTAAAAATAACCTCAAGAGAGGGTTAAGAAATAAGGGTGTAAAACAGGCAAGAATAACTTTTAAAAAAATAAGGCAAAAGGGAGTTGTGGAAATAATAGTGAAAAATAAACCAGAATAACCTTTTTTTTTAAAAGAGCACAGGGACAAATTCTGACATGTTCAGACTTGCCCGAAGCCTGCCCGAGATCTCACGCCCAGTAACAGCAGATGTAAGAGATTTGTAATAGTGTAACTTGCCAGTATAAGGGGTTGGTCAAGAGGCGTAACCTGTGAAGGCCCAACAGTATAAATAAAGGAGCACAGGCCCTTACCAACTCAGAGTGTTTTTGGTGAACCTTGCGAACACTTCAAAACTGCTCTCCTTTATTGCCTGGCATTAAAGAACATTTTGCTGCTCTGAGCTATGACCCCTGATGATTTTTTGGACACCAAAGAGAAGTTTTTCCTGAGCTGATTTTTGGGATATCTAAAACTTCTTCAAACTGAGATCCAGAGATTTATTACTTCACAAGCAGGTATTTGACAGTGTTTTTTTTTTTATGACATGACTTAATTTTTGTATCTGCAACCTACTTTTAATGAGACTTGAATTAAAAATGCATTTTGTCTGTCTCCACTCTTATTTATTTTATACACCAACAACTGTATAAGTCAGCAGTCCAACAGATTTTTGATCAAGTACGCTGATGCTACAGCTTTACTTTGCCTTTTAACTGACAAAGAGACAGGACACGGTCCTGGAGGAGTTTGTACAATGGTGCAAAGACTCTAATCTAATCCTCAACACTAATAAAACAAACGAAATGTACATTGATTTTAGAAATAATTAATCACCAGCACAACCAACATTGAGGGTATTATGACATTCTGCGTCCTCTGTTGGCATGGTGATGCTATTGCAGCCCAGAAAAACTTGCTCAGCAAAATTGCGAGCATTGCCGGAAAAACAAAAGGCATTAAGCAAGACAGCCGTAGCGACATCTACAAAATCTGTTCCCTTTCAAAGATTGACATCCTGCTACTTCACCCACAACACCCCCTGTTTAGTGAGCTTCAGCCCCTTCCATCAGGCCGACGGCTTCGGGCCCCCAGCTGCAAAAGTAACAGAGTGAGGATTTCCTTTATCCCATCAGTCATAGCACTCTATAACACACACGCAGCTGAAGGGGATGTATGTCTTGCACATAAAAACTCCTGATAGCAGTGCTATAGTCAGTGCTGCACAGTGGAAAGTATCATATCTCTGGGATGCATTGTGTCTTCTCCCACACTGAATCTCTGTACTCCATAAGCACTGCTGGACGGTGCTGTGTAGTAGTTCTGTGTAGTAGATCTTTCAGATTGCTTTATTCTTCTTAGTCTGTATGTTTCTTTTATTGTGTATGTTAAGTTTTTGTGTAACACTGCAGACCAATTTCTCTCTGGGATAATAATAAAGTTAATCTTAATCTTAAAAGAGAAAAAGTGCTGGCTGAACCATCTCACGTCGTTGTGGTAGATTCATTCAACATTTCTTTATTCCGCCTCGATGTCCAACTGCAGCCGCTGAAAATGGCGGTGGTACAGTGCATTTATTCATGAATAAATAAATGTTACTTAAAAAATACTAAAACAGTTCTTTTTACACATAATTTAATAATTTAATTAACAGTTTTATTTATTAATATATTTAGTTCAGTTCAATTCAATATTTCTAACTTTGTCTGAAAACCTTTTACTACCTTTTGTCAATTTCGGGGCTCTGTACATATGCAAATATTATGCAGTTTAATGATGACAGTGTCAGATTTACCACTCCAACATTTTAGTGAATTACTAAACCATTGGTCTTTGGTTTCACACAGTCAGACAGACAAAAGCTGGCGTCTTATCTGTAGCCGGTGAAAATCACTAGCAGATTTTGGTAGCTGTGGCTAGCTAATTATGTGACGTTAGCTTCACGTATTGGACTTTTAAATATATTTTTATTTTTAACCTGAGTAACCTGTATAGGACAAGGATAATGAGTATACATTTGATGGGTACATGCATTTGATATATATTGTATACATAAACGATGAAAATTAAAGCTCCATCTCCAGCCATAGGTTAGCATCCTCATTAGTTGATGATGCTGGTAGAAACCTTGTCAATAAGAAGCAGTATATTGTTCTTGTTTTGCAGGATAGCTCAGTATTATTGTACAGCAAGCAGAGATGATTAATCATTAAGAATTATTATCAATTGTATTTTCAAACAATAAACAGCTGTTAGAGCAGATTTACCACAGTTCAATCCATTCTTTACAATTAAGGTCCTGTGTTTTACATTTAAACGTAGATGTGTGTGGGCTCTCGATAGAGTTCCAGTCAGAATAATGTTAAATGTCTTTCTGTGTTTTTAGGTTATCTATCCAACTATCCAATTTATCTACAGACTTTTCCCATTAATGCATGATATTTACTGTATATAAACAGTATTTGAAAGTAATTATAAACAAATATCTAATATCCGTCTGCGACTCTTCTTCAGGGGGATTTTTTGTATAACGTGCCATCTACAGTCAGTGCAGTACTGGAAGCCTGAATGCACCACCACACCATTCTTCAAAACCTGCCACTTATAGGCTATTTGAGGCTAAAGAGAGCTATTGTATTTAGGTCTTGATGCAAAGTATATTGGTGTTGGGGCTATATATCAAAATCAAATGGTCATAAAATGTGTGTTTTTTGTATCCTATGTTCCATCCTGGTTTTTGAGCCTGAAAGACCTCTTAATGATTGACATTTACAATCATGTCCCTTGCCTGTTTATGTAGACATGAATAAATCACAGCTGTTGGCATAATGGTCGGCCAACTCCTAGCAGTAGAGTAGGACTTGTATATAGCTTAGCAGTTATTTGAAGAGGGGTTAACAGTGGTACAGAGACATGTAGGTCTAGCCAAGCCTGTTTAAGCACTGTATGAGCCTTTCAAACTAGCCTGAACATGAACCGTCACTGCATGGCTTCAGCCACTCCACAGCTCAACTAGACAACCCACAACCAAGAGCTCTTCTAAGTATAGTTGAATCAATCAATGTAATAATTGTGACAGATTATACACAGTTCATATACCTTTAAAAATATCATGTATTAGTACAGTTAAAGCCCAACTGTGGGACTTTTGTCTCCCCTTTCTGGCAGTGAGAGTAAAAAAAACACTGTCAACTCATGCTTACATCGTAGTGCTCCGGTGCAGCCTACTCCATCACTACTGTTGCAGCTGTAAAACGGTGGATACATTTTTTTGAGCATCACACAACCCCCACAAAATGAATCATTTCACTATCAGAATTTCATCCATTTGGTCCGAACATTTGAAAGTCTAGAAGAGCTGCACGATTAAATTGTTTTATCCCCATTCAAGTTAGCTGAGAGCTAACCGGAATTTAGCCACTCGGCTGGCCGAAGTCTGGTTTACATGCTTTGCCCATAGAGCGCACAGGCCAGTGCAGGAATGTCACCACCGCCACAAGATTAAAAACTCTGTATACTGTGAAATACAGAGAGATTTATCTGGCAGTCATAGGCTTATTCAGCATTGTGCAAACTCTGTTTTCTTGTTTTTTATTAATATGTGTATCATTGATGTATATGCATTTGTATGTTCTATGCAGGTTTTGCACATGATTGGTCTTCATATTTGCATATATAGATTTGGCTTTAAAGACAGTGTCTAGCAGGACCTAGAAAACAATGCAAGACAGGATCGAGCTGAAAGCTTGTTGAAAGTGTTTTCCCATACCTGCGCTGATTTTCTCTCGAGCTTAATTTTACCAGACTGTTTCTGATTCAGATAAGACAGCTTATGAATTGACAGCTTTTCATGACAGAGCTTCATCATTCTGTTGGTGGTCCCTCACTAGTTCAAAGTCAATATAACTCAACCACAGCAGAATGGTCTCTCCCTCTCTCTTATCAACTGTGTGACAAATGCAGGCCTTTGAGATCAGGCAAACAAGATGGTATTTTTCCTTGATGAGGGTTACAATTTCAGTGTTCTGGATGTATTAGTCTACACAATCCACAGATGAAAAGTAATCATCAGATAGAAAACTGCATTTCATTGTGCAAACGGCAAATGCAGGTAGATATTCAGAAGCCGTACAACACATCCACAAACATCAACACTGCATAGAATACAAAATAATGAAAACTGGATCCAAGAAAACATGTTAGATTATTTATTTCTTTTTGTTTAAATGGTAAATGGACTGTACTTGTATAGCGCCTTTCTAGTCATCCGACCACTCAAAGCGCTTTTAACACTACGAGTCAATTCACCCATTCACACACATTCATACACTGAATGGGTACAGGGGCTACCATACAAGGTCCCAACCTGCCCATCAGAGGAAATCTAACCATTCACACACATTCATACACTGATGGCACAGCCATCAGGAGCAATTTGGGGTTCAGTATCTTGCCCAAGGACGCTTCCACATGCGGACTGGAGGAGCCGGGAATCGAACCGCCAATCTTCCGATTAGTGGACGACCCGCTCTACCTCCTGAGCTCACAAACATGTAGCTGCTGTTTTTACTGACACTCGTGACTAAAAAGTCTCCTCGTTCATCCCCTGGACATGAGGAGATTTCAGTACTGCAAATTTGTTTTGACAAAAACAATAATTTAGCTGCTGATAAAAGCAAAGGACAACAAGCTAACACTAATGTTACTTGTGGGTTATAGTTGAAACCTGTGATGCTATATTCATTTTAAAAAGGTAAATCTGAAGCTCTAAGAAATGAAAAAAGTCATTCAAGTCATGTTGTTTTATGGTGTGAGCTGAGAGTGGTTATTCATACGCTCACGCTGTGGTTAATACGAGCAATTTACAACAAGAACACGACTTCCACAGCTGCGGCTGAGCGGCTCAACGAGCTCCGCTCTTCTGTGCTTATTTTAGCTCAAACCTGGATCGTTGTACTTATCATTTTCTGTTTCCTACTTTCAGACAATGGGTACCCCAATTTACATGGCTCCAGAAACAATCCAGGAGACACAATCCAGGAACTCTTTGATCACGTAGCCGAAGGTAAGAATCTTTACTTCAGTTCATTGTTATCTTTTCATCACATGCACCCTTTCTACACATTTGTCATGCTAGCAGATCTTAAATGAATCTTTCTTTATTTTAAAAGATGATAAAAAATGTGCATTATCCTACTTTGTGATTTTCATAAAAATGAAGCTTTAATTTCCTGTTTCTTTTATATTTGGTATATTAATCTTTAATTTGTTGTAAGATGGTTTTCATTCTGTGGCTTTGTGGTGATGTAGCTAAAATTTTCAATTCTGTTATATAATCACTGATATGCTATTTTCCCCAGATGATGTCAGCTGGCCGGAGGGAGACGATGCCCTGCCCGCTGACGCCCAGGACCTCATCACCCTTCTCCTGAGAAAGGACTGCGCAGAACGGCTGGGTGCAGGTTAGTGGATAGAGACAGGATGGGAAACAGATAAGCTGAAGGGAGAACAACCTGTCATGATTTTCTACCACTAAAGTTCAGCCTGTGGCTACAATACATAGAACTGTGATAGTTTAGCTATCTTACACACAGTGGGAAAATACTACACAGTGGATGTGCTATTGTGAACGAGGTTTCTTTTAAAGTATCCTGGAGCCTCACAAAATATAGTTACAGTAGGTAATGACTTACTCCTTGGCCTCAGGAATTAATGTGAAGTAACGATTGGTTATAACTGTAGGCAGTAAGCTAGTTAGCTGGACATGCTAACTTACAGCTCATGCTAAAACAGTTACACACACTGTTTAAAGCCATTCCTTCTTGATTTTGGGAAGACTAAAAGTGTCCAGAGTCGGGGTCAGGTACAGCTGTCAGGCCAGGCCAAATGCAAATGTCTGTTTGTCTCACTTGTTATCCAGGAGGAGCCAGCGAGGTGAAGGCGCATCCATTTTTCCAGGATCTGGATTGGAACAACCTCCTGAGTGTGAAACCTCGATTTGTCCCTGAACTGAAGACGGAAGAAGACACCAGCTACTTTGACAGTAGGTCCCATCATACGCCTTAACAAACATAGACTCATGTCTGACAGAATCACTGGAGGACTTTTTACTACTTTGTTAACATAGTGCTCATGGACAGACATTAGAAGAGGGTTTTCAGTTTGTTTTTGGTTTTTTAGCAAACTGCTTTTTCAGTGATGCCTGGTGGGAATTTTACTTAAAAATAAATATCATCATCATGCCTTTTTTTCATGACTTAATGCTGTGATCCCTACAGCTTGCTCAGACCTGTGCCTCCCTGATAAATCACCCGATGATAAATCACCTGTGGAGCTCCCAGACTTCTCATCTGTTGCCTACCGCTTCAGAAAGGTACAGTTTTTAATCCAGCTCCCAACATCCACTGCTGTTTGAGACTGTCTAAACCCATTTCTCACTGTGAAATACATCCTTCATGTAAACAACTGACAGACATAATTATCTACAGCACAGAACAAAAAGGACAAGAAATATTGATGCTTTGATGCTTTTCTCTTGAAATTCCAGATTTATGGCAGCCCAAAGCACCTGTCCATCCCTGCACCGCTCTACCGGAGCCCGATGTCAAGACTCAGCCAGGTGGAGGAGAAGGATGAAGAGAAGTTTGAGTATAATTTCATATATGATCAAGAGGAAGAGTCTGAGAACAAATATGACGAAGAGGAGGACTTTGTGGACCAATATAATGAAAAGAAGTTCGCGTATGATTATATATATGATCAAGAGGAAGAGTGAGTCTCAAGAAAGCCAAGTTGCAGGAGAAGGAGAAGGGGAGGAAAACCAAGAGGACAGCGAAAAAGATGAGGAAGATGAGGTGGCGGAGGACGGGATACTATCTCTTCACCATCCCTCCATCATATCCTCCCACATAGGATGGTTTTATTGTTATTGTTATTATTATTATTATTATTAGTTACCTCTTATTATTATCATTGTTATTGTTATTATTGTTGTTGTTATGCTTCTCTCTGTCTCTCTCTCTCCCTCTCTCCCTCTTTCTCTCTCGACCTGACCGGTCAAGGCAGATGGCGCCCACCAAGAGTCCGGTTCTGCTCGAGGTTTCTTCCTGTTAAAGGAGAGTTTTTCCTTGCCGCTGTCGCCAAGTGCTTGTTCATGGGGGAATTGTTGGGTCTGTAAAGAGTATGGTCTAGACCTGCTCTATGTGTAAAGTACCCTGAGATAACTTGTTATGATTTGGTGCTATATAAATTAAATTAAATTCAATTCAATTCAATTAATAAAATTGAAAAAAAATAAATTAAAACAGCCTCTGACTTTTTCTGTTTCCTTTGTTTTCTTTTTTCTTTTCTTTTTCTCTCTTTTTCTTTTCTTTTGACTTTGAAAAAATAAAAAATACACAGTGGTTGTAACTAAGCTTTTTGAACTGAACACAACAGTAAGACAGTAATTTAGGTTTGATGTATGATGATCATGATGATGATAATTGTTATGATAATGGGAGTTCTTTAGGAAAAGTGTAAATGTAACAGTCAGATTGAGTGTTTTAAACCGTACGAGCAGTGACAGCAGCTAAATGAAGCAGTAAAAAAAGTGCACAACAAAACAATTTCAGTGATGTAAAGCTGTGGATCCTGTTGGAGTGGAGATCTGTCTCTGAGCTTTTACTCGTCTTCTCAGAGAGTTTGGGCTGTGTTGGGAACTGTTGATGTTCATTCTAAAACTAAAACGGGTCGGTGCCGACCCTAACACAAGAGGAAGGTTAAAGTGATGAGAAAAGTATTCAGTATTCCTTTTACTTAATTAGAAGAAGGCTACAGAAGTATCATCAGTAAAAATGTACTTAAGTGCTCATTATGCAGCACTATGGCCCTTGTCAAATTTGTTATAATATATATTATATAATTGGATTATTATTACTGATGCATAAATGTGCAATTAGCCCTTTAATGTTGATGCCAAGGTCGAGCTGATTTTAACTACTTTATATACTTATTGGATGGTTTGATAACAATGCATCATATTTTATAATGTATCATATATTGTGTGTGAAATTTTAATTTAAGTAGCTAGTCAGTAACTAGAGTTAAAAGTATAATTTTTCCCTCTAAAATGTAGTGGAGTAGGTATAAAGTGTAAATATTCAAGTAAAATGTAAGTACCAGAAAACATTACACCCCTGGAAGTAGAAGTTTTAAATTCTGCAGATTGTGGCAGACAGCTGCAGACTGAATCTCCACCTGTAGCCTCTGCCAGCAACCTGCAGCTGCCGTCTACATCTGCAAGTTGCTGGCAAAGGCTACAGGTGGAGATTTAGGATGCAGCCATCGCCTCCACCTGGAGGTTCTGGCAAGGTACTGCAGACTGAATCTCCACCTGCATCGACACCAGGTGTGTATGTCTTGCACATAAAACTCATTCACAGCATTAGTATTGTAGTTAGTGCTGCATCATGGAATGTATTGTAACCTTCAGCAGCAGCCGCACCACCCCCTCCACCTGCAGAATCCAGCAGACAGCTCCAGACCAAACCTCCATCTCCTGCCTCAACCAGCAAACTGCACCACCTCCTCCACCTACAGGTTGTGGCAGAATGTTGCAACCTGAACCTCCACCAACAGATGCTTCCAGCTCATCTCTGAAATATCTGCTTCCACCTGCAGATTATGACAGCTCCAGCCCAAACCTCCACCTCCAGCCTCCAGTGTCCAGCACCAGCCTCTGCCAGCAATCTGTACTGTCGCCTCCACCTGCAGATTCTGGCAGAGAGCTGCAGACTGAATCTCCACCTGCAGCCTCTGCCAGCAACCTGCAGCTGCCGTCTACATCTGCAAGTTGCTGGCAAAGGCTACAGGTGGAGATTTGGGATGCAGCCATCGCCTCCACCTGGAGGTTCTGGCAGGGTGCTGCAGACTGAATCTCCACCTGCATCGACACCAGGTGTGTATGTCTTGCACATAAAACTAATTCACAGCATTAGTATTGTAGTTAGTGCTGCACCATGGAATGTATTGTAACCTTCAGCAGCAGCCTCTTCCAGTGACCTGCACCACCCTCTCCACCTGCAGAATCCAGCAGACAGCTCCAGACCAAACCTCCACCTCCAGCCTCCAGCTTCTGCAAGCTACCTGTACTGCTGCCTTTACCTGCGGATTCTAGCAGACAGCTCCAGCCCAAACCTCCACCTCCTGTCTCAACCAGCAAACTGCACCACCTCCTCCACCTACAGGTTGTGGCAGAATGTTGCAACCTGAACCTCCACCAACAGATGCTTCCAGCTCATCTCTGAAATATCTGCTTCCACCTGCAGATTATGACAGCTCCAGCCCAAACCTCCACCTCCAGCTCCAGATTCTGCAAGCTACCTGTACTGCTGCCTCCACCTGCAGATTCTCACAGACAGCTGCAGCCAGAACCTACACCAACTTCTTCTACTAGAAAGTTGAAGAGACCCACTCCACCTGAAAGTTCTACCAAACTCCACTAACAGCTTCTTCCAGTCATCCACAGAACCAGCCTCCTCCTCCAGCCCACAGTAACCATCTGCTCCTCCAGCCAGTGACTAAAAACATGTCATTTATCCATGTCTGAGCCATGTTGCAGCTAAAACGATGTTTGAACATTTGGGAAGAGAAAAACAAAACAAAACGGGCAAATGTATTGTAAGTGTTTGCTGAATTTTTGGAAACATCAAAACAAACTACCAGTATTTTTTGTAATTAAATGTGTAGAGAATTTTCATTCTATCTCAGGGAAGGGTACCTTAAGGGAATTGCATATTGTTAAAAATGGACCTCCAGCACTTAAATGCACCTTTATTTCTTTTATTGTATTGAAGTGAATTTGCCTTATTCATTATTAGACCCCTATTAAACTTAAACCATTTTTACTTATTCTGAGTTTATTTGCACATATGACTAATTTTAATGTTTTTCTCATGTGTCATATTCTGATTCAAAGATGAAATAAAATGCTGTATTTTCACTGTCAAATGATTTTTTGTCATTGCTATAATCTGAACATTATGACAACAATTGACCAACATGATGTGAAAATTCAGAGGGATGTCTGTGTACACTATTACTACATTAAAAGATATTATTATTGTCAAGCTTTTCTCATGTTATGTTTACATTTCTTTATTTCTGAAGATCTCAAAGGTTGAAAAGTGAGTCGAAGTGAGCCAAACATTTATCTCATAGGCAGGGTCTATGTCCCATCCCAAACTGAAGGAAATGAACAGAGAGTCATTGACAAGTGTAAAGACAAAACTAAAGGCATGTTCTACTATGACAAATATACAGAGATAAGACTCAGGATTCATGACTACATCCAGTTGTTTTGTAGTTTGTAGGTTCACTATAACTCCTGCTGGTTTTACACATCCATGGTGAATATGGAAATATTGATTATAGCTGCTTTAAGTTGAAATAACCGTTGTATTCTCATATTTATTCAGTTCCTCTGAAATAAAATGGATTTTATTTTTCCCCATCAGAAGAATAATTTACTCTAATCAGCTAAAAGACTTCAGAGTTGCATATATAAATATCTACACATTATTTCTTTAAGCATTATAGCCTCTATGCTGTGTCTTTAAGCACAATATCATTTAATATCATTAAAATAAATGGAGTAAATTTTAGGTATATTTTCCACTATATATACAAAAGCTAATTAGTTATATGATAACTATTATTTAAAAGAATGAAAGAGAAAAGATTTGTCATATGATACGACAAATGAATATGATAATTAGATATAGACTAGAGTTGATTGAAAAACTCAGCTGGCTGATATACAATTCTACTAGTTTCCTTGGTATAAAATCCAACTAAAATCTACGTTTTGAAACGTAAATTTGGGCTGAATTGATTTTTAATTGATCTTGTATAAATATGATTTAATTTAACGTTTGCTAAAATAATGTTTGTAAGCCTGCTTGTCTTCTACTTGTACTGATCTATATACCTAGATATACAACATTTATTTTAATCCTTATTGCAGATTTTAATTAACCAAATTGAAACATTTTAAAGCTTTTTAACCGTTTGGATGCGAGAGAGGGAAACAGTGTAGATGTGTTGGAAACTTTGATCAACTGTCTGCAGCTAGTTTACGACAGTCGGCAAGTTAGAGTGTTATTAGAGAGACATTTTTGATTTGTTAGATATAGAGATATTGATCAAAGCAAGGTGAGGCTGTCGCGTCAGTCTGCTTCATTTTATTGTCCATGTTCTAAGATATCGGTCTCTGAAATGTCTGCCTCCATTACAACAGAAGTGACTATGGACAGTTTTCATAGGAATGGTTTCTTCAGTAGAAATGTTCCAAATGTTTTTACCGGATAAACCCGGAATCAGTGTGTAACAGCAAGCCTGTCTGAGGTGTAAAAAGTACTGAAGATCAATTAAAAAGAAGAAATGATCGGTGCTGTGCCACGTGCGTAAAATGCGCATGGCACGTCTCGGAGACGCACGTATCTGCTGCTGTATATTAGCTACAAGTAGGCTATTTCATGAACTTAAAGGAAAGAATACTAACAAACATTGCAGGGAACAAACAGAAGTATTGACGTTTCTGCAAAAAAGGGGAAAAAACGGATTACGCTCAGTGAACCACATTATTGGTAAAACTCATTAATGTAACCCGTCACAGACTCTGCATCACATCAAAAGTTGAATTTGACGGACATTATAATATATGTAAAATAGTAGAGATAGTAAAACAGACAAAACGTAACATACATAAAAAGGTGTTTTATGATTTTGGAGAGGTCTCTGTGTGTGCGCCTCGGTCAATTAAAGCCATTTAAAATTGCCTTTTACACTCACTGTAATGTTTATGGACCAATGTCTGCGCTGAGATGTGGAAAAAGCCCGACGATCAGACGTTGTCCTGTGTGACCATGAAACCCATATAGCTCTATGTTTTATCCAGGAGGGAC
This sequence comes from Scomberomorus guttatus, assembly GCA_038419695.1. NCBI lineage: Eukaryota > Metazoa > Chordata > Actinopteri > Scombriformes > Scombridae > Scomberomorus > Scomberomorus guttatus. The sequence continues at coordinate 23,835,303 of CM076461.1, forward strand.
TTATTTGGCGTGAGATTTGTTTGGGTGGTGTGAGAGCGGACAGCGTCTCAACAAGGGCGCAAAAAGCGCAAGAGGTGGCAACCCAGATTAAATAGACTAGAACCTGTTTGAAAAATCTTGCAATTTAGCCTATTAGTCATATTAAAATGTCGCAGGAGCCTGCTCTCATATAGTAATCACATAAGGAGCTGTTCAAATACTTTAGGCCTTAAGCCTGAAACCAAACGTATTGCCATAGAGGAGAGTATGACAGGATCTAAAGTCTGAGTCAGATCTAAACATTTCTTCATAGTTAGATATGGACTTGATCTCAGGCCTTGTGCAGGTTGATTGGATACAACTTTAGATTACAGAGGTGAGATGTGACTGTAAAAACAGATGTGTACAAAATGGACGCTGAGGATTCCATGGTTGCTATGTTTTATCTCCAGGTGCATCATTTCTATATGATCCTCATTCAAACGCAAACAAAACCAAACGGTCAAGAAAAGTTTTTCACAACTTTCACTCGACGATTTCTTCCAAATAAACGCTTCTGCTGAGGACTTCTTACATCCTGTTAAGGACTAAAGACTCACTGAGACTGACGAGAAAGAGAAAGCAAACTTCCATCATGGAAAATGTGAGATTTGAACACTTTGAAAGTCGATGGTGTTTTCAATGTATTTTACCGTCGAGACTTTCAGAGCCCTCAAAGGTCACTGATGTTTTTCCAAAAGGCTCTGACATGAACACTCCCCCAACCCGGGGTCACATAAAAATAATATGTTGAAGGGCAAATTCGGATTAACTATGAATAACACGCATGTGCGTGTTATTTTACGGCAGTGATGCACATTGTCAGTACTGGACTGTACCAGCTCCATTTATACTGTATATTCATTAAAAATGAACAAAGATGACAATAATGTCATTATCTAATATATTTAATAAGATCATTAATATCGCCCAGCTCCCAGCTGAATTTAACTGCAGCACTGGAGTACCTGAAGTTAGTATATAATTCCCAGCAGATATGTGACATTATATTTTCAGACAGTGTGGCAACATATTGATTTAAGGCTCTGTCCTGAAGAAGACCCCTGTGTCACAATGTGCTTTTAAGACCTTCATTATTTCATTTTTGTACTTACAAGTTGCATATTCTTAATTAAATACATTTATTCAGGTTACCACTGCAAATCTGCAGCACAGAAAAAGGGTACACACTGCACAGAGAGTGCAGATAATGTTTTCTCTGGGGTCTCCTGGCTCTGTTTATAGGCACATTTTAGGGAACAGAACTTTCCCTCATTTTGAGGGGGAAAGTTCAATTTTTTGCAGAAATGGTGAAATGAAACTCACATTATTCAGTGCCTTTTGTTGCATTTACTGTACTTGTGGAGCCTTGTTCTAACGTGTGTATTGTTGCAGTGTAATGTGTCCATTGCCCTGCAAGACCACAACTACTCGAGAAGCAGGAGAATCTCTGCACGCCGGGCAAGTGCCCCGAGCAAGTGTCCATGCTGCAGGAATGACCAGGTTAGACTTTTGAAGTTTCTTTTTTTTAAAGCCTTACAAAACATTTCATCATTTACTATTCAAGAATTATTAAAAAAATCAAAGAAATTAAATTCTTCCTGCATCCAGACTTGAATAAACTAAGGGTTATACCTCTAAAGTCCTGTAAATTGTGAAGGGTTTGTTACTTTTGAAAAGTCTTCATCAGTGCATCTAACACAGATTTTTCTCTTGTGAGACTGAAAAAGTATCCTCTGCTGAACTTCCCCAGGAGCAGAAGCAGCAGCACTCTGCTACTGCTGCCAAACCTCCCCAGAAGAGGAAGCGGACCTCTGTGGCCCGTCCTTCCAAACCTTCTGCTGAACCCCCAGAGGTTTTGGCGTCCACTCCTCGGCCCTCCAGCCCAGCTGCTGACATTCCAGGGTTTCTGAATTTGATCCCTCGGTCCACCGTCCCACCTGCCGACCTGCCAGCGGTCTCAAATGTGGCCCCCGTCAGCCCCGGGCCCTCCGCTGCTCCCCTGCAAGATGACGGCCCTCTGATGATACACAACCGCTCAGTAGAAGAGTACCAGCAGATCTACCATGAAGTGGTAGATGACATGCAGAAGTATGTGTGAAAAATCATGACTCTTTCAATTAAATCATTGTCACATTTTTATTATCACTTAAAATCTATTGGTCATTTTTTCAATATATAAAAGCTTTTTAATCCCACATATCATGATTATTAAATGTTTGTTTCTTTATATCTTTACAGATACAAGAACGGCCGCTTGCGTCCGTACACTTTGGAGCTTGGCCGTCGTATCAAGCAGAAGCTGTGGGAGAGGCTGAATCGTCCCACGATTACGACATCAGCCAATGAAGACGGGCTTGAGAATGTTGACGTATCATACGGGGTTGGAGTCTATCCTCCCCGTTTTGATGTTGACATTTCAAGAGAACCAGAGCCTGAGCAGCCACCAAAAAAAAGGGCTAAGAAACGAAACTGAACTGAAAGTATCAGTAGTGTGTAAATAGTTAAAGACATTAGAATAGTTCAATAAGATCAAATCTGTAAATAATATTGTAGTTTTAAGTTTTCTTAATGAGTAGAATTGTCTTGTTTCATCAGTAAATGCAGCTTCTGTCTGAACTCTTTTCCAGTTACACATCCAACCTGATTCCATCTGCTGTTCCAGCCTCCACCTGCAGTCTCAAGCTCCACCTGCAGATTCTGGAAGAAAATTACAGACACCTTCATCTACAACCTCTGCAAACCACCCAAAGTGCCCTGTTTCGTCCTCCACCAATAGCCTGTTTCAGCCTCCATCAGATCTAAACTGTGCCTCCAACTGACACCAGCCATCTGCTGTCCTAGCCTCCACCTGCAAACAGCAGATAACTGCAAACACATGCTCCACCTAAAACCTTTTCCAGCCAAATTCCAAACAACAACCTGAACCTCCAGCTGCAGCCTCTGCCAGCAATCTGCACCGCCGCCTCCACCTGCAGATTCTGGCAGACAATTGCAGCCTAATCCTCCACCTACAGCCTCTGCCACAAACCTGTAGCCACCGCCTCCACCTGCAGATTGTGGCAGACAGCTGCAGCCTGGGTCTCCACCTAAGAAATTTACAGACACCTTCATCTACAACCTCCTCTGCAAACCACCCAAAGTGCCCTGTTTCGTCCTCCACCAATAGCCTGTTTCAGCCTCCATCAGATCTAAACTGTGCCTCCAACTGACACCAGCCATCTGCTGTCCTAGCCTCCACCTGCAGACAGCAGATAGCTGCAAACACATGCTCCACCTAAAACCTTTTCCAGCCAAATTCCAAACAACAACAACCTGAACCTCCAGCTGCAGCTTCTGCCAGCAATCTGCACCACCAACTCCACCTGCAGATTCTGGCAGAGCACTGCAATCCAAACCTCCGCCTACAGCCTCCGTTAGCAATCTGTACTGCCGCCTCCACCTGCAGATTCTGGCAGAGAGCTGCAGACTGAATCTCCACCTGCAGCCTCTGCCAGAAATCTGTCTCACCACCTCCACCTGCAGGTTCTGACAGACACCTCCAGCCTTCAGCCTTCAGTCTCTGCCAGCAAGCTGCACTGCCACCTCCACCTGCAGATTCTGATAGACTGTAACAACCTGAATCTCCACCAACAGCCTCTGCCAGCAACCTGCAGCTGCCGTCTATATCTGCAAGTTGCTGGCAAAGGCTACAGGTGGAGATTTGGGATGCAGCCATCGCCTCCACCTGGAGGTTCTGGCAGGGTGCTGCAGACTGAATCTCCACCTACATCTACACCAGGTGTGTATGTCTTGCACATAAAACTCATTCACAGCATTAGTATTGTAGTTAGTGCTGCACCATGGAATGTATTGTAACCTTCAGCAGCAGCCTCTTCCAGTGACCTGCACCACCCCCTCCACCTGCAGAATCCAGCAGACAGCTCCAGACCAAACCTCCATCTCCTGCCTCAACCAGCAAACTGCACCACCTCCTCCACCTACAGGTTGTGGCAGAATGTTGCAACCTGAACCTCCACCAACAGATGCTTCCAGCTCATCTCTGAAATATCTGCTTCCACCTGCAGATTATGACAGCTCCAGCCCAAACCTCCACCTCCAGCCTCCAGTGTCCAGCACCAGCCTCTGCCAGCAACCTGCACTGCCGCCTCCACCTCCAGATTCTAGCAGACAGTTCCAGCCCAGCCTCCAGCCTCCAACATCTGCCAGCAAGCTGCACCACCCTCCACCTGCAGGTTCTGGCAGAGAGCTGCAGACTGAATCTCCACCTACACCTACACCAGGTATGTATGTCTTGCACATAAAACTCATTCACAGCATTAGTATTCACAGCAGTATTGTAGTTAGTGCTGCACCATGGAATGTATTGTATTATGTATATTTCTGGGCTGCATTGTGTCTTCTCACATTGAACCTTTGTACATTATGAGCACTACTAGATGGTGCTGTGTAGTTTCTTGTGTATTTTTACAAAGGATTTATGCCATGTGTGGAATATTTCTTGGATTACTACCGATTGTTTCTCTTTCTTTCTTAGTTTGAATATTTTTATTGTGTATGTTGGGTTTTGTGCACACGCTGCAAACAACTTTCCCTCTGAGATAATAATAAAGTTCATCTTAATCCTCCACTTGCAGATACTGGCAGACAGCTGCAGCCCAAACCTCCACCTCCAGCCTCCAGCTTCTGCAAGCTACCTGTACTGCTGCCTTCACCTGCGGATTCTGACAGACAGCTGCAGCCAGAACCTACACCAACTTCTCCTACTAGAAAGTTGAAGAGTCCCACTCCACCTGAAAGTTCTGCCAAACTCCATTAACAGCTTCTTCCAGTCATCCACAGAACCAGCCTCCTCCTCCAGCCCACAGTAACCATCTGCTCCTCCAGCCAGTGACTAAAAACATGTCATTTATCCATGTCTGAGCCATGTTGTAGCTAAAACGATGTTTGAACATTTGGGAAGATAAAAAAAAACAAAAAATCGGTATTTATGTCATGTATATTGTTTTGGCAAATGTATTGTAAGTGTTTGCTGAATTTTTGGAAATATCAAAACAAACTACCAGTATTTTATGTAATTAAATGTGTAGAGAATTTTCATTCTATCTCAGGGAAGGGTACCTTAAGGGAATTGCATATTGTTAAAAATGGACCTCCAGCACTTAAATGCACCTTTATTTATTTTATTGTATTGAAGTGAATTTGCATTCATTATTAGACCCCTATTAAACTTAAACCATTTTTACTTATTCTGGGTTTCTTTGCACATATGACTAATTTTAATGTTTTTCTCATGTGTCATATTCTGATTCAAAGATAAAATAAAATGCTGTATTTTCACTGTCAAATGGTTTTTTGTCGTTGCTATAATCTGAACATTATGACAACAATTGACCAACATGATGTAAAAATTCAGAGGGATGTCTGTGTACACTATTACTACATTAAAAGATATTATTATTGTCAAGCTTTTGTCATGTTATGTATACATTTCTTTATTTCTGAAGATCTTAAAGGTTGAAAAGTGAGTCGAAGTGAGCCAAACATTTATCTCATAGGCAGGGTCTATGTCCCATCCCAAACTGAAGGAAATGAACAGAGAGTAATTGACAAGTGTAAAGACAAAACTAAAGGCATGTTCTACTATGACAAATATACAGAGATAAGACTCAGGATTCATGACTAAATCCAGTTGTTTTGTAGTTTGTAGGTTCACTATAACTCCTGCTGGTTTTACACATCCATGGGGAATATGAAAATATTGATTATAGCTGCTTTAAGTTGAAATAACCGTTGTATTCTCATATTTATTCAGTTCCTCTGAAATAAAATGGATTTTATTTTTCCCCATCAGAAGAACAATTTACTCTAATCAGCTAAAAGACTTCAGAGTTGCATATATAAATATCCACACATTATTTCTTTAAGCATTATAGCCTCTATGCTGTGTCTTTAAGCACAATATCATTTAATAGCATTAAAATAAATGGAGTAAATTTTAGGTATATTTTCCACTATATATACAAAAGCTAATTAGTTATATGATAACTATTATTTAAAAGAATGAAAGAGAAAAGATTTGTCATATGATACGACAAATGAATATGATAATTAGATATAGACTAGAGTTGATTGAAAAACTCAGCTGGCTGATATACAATTCTACTAGTTTCCTTGGTATAAAATCCAACTAAAATCTACGTTTTGAAACGTAAATTTGGGCTGAATTGATTCTTAATTGATCTTGTATAAATATGATTTAATTTAACGTTTGCTAAAATAATGTTTGTAAGCCTGCTTGTCTTCTACTTGTACTGATCTATATACCTAGATATACAACATTTATTTTAATCCTTATTGCAGATGGAAATTAACCAAATTGAAACATTTTAAAGCTATTTAACCGTTTGGATGCGAGAGAGGGAAACAGTGTAGATGTGTTGGAAACTTTGATCAACTGTCTGCAGCTAGTTTACGACAGTCGGCAAGTTAGAGTGTTATTAGAGAGACATTTTTGATTTTTTAGGAGTGAGATATTGATCAAAGCAAGGTGAGGCTGTCGCGTCAGTCTGCTTCATTTTATTGTCCATGTTCTAAGATATCGGTCTCTGAAATGTCTGCCTCCATTACAACAGAAAAACAATTTATATTACTTAACCACACCTAGATTAGATATAACAAGGTACTGTATGAAAATCACTTTGTCAAACATTTGAAATACAAAAACTATTACCTTCCTTACATCAAAAATACTTTCAACAGACCATTGTTACTAATTTTTATGCAAGTTGTGCTGAACTGAAACCCCAAATATTAAAGCTGCTGGTTCTGTCACGCAAAACATGCTGTAAGTCTGGAAATGGTGCTGTGCACCAGCAGGAGTGGATTGTTACAGAAGACATTGCTCAGGTTCTCTTCTTGTGATAATGATGCACTGAATTTGGTGTTGGTTTGAGTTCATTTAGAAACAGAAACTAATAAAAAGTACTTCAGGGATGGGGATTATCATTCATTGTCCATCATTATCTTAATTATATTTATCAATGAATCCAGATGAATCCAATCAGTTAGCTAAACTCCAAGCATGCCTTAAGGGCATAAAAAACCTCGATGTTCTGCTACTTAACTCAGACAAAACTGAAGTTATCGTGCTTGGCCCTAAACACTTTAGAAACACATTATCTAATGATACAGCTACTCTAGATGGTATTACCCTGGCCTTCAGCACCACCGTAAGGAATCTGGGAGTCATCTTTGATCAGGATGTGTCCTTCAACTCCCACATAAAACAAGTTTCAAGGACTGCCTTTTTTCACATACGTAACATTGCAAAAATCAGGTACATCCTGTCTCAAAATGATGCAGAAAAACTAGTCCACACATTTCTTACTTCTAGGCTGGATTATTGCAATTCCTTATTATCAGGCTGCCCCAACAAGACTTACTTACTTGTGGTTCCTAAAGTCTCCAAAAGTAGAATAGGAGGCAGACTTCAGCTGTCAGGCTCCTCTCCTGTTGAACCATCTTCCAGATTTGGTCTGGGGGGCAGACAGCCTCTCTACGTTTAAGAGTAGGCTTAAAATATTCCTTTCTGATAAAGCTCATAGTTAGGGCTCCATGGTCTGGCAACAGACCACAGAGTTAAGATCCATGGGAATGAAGTCACAAGAATATCAACGTCCACTCAGAGACAGAATTTATATTAGTAAGATTAAACAATTCAGGTTGGATGAAGAACACTCATATAAAACTTATTTAATGGCAACTATCTTCAGTTAGTCCACAGAAGCACATAAATAAAATATATTAGTGGAATAAGTGTTAAAGAAAATTTGTCAACCTTTCATGTAAATGCAATCTGCAGATTTTGTACCAAAATTCTGTTATAGCTACATTTTACATTTACAATCAATTTACAACACGTACTGGGAGCAGCGCAGAGACCCTGGCTTCAGTAAAATGGACTTCTCTGTGTTGTGGTGACCTCTGGATTTAACCAAACCTCTCCACTACAACTTCTCATAGAGAGGGAAGTATAAAACTGACCAGAGACCAGCCTTGAAGTGTCCTGACCTGGTTAACATGAATCACTCAATGTCATGGTAATCAAACCAATATGGACTTCCTGCTTCCTCTTTTAGGACTTGTGTTGGTTTTGTTTCCATTTATTATGTTTATCCTTTAGGGTACATTTTTCTCTTGTCATTATCACAGTTGTTATTTACATGGTGTCAGTGTCAGACTAAAGATTTATATCATTATGTTCTGTTGCATCTCAGCATTTACCAAAGTGCCTTTTATTGCAGTGCTGCACTCAATCAACTGCTGTAGCAGTTATGCAAAAACACTTTTATTTAGAGACTTTAAAAACTGCTCTTTTGGATGATGTCAGTATGGACTACTGGAGAGAAAAGGATCAGGGATGAAAGTGAACTTTTTCAAAAGGTCAAAAGTTGCTCAAGTATTTGTTTATCTTTTTTCTTTTTAAAAAGGTATTTATTGAATTTCACATAATTAAAATTTACAAAGAACAGTAATTTACATTAACAATAAAGTGCATACAGTGCCAAAGTGATTTTTTAAAACATCTATAAAGTGCATAGAGTCCAGTAACCCTGTTTAAAGTGCTGTTAGTTCATAAGTCCAGTATGTTCCAGGGGAGGTGCTGAGATTTGTCCATAGTTCTTCTCCTCCGGAGGTCAGTAAGAATCTGTTTGACTACAGTGTCACTGTAGATCACTGTCTGCTGTATTATCATGGCACATCTGGTTTTCCACAATTTTGAACACACCACACAAATAATTAATTGTAACAGTTCAGTATGTTTAGATGGCAAATTATCATCAACAATACAATACACAACAGATTTATAACATAAATTAAAGTGTACACTGACAGCTTTTAGTTTATCCCAGACTTCCTGAGCTCTGTAACAGTCCATTAAGAGATGCTGCTGTGTCTCATCATCATTGCAGAAAATCATAGGACATTTTTTTTGTGGCAACATAACAACTCCAAGACACAACAGCTTTAACAGGAAGTCTTCCTACAGACATCAGCCACCGGACGTCTCTAATGCTCTCTGACAGGTTCTTACATTTGAGATTTTTTATCACCTCTGTGCTCTCATTAGTATTTACATTTTTATCATTTATAAACCCACCATATTTAAAATCATTTATTTTATTAGAAATCATTTTACTGGGTAAACCACCCCAGTCTATTTATAGATGTTGGTATTGTGCTGTAAAATCACCATATAATCATTTATAATAAGGGCCATGTCTTGCCCTGCCTCTTCTTTTTTTTCCATTTTGATAAATCATCAATCCAGAGAGCATTTCTGATGATGGCAGCAGATATGTTTTTGACAAAGGCTATTTTCAGTCTGTCACCAAGTTCTACTGCACCCAAACCTCCATATTTTTTACTTTTATACATTAAATCTCTCTTGGTTACTTCTCTGGTTGTTCCCCAGATTAAGTCGACACGCTGTTTGTTTAGCTGGTTTATTATTTTGTTGGGTGGAGGAAAGATATTTGCAAGGAAAAGGAGTTTGGATAGGATGAAGGTTTTGACAATATTTACTCTTGATTTATAATTAGTGTATTTGTTTTCCCATTTCTTTACCTCTTCTTTAATTTCACACAGTTTTTTCTCCCAGTTTCTTTCACTACATCCACTGTTACAGACGGTTAGACCAAGTATTTGAATTTCTTGTTTGACTTGTATATTATTGTTTTGTTTGTCACCATCAGCTCTGATCCAAACTCCTTCTGATTTGTTATGGTTTAATTTGGCTCCTGAAGCACTTTCATATAAAGCTAAAAGATTAGTTAAAACATTCATTTCTGCTTGATTTTTTTATGATGACTGTAATATCGTCAGCATATGCTATAGCTGTGACCTCCATAAGTTCCCATAAGACTATTTTTATTTATTTGTTTTATTAAAGGGCTGATTGCTAAAACATTAAAGAGCAGCACTCAGTGGGCAGCCCTGCTTCACACCTCTTTCTACCTCAAAAGGTAGTCACTTCTGTTGTAATGGAGGCAGACATTTCAGAGACCGATATCTTAGAACATGGACAATAAAATGAAGCAGACTGACGCGACAGCCTCACCTTGCTTTGATCAATATCTCACTCCTAAAAAATCAAAAATGTCTCTTTAATAACACTCTAACTTGCTGACTGTCGTAAACTAGCTGCAGACAGTTGGTCAAAGTTTACAACACATCTACACTGTTTCCCTCTCTCGCATCCAAACGGTTAAATAGCTTTAAAATGTTTCAATTTGGTTAATTTCCATCTGCAATAAGGATTAAAATAAATGTTGTATATCTAGGTATATAGATCAGTACAAGTAGAAGACAAGCAGGCTTACAAACATTATTTTAGCAAACGTTAAATTAAATCATATTTATACAAGATCAATTAAGAATCAATTCAGCCTAAATTTACGTTTCAAAACGTAGATTTTAGTTGGATTTTATACCAAGGAAACTAGTAGAATTGTATATCAGCCAGCTGAGTTTTTCAATCAACTCTAGTCTATATCTAATTATCATATTCATTTGTCGTATCATATGACAAATCTTTTCTCTTTCATTCTTTGAAATAACTAGTTATCATATAACTAATTAGCTTTTGTATATATAGTGGAAAATATACCTAAAATTTACTCCATTTATTTTAATGATATTAAATGATATTGTGCTTAAAGACACAGCATAGAGGCTATAATGCTTAAAGAAATAATGTGTGGATATTTATATATGCAACTCTGAAGTCTTTTAGCTGATTAGAGTAAATTATTCTTCTGATGGGGAAAAATAAAATCCATTTTATTTCAGAGGAACTGAATAAATATGAGAATACAACGGTTATTTCAACTTAAAGCAGCTATAATCAACATTTTCATATTCACCATGGATGTGTAAAACCAGCAGGAGTTATAGTGAACCTACAAACTACAAAACAACTGGATTTAGTCATGAATCCTGAGTCTTATCTCTGTATATTTGTCATAGTAGAACATGCCTTTAGTTTTGTCTTTACACTTGTCAATGACTCTCTGTTCATTTCCTTCAGTTTGGGATGGGACATAGACCCTGCCTATGAGATAAATGTTTGGCTCACTTCGACTCACTTTTCAACCTTTGAGATCTTCATAAATAAAGAAATGTATACATAACATGAGAAAAGCTTGACAATAATAATATCTTTTAATGTAGTAATAGTGTACACAGACATCCCTCTGAATTTTTACATCATGTTGGTCAATTGTTGTCATAATGTTCAGATTATAGCAATGACAAAAAACCATTTGACAGTGAAAATACAGCATTTTATTTTATCTTTGAATCAGAATATGACACATGAGAAAAACATTAAAATTAGTCATATGTGCAAAGAAACTCAGAATAAGTAAAAATGGGTTAAGCTTAATAGGGGTCTAATAATGAATCAGGCAAATTCACTCCAATAACAATAAAATAAATAAAAGTTCATTTAAGTGCTGGAGGTTCATTTTTAACAATATGCAATTCCCTTAAGGTACCCTTCCCTGAGATAGAATGAAAATTCTCTACACATTTAATTACAAAAAATACTGGTAGTTTGTTTTGATATTTCCAAAAATTCAGCAAACACTTACAATACATTTGCCAAAACAATATACATGACATAAATACCCGTTTGTTTGTTTTTTTGTTTGTTTTTTATCTTCCCAAATGTTCAAACATCGTTTTAGCTACAACATGGCTCAGACATTGATAAATGACATGTTTTTAGTCACTGGCTGGAGGAGCAGATGGTTACTGTGGGCTGGAGGAGGAGGCTGGTTCTGTGGATGACTGGAAGAAGCTGTTAGTGGAGTTTGGCAGAACTTTCAGGTGGAGTGGGACTCTTCAACTTTCTAGTAGAAGAAGTTGGTGTAGGTTCTGGCTGCAGCTGTCTGTCAGAATCTGCAGGTGGAGGCAGCAGTACAGGTAGCTTGCAGAAGCTGGAGGCTGGAGGTGGAGGTTTGGGCTGCAGCTGTCTGCCAGTATCTGCAAGTGGAGGATTAAGATGAACTTTATTATTATCTCAGAGGGAAAGTTGTTTGCAGTGTGTGCACAAAACCCAACATACACAATAAAAATATTCAAACTAAGAAAGAAAGAGAAACAATCGGTAATAATCCAAGAAATATTCCACACATGGCATAAATCCTTATTAAAAATACACAAAAAACTACACAGCACCATCTAGTAGTGCTCATAATGTACAAAGGTTCAATGTGAGAAGACACAATGCAGCCCAGAAATATACATAATACAATACATTCCATGGTGCAGCACTAACTACAATACTGCTGTGAATACTAATGCTGTGAATGAGTTTTATGTGCAAGACATACATACCTGGTGTAGGTGTAGGTGGAGATTCAGTCTGCAGCTCTCTGCCAGAACCTGCAGGTGGAGGGTGGTGCAGCTTGCTGGCAGATGTTGGAGGCTGGAGGCTGGGCTGGAACTGTCTGCTAGAATCTGGAGGTGGAGGCGGCAGTGCAGGTTGCTGGCAGAGGCTGGTGCTGGACACTGGAGGCTGGAGGTGGAGGTTTGGGCTGGAGCTGTCATAATCTGCAGGTGGAAGCAGATATTTCAGAGATGAGCTGGAAGCATCTGTTGGTGGAGGTTCAGGTTGCAACGTTATGCCACAACCTGTAGGTGGAGGAGGTGGTGCAGTTTGCTGGTTGAGGCAGGAGATGGAGGTTTGGTCTGGAGCTGTCTGCTGGATTCTGCAGGTGGAGGGGGTGGTGCAGGTCACTGGAAGAGGCTGCTGCTGAAGGTTACAATACATTCCATGGTGCAGCACTAACTACAATACTAATGCTGTGAATGAGTTTTATGTGCAAGACATACACACCTGGTGTAGATGTAGGTGGAGATTCAGTCTGCAGCACCCTGCCAGAACCTCCAGGTGGAGGCGATGGCTGCATCCCAAATCTCCACCTGTAGCCTTTGCCAGCAACTTGCAGATGTAGACGGCAGCTGCAGGTTGCTGGCAGAGGCTGTTGGTGGAGATTCAGGTTGTTACAGTCTATCAGAATCTGCAGGTGGAGGTGGCAGTGCAGCTTGCTGGCAGAGACTGAAGGCTGAAGGCTGGAGGTGTCTGTCAGAACCTGCAGGTGGAGGTGGTGAGACAGATTTCTGGCAGAGGCTGCAGGTGGAGATTCAGTCTGCAGCTCTCTTCTGCCGCCTCCATCTGCAGGTGGAGGCGGCAGTATAGATTGCTAACGGAGGCTGTAGGCGGAGGTTTGGATTGCAGTGCTCTGCCAGAATCTGCAGGTGGAGGCGGTGGTGCAGATTGCTGGCAGAAGCTGAAGCTGGAGGTTCAGGTTGTTGTTGTTTGGAATTTGGCTGGAAAAGGTTTTAGGTGGAGCATGTGTTTGCAGCTATCTGCTGTCTGCAGGTGGAAGCTAGGACAACAGATGGCTGGTGTCAGTTGGAGGCACAGTTTAGATCTGATGGAAGCTGAAACAGGCTATTGGTGGAGGACAAAACAGGGCACTTTGGGTGGTTTGCAGAGGAGGCTGTAGATGAAGGTGTCTGTAAATTTCTTAGGTGGAGACCCAGGCTGCAGCTGTCTGCCACAATCTGCAGGTGGAGGCGGTGGCTACAGGTTTGTGGCAGAAGCTGTAGGTGGAGGATTAGGCTGCAATTGTCTGCCAGAATCTGCAGGTGGAGGCGGCGGTGCAGATTGCTAACAGAGCCCACAGGTGGAGGTTTGGGTTGCAATTGTCTGCCAGAATCTGCAGGTGGAGGCGATGGTGCAGATATCTGGTAGAGGCTGTAGGTGGAGGTTTGGGTTGCAGTTGTCTGTCAGAATCTGCAGGTGGAGGAGGCGGTGCAGATTGCTGGCAGAGGCTGCAGGCGGAGGTTTGGGTTGCAATTGTCTGCCAGAATCTGCAGGTGGAGGCGGCGGTGCAGATTGCTGGCAGAGGCTGCATCTGGAGGTTCAGGTTGTTGTTTGGAATTTGGCTGGAAAAGGTTTTAGGTGGAGCATGTGTTTGCAGTTATCTGCTGTCTGCAGGTGGAGGCTAGGACAGCAGATGGCTGGTGTCAGTTGGAGGCACAGTTTAGATCTGATGGAGGCTGAAACAGGCTATTGGTGGAGGACGAAACAGGGCACTTTGGGTGGTTTGCAGAGGTTGTAGATGAAGGTGTCTGTAATTTTCTTCCAGAATCTGCAGGTGGAGCTTGAGACTGCAGGTGGAGGCTGGAACAGCAGATGGAATCAGGTTGGATGTGTAACTGGAAAAGAGTTCAGACAGAAGCTGCATTTACTGATGAAACAAGACAATTCTACTCATTAAGAAAACTTAAAACTACAATATTATTTACAGATTTGATCTTATTGAACTATTCTAATGTCTTTAACTATTTACACACTACTGATACTTTCAGTTCAGTTTCGTTTCTTAGCCCTTTTTTTTGGTGGCTGCTCAGGCTGTGGTTCTCTTGAAATGTCAACATCAAAACGGGGAGGATAGACTCCAACCCCGTATGATACGTCAACATTCTCAAGCCCGTCTTCATTGGCTGATGTCGTAATCGTGGGACGATTCAGCCTCTCCCACAGCTTCTGCTTGATACGACGGCCAAGCACCAAAGTGTACGGACGCAAGCGGCCGTTCTTGTATCTGTAAAGATATAAAGAAACAAACATTTAATAATCATGATATGTGGGATTAAAAAGCTTTTATATATTGAAAAAATGACCAATAGATTTTAAGTGATAATAAAAATGTGACAATGATTTAATTGAAAGAGTCATGATTTTTCACACATACTTCAGCATGTCATCTACCACTTCATGGTAGATCTGCTGGTACTCTTCTACTGAGCGGTTGTGTATCATCAGAGGGCCGTCATCTTGCAGGGGAGCAGCGGAGGGCCCGGGGCTGACGGGGGCCACATTTGAGACCGCTGGCAGGTCGGCAGGTGGGACGGTGGACCGAGGGATCAAATTCAGAAACCCTGGAATGTCAGCAGCTGGGCTGGAGGGCCGAGGAGTGGACGCCAAAACCTCTGGGGGTTCAGCAGAAGGTTTGGAAGGACGGGCCACAGAGGTCCGCTTCCTCTTCTGGGGAGGTTTGGCAGCAGTAGCAGAGTGCTGGTGCTTCTGCTCCTGGGGAAGTTCAGCAGAGGATACTTTTTCAGTCTCACAAGAGAAAAATCTGTGTTAGATGCACTGATGAAGACTTTTCAAAAGTAACAAACCCTTCACAATTTACAGGACTTTAGAGGTATAACCCTTAGTTTATTCAAGTCTGGATGCAGGAAGAATTTAATTTCTTTGATTTTTTTTATAATTCTTAAATAGTAAATGTTTTGTAAGGCTTTAAAAAAAAGAAACTTCAAAAGTCTAACCTGGTCATTCCTGCAGCATGGACACTTGCTCGGGGCACTTGCCCGGCGTGCAGAGATTCTCCTGCTTCTCGAGTAGTTGTGGTCTTGCAGGGCAATGGACACATTACACTGCAACAATACACACGTTAGAACAAGGCTCCACAAGTACAGTAAATGCAACAAAAGGCACTGAATAATGTGAATTTCATTTCACCGTTTCTGCAAAAAATTGAACTTTCCCCCTCAAAATGAGGGAAAGTTCTGTTCCCTAAAATGTGCCTATAAACAGAGCCAGGAGACCCCAGAGAAAACATTATCTGCACTCTCTGTGCAGTGTGTACCCTTTTTCTGTGCTGCAGATTTGCAGTGGTAACCTAAATAAATGTATTTAATTAAGAATATGCAACTTGTAAGGACAAAAATGAAATAATGAAGGTCTTAAAAGCACATTTTGACACAGGGGTCTTCTTCAGGACAGAGCCTTAAATCAATATGTTGCCACACTGTCTGAAAATATAATGTCACATATCTGCTGGGAATTATATACTAACTTCAGGTACTCCAGTGCTGCAGTTAAATTCAGCTGGGAGCTGGGCGATATTAATGATCTTATTAGATATATTAGATAATGACATTATTGTCAGTGAGGCAGTGATTTTCGTTATTTTATGCGCATCTTTGTTCATTTTTAATGAATATACAGTATAAATGGAGCTGGTACAGTCCAGTACTGACAATGTGCATCACTGCCGTAAAATAACACGCACATGCGCAGGTGCTTCATTTTCCTGTAATTCATAGTTAATCCGAATTTGCCCTTCAACATATTATTTTTATCATGTGACCCCGGGTTGGGGGAGTGTTCATGTCAGAGCCTTTTGGAAAAACATCAGTGACCTTTGAGGGCTCTGAAAGTCTCGACGGTAAAATACATTGAAAACACCATCGACTTTCAAAGTGTTCAAATCTCACATTTTCCATGATGGAAGTTTGCTTTCTCTTTCTCGTCAGTCTCAGTGAGTCTTTAGTCCTTAACAGGATGTAAGAAGTCCTCAGCAGAAGCGTTTATTTGGAAGAAATCGTCGAGTGAAAGTTGTGAAAAACTTTTCTTGACCGTTTGGTTTTGTTTGCGTTTGAATGAGGATCATATAGAAATGATGCACCTGGAGATAAAACATAGCAACTATGGAATCCTCAGCGTCCATTTTGTACACATCTGTTTTTACAGTCACATCTCACCTCTGTAATCTAAAGTTGTATCCAATCAACCTGCACAAGGCCTGAGATCAAGTCCATATCTAACTATGAAGAAATGTTTAGATCTGACTCAGACTTTAGATCCTGTCATACTCTCCTCTATGGCAATACGTTTGGTTTCAGGCTTAAGGCCTAAAGTATTTGAACAGCTCCTTATGTGATTACTATATCAGAGCAGGCTCCTGCGACATTTTAATATGACTAATAGGCTAAATTGCAAGATTTTTCAAACAGGTTCTAGTCTATTTAATCTGGGTTGCCACCTCTTGCGCTTTTTGCGCCCTTGTTGAGACGCTGTCCGCTCTCACACCACCCAAACAAATCTCACGCCAAATAAGTCCCTCCTGGATAAAACATAGAGCTATATGGGTTTCATGGTCACACAGGACAACGTCTGATCGTCGGGCTTTTTCCACATCTCAGCGCAGACATTGGTCCATAAACATTACAGAGAATGTAAAAGGCAATTTTAGATAGCTTTAATTGACCGAGGCGCACACACAGAGACCTCTCCAAAATCATAAAACACCTTTTTATGTATGTTACGTTTTGTCTGTTTTACTATCTTTACTATTTTAAATATATTATAATGTCCGTCAAATTCAACTTTTGATGTGATGCAGAGTCTGTGACGGGTTACATTAATGAGTTTTACCAATAATGTGGTTCACTGAGCGTAATCCGTTTTTTCCCCTTTTTTGCAGAAACGTCAATACTTCTGTTTGTTCCCTGCAATGTTTGTTAGTATTCTTTCCTTTAAGTTCATGAAATAGCCTACTTGTAGCTAATATACAGCAGCAGATACGTGCGTCTCCGAGACGTGCCATGCGCATTTTACGCACGTGGCACAGCACCGATCATTTCTTCTTTTTAATTGATCTTCAGTACTTTTTACACATCAGACAGGCTTGCTGTTACACACTGATTCCGGGTTTATCCGGTAAAAACATTTGGAACATTTCTACTGAAGAAATCATTCCTATAAAAACTGTCCATAGTCACTTCTGTTGTAATGGAGGCAGACATTTCAGAGACCGATATCTTAGAACATGGACAATAAAATGAAGCAGACTGACGCGACAGCCTCACCTTGCTTTGATCAATATCTCACTCCTAAAAATCAAAAATGTCTCTCTAATAACACTCTAACTTGCCGACTGTCGTAAACTAGCTGCAGACAGTTGATCAAAGTTTACAACACATCTACACTGTTTCCCTCTCTCGCATCCAAACGGTTAAAAAGCTTTAAAATGTTTCAATTAGGTTAATTTCCATCTGCAATAAGGATTAAAATAAATGTTGTATATCTAGGTATATAGATCAGTACAAGTAGAAGACAAGCAGGCTTACAAACATTATTTTAGCAAACGTTAAATTAAATCATATTTATACAAGATCAATTAAAAATCAATTCAGCCCAAATTTACGTTTCAAAACGTAGATTTTAGTTGGATTTTATACCAAGGAAACTAGTAGAATTGTATATCAGCCAGCTGAGTTTTTCAATCAACTCTAGTCTATATCTAATTATCATATTCATTTGTCGTATCATATGACAAATCTTTTCTCTTTCATTCTTTTAAATAACTAGTTATCATATAACTAATTAGCTTTTGTATATATAGTGGAAAATATACCTAAAATTTACTCCATTTATTTTAATGATATTAAATGATATTGTGCTTAAAGACACAGCATAGAGGCTATAATGCTTAAAGAAATAATGTGTGGATATTTATATATGCAACTCTGAAGTCTTTTAGCTGATTAGAGTCAATTATTCTTCTGATGGGGAAAAATAAAATCCATTTTATTTCAGAGGAACTGAATAAATATGAGAATACAACGGTTATTTCAACTTAAAGCAGCTATAATCAACATTTTCATATTCACCATGGATGTGTAAAACCAGCAGGAGTTATAGTGAACCTACAAACTACAAAACAACTGGATTTAGTCATGAATCCTGAGTCTTATCTCTGTATATTTGTCGTAGTAGAACATGCCTTTAGTTTTGTCTTTACACTTGTCAATGACTCTCTGTTCATTTCCTTCAGTTTGGGATGGGACATAGACCCTGCCTATGAGATAAATGTTTGGCTCACTTCGACTCACTTTTCAACCTTTAAGATCTTCAGAAATAAAGAAATGTATACATAACATGAGAAAAGCTTGACAATAATAATATCTTTTAATGTAGTAATAGTGTACACAGACATCCCTCTGAATTTTTACATCATGTTGGTCAATTGTTGTCATAATGTTCAGATTATAGCAATGACAAAAAACCATTTGACAGTGAAAATACAGCATTTTATTTTATCTTTGAATCAGAATATGACACATGAGAAAAACATTAAAATTACTCATATGTGCAAAGAAACCCAGAATAAGTAAAAATGGTTTAAGTTTAATAGGGGTCTAATAATGAATAAGGCAAATTCACTTCAATACAATAAAAGAAATAAAGGTGCATTTAAGTGCTGGAGGTCCATTTTTAACAATATGCAATTCCCTTAAGGTACCCTTCCCTGAGATAGAATGAAAATTCTCTACACATTTAATTACAAAAAATACTGGTAGTTTGTTTTGATGTTTCCAAAAATTCAACACTTACAATACATTTGCCCATTTTGTTTTGTTTTTCTCTTCCCAAATGTTCAAACATCGTTTTAGCTACAACATGGCTCAGACATGGATAAATGACATGTTTTTAGTCACTGGCTGGAGGAGCAGATGGTTACTGTGGGCTGGAGGAGGAGGCTGGTTCTGTGGATGACTGGAAGAAGCTGTTAGTGGAGTTTGGCAGAACTTTCAGGTGGAGTGGGACTCTTCAACTTTCTAGTAGAAGAAGTTGGTGTAGGTTCTGGCTGCAGCTGTCTGTGAGAATCTGCAGGTGGAGGCAGCAGTACAGGTAGCTTGCAGAATCTGGAGCTGGAGGTGGAGGTTTGGGCTGGAGCTGTCATAATCTGCAGGTGGAAGCAGATATTTCAGAGATGAGCTGGAAGCATCTGTTGGTGGAGGTTCAGGTTGCAACGTTATGCCACAACCTGTAGGTGGAGGAGGTGGTGCAGTTTGCTGGTTGAGGCAGGAGATGGAGGTTTGGTCTGGAGCTGTCTGCTGGATTCTGCAGGTGGAGGGGGTGGTGCAGGTCACTGGAAGAGGCTGCTGCTGAAGGTTACAATACATTCCATGGTGCAGCACTAACTACAATACTAATGCTGTGAATGAGTTTTATGTGCAAGACATACACACCTGGTGTAGATGCAGGTGGAGATTCAGTCTGCAGTACCTTGCCAGAACCTCCAGCTGGAGGCGATGGCTGCATCCTAAATCTCCACCTGTAGCCTTTGCCAGCAACTTGCAGATGTAGACGGCAGCTGCAGGTTGCTGGCAGAGGCTGCAGGTGGAGATTCAGTCTACAGCTGTCTGCCACAATCTGCAGAATTTAAAACTTCTACTTCCAGGGGTGTAATGTTTTCTGGTACTTACATTTTACTTGAATATTTACACTTTATACCTACTCCACTACATTTTAGAGGGAAAAATTATACTTTTAACTCTATAAGTTACTGACCATCTACTTAAATTAAAATTTCACACACAATATATGATACATTATAAAAAATGATGCATTGTTATCAAACTATCCAATAAGTATATAAAGTAGTTAAAATCAGCTTGACCTTGGCATCAACATTAAAGGGCTAATTGCACATTTATGCATCAGTAATAATAATCCAATTATATAATATATATTATAACAAATTTGACAAGGGCCATAGTGCTGCATAATGAGCACTTAAGTACATTTTTACTGATGATACTTCTGTAGCCTTCTTCTAATTAAGTAAAAGGAATACTGAATACTTTTCTCATCACTTTAACCTTCCTCTTGTGTTAGGGTCGGCACCGAAACGTTTTAGTTTTAGAATGAACATCAACAGTTCCCAACACAGCCCAAACTCTCTGAGAAGACGAGTAAAAGCTCAGAGACAGATCTCCACTCCAACAGGATCCACAGCTTTACATCACTGATATTGTTTTGTTGTGCACTTTTTTTACTGCTTCATTTAGCTGCTGTCACTGCTCGTACGGTTTAAAACACTCAATCTGACTGTTACATTTACACTTTTCCTAAAGAACTCCCATTATCATAACAATTATCATCATCATGATCATCATACATCAAACCTAAATTACTGTCTTACTGTTGTGTTCAGTTCAAAAAGCTTAGTTACAACCACTGTGTATTTTTTATTTTTTCAAAGTCAAAAGAAAAGAAAAAGAGAGAAAAATAAAATAAAAAAGAAAACAAAGGAAACAGAAAAAGTCAGAGGCTGTTTTAATTTATTTTTTTCAATTTTATTAATTGAATTGAATTGAATTGAATTGAATTAAATTTATATAGCACCAAATCATAACAAGTTATCTCAGGGTACTTTACACATAGAGCAGGTCTAGACCATACTCTTTACAGACCCAACAATTCCCCCATGAACAAGCACTTGGCGACAGCGGCAAGGAAAAACTCTCCTTTAACAGGAAGAAACCTCGAGCAGAACCGGACTCTTGGTGGGCGCCATCTGCCTTGACCGGTCAGGTCGAGAGAGAAAGAGGGAGAGAGGGAGAGAGAGAGACACAGAGAAGCATAACAACAACAATAATAACAATAACAATGATAATAATAAGAGGTAACTAATAATAATAATAATAATAACAATAACAATAAAACCATCCTATGTGGGAGGATATGATGGAGGGATGGTGAAGAGATAGTATCCCGTCCTCCGCCACCTCATCTTCCTCATCTTTTTTGCTGTCCTCTTGGTTTTCCTCCCCTTCTCCTTCTCCTGCAACTTGGCTTTCTTGAGACTCACTCTTCCTCTTGATCATATATATAATCATACGCGAACTTCTTTTCATTATATTGGTCCACAAAGTCCTCCTCTTCGTCATATTTGTTCTCAGACTCTTCCTCTTGATCATATATATAATCATACGCGAACTTCTTTTCATTATAGTGGTCCACAAAGTCCTCCTCTTCGTCATATTTGTTCTCAGACTCTTCCTCTTGATCATATATGAAATTATACTCAAACTTCACTGCATCCTTCTCCTCCACCTGGCTGAGTCTTGACATCGGGCTCCGGTAGAGCGGTGCAGGGATGGACAGGTGCTTTGGGCTGCCATAAATCTGGAATTTCAAGAGAAAAGCATCAAAGCATCAATATTTCTTGTCCTTTTTGTTCTGTGCTGTAGATAATTATCCTGTCAGTTGTTTACATGAAGGATGTATTTCACAGTGAGAAATGGGTTTAGACAGTCTGTTGGGAGCTGGATTAAAAACTGTACCTTTCTGAAGCGGTAGGCAACAGATGAGAAGTCTGGGAGCTCCACAGGCGATTTATCATCAGGTGATTTATCAGGGAGGCACAGGTCTGAGCGGGCTGTAGGGATCACAGCAACAACCGTCATGCATTAAGTCATGAAAAAAAGGCATGATGGTGATATTTATTTTTAAGTAAAATTCCCACCAGGCATCACTGAAAAAGCAGTTTGCTAAAAAAACCAAAAACAAACTGAAAACCCTCTTCTAATGTCTGTCCATGAGCACTATGTTAACAAAGTAGTAAAAAGTCCTCCAGTGATTCTGTCAGACATGAGTCTATGTTTGTTAAGGCGTATGATGGGACCTACTGTCAAAGTAGCTGGTGTCTTCTTCCGTCTTCAGTTCAGGGACAAATCGAGGTTTCACACTCAGGAGGTTGTTCCAATCCAGATCCTGGAAAAATGGATGCGCCTTCACCTCGCTGGCTCCTCCTGGATAACAAGTGAGACAAACAGACATTTGCATTTGGCCTGGCCTGACAGCTGTACCTGACCCCGACTCTGGACACTTTTAGTCTTCCCAAAATCAAGAAGGAATGGCTTTAAACAGTGTGTGTAACTGTTTTAACATGAGCTGTAAGTTAGCATGTCCAGCTAACTAGCTTACTGCCTACAGTTATAACCAATCGTTACTTCACATTAATTCCTGAGGCCAAGGAGTAAGTCATTACCTACTGTAACTATATTTTGTGAGGCTCCAGGATACTTTAAAAGAAACCCCGTTCACAATAGCACATCCACTGTGTAGTATTTTCCCACTGTGTGTAAGATAGCTAAACTATCACAGTTCTATGTATTGTAGCCACAGGCTGAACTTTAGTGGTAGAAAATCATGACAGGTTGTTCTCCCTTCAGCTTATCTGTTTCCCATCCTGTCTCTATCCACTAACCTGTACCCAGCCGTTCTGCGCAGTCCTTTCTCAGGAGAAGGGTGATGAGGTCCTGGGCGTCAGCGGGCAGGGCATCGTCTCCCTCCGGCCAGCTGACATCATCTGGGGAAAATAGCATATCAGTGATTCAATAACAGAACTGAAAATTTTAGCTACATCACCACAAAGCCACCGAATGAAAACTATCTTACAACAAGTTAAAGATTAATATACCAAATATAAAAGAAACAGGAAATTAAAGCTTCATTTTTATGAAAATCACAAAGTAGGATAATGCACATTTTTAATCATCTTTTAAAATAAAGAAAGATTCATTTAAGATCTGCTAGCATGACAAATGTGTAGAAAGGGTGCATGTGATGAAAAGATAACAATGAACTGAAGTAAAGATTCTTACCTTCGGCCACCTGATCAAAGAGTTCCTGGATTGTGTCTCCTGGATTGTTTCTGGAGCCATGTAAATTGGGGTACCCATTGTCTGAAAGTAGGAAACAGAAAATGATAAGTACAACGATCCAGGTTTGAGCTAAAATAAGCACAGAAGAGCGGAGCTCGTTGAGCCGCTCAGCTGCAGCTGTGGAAGTCGTGTTCTTGTTGTAAATTGCTCGTATTAACCACAGCGTGAGCGTATGAATAACCACTCTCAGCTCACACCATAAAACAACATGACTTGAATGACTTTTTTCATTTCTTAGAGCTTCAGATTTACCTTTTTAAAGTGAATATAGCATCACAGGTTTCAACTATAACCCACAAGTAATTAACATTAGTGTTAGCTTGTTGTCCTTTGCTTTTATCAGCAGCTAAATTATTGTTTTTGTCAAAACAAATTTGCAGTACTGAAATCTCCTCATGTCCAGTGGATGAACGAGGAGACTTTTTAGTCAAGAGTGTCAGTAAAAACAGCAGCTACATGTTTGTGAGCTCAGGAGGTAGAGCGGGTCGTCCACTAATCGGAAGATTGGCGGTTCGATTCCCGGCTCCTCCAGTCCGCATGTGGAAGCGTCCTTGGGCAAGATACTGAACCCCAAATTGCTCCTGATGGCTGTGCCATCAGTGTATGAATGTGTGTGAATGGTTAGATTTCCTCTGATGGGCAGGTTGGGACCTTGTATGGTAGCCCCTGTACCCATTCAGTGTATGAATGTGTGTGAATGGGTGAATTGACTCGTAGTGTTAAAAGCGCTTTGAGTGGTCGGATGACTAGAAAGGCGCTATACAAGTACAGTCCATTTACCATTTACCATTTAATAATAAAGAGGTGACTAATAATAATAATAACAATAAGAATAAAGATGTCACTCAAAATAATAAAAACAATAACAATAAAACCATCCTACGTGGAAGGTTACGATGGAGGGATGGTGAAGAGATAGCGTCCCGTCCTCCGCCACCTCATCTTCCTCATCTTTTTCGCTGTCCTCTTGGTTTTCCTCCCCTTCTCCTTCTCCTGCAACTTCTCTTTTTCCTCCTCCTCCTCTCCCTTCTTCTCTTTTTTCCCCTCCCCTTGCCCCTCCTCCCCTTCTTTCTTCCTCTCCCCCCCTCCTCCTCCTCAGTGTGGCAGTGTGTGACTCCTCCTCTTCGTCATATTTCTTCTCAGATTCTTCCTCTTGATCATATATATAATCATACTCGAACTTCCTTTCACTATATCTTTCCACAGACTCTTCCTCTTGATCATATATATAATCATATTCAAACTTCTCTTCATCCTTCTCCTCCACCTGGCTGAGTCTTGACATCGGGCTCCGGTAGAGCGGTGCAGGGATGGACAGGTGCTTTGGGCTGCCATAAATCTGGAATTTCAAGAGAAAAGCATCAAAGCATCAATATTTCTTGTCCTTTTTGTTCTGTGCTGTAGATAATTATCCTGTCAGTTGTTTACATGAAGGATGTATTTCACAGTGAGAAATGGGTTTAGACAGTCTCAAACATCAGTGGATGTTGGGAGCTGGATTAAAAACTGTACCTTTCTGAAGCGGTAGGCAACAGATGAGAAGTCTGGGAGCTCCACAGGCGATTTATCATCGGGTGATTTATCAGGGAGGCACAGGTCTGAGCAAGCTGTAGGGATCACAGCATTAAGTCATGAAAAAAAGGCATGATGATGATATTTATTTTTAAGTAAAATTCCCACCAGGCATCACTGAAAAAGCAGTTTGCTAAAAAACCAAAAACAAACTGAAAACCCTCTTCTAATGTCTGTCCATGAGCACTATGTTAACAAAGTAGTAAAAAGTCCTCCAGTGATTCTGTCAGACATGAGTCTATGTTTGTTAAGGCGTATGATGGGACCTACTGTCAAAGTAGCTGGTGTCTTCTTCCGTCTTCAGTTCAGGGACAAATCGAGGTTTCACACTCAGGAGGTTGTTCCAATCCAGATCCTGGAAAAATGGATGCGCCTTCACCTCGCTGGCTCCTCCTGGATAACAAGTGAGACAAACAGACATTTGCATTTGGCCTGGCCTGACAGCTGTACCTGACCCCGACTCTGGACACTTTTAGTCTTCCCAAAATCAAGAAGGAATGGCTTTAAACAGTGTGTGTAACTGTTTTAACATGAGCTGTAAGTTAGCATGTCCAGCTAACTAGCTTACTGCCTACAGTTATAACCAATCGTTACTTCATGTTAATTCCTGAGGCCAAGGAGTAAGTCATTACCTACTGTAACTATATTTTGTGAGGCTCCAGGATACTTTAAAAGAAACCTCGTTCACAATAGCACATCCACTGTGTAGTATTTTCCCACTGTGTGTAAGATAGCTAAACTATCACAGTTCTATGTATTGTAGCCACAGGCTGAACTTTAGTGGTAGAAAATCATGACAGGTTGTTCTCCCTTCAGCTTATCTGTTTCCCATCCTGTCTCTATCCACTAACCTGTACCCAGCCGTTCAGCGCAGTCCTTTCTCAGGAGAAGGGTGATGAGGTCCTGGGCGTCAGCGGGCGGGGCATCGTCTCCCTCCGGCCAGCTGACATCATCTGGGGAAAATAGCATATCAGTGATTCAATAACAGAATTGAAAATTTTAGCTACATCACCACAAAGCCACCGAATGAAAACTATCTTACAACAAGTTAAAGATTAATATACCAAATATAAAAGAAACAGGAAATTAAAGCTACATTTTTATGAAAATCACAAAGTAGGATAATGCACATTTTTTATCATCTTTTAAAATAAAGAAAGATTCATTTAAGATCTGCTAGCATGACAAATGTGTAGAAAGGGTGCATGTGATGAAAAGATAACAATGAACTGAAGTAAAGATTCTTACCTTCGGCTACGTGATCAAAGAGTTCCTGGATTGTGTCTCCATCGAAAGGATACACGCCCACCAGGAACTCATAAAGAATGATTCCTAAGGCCCACCAGTCTACAGGCTTCCCGTAGCCTTGCTCCAGGATTGTTTCTGGAGCCATGTAAATTGGGGTACCTGTTGTCTGCAGGTAGGAAACAGAAAATGATAAGTACAACGATCCAGGTTTGAGCTAAAATAAGCACAGAAGAGAGAGAAGAGACTAACCTCGTTATCGGTAAACTCACGGACGATCCTGTCGATGCGCTCTTTCTTGAGGTCTTCTGCAATTTGTACTGGACTGATCTTTGATAGTCCAAAGTCGGTCATCTTAATATGGCCGGTGTAACTAATCAATAAACTACAATGGAAGAAAGCAGAAAAATATCTCATGTTAGATTTAACACCAATCCCAAAACATGAACCTGAGATTAAGTTTTTAAAAAATCAAAATGGTTAAAGTTTCTGGAAATTCTGCTCCAATCATAGCTAACAACTGTAACTATGCATGTCAGGTCTGTCAGGTGATGCCTTTTTTTAGTCTTTCCAAAATCAAAAACAAAAGGAAAAGTGTAAGAAATGTGTGTTTTTCTGTTTTAAATGTAGCATGTCTAACTAAGTAACTAGTTTACAACCTACAGTTGTAACCAGTTGTTACTTGTTCACTGCATTAATTTCCAAAGCTAAAGAGCACATCTTCACCTAACTACTAACTACTATAATCTGATATCAGTTTAGAGTGATCAGCTCTGCCCTGTCCTTTATTAGATCTGGGGAATTTTACACTTAATCAACTCATTGTCTAAGTCTAAGCATTACATTTGCAACACATTGCTTAGTTCTCATCTTAAAAGTCAATTTGTCTTGTAATGTTAAAAGTGAAAACATAATGTTTGAAAATACAAACAATAAAGCATAAATCTAACTTTTGTCTAGCTTTCCAAGTATGTAAGCTAAGCAGCCAAACACGCTTATGTTAGAATAAAATGACAGTCTCATCCTGAATTTTTCATTATCACACACACATAAATACTATGGCTAACTAGCTCTTCACTGCAATACAAGAACAATGCAGCTCCTTTTTGCCTGGGACATGCAGCTTTAGCCTCAGTCTTTTAGCACCATATCATGTCCACAGGAAAGCGCCCCCAGTCATCTAGCAGGGAGGCACAATCTCCACCTAAAAGGACAGGAGGAGATATAAAGCCATCTGTGCCATCAGTGTATGAATGTGTGTGAA
Organism: Scomberomorus guttatus; assembly: GCA_038419695.1. Lineage (NCBI taxonomy): Eukaryota > Metazoa > Chordata > Actinopteri > Scombriformes > Scombridae > Scomberomorus > Scomberomorus guttatus. Next base: position 23,862,790 of record CM076461.1, read on the forward strand.
TGGTTAGATTTCCTCTGATGGGCAGGTTGGGACCTTGTATGGTAGTCCCTGTACCCATTCAGCGCATGAATGCGTGTGAATTGACTCGTAGTGTTAAAAGCGCTTTGAGTGGTCGGATGACTAGAAAGACGCTATACAGGTACAGTCCATTTACCATTTACCATCTTTACTTAACATTAAATAATCAACAGTGCTGGCTAGCTAACCAGCTAACGTTACCCCTGAGTTTAAAGCCTTTTCCTTAACATTTCATTGTTCAATATTAATGTAATATTAATGTAATTCCTGTCAGAAAGACTAATTAGACCATGTTCAACATCATGATAATAGCCAAAAGTTAAGCTGCCTGCTACAAGGAAGTGGTTTTCTCTCATTTTTTGTTCGAGTAACTTCAGTTCATCACTTGGCGTAAAATGAAACAGCCTGTGCTGTTAACTGAGTCCTGATCTTAATTGATATCAAAGACTATATTTAAGGACTTTAGCCTTTAGCAGTGCCAGAGGATCAATAATTATAATGTGTTTATATATTAAATATATACATATATTGTATTGCTGCATCCTTCACTGTCAGACTGGAAATATAGCCATCATCCAAATATCACTTCCTGTTTATTGATTATTTGTTTGAATGTAGTTTGCTGTAACTTATTGACCACATGCTCCTACAATATAAAACAATGAGATCCTATCTCACCTTGACTATTGTAGGTCAGTGCAGCTGGATTGGCCTTCTGACAAAATGAAAAGGAAGGGCAAAAGAGACTTTATCACCAAATTTAGCAACAACAACAACAAAAAATGCTGTGGACTGGTCAGGAGGAAGAGAAGGAGAGCAGAGTGAGAGGCAGGAGAGACAGAGGATGACAAACTCAGAGAAAATAGATCAGGAAATGAGAGGAGAAGAAGTTATATGGAGAACTGAGTGAGAAAGATGAGACAAAAGAACAATGAGAGAAGGACAGATACAGAAATTGATGGGGAGAGTTAAAGACTGAGAGACGTGTTTTTGTGACAGTGTCGTGTCAAATTCTTAGGGTCTCAGTTTGAAGAAGTTTAAAATATCCCAAAACCAAATCAGGAAAAAACTTCTCTTTGGTGTCAAAAAATCCTCAGGAGTCAGAGATCAGAGCAGCAAAAAGTGTTCTTTTATTGCCAGGCAAGAAAAGGAGAGCATATCACAACACACAATGTGTATCTGAGATGACTCTGGTCTGCTGTGGCTTCTGTCTTGTCTTTTATATTCTTGGGCCTGCAAAGGTCACGCCTATGGTCAACCCTTTTCTTTTAGGTCAACCCCTTTGTTCTAGCCAATTACACTATTAGAAATTATTTTAATGTCTGGTTGTTAGGTCAATTTTTCTGATACAGGTTTCAGCAGACCAGGTTATGCCCAGACATGTCTGAACTTTGTTCAGACATGTCCTCTTTCTTTTAAGATTATTTCTTGTTAATTTTACACCAATATCTTCACAATTCCCTTTGGCCTTATTTTTTTAAAGTTATTACTGCCTATTTTACACCCTTATTTCTAAACCTTCTCCTAAGGATATTTTTAAAAAATATTAAAGTTTAATACACACACACTTCAAATTTTAACAAGTGCACTGAGTGAGATTGTCAACTTCATAATAAGTGTCTTCACACTAAATCAAAACATCTTGTGAGGTATACATGAAACATAATTAATCCAGTGTTATAACATTGTTTTAACCTTATTTAAGGCTTCATCATACAGTATCACATTAAAATCATTCTGCAATGCAATTTTTGTTCTTCTTTTGCACACCACAAGTCTTTAGAAATTATACCACAACAGTTTCAGCTGGACCTCATGGTATGTTTTTTTTTTTTCTGTGTAGAATCACCAGAACAATAACACAGTCAGTAATGTAGTTATTGGCTATAGTGGAGCTAATTTAACAACTTTATATTCTGTTGGCAAACTAAAAAAATCATCATAATTTATTAACCGATCAGATGTTTTGAATGTAAAGTCTTAATCTGCAAAGTAACTTTTGCCTACAGCTTTCAGATAAATGTAGTAGAGTATAATTAGCAGAGAAACTGTACTGAGGTTAATGTACTTTGTTACACTCCACCACTGACACCATCTTTACAAAGATGATTCCAGGAAATGCAAAGTGAATTTTAACAAGACACAGTAAGGCTTTGTGTTGCAGCCACAAACTTTAATTCCCATCTATCAACATGTAATGTGAAAAGTCAATTCCCAGTGTGTAGCTTATACATGGCTTCTACATTCACAAATCATACATATTGCTGTTTGTCTGTGCTTTACACATGGTCTACTGAAAAGCATCCTAAGAAATGCTGTTTTTCCTGACTTGGACACACAGATGTGTTGAGAATGAGGCTCGGGCATTGCAAGAGGAGAATGCAGTCCATACTTGCTGTCTGCTATACTTGCACTGTATGATGGAGAATTTCTCAATTCGTGTGTCATTTCCAGTATTTTCAATTTACAGAATAACCCAATCTAACTAAATTCTAGTAGTCTTTATACACAAACACAAATCATCTAATTTTCTCTCTTGTAAATTCCAAAACTGACATTTCTCAAATACGTCCTAAAAGAAAACATCTTAGTGAAAACCAAAGCTGTTTACAGAATTTTCTTATCTGATCATATTCTCCAAACAAATTAAACACAAAGAAATTCATAACACGTTAACAAAAGGTTCATCTTACAAATATCACTACTTTACTTAACATTTTCAACTTCTCACCTGTGAATCCATGTGTGATTACATGAGATGAATTCAGTGACTGAACAGGTTGATTCTTTGAAGTGTGTGTTCACACATTAGGCACAGTGAATTAAACTCATTCACTGTGCCTAATGCACCAGTGGAGCCACTGAACCCCCAACTGATCCAGTGTGATGCTCTAATAAACTTGCTGATCCATGATGCATTATTGAATTTGATACAGATGTTCTCATTTTTGCCCAAATTAGGAGTACAGCATTTTGCATTAAGAGTTTGGCTCACAGAAACTCAAAATAGAGCCAAAGTGGTCAAAAAATACTATAAAAGCAAGTACAGCTGTTTTTAAAATAATACCTAAAATACATACCTTGTTACAACTATGATTTTGTGGTTAGATTTTTAGTGTTTTGTTTTCTGAAATCATTTTAAATTCTATCCATCACCACTTAATCTTTAATAAGTGACTATTTCAGTGTCTATTGCTTGTTTTATACCTGGTATCTGTGGCTGCGTCAGGCCGAACAAAGGAAAAGAAAAGACAAGAGGGATGTTGGGTGCACAGGTGCTGACAATGCACAGCATCAGGAGAGCGGAGAGATGTTATGTCTGTTCCTGGGAAATTAATGTTCTCCAAAAGGTCCGGTCTACATTCTGAAGAAATACGGACACATGTTCCCATCTTCTCAGTTTTGAAGCTACTCAAGATCCTTCAAACACAGCTGCAACCAAAGAGAAGTTTCTGCACCTATTGCAACTCACTCATTTATACTTCTGCTCGATATGCATGACTAGTTGTTGACACCTTTAGCAACTGTGTGGCAGAAACCACTGTAAAGCTGAATAACACAAACACACAAGCTACTGTAGGTCAGCAAGTGGCAATATTTATTAAAGGAGCATACAGGAGAGCAGAGCATAGCTGAAAATTCAGCAAACTTCATGACCATCTTAAGGTAAGGTAAAGAAGCAAAAGACCAGTGCTTCTGTCAGTTGATGTCTGCCAACCAGCACAGATACGTAACTAACACCAATAACCAGCTTTATTTTAAAGCAGTTTGTTCAATGGATGTGATTTACATTTAACCCACAGCTCAACTTAAATTGTGCAAAACAAGCCAACAATAATCTTTCCCCTAAAATACACTTTGTGCTTCTTGCTTGAACAAAATTAGTTAATAAAACTACGCATTCCTTTTTTCATTTGTACGCGTTGCTAGTGGAGAGCTCCAGGTCCAAAAAGTAGTAAAAGTCCAAAAGTTATACAATACCTCTGCTGTCAAAACCATACAGGTAAAGGAATCAAGGTAGAATTGATTGGACAAAGACGTTTTCACCTCAACCAAAACTGTGTAAAGAATTGGCATCCAATGTTAAAATTTGCTGTGAGAGCTGAGATCAATTTTGATGCCTATGAATAACCTAGAATATCTAGATATCTGTGAATATCTGTGAACATCTTAGTGTAGAAGTCAACAGATATATTTTATTTTTAATTGATTCCCCTGTACAGACAAAATGTCTGTCAACAGTATTCCTTGTAAAAGTGGGCAAATCTTTCATGCAAATCTGTGTGTGTGTGTGTGTGTGTGTGTGTGTGTGTGTGTGTGTGTGTGCGCGTATGCGTATATGATAATAGTCAAATGAACGTTGCTCTGTTGAGATCGACTTTTGAATTTACTGGGACTCTTCTAAGTAAGTTGAACTGTGTCTGAATGAGAAACTGTTGAACTAAAGTCACAACCGTGATAAGCTACATGTGAAATTGTAAAGGCTGGATCTTCTACAAAATGTAGTTAGCCAATTGTAACGTTGTATGTAAATAATATAGGTTTCATGCACATTGTAGAAAGAGTGTGTGTTTGTGCACCGAACGTAGCTGTATACACTGTGCAGTGCAATGCACTCATAACTCTGTTTGTTTTTTCTTGTAGTTGCTCCGCGGCGCCACACAGTCGCCATTTTGAGGCTTCAGGAGAAGTTCTTTCTTGTTCCCTTTGGTAAGAAACAACTCTTATCAATGTTTTTGGTTTGTTTGTAGTTATTTGTGTACACTGTTAAAATAATTCATGAACATGTGTGATGCATCAACCAAGGATAAGGAGGTTGGGTGTAGATTTTTGAATATTAATGTGACTGTGTTGTACAGGTCAGGTTTTGATGTATGATTCAACACTGATCCACTCCAAAGATGGCGAGCCACCGTACCAGGATCCACTGTGATGATGACTGATTTCAAGAGAATTTGAAATTCTTTGGATGGACTGTGAACTTTGCTGATTCTGCTTGAGTGGTAGGACAGACTTGCACTTCACTGCTCCTCTGCATGTCCCGCAAGGAGAATAAGAGATTTTAACACTGAAATCTCACAATTTTATGGTGCGGGTTGATACCATAGAGACTGAGTCAAAGCCCCTGGGGGTATAATTTTGTTTTTTTATCTCAGTATTTTGGGCCTGTTTTTTTTTTTTGATGTGATTTTTTTTTCATTTTTTATCGTGGGTGTAAGTGTTTGGTAGCAAAGTTGGAAGTGACAGGTTGTGCTGCACTTGCAATATATTTTTCAATATTTGTCATCAAGCTAAACCTACTGAGTTGGTCACATTAATCATCCATCCTGCTCCAGCAGTCAAACTTTGGCATTTGGTCCAGTAACCAACTGTATACTGAAATTTGTATTCTACCTATTAAATTGGGTGTTACATTAAGGTAAGGGGAGGGTCAGGGTTAGAGTAAGTCTCCATGTGGACAATGGAACATCAGTGATCACAGACAGGGTAGTGGGCTGTAAGATGCATAATTCTTTCATTCTATTAAGGATGAGTGACATTGACGTTAACCTGCATACTTGTGTATTTTTCTTTGTATTGACGGTTGTTTTTATTCATTGTTGCATTTTTTTAGTATTTATTATTATTGACTCTTGTCTATAAACCAAATTGCCCCTTTGAGACATTAAAGCTCTGTTCTACCCTGCCTGAGTGCAAGGCATTACCCCCACATTGCTCAACTGCCCAGGTGTTTACAGTTTAAAAGTCTGCACAGACAGAGCACAAAGCGAATTGTACTGCATACTGTATCAATGGAAAGGTGAAAGATATTTTTATGTTTGATGTTCGGTGATTGGGTGAAGTTAATCCGGAAAACTGGAAGTTTTGCATGTATTGGGAGGACGCAATAATTGAGAAAGCTATTGACAAAAAAACAAGTCATAACAGCTGATTAATTACATTTAAAGCACTTCATGGGTTAACTGAATTGCTGCTCCCCTACTAAACAGAGTGCAGCCTCAGATCTTCAGTCAGGGACCTTCTGGCTGTTTCTAACCAACTCAAGACTAAAGCAGACCGAGCCTTTGCTGTCAGAGACCCCTCCAAGCTTTGAAACTCCCTGCCCGAAGATCTGAGTCTCATCTAGTGTCTCTGAATATCGAGCATAAAACTATTTATGGCTCAGTAGGCAGACCAATGGATCGTGACTGCGTGTAAAGAGAGACAAATTCTTCCGAGGTGAACTTGGGTGATGGATGGCTACATTGGCTGTTTTTTTGTGAATAAACACAGCCAAGGCAAATATTGGTTTGCGTTTTATCTCAACACACTCATTTGTACTGGGGGCAAGGCTTTTTTTTTCATGCGTTAATTAGAGTGTTGACAGAAGAGAGATGACATGCTAGTCAACCAGCATAGATACATGTAGGTGCCACATTGGGCATTGCTACTCAGTGTATCAATGCGTCAACACGGCCACCGTATCTGTCCAGTCTGGTTGCCCTTCTGAATGCATACAAGTATATTGTGAGAAGAGGTCTATCCGCTCTTACAGCTACCATAACTCACTCAGTTGTCAATCAACTTTCCAGCAGTTTGGGTTGACACAAAATACCAAACATTAATGTGTTATACAGAATACTTTGTTGATCAGAAATGATGGTTTTCATACCAAAATACTTCTGTTTAATGCAAAGTAACAGTAAGCTAATATTACAGCAATAAATTAAAGTTGAGCCTAATTTTAGAACTTAGTATATTCTGTTTTCATATTGTGTTGTTAAATGGCCACTATGACTTTGGAAATATAGAAGAGAGATTCATTAATTTTTTAAGAGTTGTATCTATTAAAAATGTCAAAAACACACACTACCAATGCTATTTATATAAATTATGCATACATTAAGTTATATCATCACATGGTGCAAACAGTTCCAGTGTAACAGTTCTGAAATTCTTCTGAAATTGTAAAAACACAAACAAAAGCAGCAGGAAAGTGAAAATGAGTTGAGGGCTGCATGTTTGTGTCTGAGAGACATGATCAATACAAATTTAGATGTAATAAGTTTAGTCAACATGAAAGCAGAGTTTATTCTTTGAGGGAGATCATCAGATAGGTGCTTGGACACTGGCATCCTACAGCCCAGAATGCGGCATCTATGTGTATATACAGTATGTGTATATACAGTATGTGTATATACTGTATTTATAGTCAACCAGCATAACTAGAGAGCCTCAGGCTACTACTGTATGGCTACTTTGTTTTTCAACTTGAAAGGATATCTAAGCCACAACCTGTACAACTTGGTGTAGACACATTTTTTCAGAGAACAGCAAGGCATTAAAGGGACACTCTACTGATTTTGCACATCAAGGTCAGTTTACTAGTCATGGGGAGCAGAGAGCCTATTACAAACTGTGGGAATGGACTTTAAAAGAGGTGCACAATTACAAGGTAGAAAGAGGTAAACAAAAGGATATTGGTTGCAGTATGGGAAATGCAGTTTCCAGCGTTTTTGCAGCTTGAGACTAACAGTGGAAATATCTCCTCTGCTGCTTCTATTTTGACTTTTTAAAAAAAAATCTTTCTGGCAGGCAAGACAATCAACGTGATCTCATGGGATGGTGTAAAAATAGCACGCCACTTTTAACTTTTCGCGTGTCATGTCTACGCATTTTAAGCTTTTCGCGTGTCATTTAACACTGTTGGTTATGTTTAGGCACAAAAACCGCTTGTTTAGGCTTAGGTTAGGGTAACAGGGTAAACTACAGGCTCTTGCATGCAAAGATAGTCTTCCTGCCTGAACTTTCGTTATAACTCCATTAACGTGATGGTTAAAATGTCCGGTAACAATGTCCCGAGTCACAGTAAAATATATCCTGTTAGTGTCGGTTAGTGGTCTCAAACAGCCAACCACCCAACCGGCCTCCTCCTAATAAGGCAAAATTACTGTATAAAATAAAAGAAAGTCACACTGTATTGACATCATCTGAAATGCATCAGTTCGGCTGTCACTCAAACATAACGGCGTGAAATGACACGTGAAAAGCTTAAAATGCATAGTGATAACATGCAAAATGACTTAAGACATTGGCGTGCTATTCATATGCCATATGGTGAGAACAGGCAGAGGACAGTTTATTATATATAATTATTAAAGTAAGAAACAACTGGAAGTAGACAATTGCATAAGAAATACTGTAAACATCAAGAAAGAAGTGCAACAATCGACAAAGTGCTAAAAAGATTAAGGGACTCAAGTGTTGAGGTGTTGACAGAAGAGCTGCAGACTGTATGGAGCTGGGTAGCTCATTTCACTCATTGTGGAACCACAAACAAAATCTGGATCATGATTTTATGCCAGCCACTGACAGTATTACCATTCATTTGCTGACCAGAGCGGACAGGAGGGGACATACGGCCTGATGAGGGACTAAAAATTGCCAAACTAAGTGTTGTAATATTAGTTCCTCCTCTCTTAGTGTTTGCCAGCTTCACCTTGTGTCTCTATAACCCAAAAACACTTTGGTTACTGGAGTCTGTCTCAACTGTTGTCAAAGAGGATTCATATCCTGTACACACATTCTGATTACACAAAGGTTAAAATACATTAAGATACATTCCATGTGATCAGGAACCATATGTTAACACAATATTACCTCTACTAGATGACTGATTGATTCATTTCTTCAGCCTTTATTTGTAAAGGGTAGTTTTTATGAACACATACAGTTTGCTTTGTAACTGCAATCCTGTCTCCAGGAAATCATTTAGTACTAAATCATTTTTCCCAATGACACTGCATTAAACATTTAGATAGATAGGGATAGTCACAACAATGCCCTGTAAATGTAAAGCAATGTATGCAACACAAGCATAAATCAAGGGTCTAAGGATAGAAGTGTTGTATGTTGTACATAACTTGTATAACATAAATAAAATGGATTTGATTTGACTTGGCAGGTTTCACCTTGACTAAAGGAGAGGCCATAGAGGTAGAGCAGACCCACTAAGAATTAAATATGTTCCCATATTCTCAGTTTTCAATTCAGTACAAATTCTTCAAGCACTGCTGTCCAAAAGGTGGTTCTGCAACTGAAGGAGTTGGTCAAATAACTGTTTACATTTGTACATCTGATCTATTTGCATGACTGATATTTGAGTCAGTGATTGGTTGGCAGTGACCACAACTGATTTGACGTGTAATAGATCAGCTAGTGCAACTTTTGTTTGAATGAGCATGCAGCAGAGCAGAGCACCCATGAAAATCCAGCAAAAGTCACATCTGTTTGCAGATGAAAAACTGAGAAAACTATCACCATCCAGGACACCTCCGCATTTTTATTTACCAACATCTTTCTATGAATGCATTTTGTTCAAACAGGTGTGATTATAACATTCCTGCCTCATCAGTGTCATTTTGATTTTGAGGAATACTAATAGACTTATCTCACAGAGTTTTTGCAAACAGTACTGTGCTGCATTTGCTCAGACATGAGTAAAGGAAGAATGCTGACCAGAGACTTAGATTAGTCTGCAGGAAGAAATTCATTTGAGGAAAGAGATAATTCTGGCCAAATACAAGACTATAGCAGATGCAATGGTATATGTCCCTTCCCTTGGTATTGACTGTTGTCTGTGTTCTAAACTCCAAGCATGCCTCCAAGCAAGGGCATAAAGACCTGGATGACGTGGATTTTCTGCTACTTAACTCAGACAAAACTGAAGTTATCGTGCTTGGCCCTAAACACTTTAGAAACACATTATCTAATGATATAGCTACAGTGTAGAGTAGTCTTTATGCCCTTAAGGCATGCTTGGAGTTTAGTTAACTGATTGGATTCATCTGGATTCATTGATAATATAATTGAGACCATGACGGACAATGAATGATAGTCCCCATCCCTGAAGTATTTTTTATTAGTTTCCGTTTCTAAATGAACTCAAACCAACACCAAATTCAGTGCATCATTATCACAAGAAGAGAACCTGAGCAATGTCTTCTGTAACAATCCACTCCTGCTGGTGCACAGCACCATTTCCAGACTCACAGCATGTTTTGCATGACAGAACCAGCAGCTTTAATATTTGGGGTTTCACTTCAGCACAAATTGCATAAAAATTAGTAACAATGGTCTGTTGAAAGTATTTTTGCTGTAAGGAAGGTAATAGTTTTTGTATTTCAAATGTTTGACAAAGTGATTTTCATACAGTACCTTGTTATATCTAATCTAGGTGTGGTTAAGTAATATAAATTGTTTTTCTTTTTACCTCACAGAAGCCAACAAAGATTTATTGCACCTAATTGCAGAAGCAGAACTACATTTGAAACATGTGAACACAAGGTTTCATTTGTTCAAGAAATCATGTACCAATTTTGGAAGAGCTATAACCTAAAAACACAGAAAGACATTTAACATTATTCTGACTGGAAGTCTTTGGAGAGCCCACACACGTCTACGTTTATCATAAACCTAAAACACAGGACCTTAATTGTAAAGAATGGATTGAACTGTGGTAAATCTGCTCTAACAGCTGTTTATTGTTTGAAAATACAATTAATAATAATTCGTAATGATTAATCATCTCTGCTTGCTGTACAATAATACTGAGCTATCCTGCAATACAAGAACAATATACTGCTTATTGACAAGGTTTCTACCAGCATCATCAACTGATGAGGATGCTAACCTATGGCTGGAAATGGAGCTTTAATTTTCATTGTTTATGTATACAACATATCAAATGCATGTACCCATCAAATGTATACTCATTATCCTTGTCCTATACAGGTTACTCAGGTTAAAAATAAAAAAATATTTAAAAGTCCAATACGTGAAGCTAACGTCACATAATTAGCTAGCTACAGCTACCAAAATCTGCTAGTGATTTTCAGCGGCTACAGATAAGACGCCAGCTTTTGTCTGTCTGTATGAAACCAAAGACCAATGGTTTAGTAATTCACTAAAATGTTGGAGTGGTAAATCTGACACTGGCATCATTAAACTGCATAATATTTGCATATGTACAGAGCCCCGAAATTGACAAAAGGTAGTAAAAGGTTTTCAGACAAAGTTAGAAATATTGAATTGAACTGAACTAAATATATTAATAAATACCACTGTTAATTAAATTATTAAATTATGTGTAAAAAGAACTGTTTTAGTCTTTAACTTTTTTAATTAACATTTATTTATTCATGAATAAAAGCACTGTATCACCGCCATTTTCAGCGGCTGCGGTTGGACATCAAGGCGGAATAAAGAAATGTTGAATGAATCTACCACAACGACGTGAGATGGTTCAGCCAGCACTTTTTCTCTTTTAAGATTAAGATTAACTTTATTATTATCCCAGAGAGAAATTGGTCTGCAGTGTTACACAAAAACTTAACATACACAATAAAAGAAACATACAGACTAAGAAGAATAAAGCAATCTGAAATAAAAACTACTACACAGCACCGTCCAGCAGTGCTTATGGAGTACAGAGATTCAGTGTGGGAGAAGACACAATGCATCCCAGAGATATGATACTTTCCACTGTGCAGCACTGACTATAGCACTGCTATCAGGAGTTTTTATGTGCAAGACATACATAGCCGTTCCCCTTCAGCTGTGTGTGTGTTATAGAGTGCTATGACTGATGGGATAAAGGAAATCCTCACTCTGTTACTTTTGCAGCTGGGGGCCCGAAGCCGTCGGCCTGATGGAAGGGGCTGAAGCTCACTAAACAGGGGGTGTTGTGGGTGAAGTAGCAGGATGTCAATCTTTGAAAGGGAACAGATTTTGTACATGTCGCTACGGCTGTCTTGCTTAATGCCTTTTGTTTTTCCGGCAATGCTCACAATTTTGCTGAGCAAGTTTTTCTGGGCAGCAATAGCATCACCATGCCAACAGAGGATGCTGAATGTCATAATACCCTCAATGTTGGTTGTGCTGGTGATTAATTATTTCTAAAATCAATGTACATTTCTTTTGTTTTATTAGTGTTGAGGAATAGATTAGAGTCAAAGTAAAGCTGTAGCATCAGCGTACTTGATCAAAAATCTGTTGGACTGCTGACTTATACAGTTGTTGGTGTATAAAATAAATAAGAGTGGAGATAGACAAAATGCATTTTTAATTCAAGTCTCATTAAAAGTAGGTTGCAGATACAAAAATTAAGTCATGTCATAAAAAAAAAACACTGTCAAATACCTGCTTGTGAAGTAATAAATCTCTGGATCTCAGTTTGAAGAAGTTTTAGATATCCCAAAAATCAGCTCAGGAAAAACTTCTCTTTGGTGTCCAAAAAATCATCAGGGGTCATAGGTCAGAGCAGCAAAATGTTCTTTAATGCCAGTCAAATAAAGGAGAGCAGTTTTGAAGTGTTCACAAGGTTCACCAAAAACACTCTGAGTTGGTAAGGGCCTGTGCTCCTTTATTTATACTGTTGGGCCTTCACAGGTTACGCCTCTTGACCAACCCCTTATACTGGCAAGTTACACTATTACAAATCTCTTACATCTGCTGTTACTGGGCGTGAGATCTCGGGCAGGCTTCGGGCAAGTCTGAACATGTCAGAATTTGTCCCTGTGCTCTTTTAAAAAAAAGGCTATTCTGGTTTATTTTTCACTATTATTTCCACAACTCCCTTTTGCCTTATTTTTTTAAAAGTTATTCTTGCCTGTTTTACACCCTTATTTCTTAACCCTCTCTTGAGGTTATTTTTAAAAAATAAAGTTTAATACAAACACACAACAGCAGGAATTTCATACATGCTAATGTAATAATTAGCCCTGAACGAGAGGGTGTCACTGCCAGAAATTCATGCACGCATATGTTTGGGGGTGGAGGGTGGGCAGGGGGTGTTCTTAAAAAAATAATTTTAGAGGATGTGAAACTCTGTATTTGCTTTCTTGCCAAGAGTTACTTAAGGAGACAGAATACCACTTTTTGTGTGTGTGGCTGGAGCCAGGGTGGTTAGCCTAGCTTAATCAGTACATAGCAGGGGGAACAGAAAGGCTGGCTTTGTCCAAATAAAATATGCCTATCAGCACCTCTAAAGCTAATCACTTAACACATATCTTACTTGTAACAATACGGGGAGCTAGTGCTGTAATTATTTTTTGCCGAATAACTGACTAGTGTCCCTGCATCCAGTTGGCTAAGCTAACTAAGCTAATCATCCAGGCTCCAGGTTCCTTGAGCCAGTGCTGTCTAGTTGGTCTGGTACACACACACAGGTCATTTCTCATTACCTGCAAGTGCTAATTTTGTGTAACCTGAGTTAGTGTAATTACAGCTACTAACTTTTACTAACCATTTCTCACTGGGATTTCATGTGTCATGTTAGTTAGAGTCAACAGATGTCTATCAATGCCTGTGGTGTCTAGTATAACATTTTTTGGAAATAAGAGGACAAGTGCTACACACAAATGTGCTGCTAAAAAGTGATTATAATATTTGTACGTGCTAAAAAGACTAAATAATAAAATATAAAATAGTAATAAGGATGAAAAGGAGATTGGAGATAAAAACATTATATATATAGCACTATAGCACTATATAGCAATTTAGAAATGTTTTACAGCTGGATTTTGGCTTTATTTCACCAGGATAATATGCAGGGTGGTCACAGAGCGCAGTACCATGTTTTTAACAGACCAGAACAAAAACATCTGAAGAAGACACCTGAAAGTGCCAGTGAGAGCCCTAAAATATGAAAGTGCCAGTGAGAGCCCTAAAATATGAAAGTGCCAGTGAGAGCCCTAGCTCTGACTTCAGCACTGACATATTGACAGCTGGTCAGCGAGCCAGCAGCACTCCACTCCATCCTCCGTCTGTTACAGAGGCAGCTCCGCCTGAAAGTAATTCAGGCCCCTCTCCCCCACACCTGAGTTTTCTGCCCCTACAATGAGTGAGCCACAGAGTGAAATGCCTTTCGAGGTAGTTAGAAGGAGGAAGCGACGACTTCAGATTCCCTCTCATAAAAATGAGAAACGCTTTGATGATAAATCTTCACCTTAGAGCTGACATCCTCTCCTCTCCACCATGAGCTTCCTTAAAGTTGCCACCTGGAATACTCGTGGTATTCAGACAAGTGCTTTTAGAAAAGAAAAGATGAAATATTTATGTGATATGGTCTTTGACATTTTGTGTACTCAAGAACTGAGACTGAATACCAACAAAGATGTCGACGATGTAAATAATTTGTGGTCAAAAGGGAAATGCGTCATTTCAATAGGTGAGAATAAGGCTGAGGATGGTGTCGGTATATTCTTTAAAAATCATGAAGTAAATATAATCAGGAGAAGAGATATAATACCAGGTAGATTACTTATGGTTGATTGTTTTTATCTAAGTAAAAAATATCGTATTATTAATGTTTATACAGCTCCAGAAACTACGAAGAAATGTCAATTATTTAAAAGACTTAGAGAACTATTGTTGGTAGGTTATAGTATTATTTTATGTGGAGATTTTAATACAGTTACTGAAGAAAATGACCGAGTCACCAGCACAGTGTTTAAACTGCGTCCAGAGGGTAAACTCTTAAAATAAATCTGTCAACAAGCAAAGTTAACTGATGTGTTTAGAGCCGTTAACCCCTCTGAACTGATTTTACCAGGTTTGACTCTAAAACTAAAACATGAGTCGATCGCATATATGCGTCATATAACTTCAAATTAATTTAATATGGGACAGTTTTAATGATTTTTCTGATCATCTTTTGATAAAAACTTCTCTGTCATCTGGAACCTCAGTGAACAGAGGTTTCTGGAAATTAAATACACAGAGTTTAAAAGATAAAGACTTGATAACTGACTTAAAACAGGAAATACATAAAGTAACTCAATTAAATATTTTTGCCAAATCTCATATCAAACTATGGGAAATACTGAAATATAGAATAAAAGATTTCTTCAAATGTAAATGTAAGGAATTAAATAAAGTTACAAACAAATACAAAATATGATGCTTTAATAAATCAGTATATTAGTCTGAAGCAGAAGAAACAAAGATCAACTCCGGGGAACTCCTTTTATGAGGATGTTCTTTGTTTATTATATAAAAAAGGGGATGAGTCTGATGTAGATAATTATAGACATCTTAATATTATGAATACTGATTATAAAATATTTGCCAAGATAATTATGAACAGAATCAATGATATACTAGATGAAATCATAGAAAAAGAACAAACGTGTGCAATTAAAGGTCGGTTTATGTGGGATAATCTCTGTACTTTAAGAGAAATCTTACATAAACCTGAAGATGAAAAAGGTTTTTATATTGTTGGACTAGATAAAAAAAAAAGCTTTTGATTATATTTCCAGAGATTATCTCTGGTCTGTGATGAAGGCATCCGGCTTTCCGGATGCCTTTATTCACATGGTAAGATGTCTATACTTTAAATCAAGTGTCCGTGTCAATGTAAATAGTGTTTTAACTGAGCCTTTTGAGGTAGAAAGAGGTGTGAAGCAAGCCTGCCCACTGAGTGCTGCTCTTTATGTTTTAGCAGTCAGCCCTTTAATTAATCAAATAAATAAAAATAGTAGTTTTATGGGAACTTATGTAGGAAACACGCACAAGGTCACAGCTATAGCATATGCTGACGATATTACAGTCATCATAAAAAATCAAGCAGAAATGAATGTCTTAACTAATCTTTTAGCTTTATACAAAAGTGCTTCTGGAGCCAAATTAAACCATAACAAATGAGAAGGAGTTTGGATCAGAGCTGATGGTGACAAACAAAGCATTAATATACAAGTCAAACAAGAAATTAAAAACTTGGTCTAACCGTCTGTAACAGTGGATGTAGTGAAAGAAACTGGGAGAAAAAACTGTGTGAAATTAAAGAAGAGGTAAAGAAATGGGAAAACAAATACACTAATTATAAATCAAGAGTAAATATTGTCAAAATCTCAAATGTAAGAACCTGTCAGAGAGCATTAGAGACGTCCGGTGGCTGATGTCTGTAGGAAGACTTCCTCTTAGAGCTGTTGTGTCTTGGAGTTGTTATGTTGCCACAAAAAAAATGTCCTATGATTTTCTGCAATGATGATGAGACACAGCAGCATCTCTTAATGGACTGTTACAGAGCTCAGGAAGTCTGGGATAAACTAAAAGCTGTCAGTGTACACTTTAATTTATGTTATAAATCTGTTGTGTATTGTATTGTTGATGATAATTTGCCATCTAAACATACTGAACTGTTACAATTAATTATTTGTGTGGTGTGTTCAAAATTGTGGAAAACCAGATGTGCCATGATAATACAGCAGACAGTGATCTACAGTGACACTGTAGTCAAACAGATTCTTACTGACCTCCGGAGGAGAAGAACTATGGACAAATCTCAGCGCCTCCCCTGGAACATACTGGACTTATGAGCTAACAGCACTTTAAACAGGGTTACTGGACTCTATGCACTTTATAGATGTTTAAAAAATCACTTTAGCACTGTATGCACTTTATTGTTAATGTAAATTACTGTTCTTACTGTAAATTTTAATTATGTGAAATTCAATAAAGACCTTTTTAAAAAGATAAACAAATACTTGAGCAACTTTTGACCTTTTGAAAAAGTTCACTTTCATCCCTGATCCTTTTCTCTCCAGTAGTCCATACTGACATCATCCAAAAGAGCAGTTTTTAAAGTCTCTAAATAAAAGTGTTTTTGCATAACTGCTACAGCAGTTGATTGAATCCTGATCAAATATGACAGATTCCTTACGGTGGTACTGAAGGCCAGGGTAATACCATCTAGAGTAGCTATATCATTAGATAATGTGTTTCTAAGGTGTTTAGGGCCAAAAATGATAACTTCAGTTTTGTCTGAGTTAAGTAGCAGAAAATCCAGGTCATCCAGGTCTTTATGCCCTTAAGGCATGCTTGGAGTTTAGCTAACTGATTGGATTCATCTGGATTCATTGATGAATATAATTGAGACCATGACGGACAATGAATGATAATCCCCATCCCTGAAGTATTTTTATTAGTTTCCGTTTCTAAATGAACTCAAACCAACACCAAACTCAGTGCATCATTATCACAAGAAGAGAACCTGAGCAATGTCTTCTGTAACAATCCACTCCTGCTGGTGCACAGCACCATTTCCAGACTCACAGCATGTTTTGCGTGACAGAACCAGCAGCTTTAATATTTGGGGTTTCAGTTCAGCACAACTTGCATAAAAAATAGTAACAATGGTCTGTTGAAAGTATTTTTGCTGTTTTTGCTACATTTGAAACATGTGAACACAAGGTTTCATTTGTTCAAGAAATCATGTACCAATTGTGGAAGAGCTATAACCTAAAAACACAGAAAGACATTTAACATTATTCTGACTGGAACTCTATCGAGAGCCCACACACGTCTACGTTTATCATAAACCTAAAACACAGGACCTTAATTGTAAGGAATGGATTGAACTGTGGTAAATCTGCTCTAACAGCTGTTTATTGTTTGAAAATACAATTGATAATAATTCTTAATGATTAATCATCTCTGCTTGCTGTACAATAATACTGAGCTATCCTGCAATACAAGAACAATATACTGCTTCTTATTGACAAGGTTTCTACCAGCATCATCAACTGATGAGGATGCTAACCTATGGCTGGAAATGGAGCTATAATTTTCATCGTTTATGTATACAACATATCAAATGCATGTACTCATCAAATGTATACTCATTATCCTTGTCCTATACAGGTTACTCAGGTTAAAAATAAAAATATATTTAAAAGTCCAATACGTGAAGCTAACGTCACATAATTAGCTAGCCACAGCTACCAAAATCTGCTAGTGATTTTCACCGGCTACAGATAAGACGCCAGCTTTTGTCTGTCTGTATGAAACCAAAGACCAATGGTTTAGTAATTCACTAAAATGTTGGAGTGGTAAATCTGACACTGGCATCATTAAACTGCATAATATTTGCATATGTACAGAGCCCCGAAATTGACAAAAGGTAGTAAAAGGTTTTCAGACAAAGTTAGAAATATTGAATTGAACTGAACTAAATACATTAATAAATACCACTGTTAATTAAATTATTAAATTATGTGTAAAAAGAACTGTTTTAGTCTTTAACTTTTTTAAGTAACATTTATTTATTCATGAATAAAAGCACTGTACAAGTGCTACACACAAATGTGCTGCTAAAAAGTGATTTGACGTGTGAGAGCGCAGTACCATGTTTTTAACAGACCAGAACAAAAACATCTGAAGCAGACACCTGTGTGGGCCCTGTCCTTGGTCCTATGAATCAATTCAGGTGTCGTGCCAGAAAGTTATTGATCGTCCCCCAGAAACTGATTGCCGTCCGTTCACAGCCTGTTTAAGCTGTTATCTGGATCAAACTGTTATAAAGTGCAAAATACAGACACAACTTTATCCTAAAAGTTACCTATGTTCATATGTATTTGGTATGCCTACTATCATTGTTTATATTTGGATACAAGACTCAGATTAACATGACTTGATGGATGTAAGTTACATATGAAATAAAGAAATTGATCCCCTTTGCAATCATTCTAATGAGTAAGCATATTTTTCCTGCTTTATGTTCCAGATAAACCCGAAAAACCTCTAAAGGGCCAATACAACCAGTATCAGGCAGCTTTCTCTTTGCCACAAAGTGATTGCAGCCTATAACTAGTCACTTTTTTCTGCCTCAAATTAACTTTCACTCAACTGGGTTATATTTTAAAGGCTGATGTGTGTGTATTTGTGCACATGTGCACATATGAACAAGAAAAGAGAGATAGAGAGCAAGTGTACTTACACAAGTGTTTATTTTAGCAATCTGACAAAAAATGTCCCTACCAAAGATCAAACCAAATCTACACCGTTGTTTGAGCGTCACTGTGCAGAATGATGTCTGTGCAGAGTTTGACACTAGAAGGCTGTTTTCACATTGATCTGCTGAGAGTGGAAAGTTTCTCTGTGCTCACCTTAAATCTCAGTTTAAGGTATGAACCTAACATTATGAGCAGGGTTTGTGACATCGCAAGTAGTCATGTAGACACTTGGAGCCTCCAGTGGACATACACTGAGAATGGACTTTTCTGTTGGACATCTTGTGATGAAGAAATGAAAATATTCACATATTAATAGATTCTGTATTTTTCAATGAGGAATAAAGAGTAGATGTCAGAGTAGATTCTGCTTCGAAAGAGTAGATTCAAAGCAGATTAATTTGATGTCTTCAAACATGCCTGGAGGGGTTATTTAAGGTTTCAGCAGACAGAAGGCAACAAAGATTTCCTGCACTAAGCAGGAGAAGTAAAAAGAAGCCATATAACCCTGTTTATATCTCAATAACATTTCCAGGCAATTTGAAGTGAAGAATGCATACAGGTGATGCAAAATGTGTTAATGTATTGCCTTATAATGAGATATGGTCATAAATTTAACTTTGTTGGTCACTCAATATGTCAATATGGTTTATTTGTGCAGTTAATCATGCACAAAGAAATATGACCTAAACACACAGAAAGATGTTAAAGATGATGCTGACTAACACAGATCTAGATTTAGGCCACATTTTGATGACAGAGATGAGGGAGCACTATTTTGTCCAAACATTTTTTCAATAAAATGTACTTTTACACGTCATGATTGTCAAACTGAACATTTTTTTTGGTGATCACCAACAGTCCATTTTAGTGCCCATTACATCATTAGAATCATCCTGGGTTCCTTTATGACATCATTAGAATGTTCCTGGGTTCCTTTGAGACATCACATCTATATCAGACTGTTGAGTGATAAAGTGAGAATCCAGATCCTGTCAGATGACCGTTGACCTGTTGAGAGCCACTACTCACAGTTTTGATTACGTCTACAATTGCGTCCCAGTTATCGTTCTGATACTCTTGTTGGCGATTTCGTTCCAGTTATCTTTCTGTTACTCATGGCTAACCGAAAGACATCAAACACCTTCCTGCAACAGCAGAACAACTTCACTGATCACAATGTAAGTAACCAACTCTGTCAATCTCCTTCTGTTCATAGATACATGACATAATTGATTTTTCAGACATTCATGTCTACAACAAGGTTATATATCAGAATACAATAACAGATTAGGAAATTAGAAAGCTTTACACAGTACAATATTTTATTCAACCTTTGTGCATTATGTGCCAAAGTTTTAAGCATAAGTGTAGTTTCCTTAGATTACTGTGCCAAGTCACATAGTGTAGTGTGGTATGATGAAATGTAGTATGCAATGGTATAGTAATAAAGTATATCAAATTTAGAGTACCATTTAATATAATATAATATAATTCAACTGTGTAACTATTCCCAATGACTCAATGTATACTTTTTTCACAGGCACCTGAGAGCCACAGGAGAGGATGTGGCTCCGACTGTCAGTCCATCACCCTGGCCAACCAAACAGCACAAATGTTTCGCAGGGCTGTGCTGATTAAAAGCTCAGAGAGGCTGTGCGCATTAGAGAAAGCCACCGGCGAAGCTGTGTTGAAGAGACTGAGAATCTCCAACCAGCATGACACCCTCCCCTCACCTCAGCCCCCAGCTGTACCGAGAAGGAGCCCTGGATCCTCTCAGCGAGGAAGGAGGATCAGGCTACCCCCGATTGTGCAGAGAAACAGCAGCCAGGGGACCAGCACCAACCAGACGTTTGAGGAAAGCGCAGAGAACCATTCAGTTCTGGAGAGACTGGAGCTGAATGAAGAAGACGAGGAGAAGTTGCGTCTGGGCAGCGAGAGGGCAGTGCTTGCCTGTCAAATGGCTAAGACTGAAGCCAGGAGGCCAAGCTCAGTCAGCTCCATCTGCTCCGTGGACAGCCTCAGCTCTGTGGACACACACACTCCTACGGAGCTGAGGGCTATTCCAAAGATGTGCCCCTTCACCCCTACTCCTCCACCCACAGCAGCTCCAGCAACCAGGAGACCGTCTCGTCTCCCGGTGTTGTCTGCAACCCACGGTGGACAATGTAAGTTTATACTGTTAAGTGATAATGACTAACATTATGCAAGCTTGAATGGAAATAGGTGAAGATGTGATAACAGGTGGAAATTTCAGTCATAATAAATATTTTCTTTTTAATCTAAACAGACAAGGAGGTAGCTGAGGGATGCAGGCTAAGGTCACATAAAGGAAAGGTTGAGGAGTTTGTGCAACAATTCCAGCTCGTCAGCCTCCCTTCACCTCGACCCCCAGCAGCTCCCAGAAAGATCGCAGCAAGGACACCTGCTGTTCCAGCACCTCCACCAAAAGCTGCCCCACCTAAGAGGGAACCTCGTCGCGGGACAAACCTCCGCCCCCTAAAGGCTGACAAAAGAGCGTGCCAGGATGAGCTCCAGCCTCTGGCCATGCCTGCAGAGAGCCTCTCCCTCTGCTTCGAGCAGCTAAAATCGGATGACTGGTAAGACACCGACACTACAGAAGTGTAGAGAAAGATTTTAAACAGTTTATTCAGCAGCATTTGTTTCTGAAGCAATGATTAACACTTTTCAAAAATGTTTGTCATCTAAATACAGGATGAAGAAAATGGATGGACTGAAATCAGTTCAAGCTCTCATCAAACACCATCCACAACTTCCGCAGACTAAACTGCATGAAGTCTGCCTGGCCCTCGTAGAAGAGGTAGCGTAGACATTTTCCTCTTTGTCTCTGTTTGTCTTTGTGTTACAAGCAGTTCTCATTTTTTTACAAGTGCATCTACCTTTACTGTGCACGCAGAAGTACTGACTGATGTTCTTTCTTTTTATCTAGGTGAACAATCTGCGCTCTAGTGTGGCGTGTGCTGCCATGGAGACAATAGCTGAACTCCACATCAACCTGGGGAAAGCCATGGACCCAGAGGCAGAGAGGACAGGACGCACCCTGCTGCTGAAGCTGGCATCGACAACCAACAGCTTCATTCACCAGCACGCCAACCTCGCCTTGGATGCGCTGGTGGACGGGTGCAGTCCTGGTAGAGTTATTCCCGCTCTACTCAACACAGGGCTGAGGTAAGAGGAGATACAGTGATCAGAATTTAGTGGGAAGTGTAGTACAAGCAACATTTAAAGTAAATGAAATGAAACATAGTCGCAGGATTATTCTCACATTTCCCTGTCTGTCTTTGTTCTTTCTCAGTCACCTTTGTGCTGCAGTGAGGGGGAGCACAGCCCAGCACCTCCACCAGCTGGGAGAAATTGTCGGGGAGGACCACATTTTGACAGGAGGGAAGACCTTCACAGAGCGTTTCCTGTCTGCTGTTGGTAAAATGTCTTTGGATGCTGCACCAGAAGTCAGGTGGGTAACTAAGTTTTGCATGATCTAATGTTAGTGGTTCTTGTGAAAAATGTCTTTCAGTCTTAGTCTTATATCTTTCTGTTCATACTCTGAAATGCTAACAGAAATGTATTTCTGTACAGGCAATACGGACATAAGATGCTCCAGACACTTGTCCACCAGAAGGAGTTTACCGGCCTGTGGAATAAGGTGATCCCAGTGAAAGACAGGACCCCACTGGAGAAGATCCTTAGGAAAATGGTGCGGTAGTGGTCCTTAGGCTGGCACGGAGGTGCAGTGGTTAGCACTGTTACCTAACAGGAAGCAGATTTTAGCAGATTTTAATAAGAACCTGCTGGAGTCTTTCTGTGTGGAGTTTGCATGTTCTCCCCGTGCCAGGTAGGTTTTCTCCGGGTGCTCCGGTTTCCTCCTACAGTCCCAAAGACATGCAGATTAGGTTAATTGGCCTCACTAAATTGCCCCATAGGTGTGAATGCGTATGTGATTGGTTGTCAGTCTATATGTGATAGACTGGCGACCTGTTCAGAGTGTACAATCATGAACAAGTTGCCAGTCTATCACACAGCTTAAAGTCAGCTGGGATAGGCTATAGCCACTGCACAACTGACCTAAAATAATTGGCCTAAGTAATAAAAAATCTAACTAAATGTTCTGTTTATATATTTGTCATCATTCAATTATTTAGTAAGGTAATATTATCTCTTTCAGTGCTTTTAATTGTCTTGACTGGTGTTCAACAACAATTTAATTTCAACAATGATCAATTTTTGGGAAAGTAGCAAGGTGGTTCTTTTATATGCTGGTTTTCTGTGTTGCTTTACTATTAAATCCAATCCTAATATCACAATTCTTACAGTATCTTTCACTTAAAATCATTTCAAAGGAGTGATAGTTGGTGATCATTACCTTTTGGAGAGACTTTCTCATTTTTTAGTAATGACAGAAACTAACAACCAACCAAAATTGTGGCTTAACCCTCACTCATACAAAAACAAACACAGTGTGACGCAGCATAACTTGTCCATTCATTGTACAGTTTATTACCTTCTTTGAATGTGGAGTATTATTGCTGTTTACCTCAGTGATAAATTGTATCCACAGTCCCTGACAGTCATGACATGATTATAACAAGGCAGCATACTGAAAGGCTGAAGTCACTCTTTTATAAAGAGAACATGTGATCACAAGGTTGTGACCCTGGAGTCATGATGTTGACTGGATAAACAAATACTTGAGCAACTTTTGACCTTTTGAAAAAGTTCACTTTCATCCCTGATCCTTTTCTCTCCAGTAGTCCATACTGACATCATCCAAAAGAGCAGTTTTTAAAGTCTCTAAATAAAAGTGTTTTTGCATAACTGCTACAGCAGTTGATTGAGTGCAGCACTGCAATAAAAGGCACTTTGGTAAATGTTGAGATGCAACAGAACATAATGATATAAATCTTTAGTCTGACACCGACACCATGTAAATAACAACTGTGATAATGACAAGAGAAAAATGTACCCTAAAGGATAAACATAATAAATGGAAACAAAACCAACACAAGTCCTAAAAGAGGAAGCAGGAAGTCCATATTGGTTTGATTACCATGACATTGAGTGATTCATGTTAACCAGGTCAGGACACTTCGAGGCTGGTCTCTGGTCAGTTTTATACTTCCCTCTCTATGAGAAGTTGTAGTGGAGAGGTTTGGTTAAATCCAGAGGTCACCACAACACAGAGAAGTCCATTTTACTGAAGCCAGGGTCTCTGCGCTGCTCCCAGTACGTGTTGTAAACTGATTGTAAATATAAAATGTAGCTATAACAGAATATTGGTACAAAATCTGCAGACTGCATTTACATGAAGGGTTGACAAATTTTCTTTAACACTTATTCCACTAATGTATTTTATTTATGTGCTTCTGTGGACTAACTGAAGATAGTTGCCATTAAATAAGTTTTATATGAGTGTTCTTCATCCAACCTGAATTGTTTAATCTTACTAATATAAATTCTGTCTCTGAGTGGACGTTGATATTCTTGTGACTTCATTCCCATGGATCTTAACTCTGTGGTCTGTTGCCAGACCATGGAGCTCTAACTATGAGCTTTATCAAAAAGGAATATTTTAAGCCTACTCTTAAATGTAGAGAGGCTGTCTGCCCCCCAGACCAAATCTGGAAGATGGTTGAACAGGAGAGGAGCCTGACAGCTGAAGTCTGCCTCCTATTCTACTTTTGGAGACTTTAGGAACCACAAGTAAGTAAGTCTGCCTTCTGGGAGCTCAGTGTTCTAGTGGGGTAATAGGGTACTATGAGCTCTTTAAGATACGATGGTGTCTGACCATTAAAAGCTTTGTAGGTGATGAAAAGGACTTTAAATTCTATTCTGGATTTTACATGAAGCCAGTGCAGCAAAGCTAAAATGGGAGAAATATGATCTCTTTTTCTAGTTTTCGTCAGTACGCGTGCAGCTGCACTCTGGACCAGTTGGAGAGTCTTTAGAGACTTGTTGGGGCAGCCTGATAATAAGGAATTGCAATAATCCAGCCTAGAAGTAAGAAATGTGTGGACTAGTTTTTCTGCATCATTTTGAGACAGGATGTACCTGATTTTTGCAATGTTACGTAGGTGAAAAAAGGCAGTCCTTGAAACTTGTTTTATGCAGGAGTTGAAGGACATATCCTGATCAAAGATGACCCCCAGATTCCTTACGGTGGTGCTGAAGGCCAGGGTAATACCATAGGGTGGAGATGTGTGATGTCCATGACAGGTTCTCTGTGATGCTGATTCCCAGTAACTTAAAACTGTTCACCTGCTCCACCTCAGCTCCACTGATGTAGACAGCGGTGTGTGTCTTTGCCTCCTTTTTTCTAAAATCAACAATCAGCTCCTTGGTTTTGTTGACATTGAGCAGTAGGTTGTTTCACATTGAGCACTATATAAACCATTATATAAATTAAACAAAACATTAAATATGTTATAACGCCGTGTTGTGTCTAGTCCTTGGCCACAGCAAAGAAACCAAGATTAAAACGGACTTCATTCTGTGTTTGAGCGTGGGCCAGATTGCATCAATAAATCACAGGAATTCTAAAAACAAACAAAAAAAAAACACACTTTTCAAAGAATTGTTTTCCACCACTTTCAATATATATGATATTTTATATGATATAGTTATGAGTAGTTGTAAACGTCACTGTTATCACTTTGTTATACTGTACAGTACAGTATTGCTGTTAAATTCCTTGAACAGCTATCAGGACACCACACTGTAATTATGGTCATTATCTAAACCAGCAGAGGCTTTTATAATTGGCTGTTCACTTAAGTGCTAACATATAAATGCAATCACCCTATTTTTTCCCTTTTCTTTTTGTTGTAATTCAATTATTATTGCACAACATACAAGAAAAACAGAGGCGCAGCTGCAAACTGCAGGGTCCTATAAAGTTATTTGCTTTGATGGCTGCACTGTACCACCTTTCTCAGTCCTCCATAAGTGACATTATCTAATAACAGAGTTATAATATTTCAACATGTTGGACTGTACTGATCTTGTAACAGGATTTTTAGCTACTGTAATGTGATTGTAGTTCCTATCTCAAGTTTCTTCCAGAAATATTTAAAATTGGATTATATAGATAATTAAACTTATGTTTTATCACAAAAAAAAAATCAGGCATATTCCACACTATATAAGAGCTATATAACTATAAGAGCATCCCACTGTTTCAATCCTGATCCTGATTTCTTAAACTCAGGATACCAGCTGACACAAAGCATCAATTTACCACTGCTATTTTTTCTCCTTACTTTACAGACTGGGACTGATTAGGATCTTTATTCTATATGTAAGGTATCATGACATTTTAACTACACCTTACTTCTTCTTAGCAGTGAGTGGAGACATTGGTACAACGGCATTCACATTGTAAAGCTGGTCTCACACGTTTATCATGGTTGCGAAGTCACTGCATACTCAGTTATTGAGAAATGTTGTTCGTCCTGCCATGACCTGCCAAGGTTATAGCAGTTTTAATTTACAATACCAATAAAGTCCAATTGAGCCAGAGCCAGTACAATTAAAGCAAAGTGTTTCACATCATATTTGTATTTTCATTAAAAGCACAACCAATATTTATATTAGATTCAAGTGGTTATGGAGACTCCAGGGGAAGCCAGGGGAATGTAAGCTGTAGGGATGAACCCTATTGTACCTGAATTCACATACCAGGCAGGTACACCCTCTATAAACATTTAAATGAAGTCATATATAATCGCTTTAAAAAACTATTGACACACCTATGACTTAAACTTGTATTCACATCAAGTACAACATGTTATTGTGTGTGTACCTGGGCCTTTGGGTGGGGCCTGGCAGCCATTTGTCTGGGTCTCATCATAGGAGGGGTTGCAGGGGAGGTAAGAGCTCATCTTTTTGGTCTCACTGTGGGAGTCCATCATCAACCTCTAACAGTCGGCCTAGTGGGCGAAACACAGACATGCGTACAAAAAAAAAAAAAACATCATTCGCTCTGCAAAGTAAACATGAAAACATCTAACTCATTTCCCTTGGTGTCAAGCATCAATTCAATTAAACTTGTAGGGAAGATCTTTCAATAAATACAAAGACCTGACTATGGAGTAGGATGATACTTTGACCTCATATGCTGCCATACCCAGCCCTGAGCTGTGTGGAAACTGTCCACTTCATTAGGGATGAAGCAGGTACTATCTACTACCATGATCATAGAAACAAATCAACAATTTGACAAATCTGAATAGACATCCAATGTCAGAAAAGTACTGAGGTTTGATACCCTGTCCTACCAATGGAATTAACAGAAAAGGCTTCAGTTCATTGTGGTGCAGAGTGCATGCCCCATAACTCTGAATATATAGGAACATAATGCGGGAACAGTGTGCTGCTCACAGTTAATGTTTCCATAAAATTGCTTCATATACTGTAAGATTAACCACAACGCCCAACAGGCGCTAACAGTCATCAACTTACTTTCACAAAAATGCACTTTATCCAATCCTGGTGCAAGAAAAGGGATGAACAATAACTGATGATCAGTTCCCCTTTTTCCATTTCTCGGCAGTAGTCCAAGGTTAACTGATATCGTTTGGTGGGCCTGGATACAAGCAAATGAAAGCCCTGTCATAAATACCAGCTCTGTAAAGCTCACAATGGAGAGTGTTGAGTAAATCTGGTGAGTTTCGAGCTTTAACCTCTCTTGTTTTACTGTTTTGTTGCCTCTGCTTTATAGGATTTGAGACTTTTCCATGCACTTCCCTACACCTGCAATAGCATCTTTATGGTTGTCATAATTTATAGGCTAAATGAGACGACTGAATGAGACCACGTCCTTTTCCATTGTGTCTTATTGTGTTTTTCTGTCCCATGCTACTTCAGGCCTTGAGCTAAAATGTTGTAAGGTCATTCTGTGAAGGCCAGGAACAAATACCACGAAAGAAACACAACGTATTTATGGCAAAAATCAAAGGTAACAGCTTCAAGTATGGGCTTGTCTACTACAGCTTGTTGTTTCACGCAAAAAAGTTTGAGTAAAGAAGTTCTGAATTTGCAGTATCAGCTGTATGCGGTGACACTTCCCTACCTGACGCCCCAGCTGTGTCTCTGTTGTTAATTTAGGTTCGTGTTTGTCGGTCCATTCGTTTTCTGACTGGTCAAACTTTTCCTCGCTGCCAGCTCCTCCTAGCTCGTGTCGGTGCACGCACGCTGCTTGTTTTGGTAAAGGCACTTGTTTAGCCCCGCCCATATCTACCCAGAGCACCAATAGGAAGCGTCGATTCGGCTTCAGAAAGCCCTAAGGTGAACTCCTATTGGTCCAAACGGTAGTAATCAGGTAATGCCCGTAATATACAGTATTTATAATCAAACAATGTATTTCTGTAGGATAACATTTTTTCTATTGTGGTAGCCTACTCTATAAAAAGAAACCAGTACAGTTATATTTCTCTGTGCTATTTTGTATGGATTCCAGCTGTTATTACAGGTACTCATGTCATGTCATGTTTTTTTTGGGTTTTTTTTGCTATAATCATCATTATGAGGCCAAAAACCACTAATAAAATACACCTGTATCAATAATGCTCTTTCATTCTGCATACTGCATGTGAAAACAAATGGAGTGGCCACCCGCTGTTTTGCTCGGTTCCCATGTCCTATTTCTACGAATGTTGCAGCAGGACCTGTCACACCTGCCTTGCTGCTACTTTTCCAGAGATGTATTTAGATGTTCAGACATATAGGATCCAAAGTTTGACCTGTTTTAAACCACTGTCATTTGAACCTCAGTTTACCAAAGGCGGATGTACAAGTCTGTGTGTGTGTCTCTGTGTTTGTGTGTGTCTGTGTTATGTAATGACTCAGTAACCAAGATTACTATGGGTGTCCTACTTGTTGAAGACTGGCCTTTACTGTCAGCAAATATTCACCCTGCCAAATTGTTCTTTAGCGAATCACAGATTTCTTATCGAGGTTTGGAAGGAGTTACTCAATTTTAAAATTCATAAACACAACCGTGCAATACAAAAGTGTTAAGTTTGTGTATCAAGACTTCTTTTTTTTTTCATTCAATTCAGTCAATTGCTTGATGGTAGCCTGGCTTATATTGACAGAATGGTACAGTTTTAATTAAATGCAGGATAAAAGTTAGAAACTGTCAATCCAGCAGGAAAATATTGGCCACATAATCATTAGGCCCACCGATTGATAGTCTAAAGGTCAGACATTGCATCATTTCGGTTTGTGTTAACGGGTCGGTTTCGACCCGTGTCTTAAATCAGCTTTAAAATACACTAAAAACAATAACCTATCATCCAATTTTTTTGTCATCTCTTGGTTACCTTGTTAGGCTTCCTTATCCATGAAAATGTTGGGTTTAATATTTTTAGTGTGGGTCTCTGGACCCATATATATTTTCTTCAAGAAAATGCAAAAAAATATATTTTTGTCAGCAATAGAACTTAATATAAACACATTGAAACACAGAACAGGTCACACAACGCACAAAATATTGATTTGCAAGTTCAAACAAACAACAACCAATCAAACAAATCAAACCAACAGAAATCAATAGAAATCAATTACTACTTCCAAAACTATTAGAAAGCTAAATCAGAGTAAAAGTCTCTGTGTGCAAGAACATGCTTGTGTGTGTGTGTGTGTGTGTGTGTGTGTGTGTGTGTGTGTGAGCCTGTGTGAGTGAGAGACATGCAGACCTACAAGTGAGACTACTTGGACCGGCCACCTGTGTAGAGAAAGCAATGAGACGTATGGATCCTGTTTTCAGGGAAAATGTTAAGAGAATGTTAAATGTAATCTGGCACAACTATGGACACATAACAGTCATTAGAGACTTTCAATGAATTAGGTGATCAGCAGGAGCAGCCTCAGCACCAGTGACCTCCTCATCAGACTCAGATGTGTCTGTGTCTTCTGGCTGGTACTCCACATTGTCCACTTCCTCAGAAACTTGCTCCTCTGCATCGCTATGCTGATCTGTGTCTTCTGCCTCATTTTCTCCAAAAATGTTATCTAGAACTTGGCTCACCGTAAATATTCTTTTCATTTTTGCATGCTGCAAATTAGAGATGTGCCCTCTGCAAGTCAAATGAGTGAAGTGACCTCACATGTCTGGACATTCCCGTCTTTGTTTGTTTTGTTTTTTTGCAGCTATACTGGACAAATGAGCATCCCCTGAAGCTCACATGATTGGGAGAGGAGGTGGCTGTCACTGATGATTTCAATTTTTGGCTCTAATTATTGCTTTATAATCTTATTTTTATAACCAGGTCGAAACCGACCCTAACACCACAAAGGACATAATTTCAACCAGAGCATTTTATAATGTAGTGAAAAAAAATTGTTTTGTTTAATTTTGTTGAAATCAAGGTTCCTGACAAAGTCAAAAAGCTTTGATGCAATAAACAAATTTTAAGTGATTCTTTTTTGCATTCTAAAACTAAAACGGGTCGGTGCCGACCCTAACACAAGAGGAAGGTTAAAGTGATGAGAAAAGTATTCAGTATTCAATTCAATTCAATTCAATTCAATTTTATTTATATAGCGCCAAATCACAACAAAAGTTATCTCAGGGCACTTTACACATCGAGCAGGTCGAGACCGTACTCATTTACAGAGACCCAACAATTCCCCCCATGAGCAAGCACTTGGCGACAGCGGCAAGGAAAAACTCCCCTTTAACGGGAAGAAACCTCAAGCAGAACCGGGCTCTAGGTGGGCGGCCATCTGCCTTGACCGGTTGGGTTTACAGAGAAAGAAGGAGGGAGGGGGACGGGGGAAGGGGAGGGGTGGGTGGGGTGGGGAGAGACACAGAGAAGTATAATAACAACAAAAACAATAACCATAACAGCAGTAATGTACGTAGAGCTATGACTTTATAATAGCAGCAATAATATCAGTAGCAGAACTAGAAATAGAAGCAGGACATCCACGGGACCACGCCCCAGTCCTCACAGCCGTGGCCCACCGTTCAGGCGCTGGATCTTCCTGTGAGATGAGAGAGCACAGAGACTCCGGGGAAGAAGTCAAGTTAGTAACATGCATTAATGGTACGTGAAGCATTGAGATGGAGAGGAGGAGGAGGAGAGAGGAGAGAGGAGCTCAGTGCATCATGGGAAGTCCCCCGGCAGTCTAGTCCTATAGCAGCATAACTGGGGGCCGGTCCAAGGCGAGCCTGGCCGGCCCTAACTATAAGCTTTATCAAAAAGGAAAGTTTTAAGCCTACTCTTAAACGTAGAGAGGGTGTCTGCCCCCCGGACTGAATCTGGAAGATGGTTCCACAGGAGAGGAGCCTGACAGCTGAAGGCTCTGCCTCCCATTCTACTTTTAGTTATTCTAGGAACCACAAGTAAGTCTGCATATTCCTTTTACTTAATTGGAAGAAGGCTACAGAAGTATCATCAGTAAAAATGTACTTAAGTGCTCATTATGCAGCACTATGGCCCTTGTCAAATTTTTTATAAATTATTATTATTATATATTATATAATTGGATTATTATTACTGATGCATAAATGTGCAATTAGCCCTTTAATGTTGATGCCAAGGTCGAGCTGATTTTAACTGCTTTATATACTTATTGGATAGTTTGATAACAATGCATCATATTTTATAATGTATCATATTTTGTGTGTGAAATTTTAACTTAAGTAGCTAGTCAGTAACTTATAGAGTTAAAAGTATAATTTTTCCCTCTAAAATGTAGTGGAGTAGGTATAAAGTGTAAATATTCAAGTAAAATGTAAGTACCAGAAAACATTACACCCCTGGAAGTAGAAGTTTTACATTTTTATTAAAATTTATTTATGTTTTTAAAGATGCACAGAGTGTATACAGATGTGCCTCAACAAAACAAGCAATGACCTTTGCCTATACACACATGATCCTGTGCACAACTTGTGACCAGAGGGTCGCCGGTTCAATCCCCCAGACCTACAGGATAAATCTGGGCAGCAGATGCTTCCTCCTACTTCATTACCACCACTGAGGTGCCCTTGCGCAAAGCATTTAACCTCAACTTCTCCAGTAGCTGCTGAGTGGCTGGCAGATCAAACTGTGGTTGTCTCAGCAGCTTCCAGGTATGAATGTGCAACTGTGTGAATGTGATCAGGGCATTCCTGAAAAAGATTTGCAAAGCATTGCTGTCAGAGAAACTCCCATGAATAAATAAAGGTTAAAAAAAAGACTCATAGATTCATAGACACACACCCCATTTTTCTCACTCCTTCTCTCACCACCTCACACGCAAGCCCAAAATACAGAGGATCAAGTGAAATTTGTGAGAAAACCATCATGTCATAGCTGTTCTTACCAAATATGTGGGATGATTGAATTTTGCCATAGAACTTCGGGACTCAATGATGTGTAATCTCAAGGTTATAGAGAAAAGTGTGGAGGTTGTTCTAGTCCAGTGTGGGTCAACAGTTGGATATCATGACGTCAGCTATAGACTGGTTGAAGGTGGTAGGAAAGTAATAAATATGAGGAACAGTCTCTGACATGTAAGTTCAGACAAAATATACAACTACATAATAAGTCTGATGAGGACCCAAGTGTGGCTTAATGAGTATCATGGCAGGTAGGGCCAGCCTCATCAACGAGTTCACATTTCAGAGGCTGAAAATTATGCAGCAAACAATCACAAACAAGACAAACTTTGTGTGATCAAATGAGGATGCAGTGATGTTGCAAATATAGGGCAGAATCATGTATGTGAAGGGAAGTAAAACAGTGCCATCTTGTGGAATTACTGTTGCTTTACATTAAGTGATGTGGTGCTATTTAACCAACAATATCTTGGAAACATATTGTTAGCCACCGCCTCCACCTGCAGATTCTGACAGACAACTGCAACCCAAACCTCCACCTGCAGCCTCTACCAGCAATCTGCACCGCCGCCTCCACCTGCAGATTGTGGCAGACAGCTGTAGCCCGGGCCTCCACCTACAGCCTCTACCAGATATCTGCACTGCCTCCTCCACCTGCAGATTCTGGCAGACAATTGCAACCCAAACCTCCACCTACAGCCTCTACCAGATATCTGCACCATCGCCTCCACCTGCAGATTCTGGCAGACAATTGCAACCCAAACCTCCACCTGCAGCCTCTACCAGCAATCTGCACCGCCGCCTCCACCTGCAGATTGTGGCAGACAGCTGTAGCCCGGGCCTCCACCTACAGCCTCTACCAGATATCTGCACTGCCTCCTCCACCTGCAGATTCTGGCAGACAATTGCAACCCAAACCTCCACCTACAGCCTCTACCAGATATCTGCACCATCGCCTCCACCTGCAGATTCTGGCAGACAATTGCAACCCAAACCTCCACCTGCAGCCTCTACCAGCAATCTGCACCGCCGCCTCCACCTGCAGATTGTGGCAGACAGCTGTAGCCCGGGCCTCCACCTACAGCCTCTACCAGATATCTGCACCATCGCCTCCACCTGCAGATTGTGGCAGACAGCTGCAGCCTGGGTCTCCACCTAAGAAATTTAAAGACACCTTCATCTACAACCTCCTCTGCAAACCACCCAATGTGCCCTGTTTCATCCTCCACCAATAGCCTGTTTCAGCCTCCATCAGATCTAAATTGTGCTTCCAACTGACACCAGCCATCTGCTGTCCTAGCCTCCACCTGCAGACAGCAGATAGCTGCAAACACATGCTCCACCTAAAACCTTTTCCAGCCAAATTCCAAACAACAACAACTTGAACTGAGGGAAGGGTACCTTAAGGGAATTGCATATTGTTAAAAATGGACCTCCAGCACTTAAATGCACCTTTATTTCTTTTATTGTATTGAAGTGAATTTGCCTTGTTCATTTTTAGACCCCTATTAAATTTAAACCATTTTTACTTATTCTGGGTTTCTTTGCACATATGAGTAATTTTAATGTTTTTCTCATGTGTCATTTTCTGATTCAAAGATAAAATAAAATGCTGTATTTTCACTGTCAAATGGTGTTTTGTCATTGCTATAATCTGAACATTATGACAACAATTGACCAACATGATGTAAAAATTCAGAGGGATGTCTGTGTACACTATTACTACATTAAAAGATATTATTATTGTCAAGCTTTTGTCATGTTATGTATACATTTCTTTATTTCTGAAGATCTCAAAGGTTGAAAAGTGAGTCGAAGTGAGCCAAACATTTATCTCATAGGCAGGGTCTATGTCCCATCCCAAACTGAAGGAAATGAACAGAGAGTAATTGACAAGTGTAAAGACAAAACTAAAGGCATGTTCTACTATGACAAATATACAGAGATAAGACTCAGGATTCATGACTACATCCAGTTGTTTTGTAGTTTGTAGGTTCACTATAACTCCTGCTGGTTTTACACATCCATGGGGAATATGAAAATGTTGATTATAGCTGCTTTAAGTTGAAATAACCGTTGTATTCTCATATTTATTCAGTTCCTCTGAAATAAAATGGATTTTATTTTTCCCCATCAGAAGAATAATTGACTCTAATCAGCTAAAAGACTTCAGAGTTGCATATATAAATATCCACACATTATTTCTTTAAGCATTATAGCCTCTATGCTGTGTCTTTAAGCACAATATCATTTAATATCATTAAAATAAATGGAGTAAATTTTAGGTATATTTTCCACTATATGTACAAAAGCTAATTAGTTATATGATAACTAGTTATTTAAAAGAATGAAAGAGAAAAGATTTGTCATATGATACGACAAATGAATATGATAATTAGATATAGACTAGAGTTGATTGAAAAACTCAGCTGGCTGATATACAATTCTACTAGTTTCCTTGGTATAAAATCCAACTAAAATCTACGTTTTGAAACGTAAATTTGGGCTGAATTGATTCTTAATTGATCTTGTATAAATATGATTTAATTTAACGTTTGCTAAAATAATGTTTGTAAGCCTGCTTGTCTTCTACTTGTACTGATCTATATACCTAGATATACAACATTTATTTTAATCCTTATTGCAGATGGAAATTAACCAAATTGAAACATTTTAAAGCTTTTTAACCGTTTGGATGCGAGAGAGGGAAACAGTGTAGATGTGTTGTAAACTTTAACCAACTGTCTGCAGCTAGTTTACGACAGTCGGCAAGTTAGAGTGTTATTAGAGAGACATTTTTGATTTTTTAGGAGTGAAATATTGATCAAAGCAAGGTGAGGCTGTCGCGTCAGTCTGCTTCATTTTATTGTCCATGTTCTAAGATATCGGTCTCTGAAATGTCTGCCTCCATTACAACAGAAGTGACTATGGACAGTTTTCATAGGAATGATTTCTTCAGTAGAAATGTTCCAAATGTTTTTACCGGATAAACCTGGAATCAGTGTGTAACAGCAAGCATGTATGAGGTGTAAAAAGTACTGAAGATCAATTAACGTTAGATCCTCACTGATCCTTTTGGGGGATAAAAAATAGGAATGAAATGATCTGTGCTGTGCCACGTGCGTAAAATGCGCATGGCACGTCTCGGAGACGCACGTATCTGCTGCTGTATATTAGCTACAAGTAGGCTATTTCATGAACTTAAAGGAAAGAATACTAACAAACATTGCAGGGAACAAACAGAAGTATTGACGTTTCTGCAAAAAAGGGGAAACAACGGATTACGCTCAGTGAACCACATTATTGGTAAAACTCATTGATGTAACCCGTCACAGACTCTGCATCACATCAAAAATTGAATTTGACGGACATTATAATATATGTAAAATAGTAGAGATAGTAAAACAGACAAAACGTAATATACATAAAAAGGTGTTTTATGATTTTGGAGAGGTCTCTGTGTGTGCGCCTCGGTCAATTAAAGCCATTTAAAATTGCCTTTTACACTCTGTAATGTTTATGGACCAATGTCTGCGCTGAGATGGGAAAAAGCCCGACGATCAGACGTTGTCCTGTGTGACCATGAAACCCATATAGCTCTATGTTTTATCCAGGAGGGACTTATTTGGCGTGAGATTTGTTTGGGTGGTGTGAGAGCGGACAGCGCCTCAACAAGGGCGCAAAAAGCGCAAGAGGTGGCAACCCAGATTAAATAGACTAGAACCTGTTTGAAAAATCTTGCAATTTAGCCTATTAGTCATATTAAAATGTCGCAGGAGCCTGCTCTGATATACTAATCACATAAGGAGCTGTTCAAATACTTTAGGCCTTAAACCTGAAACCAAACGTATTGCCATAGAGGAGAGTATGACAGGATCTAAAGTCTGAGTCAGATCTAAACATTTCTTCATAGTTAGATATGGACTTGATCTCAGGCCTTTTGCAGGTTGATTGGATACAACTTTAGATTACAGAGGTGAGATGTGACTGTAAAAACAGATGTGTACAAAATGGACGCTGAGGATTCCATGGTTGCTATGTTTTATCTCCAGGTGCATCATTTCTATATGATCCTCATTCAAACGCAAACAAAACCAAACGGTCAAGAAAAGTTTTTCACAACTTTCACTCGACGATTTCTTCCAAATAAACGCTTCTGCTGAGGACTTCTTACATCCTGTTAAGGACTAAAGACTCACTGAGACTGACGAGAAAGAGAAAGCAAACTTCCATCATGGAAAATGTGAGATTTGAACACTTTGAAAGTCGGTGGTGTTTTCAATGTATTTTACCGTCGAGACTTTCAGAGCCCTCAAAGGTCACTGATGTTTTTCCAAAAGGCTCTGACATGAACACTCCCCCAACCCGGGGTCACATGATAAAAATAATATGTTGAAGGGCAAATTCGGATTAACTATGAATAACACGCATGTGCGTGTTATTTTACGGCAGTGATGCACATTGTCAGTACTGGACTGTACCAGCTCCATTTTTACTGTATATTCATTAAAAATGAACAAAGATGCGCATAAAATAACGAAAATCACTGACAATAATGTCATTATCTAATATATCTAATAAGATCATTAATATCGCCCAGCTCCCAGCTGAATTTAACTGCAGCACTGGAGTACCTGAAGTTAGTATATAATTCCCAGCAGATATGTGACATTATATTTTCAGACAGTATGGCAACATATTGATTTAAGGCTCTGTCCTGAAGAAGACCCCTGTGTCAAAATGTGCTTTTAAGACCTTCATTATTTCATTTTTGTCCTTACAAGTTGCATATTCTTAATTAAATACATTTATTCAGGTTACCACTGCAAATCTGCAGCACAGAAAAAGGGTACACACTGCACAGAGAGTGCAGATAATGTTTTCTCTGGGGTCTCCTGGCTCTGTTTATAGGCACATTTTAGGGAACAGAACTTTCCCTCATTTTGAGGGGGAAAGTTCAATTTTTTGCAGAAACGGTGAAATGAAATTCACATTATTCAGTGCCTTTTGTTGCATTTACTGTACTTGTGGAGCCTTGTTCTAACGTGTGTATTGTTGCAGTGTAATGTGTCCATTGCCCTGCAAGACCACAACTACTCGAGAAGCAGGAGAATCTCTGCACGCCGGGCAAGTGCCCCGAGCAAGTGTCCATGCTGCAGGAATGACCAGGTTAGACTTTTGAAGTTTCTTTTTTTTAAAGCCTTACAAAACATTTCATCATTTACTATTCAAGAATTATTAAAAAAAATCAAAGAAATTAAATTCTTCCTGCATCCAGACTTGAATAAACTAAGGTCCTGTAAATTGTGAAGGGTTTGTTACTTTTTAAAAGTCTTCATCAGTGCATCTAACACAGATTTTTCTCTTGTGAGACTGAAAAAGTATCCTCTGCTGAACTTCCCCAGGAGCAGAAGCAGCAGCACTCTGCTACTGCTGCCAAACCTCCCCAGAAGAGGAAGCGGACCTCTGTGGCCCGTCCTTCCAAACCTTCTGCTGAACCCCCAGAGGTTTTGGCGTCCACTCCTCGGCCCTCCAGCCCAGCTGCTGACATTCCAGGGTTTCTGAATTTGATCCCTCGGTCCACCGTCCTACCTGCCGACCTGCCAGCGGTCTCAAATGTGGCCCCCGTCAGCCCCGGGCCCTCCGCTGCTCCCCTGCAAGATGACGGCCCTCTGATGATACACAACCGCTCAGTAGAAGAGTACCAGCAGATCTACCATGAAGTGGTAGATGACATGCTGAAGTATGTGTGAAAAATCATGACTCTTTCAATTAAATCATTGTCACATTTTTATTATCACTTAAAATCTATTGGTCATTTTTTCAATATATAAAAGCTTTTCAATCCCACATATCATGATTATTAAATGTTTGTTTCTTTATATCTTTACAGATACAAGAACGGCCGCTTGCGTCCGTACACTTTGAAGCTTGGCCGTCGTATCAAGCAGAAGCTGTGGGAGAGGCTGAATCGTCCCACGATTACGACATCAGCCAATGAAGACGGGCTTGAGAATGTTGACGTATCATACGGGGTTGGAGTCTATCCTCCCCGTTTTGATGTTGACATTTCAAGAGAACCACAGCCTGAGCAGCCACCAAAAAAAAGGGCTAAGAAACGAAACTGAACTGAAAGTATCAGTAGTGTGTAAATAGTTAAAGACATTAGAATAGTTCAATAAGATCAAATCTGTAAATAATATTGTAGTTTTAAGTTTTCTTAATGAGTAGAATTGTCTTGTTTCATCAGTAAATGCAGCTTCTGTCTGAACTCTTTTCCAGTTACACATCCAACCTGATTCCATCTGCTGTTCCAGCCTCCACCTGCAGTCTCAAGCTCCACCTGCAGATTCTGGAAGAAAATTACAGACACCTTCATCTACAACCTCTGCAAACCACCCAAAGTGCCCTGTTTCGTCCTCCACCAATAGCCTGTTTCAGCCTCCATCAGATCTAAACTGTGCCTCCAACTGACACCAGCCATCTGCTGTCCTAGTCTCCACCTGCAGACAGCAGATAACTGCAAACACATGCTCCACCTAAAACCTTTTCCAGCCAAATTCCAAACAACAATCTGAACCTCCAGCTGCAGCCTCTGCCAGCAATCTGCACCGCCTCCTCCACCTGCAGATTCTGACAGACAACTGCAACCCAAACCTCCACCTACAGCCTCTACCAGATATCTGCACCATCGCCTCCACCTGCAGATTCTGGCAGACAATTGCAACCCAAACCTCCACCTGTGGGCTCTGTTAGCAATCTGCACCGCCGCCTCCACCTGCAGATTCTGGCAGACAATTGCAGCCTAATCCTCCACCTACAGCTTCTGCCACAAACCTGTAGCCACCGCCTCCACCTGCAGATTGTGGCAGACAGCTGCAGCCTGGGTCTCCACCTAAGAAATTTACAGACACCTTCATCTACATCCTCCTCTGCAAACCACCCAAAGTGCCCTGTTTTGTCCTCCACCAATAGCCTGTTTCAGCCTCCATCAGATCTAAACTGTGCCTCCAACTGACACCAGCCATCTGTTGTCCTAGCTTCCACCTGCAGACAGCAGATAGCTGCAAACACATGCTCCACCTAAAACCTTTTCCAGCCAAATTCCAAACAACAACAACCTGAACCTCCAGCTTCAGCTTCAGCTTATTGTGTATGTTGGGTTTTGTGCACACGCTGCAAACAACTTTCCCTCTGAGATAATAATAAAGTTCATCTTAATCCTCCACTTGCAGATACTGGCAGACAGCTGCAGCCCAAACCTCCACCTCCAGCCTCCAGCTTCTGCAAGCTACCTGTACTGCTGCCTCCACCTGCAGATTCTGACAGACAGCTGCAGCCAGAACCTACACCAACTTCTTCTACTAGAAAGTTGAAGAGTCCCACTCCACCTGAAAGTTCTGCCAAACTCCACTAACAGCTTCTTCCAGTCATCCACAGAACCAGCCTCCTCGTCCAGCCCACAGTAACCATCTGCTCCTCCAGCCAGTGACTAAAAACATGTCATTTATCCATGTCTGAGCCATGTTGTAGCTAAAACGATGTTTGAACATTTGGGAAGATAAAAAAAAAAACCCAAAAAAAACAGGTATTTATGTCATGTATATTGTTTTGGCAAATGTATTGTAAGTGTTTGCTCAATTTTTGGAAATATCAAAACAAACTACCAGTATTTTTTGTAATTAAATGTGTAGAGAATTTTCATTCTATCTCAGGGAAGGGTACCTTAAGGGAATTGCATATTGTTAAAAATGAACCTCCAGCACTTAAATGAACTTTTATTTATTTTATTGTTATTGAAGTGAATTTGCCTGATTCATTATTAGACCCCTATTAAACTTAAACCATTTTTACTTATTCTGAGTTTATTTGCACATATGACTAATTTTAATGTTTTTCTCATGTGTCATATTCTGATTCAAAGATAAAATAAAATGCTGTATTTTCACTGTCAAATGGTTTTTTGTCATTGCTATAATCTGAACATTATGACAACAATTGACCAACATGATGTAAAAATTCAGAGGGATGTCTGTGTACACTATTACTACATTAAAAGATATTATTATTGTCAAGCTTTTGTCATGTTATGTATACATTTCTTTATTTATGAAGATCTCAAAGGTTGAAAAGTGAGTCGAAGTGAGCCAAACATTTATCTCATAGGCAGGGTCTATGTCCCATCCCAAACTGAAGGAAATGAACAGAGAGTCATTGACAAGTGTAAAGACAAAACTCAAGGCATGTTCTAATATGACAAATATACAGAGATAAGACTCAGGATTCATGACTAAATCCAGTTGTTTTGTAGTTTGTAGGTTCACTATAACTCCTGCTGGTTTTACACATCCATGGTGAATATGAAAATGTTGATTATAGCTGCTTTAAGTTGAAATAACCGTTGTATTCTCATATTTATTCAGTTCCTCTGAAATAAAATGGATTTTATTTTTCCCCATCAGAAGAATAATTGACTCTAATCAGCTAAAAGACTTCAGAGTTGCATATATAAATATCCACACATTATTTCTTTAAGCATTATAGCCTCTATGCTGTGTCTTTAAGCACAATATCATTTAATATCATTAAAATAAATGGAGTAAATTTTAGGTATATTTTCCACTATATATACAAAAGCTAATTAGTTATATGATAACTAGTTATTTCAAAGAATGAAAGAGAAAAGATTTGTCATATGATACGACAAATGAATATGATAATTAGATATAGACTAGAGTTGATTGAAAAACTCAGCTGGCTGATATACAATTCTACTAGTTTCCTTGGTATAAAATCCAACTAAAATCTACGTTTTGAAACGTAAATTTAGGCATAATTGATTCTTAATTGATCTTGTATAAATATGATTAAATTTAACGTTTGCTAAAATAATGTTTGTAAGCCTGCTTGTCTTCTACTTGTACTGATCTATATACCTAGATATACAACATTTATTTTAATCCTTATTGCAGATGGAAATTAACCAAATTGAAACATTTTAAAGCTATTTAACCGTTTGGATGCGAGAGAGGGAAACAGTGTAGATGTGTTCTAAACTTTGACCAACTGTCTGCAGCTAGTTTACGACAGTCAGCAAGTTAGAGTGTTATTAGAGAGACATTTTTGATTTTTTAGGAGTGAGATATTGATCAAAGCAAGGTGAGGCTGTCGCGTCAGTCTGCTTCATTTGATTGTCCATGTTCTAAGATATCGGTCTCTGAAATGTCTGCCTCCATTACAACAGAAGTGACTACCTTTTGAGGTAGAAAGAGGTGTGAAGCAGGGCTGCCCACTGAGTGCTGCTCTTTAATGTTTTAGCAATCAGCCCTTTAATAAAACAAATAAATAAAAATAGTCTTATGGGAACTTATGTAGGTCACAGCTATAGCATATGCTGACGATATTACAGTCAGCATAAAAAAATCAAGCAGAAATGAATGTTTTAACTAATCTTTTAGCTTTATATGAAAGTGCTTCAGGAGCCAAATTAAACCATAACAAATCAGAAGGAGTTTGGATCAGAGCTGATGGTGACAAACAAAACAATAATATACAAGTCAAACAAGAAATACTTGGTCTAACCGTCTGTAACAGTGGATGTAGTGAAAGAAACTGGGAGAAAAAACTGTGTGAAATTAAAGAAGAGGTAAAGAAATGGGAAAACAAAAACACTCATTATAAATCAAGAGTAAATATTGTCAAAACCTTCATCCTATCCAAACTCCTTTTCCTTGCAAATATCTTTCCTCCACCCAACAAAATAATAAACCAGCTAAACAAACAGCGTGTCGACTTAATCTGGGGAACAACCAGAGAAGTAACCAAGAGAGATTTAATGTATAAAAGTAAAAAATATGGAGGTTTGGGTGCAGTAGAACTTGGTGACAGACTGAAAATAGCCTTTGTCAAAAACATATCTGCTGCCATCATCAGAAATGCTCTCTGGAT
Organism: Scomberomorus guttatus; assembly: GCA_038419695.1. Taxonomy (NCBI): domain Eukaryota; kingdom Metazoa; phylum Chordata; class Actinopteri; order Scombriformes; family Scombridae; genus Scomberomorus; species Scomberomorus guttatus. Next base: position 23,904,871 of record CM076461.1, read on the forward strand.
TGATGATTTATCAAAATGGAAAAAAAGAAGAGGCGGTGATAAAAAATCTCAAATGTAAGAACCTGTCAGAGAGCATTAGAGACGTCCGGTGGCTGATGTCTGTAGGAAGACTTCCTCTTAGAGCTGTTGTGTCTTGGAGTTGTTATGTTGCCACAAAAAAAATGTCCTATGATTTTCTGCAATGATGATGAGACACAGCAGCATCTCTTAATGGACTGTTACAGAGCTCAGGAAGTCTGGGATAAACTAAAAGCTGTCAGTGTACACTTTAATTTATGTTATAAATCTGTTGTGTATTGTATTGTTGATGATAATTTGCCATCTAAACATACTGAACTGTTACAATTAATTATTTGTGTGGTGTGTTCAAAATTGTGGAAAACCAGATGTGCCATGATAATACAGCAGACAGTGATCTACAGTGACACTGTAGTCAAACAGATTCTTACTGACCTCTGGAGGAGAAGAACTATGGACAAATCTCAGCGCCTCCCCTGGAACATACTGGACTTATGAGCTAACAGCACTTTAAACAGGGTTACTGGACTCTATGCACTTTATAGATGTTTTAAAAAATCACTTTGGCACTGTATGCACTTTATTGTTAATGTAAATTACTGTTCTTTGTAAATTTTAATTATGTGAAATTCAATAAATACCTTTTTAAAAAGAAAAAAGATAAACAAATACTTGAGCAACTTTTGACCTTTTGAAAAAGTTCACTTTCATCCCTGATCCTTTTCTCTCCAGTAGTCCATACTGACATCATCCAAAAGAGCAGTTTTTAAAGTCTCTAAATAAAAGTGTTTTTGCATAACTGCTACAGCAGTTGATTGAGTGCAGCACTGCAATAAAAGGCACTTTGGTAAATGTTGAGATGCAACAGAACATAATGATATAAATCTTTAGTCTGACACCGACACCATGTAAATAACAACTGTGATAATGACAAGAGAAAAATGTACCCTAAAGGATAAACATAATAAATGGAAACAAAACCAACACAAGTCCTAAAAGAGGAAGCAGGAAGTCCATATTGGTTTGATTACCATGACACTGAGTGATTCATGTTAACCAGGTCAGGACACTTCAAGGCTGGTCTCTGGTCAGTTTTATACTTCCCTCTCTATGAGAAGTTGTAGTGGAGAGGTTTGGTTAAATCCAGAGGTCACCACAACACAGAGAAGTCCATTTCACTGAAGCCAGGGTCTCTGCGCTGCTCCCAGTACGTGTTGTAAATTGATTGTAAATGTAAAATGTAGCTATAACAGAATTTTGGTACAAAATCTGCAGATTGCATTTACATGAAAGGTTGACAAATTTTCTTTAACACTTATTCCACTAATGTATTTTATTTATGTGCTTCTGTGGACTAACTGAAGATAGTTGCCATTAAATAAGTTTTATATGAGTGTTCTTCATCCAACCTGAATTGTTTAATCTTACTAATATAAATTCTGTCTCTGAGTGGACGTTGATATTCTTGTGACTTCATTCCCATGGATCTTAACTCTGTGGTCTGTTGCCAGACCATGGAGCTCTAACTATGAGCTTTATCAAAAAGGAATATTTTAAGCCTACTCTTAAACGTAGAGAGGCTGTCTGCCCCCCAGACCAAATCTGGAAGATGGTTCAACAGGAGAGGAGCCTGACAGCTGAAGTCTGCCTCCTATTCTACTTTTGGAGACTTTAGGAACCACAAGTAAGTAAGTCTGCCTTCTGGGAGCTCAGTGTTCTAGTGGGGTAATAGGGTACTATGAGCTCTTTAAGATACGATGGTGTCTGACCATTAAGGGTTTTGTAAGTGATGAAAAGGACTTTAAAGGGCCAAGCACGATAACTTCAGTTTTGAAGTTACTTCAGCATTGATAAATATAATTAAGACAATGATGGACAATGAATGATAATCCCCATCCCTGAAGTATTTTTATTAGTTTCCGTTTCTAAATGAACTCAAACCAACACCAAACTCAGTGCATCATTATCACAAGAAGAGAACCTGAGCAATGTCTTCTGTAACAATCCACTCCTGCTGGTGCACAGCACCATTTCCAGACTTACAGCATGTTTTGCGTGACAGAACCAGCAGCTTTAATATTTGGGGTTTCAGTTCAGCACAACTTGCATAAAAATTAGTAACAATGGTCTGTTGAAAGTATTTTTGCTGTAAGGAAGGTAATAGTTTTTGTATTTCAAATGTTTGACAAAGTGATTTTCATACAGTACCTTGTTATATCTAATCTAGGTGTGGTTAAGTAATATAAATTGTTTTTCTTTTTACCTCACAGAAGCCAACAAAGATTTATTGCACCTAATTGCAGAAGCAGAACTACATTTGAAACATGTGAACACAAGGTTTCATTTGTTCAAGAAATCATGTACCAATTGTGGAAGAGCTATAACCTAAAAACACAGAAAGACATTTAACATTATTCTGACTGGAAGTCTTTGGAGAGCCCACACACGTCTACGTTTATCATAAACCTGAAACACAGGACCTTAATTGTAAAGAATGGATTGAACTGTGGTAAATCTGCTCTAACAGCTGTTTATTGTTTGAAAATACAATTAATAATAATTCTTAATGATTAATCATCTCTACTTGCTGTACAATAATACTGAGCTATCCTGCAATACAAGAACAATATACTGCTTCTTATTGACAAGGTTTCTACCAGCATCATCAACTGATGAGGATGCTAACCTATGGCTGGAAATGGAGCTTTAATTTTCATCGTTTATGTATACAACATATCAAATGCATGTACCCATCAAATGTATACTCATTATCCTTGTCCTATACAGGTTACTCGGGTTAAAAATGAAAACATTAAAAAGTTTGTAACATACTGTGGAGCTAATGTTACGTAATTAGCTAGCTGCAGATGCTAAAATCTGCTAGTGATTTTCACCAGCTAAAGACGCCAGCTTTTGTCTGTCTGTATGAAACCAAAGACCGATGGTTTAGAAATTCACTAAAATTTTCACTAAAAAAGTTAAAAATATTAAATTGAACTGAACTAAATACATTAATAAATACTACTGTTAAATTAAATTATTAAATGATGTGTTTAAAGCACTGTTTTAATCTTTAGCTTTTTAAAGTAACATTTATTTATTCATGAATAAATGCACTGTACCACCGCCATTTTCAGCGGCTGCTGTTGGACATTGAGGTGGAATAAAGAAATGTTGAATGAATCTACCACAACGACATGAGATGGCTCAGCCAGGGGTCAGCACTTTTTTTCTTTTAAGAAGAGGCCACAGTCAATGTTCATGAGTCCACTATCAGGAGAACATTGAACATCAATGGTGTGCATGGCAGAGTCCCCAAGTTGAGACTAAGGAGGAATGGGCTAAAATTCCTCCAAGCCGACATGCAGAACTGATAAACAGTTAACGAAACATCTGGTTGAAGTTATTGCTGCAAAAGGGGGTGACCAGTTACCAGTTACTGAAAGCAAGAGTTCACATATTTTTGCCTCACACAAATATGTAAGATTGGATCTCATTTGTTTATTTGGGTTCCCTCTTATCTAGTTTTAGGACTTGTGTTAAAATGTGATCATGTTTTAGGTCATATTTATGCAGAAATAGAGAAAATTCTTAAGGGGTTCAACAAAGTTTCAAGCAGCACTGTATAGTATAACATAACCCATAAGATTAATTAGTACATAGCAGGGGGAACAGAAAGGCTGGCTTTGTCTAAATAAAATATGCCTATCAGCACCTCTAAAGCTAATCACTTAACACATATCGTATCTGTTTCCTCTGTATACAAACAGAAATGTAAAAACAACTTGTGGTTTTACGGGGAGCTAGTGCTGTAATTATTTTGTGGTGAATAACTAACTAGTGTCCCTGCATCCAGTTGGCTAAGCTAACTAATAGCTGTTTATTGTTTGAAAATACAATTAATAATAATTCTTAATGATTAATCATCTCTGCTTGCTGTACAATAATACTGAGCTATCCTGCAATACAAGAACAATATACTGCTTCTTATTGACAAGGTTTCTACCAGCATCATCAACTGATGAGGATGCTAACCTATGGCTGGAAATGGAGCTTTAATTTTCATCGTTTATGTATACAATATATATCAAATGCATGTACCCATCAAATGTATACTCATTATCCTTGTCCTATACAGGTTATAGGGTTAAAAATAAAAAAATATTTAAAAGTCCAATACGTGAAGCTAACGTCACATAATTAGCTAGCTACAGCTACCAAAATCTGCTAGTGATTTTCACCGGCTACGGATAAGACGCCAGCTTTTGTCTGTCTGTATGAAACCAAAGACCAATGGTTTAGTAATTCACTAAAATGTTGTAGTGGTAAATCTGACACTGGCATCGTTAAACTGCATAATATTTGCATATGTACAGAGCCCCGAAATTGACAAAAGGTAGTAAAAGGTTTTCAGACAAAGTTAGAAATATTAAATTGAACTGAACTAAATACATTAATAAATACCACTGTTAATTAAATTATTAAATTATGTGTAAAAAGAACTGTTTTAGTCTTTAACTTTTTTAATTAACATTTATTTATTCATGAATAAAAGCACTGTACCACCGCCATTTTCAGCGGCTGCAGTTGGACATCGAGGCGGAATAAAGAAATGTTGAATGAATCTATCACAACGACGTGAGATGGTTCAGCCAGCACTTTTTCTCTTTTAAGATTAAGATTAACTTTATTATTATCCCAGAGAGAAATTGGTCTGCAGTGTTACACAAAAACTTAACATACACAATAAAAGAAACATACAGACTAAGAAGAATAAAGCAATCTGAAAGATAGTCGGCACATGGCACACAGCCTTCGTAAAATACATAAAAACTACTACACAGCACCGTCCAGCAGTGCTTATGGAGTACAGAGATTCAGTGTGGGAGAAGACACAATGCATCCCAGAGATATGATACTTTCCACTGTGCAGCACTGACTATAGCACTGCTATCAGGAGTTTTTATGTGCAAGACATACATACCCGTTCCCCTTCAGCTGCGTGTGTGTTATAGAGTGCTATGACTGATGGGATAATGGAAATCCTCACTCTGTTACTTTTGCAGCTGGGGGCCCGAAGTCGTCGGCCTGATGGAAGGGGCTGAAGCTCACTAAACAGGGGGTGTTGTGGGTGAAGTAGCAGGATGTCAATTTTTGAAAGGGAACAGATTTTGTAGATGTCGCACAATTTTGCTGAGCAAGTTTTTCTGGGCAGCAATAGCGTCACCATGCCAACAGAGGACGCAGAATGTCATAATACTATAATAATAATAATAATATATAGTGTCCTTGTCTCTTTTTTTAAAAGTTACCTATGTTCATATGTATTTGGTATGCCTATCATTGTTTATATTTGGATACAAGACAAGACATGCAAGACAAATATGATTTTTTCATATGTGGACTACATGCACCTGAGCACTCAACATAAAACATTGAGAACTTACTGTAAAAATGAATTAAATTGTGTTCTATTGTAAATATACAAACTCTTGTTTCTTTTTATGCTTTGAAAAGCATTTCAACAATTTTTGGGAAATTTCAACACTGTATAGGCACAATGTTTGGGCCTGAATAAGAAAACCAACGACACTCATAGCCGTGAATCTTACACCTAAATGTGTCAAACCATCCCCAACAGGAGAAACATTATTGTGAGTCTCCACAGTTCTATAAGGATGCAGGACAGTATTATCAAGCCCAGGTGCCATGTGCCCATCTTCCACAGCTCCCTGATCATGCTGACCATCCTCTGCATCATGCCCCTCATCATCCTCACTTTCTGCATCTTGACTGTCTGTATCTCGATCATCCTCAGCTCCTATGTCTCTGTTCTTCTCTGGCAGCCACTCATCATCACTGTTGTCACTACACTCATCATCACTGCAGCTGGACGGAATTTCCTGGACAAATCTGTGAGCTGCCTTATTCTTTGCTGCGTTTGAAGGCTACAAAATAAGATAAAATAATTATTATAGTAACTCAAACTACAGCTAATCTGCACAAAAATGTATATTTTAAATTAATCTTATAAATACAACAATTATACACTGACTTATAACCAAAACAGTCACAAGAAACAGTGAAGCAATTATATGACTTGTGTTAAAAAATATACTGGGTGATGCATGATGTCCACTTCATTGGACACATGGTTAATCATAATTTTCTACATATTGGACATAAAAATGTCATATTCCAAACAGATAATATCCTTCCCTAGACGTTACTGTATATCATCATATGTTTTTTTTACCACTGGGGCTCTTCCAGTATAGAAGGATTGACAGGATATGCCAGCAGTGGTCGGCAGGGGGGGCTGTTTATCGGCCATCTTGGAGTCAGAGGAAATTTACTTGCAGTTACAATGACTGACCACTGAATTGACCTCAAAGGACTATGGCAGCAGAGAGCACTCGAGAGGCTGATATGCAGTTTCACCATAGAAACAAATGCATTAAAGAGAAAGTTACTTTTTAGTAGCTGTCCACTGTAGTGACCGCTATGCACCAGAGGGTTAACATTTGTGAAGCAATTTAGAAATGTTTTACAGCTGGATTTTGGCTTTATTTCACCAGGATAATATGCAGGGTGGTCACAGAGCGCAGTACCATGTTTTTAACAGACCAGAACAAAAACATCTGAAGCAGACACCTGTGTGGGCCCTGTCCTTGGTCCTATGAATCAATTCAGGTGTCGTGCCAGAAAGTTATTGATCGTCCCCCAGAAACTGATTGCCGTCCATGGGAGCGCTCAGCCTGTTTAAGCTGTTATCTGGATCAAACCGTTATAAAGTGCAAAATACGACTTTATCCTTGTGGTAATAGTGAAGTTATATCTTTGTGAAACTTTGTAGCAACTGAATAATCGCCAAAGAAAGTCTCTGCAGTTTAGATGGTAATCAGGCTTTACTCAGTGGTTGGCTGGATGCGTATCCCATACAGGATATATTTACATGATTATAGGCAATATTTGCCTGTGACGAATGCCGATTTCTTTCAGTGAGCTGTGGTGATTTACTCAATTATGAATATAGCAATTTGGATGTACACATATTCAGTTACCCAGCCAGTTTCAGAAGCAAAATATTTATGTTTAAAGTACATGTATTTTGGCTGTAATGGCAAATATGGATGATAAATAAAATATTAAATTGTATATAGTGTCCTTGTCTCATTTTTTTAAAAGTTACCTATGTTCATATGTATTTGGTATGCCTACTATCATTGTTTATATTTGGATACAAGACTCGGATTAACATGACTTGATGGATGTAAGTTACATATGAAATAAAGAAATTGATCCCCTTTGCAATCATTCTAATGAGTAAGCATATTTTTCCTGCTTTATGTTCCAGATAAACCAGAAAAACCTCTAAAGGGCCAATACAACCAGTATCAGGCAGTTTTCTCTTTGCCACAAAGTGATTGCAGCCTATAACTAGTCACTTTTTTCTGCCTCAAATTAACTTTCACTCAACTGGGTTATATTTTAAAGGCTGATGTGTGTGTATGTGTGCACATGTGCACATATGAACAAGAAAAGAGAGATAGAGAGCAAGTGTACTTACACAAGTGTTTATTTCAGCAATCTGACAAAAAATGTCCCTACCAAAGATCAAACCAAATCTACACCATTGTTTGAGCGTCACTGTGCAGAATGATGTCTGTGCAGAGTTTGACACTAGAAGGCTGTTTTCACATTGATCTGCTGAGAGTGGAAAGTTTCTCTGTGCTCACCTTAAACCTCTCAGTTTAAGGTATGAACCTAACATTATGAGCAGGGTTTGTGACATCGCAAATAGTGATGTGGACACTTGGAGCCTCCAGTGGACATACACTGAGAATGGACTTTTCTGTTGGACATCTTTTGCACAACAAGATGTCCAGCAGTTAAAATACTGAAATGAAAATATTTGCATATTCATAGATTCTGTATTTTTCCAATGAGGAATAAAGAGTAGATGTCAGAGTAGATTCTGCTTTGAAAGAGTAGATTCAAAGCAGATTAATTTGATGTCTTCAAACATGCCTGGAGGGGTTATTTAAGGTTTCAGCAGACAGAAGGCAACAAAGATTTCCTGCACTAAGCAGGAGAAGTAAAAAAAAAAGCCATATAACCCTGTTTATATCTCAATAACATTTCCAGGCAATTTGAAGTGAAGAATGCATACAGGTGATGCAAAATGTGTTAATGTATTGCCTTATAATGAGATATGGTCATAAATTTAACTTTGTTGGTCACTCAATATGTCAATATGGTTTATTTGTGCAGTTAATCATGCACAAAGAAACGTGACCTAAACACACAGAAAGATGTTAAAGATGATGCTGACTAACACAGATCTAGATTTAGGCCACATTTTGATGACAGAGATGAGGGAGCACTATTTTGTCCAAAAATGTTTTCAATAAAATGTACTTTTACACGTCATGATTGTCAAACTGAACATTTTTTTTGGTGATCACCAACAGTCCATTTTAGTGCCCATTACATCATTAGAATTATCCTGGGTTCCTTTATGACATCATTAGAATGTTCCTGGGTTCCTTTGAGACATCACGTCTATATCAGACTGTTGAGTGATAAAGTGAGAATCCAGATCCTGTCAGATGACCGTTGAACCTGTTGAGAGCCACTACTCACAGTTTTGATTACGTCTACAATTGCGTCCCAGTTATCGATCTGATACTCTTGTTGGCGATTTCGTTCCAGTTATCTTTCTGTTACTCATGGCTAACCGAAAGACATCAAAAACCTTCCTGCAACAGCAGAAGAACTTCACTGATCACAATGTAAGTAACCAACTCTGTCAATCTCCTTCTGTTCATAGATACAGTTTTGATTTTGATCAAATGTCAACACAAGCATTTTCAAATTTTACTACAAAAAGTTAAGAACACCAATTCAGATAAATGACAGAATTGATTTTTCAGACATTCATGTCTACAACAAGGTTATATATCAGAATACAATAACAGATTAGGAAATTAGAAAGCTTTACACAGTACAATATTTTATTCAACCTTTGTGCATTATGTGCCAAAGTTTTAAGCATAAGTGTAGTTTCCTTAGATTACTGTGCCAAGTCACATAGTGTAGTGTGGTATAATGAAATGTAGTATGCAATGGTATAGTAATAAAGTATATAAATTTAGAGTACCATTTAATATAATATAATATAATTCAACTGTGTAATTATTCCCAATGACTCAATCTATATTTTTTTCACAGGCACCTGAGAGCCACAGGAGAGGATGTGGCTCCGGCTGTCAGTCCAGCACCCTGGCCAACCAAAATGCTCAAATGGTTCGCAGGGCTGTGCTGATTGAAAGCGCAGAGAGGCTGTGCGCATCACAGAAAGCCATCTGCGATGCTGTGTTGAAGAAACTGGGAATCTCCAACCAGCATGACACCCTCCCCTCACCTCAGCCCCCAGCTTTACCGAGAAGGAGCCCTGGATCCTCTCAGCGAGGAAGGAGGATCAGGCTACCTCCGATTGTGGAGAGAAACAGCAGCCAGAGGACCAGCACCAACCAGATGTTGGAGGAAAGCGCAGAGAGTCTGTGCGCTTCACAGGATGCCCTCTACCATTTGGTTATGGAGAGATTGCAACTGAATGAAGAGGATGACGAAAAGTTGCATCTGGGCAGCGAGAAGGCAGTGCTTGCCTCTCAGATGGCTACGACTGAAGCCAGGAGGCCAAGCTCAGTCAGCTCCATCTGCTCCGTGGACAGCCTCAGCTCTGTGGACACACACACTCCCACGGAGCTGAGGGCTATTCCAAAGATGTGCCCCTTCACCCCTACTCCTCCCCCCACAGCAGCTCCAGCAACCAGGAGACCGTCTCGTCTCCCGGTGTTGTCTGCAAACCACGGTGGACAATGTAAGTTTATACTGTTAAGTGAGAATGACTAACATTATGCAAGCTTGAATGGAAATAGGTGAAGATGTGATAACAGGTGGAAATTTCAGTCATAATAAATATTTTCTTTTTAATCTAAACAGACAAGGAGGTAGCTGAGGGATGCAGGCTAAGGTCACATAAAGGAAAGGTTGAGGAGTTTGTGCAACAATTCCAGCTCGTCAGCCTCCCTTCACCTCGACCCCCAGCAGCTCCCAGAAAGATCGCAGCAAGGACACCTGCTGTTCCAGCGCCTCCACCTAAAGCTGCCCCACCTAAGAGGGAACCTCGTCGCGGGACAAACCTCCGCCCCCTAAAGGCTGACAAAAGAGCGTGCCAGGATGAGCTCCAGCCTCTGGCCATGCCTGCAGAGAGCCTCTCCCTCTGCTTCGAGCAGCTCAAATCGGATGACTGGTAAGACACCGACACTATAGAAGTGTAGAGAAAGATTTTAAACAGTTTATTCAGCAGCATTTGTTTCTGAAGCAATGATTAACACTTTTCAAAAATGTTTGTCATCTAAATACAGGATGAAGAAAATGGATGGACTGAAATCTGTTCAAGCGCTGGTCAAACACCATCCACAACTTCTGCAGACTAAACTGCATGAAGTCTGCCTGGCCCTCGTAGAAGAGGTAGCGTAGACATTTTCCTCTTTGTCTCTGTTTGTCTTTGTGTTACATGCAGTTCTCATTTTTTTTTACAAGTGCATCTACCTTTACTGTGCACGCAGAAGTACTGACTGATGTTCTTCCTTTTTATCTAGGTGAACAATCTGCGCTCTAGTGTGGCGTGTGCTGCCATGGAGACAATAGCTGAACTCCACGTCAACCTGGGGAAGGCCATGGATCCAGAGGCAGAGAGGACAGGACGCACCCTGCTGCTGAAGCTGGCATCGACAACGAACAGCTTCATTCACCAGCACGCCAACCTTGCCTTGGATGCGCTGGTGGACGGGTGCAGTCCTGGTAGAGTTATTTCCGCTCTACTCAACACAGGGCTGAGGTAAGAGTAGATACAGTGATCAGAATTTAGTAGGAAGTGTAGTACAAGCAACATTTAAAGTAAATGAAATGAAACATAGTCGCAGGATTATTCTCACATTTCCCTGTCTGTCTTTGTTCTTTCTCAGTCACCTTTGTGCTGCAGTGAGGGGGAGCACAGCCCAGCACCTCCACCAGCTGGGAGAAGTTGTCGGGGAGGAGCGCATCTTGACAGGAGGGAAGACCTTCACAGAGCGTTTCCTGTCTGCTGTGGGTAAAATGTCTGTGGATGCTGCACCAGAAGTCAGGTGGGTAACTAAGTTTTGCATGATCTAATGTTAGTGGTTCTTGTGAAAAATGTCTTTCAGTCTTAGTCTTATATCTTTCTGTTCATGCTCTGAAATGCTAACTGAGAAATGTATTTCTGTACAGGCACTACGGTCATAAGATGCTCCAGACACTTGTCCACCAGAGGGAGTTTACCGGCCTGTGGAATAAGGTGATCCCAGTGAAAGACAGGACCCCACTGGAGAAGATCCTTAGAAAAATGGTGCAGTAGTGGTCTTTAGGCTGGCACGGAGGTGCAGTGGTTAGCACTGTTACCTTACAGGAAGCAGATTTTAGCAGATTTTAATAAGAACCTGCTGGAGTCTGTCTGTGTGGAGTTTGCATGTTCTCCCCGTGCCAGGTAGGTTTTCTCCGGGTGCTCCGGTTTCCTCCTACAGTCCCAAAGACATGCAGATTAGGTTAATTGGCCTCACTAAAATAATACAATCATGAACAAGTCGCCAGTCTATCACACAGCTTAAAGTTAGCTGAGATAGGCTATAGCCACTACACAAAAAAATTGGCCTAAGTAATAAAAATTCTAACTAAATGTTCTGTTTATATATTTGTCATCATTCAATTATTTAGTAAGGTAATATTCTCTTTCAGTGCTTTTAATTGTCTTGACTGGTGTTCAACAACAATTTAATTTCAACAATGATCAATTTTTGGGAAAGTAGCAAGGTGGTTCCTTTATATGCTGGTTTTCTGTGTTGCTTTACTATTAAATCCAATCCTAATATCACAATTCTTACATTATGTTTCACTTAAAATCATTTCAAAGGAGTGATAGTTGGTGATCATTACTTTTTGGGGAGCCTTTCTCATTTTTTAGCAGTTACAGAAACTAACAAACAACCAAAATTGTGGCTTAACCCTCACTCATACAAAAACAAACACAGTGTGACGCAGCATAACTTGTCCATTCATTGTACAGTTTATTACCTTCTTTGAATGTGGAGTATTATTGCTGTTTACCTCAGTGATAAATTGTATCCACAGTCCCTGACAGTCATGACATGATTATAACAAGGCAGCATACTGAAAGGCTGAAGTCACTCTTTTATAAAGAGAACATGTGATCACAAGGTTGTGACCCTGGAGTCATAATGTTGACTGGATAAACAAATACTTGAGCAACTTTTGACCTTTTGAAAAAGTTCACTTTCATCCCTGATCCTTTTCTCTCCAGTAGTCCATACTGACATCATCCAAAAGAGCAGTTTTTAAAGTCTCTAAATAAAAGTGTTTTTGCATAACTGCTACAGCAGTTGATTGAGTGCAGCACTGCAATAAAAGGCACTTTGGTAAATGTTGAGATGCAACAGAACATAATGATATAAATCTTTAGTCTGACACTGACACCATGTAAATAACAACTGTGATAATGACAAGAGAAAAATGTACCCTAAAGGATAAACATAATAAATGGAAACAAAACCAACACAAGTCCTAAAAGAGGAAGCAGGAAGTCCATATTGGTTTGATTACCATGACCATTACCATGAGTGATTCATGTTAACCAGGTCAGGACACTTCGAGGCTGGTCTCTGGTCAGTTTTATACTTCCCTCTCTATGAGAAGTTGTAGTGGAGAGGTTTGGTTAAATCCAGAGGTCACCACAACACAGGGAAGTCCATTTCACTGAAGCCAGGGTCTCTGCGCTGCTCCCAGTACGTGTTGTAAATTGATTGTAAATGTAAAATGTAGCTATAACAGAATTTTGGTACAAAATCTGCAGATTGCATTTACATGAAAGGTTGACAAATTTTCTTTAACACTTATTCCACTAATGTATTTTATTTATGTGCTTCTGTGGACTAACTGAAGATAGTTGCCATTAAATAAGTTTTATATGAGTGTTCTTCATCCAACCTGAATTGTTTAATCTTACTAATATAAATTCTGTCTCTGAGTGGACGTTGATATTCTTGTGACTTCATTCCCATGGATCTTAACTCTGTGGTCTGTTGCCAGACCATGGAGCCCTAACTATGGGCTTTATCAAAAAGGAATATTTTAAGCCTACTCTTAAACGTAGAGAGGCTGTCTGCCCCCCAGACCAAATCTGGAAGATGGTTGAACAGGAGAGGAGCCTGACAGCTGAAGTCTGCCTCCTATTCTACTTTTGGAGACTTTAGGAACCACAAGTAAGTAAGTCTGCCTTCTGGGAGCTCAGTGTTCTAGTGGGGTAATAGGGTACTATGAGCTCTTTAAGATATGATGGTGTCTGACCATTAAGGGTTTTGTAAGTGATGAAAAGGACTTTAAATTCTATTCTGGATTTTACAGGAAGCCAGTGCAGCAAAACTAAAATGGGTGAAATATGATCTCTTTTTCTAGTTTTTGTCAGTACACGTGCAGCTGCACTCTGGACCAGTTGGAGAGTCTTTAGAGACTTGTTGGGGCAGCCTGATAATAAGGAATTGCAATAATCCAGCCTAGAAGTAAGAAATGTGTGGACTAGTTTTTCTGCATCATTTTGAGACAGGATGTACCTGATTTTTGCAATGTTACGTATGTGAAAAAAGGCAGTCCTCGAAACTTGTTTTATGTGGGAGTTGAAGGACACATCCTGATCAAAGATGACCCCCAGATTCCTTACGGTGGTGCTGAAGGCCACGGTAGCTGTATCATTAGATAATGTGTTTCTAAGGTGTTTAGGGCCAAGCACGATAACTTCAGTTTTGTCTGAGTTAAGTAGCAGAACATCAAGGTTTTTTATGCCCTTAAGGCATGCTTGGAGTTTAGCTAACTGATTGGATTCATCTGGATTCATTGATAAATATAATTAAGATAATGATGGACAATGAATGATAATCCCCATCCCTGAAGTACTTTTTATTAGTTTCCGTTTCTAAATGAACTCAAACCAACACCAAATTCAGTGCATCATTATCACAAGAAGAGAACCTGAGCAATGTCTTCTGTAACAATCCACTCCTGCTGGTGCACAGCACCATTTCCAGACTTACAGCATGTTTTGCGTGACAGAACCAGCAGCTTTAATATTTGGGGTTTCAGTTCAGCACAACTTGCATAAAAATTAGTAACAATGGTCTGTTGAAAGTATTTTTGATGTAAGGAAGGTAATAGTTTTTGTATTTCAAATGTTTGACAAAGTGATTTTCATACAGTACCTTGTTATATCTAATCTAGGTGTGGTTAAGTAATATAAATTGTTTTTCTGTTGTAATGGAGGCAGACATTTCAGAGACTGATATCTTAGAACATGGACAATAAAATGAAGCAGACTGACGCGACAGCCTCACCTTGCTTTGATCAATATCTCACTCCTAAAAAATCAAAAATGTCTCTCTAATAACACTCTAACTTGCTGACTGTCGTAAACTAGCTGCAGACAGTTGGTCAAAGTTTACAACACATCTACACTGTTTCCCTCTCTCGCATCCAAACGGTTAAATAGCTTTAAAATGTTTCAATTTGGTTAATTTCCATCTGCAATAAGGATTAAAATAAATGTTGTATATCTAGGTATATAGATCAGTACAAGTAGAAGACAAGCAGGCTTACAAACATTATTTTAGCAAACGTTAAATTAAATCATATTTATACAAGATCAATTAAGAATCAATTCAGCCTAAATTTACGTTTCAAAACGTAGATTTTAGTTGGATTTTATACCAAGGAAACTAGTAGAATTGTATATCAGCCAGCTGAGTTTTTCAATCAACTCTAGTCTATATCTAATTATCATATTCATTTGTCGTATCATATGACAAATCTTTTCTCTTTCATTCTTTTAAATAACTAGTTATCATATAACTAATTAGCTTTTGTATATATAGTGGAAAATATACCTAAAATTTACTCCATTTATTTTAATGATATTAAATGATATTGTGCTTAAAGACACAGCATAGAGGCTATAATGCTTAAAGAAATAATGTGTGGATATTTATATATGCAACTCTGAAGTCTTTAAGCTGATTAGAGTCAATTATTCTTCTGATGGGGAAAAATAAAATCCATTTTATTTCAGAGGAACTGAATAAATATGAGAATACAACGGTTATTTCAACTTAAAGCAGCTATAATCAACATTTTCATATTCACCATGGATGTGTAAAACCAGCAGGAGTTATAGTGAACCTACAAACTACAAAACAACTGGATGTAGTCATGAATCCTGAGTCTTATCTCTGTATATTTGTCATAGTAGAACATGCCTTTAGTTTTGTCTTTACACTTGTCAATGACTCTCTGTTCATTTCCTTCAGTTTGGGATGGGACATAGACCCTGCCTATGAGATAAATGTTTGGCTCACTTCGACTCACTTTTCAACCTTTAAGATCTTCAGAAATAAAGAAATGTATACATAACATGACAAAAGCTTGACAATAATAATATCTTTTAATGTAGTAATAGTGTACACAGACATCCCTCTGAATTTTTACATCATGTTGGTCAATTGTTGTCATAATGTTCAGATTATAGCAATGACAAAAAACCATTTGACAGTGAAAATACAGCATTTTATTTTATCTTTGAATCAGAATATGACACATGAGAAAAACATTAAAATTACTCATATGTGCAAAGAAACCCAGAATAAGTAAAAATGGTTTAAGTTTAATAGGGGTCTAATAATGAATAAGGCAAATTCACTTCAATACAATAAAAGAAATAAAGGTGCATTTAAGTGCTGGAGGTTCATTTTTAACAATATGCAATTCCCTTAAGGTACCCTTCCCTGAGATAGAATGAAAATTCTCTACACATTTAATTACAAAAAATACTGGTAGTTTGTTTTGATATTTCCAAAAATTGAGCAAACACTTACAATACATTTGCCAAAACAATATACATGACATAAATACCGATTTTTTGTTTTTGTTTTATCTTCCCAAATGTTCAAACATCGTTTTAGCTACAACATGGCTCAGACATGGATAAATTACATGTTTTTAGTCACTGGCTGGAGGAGCAGATGGTTACTGTGGGCTGGAGGAGGAGGCTGGTTCTGTGGATGACTGGAAGAAGCTGTTAGTGGAGTTTGGTAGAACTTTCAGGTGGAGTGGGACTCTTCAACTTTCTAGTAGAAGAAGTTGGTGTAGGTTCTGGCTGCAGCTGTCTGTCAGAATCTGCAGGTGGAGGCAGCAGTACAGGTAGTTTGCAGAAGCTGGAGGCTGGAGGTTTGGGCTGCAGCTGTCTGCCAGTATCTGCAAGTGGAGGATTAAGATGAACTTTATTATTATCTCAGAGGGAAAGTTGTTTGCAGCGTGTGCACAAAACCTGCGTGTGCACAACATACACAATAAAAATATTCAAACTAAGAAAGAAAGAGAAACAATCGGTAGTAATCCAAGAAATATTCCACACATGGCATAAATCCTTATTAAAAATACACAAGAAACTACACAGCACCATCTAGTAGTGCTCATGATGTACAAAGGTTCAATGTGAGAAGACACAATGCAGCCCAGAAATATACATAATACAATACATTCCATGGTGCAGCACTAACTACAATACTGCTGTGAATACTAATGCTGTGAATGAGTTTTATGTGCAAGACATACATACCTGGTGTAGGTGTAGGTGGAGATTCAGTCTGCAGCTCTCTGCCAGAACCTGCAGGTGGAGGGTGGTGCAGCTTGCTGGCAGATGTTGGAGGCTGGAGGCTGGGCTGGAACTGTCTGCTAGAATCTGGAGGTGGAGGCGGCAGTGCAGGTTGCTGGCAGAGGCTGGTGCTGGACACTGGAGGCTGGAGGTGGAGGTTCAGTCTGCAGCTCTCTGCCAGAATCTGCAGGTGGAGGCGGCAGTACAGATTGCTAACGGAGGCTGTAGGCGGAGGTTTGGATTGCAGTGCTCTGCCAGAATCTGCAGGTGGAGGCGGTGGTGCAGATTGCTGGCAGAAGCTGCAGCTGGAGGTTCAGGTTGTTGTTGTTTGGAATTTGGCTGGAAAAGGTTTTAGGTGGAGCATGTGTTTGCAGCTATCTGCTGTCTGCAGGTGGAGGCTAGGACAGCAGATGGCTGGTGTCAGTTGGAGGCACAGTTTAGATCTGATGGAGGCTGAAACAGGCTATTGGTGGAGGACGAATGTCAGAGCCTTTTGGAAAAACATCAGTGACCTTTGAGGGCTCTGAAAGTCTCGACGGTAAAATACATTGAAAACACCACCGACTTTCAAAGTGTTCAAATCTCACATTTTCCATGATGGAAGTTTGCTTTCTCTTTCTCGTCAGTCTCAGTGAGTCTTTAGTCCTTAACAGGATGTAAGAAGTCCTCAGCAGAAGCGTTTATTTGGAAGAAATCGTCGAGTGAAAGTTGTGAAAAACTTTTCTTGACCATTTGGTTTTGTTTGCGTTTGAATGAGGATCATATAGAAATGATGCACCTGGAGATAAAACATAGCAACCATGGAATCCTCAGCGTCCATTTTGTACACATCTGTTTTTACAGTCACATCTCACCTCTGTAATCTAAAGTTGTATCCAATCAACCTGCACAAGGCCTGAGATCAAGTCCATATCTAACTATGAAGAAATGTTTAGATCTGACTCAGACTTTAGATCCTGTCATACTCTCCTCTATGGCAATACGTTTGGTTTCAGGCTTAAGGCCTAAAGTATTTGAACAGCTCCTTATGTGATTACTATATCAGAGCAGGCTCCTGCGACATTTTAATATGACTAATAGGCTAAATTGCAAGATATTTCAAACAGGTTCTAGTCTATTTAATCTGGGTTGCCACCTCTTGCGCTTTTTGCGGCCTTGTTGAGGCGCTGTCCGCTCTCACACCACCCAAACAAATCTCACGCCAAATAAGTCCCTCCTGGATAAAACATAGAGCTATATGGGTTTCATGGTCACACAGGACAACGTCTGATCGTCGGGCTTTTTCCCATCTCAGCGCAGACATTGGTCCATAAACATTACAGAGAGTGTAAAAGGCAATTTTAAATGGCTTTAATTGACCGAGGCGCACACACAGAGACCTCTCCAAAATCATAAAACACCTTTTTATGTATATTACGTTTTGTCTGTTTTACTATCTCTACTATTTTACATATATTATAATGTCCGTCAAATTCAACTTTTGATGTGATGCAGAGTCTGTGACGGGTTACATTAATGAGTTTTACCAGTTTTTTCCCATTTTTTGCAGAAACGTCAATACTTCTGTTTGTTCCCTGCAATGTTTGTTAGTATTCTTCCCTTTAAGTTCATGAAATAGCCTACTTGTAGCTAATATACAGCAGCAGATACGTGCGTCTCAGAGACGTGCCATGCGCATTTTACGCACGTGGCACAGCACCGATCATTTCATTCCTATTTTTTATCCCCCAAAAGGATCAGTGAGGATCTAACGTTAATTGATCTTCAGTACTTTTTACACATCAGACAGGCTTGCTGTTACACACTGATTCCAGGTTTATCCGGTAAAAACATTTTGAACATTTCTACTGAAGAAATCATTCCTATGAAAACTGTCCATAGTCACTTCTGTTGTAATGGAGACATTTCAGAGACCGATATCTTAGAACATGGACAATAAAATGAAGCAGACTGACGCGACAGCCTCACCTTGCTTTGATCAATATCTCACTCCTAAAAAATCAAAAATGTCTCTCTAATAACACTCTAACTTGCCAACTGTCGTAAACTAGCTGCAGACAGTTGATCAAAGTTTACAACACATCTACACTGTTTCCCTCTCTCGCATCCAAACGGTTAAAAAGCTTTAAAATGTTTCAATTTGGTTAATTTCCATCTGCAATAAGGATTAAAATAAATGTTGTATATCTAGGTATATAGATCAGTACAAGTAGAAGACAAGCAGGCTTACAAACATTATTTTAGCAAACGTTAAATTAAATCATATTTATACAAGATCAATTAAGAATCAATTCAGCCCAAATGTACGTTTCAAAACGTAGATTTTAGTTGGATTTTATACCAAGGAAACTAGTAGAATTGTATATCAGCCAGCTGAGTTTTTCAATCAACTCTAGTCTATATCTAATTATCATATTCATTTGTCGTATCATATGACAAATCTTTTCTCTTTCATTCTTTTAAATAATAGTTATCATATAACTAATTAGCTTTTGTATATATAGTGGAAAATATACCTAAAATTTACTCCATTTATTTTAATGCTATTAAATGATATTGTGCTTAAAGACACAGCATAGAGGCTATAATGCTTAAAGAAATAATGTGTGGATATTTATATATGCAACTCTGAAGTCTTTTAGCTGATTAGAGTAAATTATTCTTCTGATGAGGAAAAATAAAATCCATTTTATTTCAGAGGAACTGAATAAATATGAGAATACAACGGTTATTTCAACTTAAAGCAGCTATAATCAATATTTTCATATTCACCATGGATGTGTAAAACCAGCAGGAGTTATAGTGAACCTACAAACTACAAAACAACTGGATGTAGTCATGAATCCTGAGTCTTATCTCTGTATATTTGTCATAGTAGAACATGCCTTTAGTTTTGTCTTTACACTTGTCAATGACTCTCTGTTCATTTCCTTCAGTTTGGGATGGGACATAGACCCTGCCTATGAGATAAATGTTTGGCTCACTTCGACTCACTTTTCAACCTTTGAGATCTTCAGAAATAAAGAAATGTATACATAACATGACAAAAGCTTGACAATAATAATATCTTTTAATGTAGTAACAGTGTACACAGACATCCCTCTGAATTTTTACATCATGTTGGTCAATTGTTGTCATAATGTTCAGATTATAGCAATGACAAAAAACCATTTGACAGTGAAAATACAGCATTTTATTTTATCTTTGAATCAGAATATGACACATGAGAAAAACATTAAAATTACTCATATGTGCAAAGAAACCCAGAATAAGTAAAAATGGTTTAAGTTTAATAGGGGTCTAATAATGAATAAGGCAAATTCACTTCAATACAATAAAAGAAATAAAGGTGCATTTAAGTGCTGGAGGTCCATTTTAACAATATGCAATTCCCTTAAGGTACCCTTCCCTGAGATAGAATGAAAATTCTCTACACATTTAATTACAAAAAATACTGGTAGTTTGTTTTGATATTTCCAAAAATAAACACTTACAATACATTTGCCAAAACAATATACATGACATAAATACCCGTTTTTTTTGTTTTTTTTTTATCTTCCCAAATGTTCAAACATCGTTTTAGCTACAACATGGCTCAGACATGGATAAATTACATGTTTTTAGTCACTGGCTGGAGGAGCAGATGGTTACTGTGGGCTGGAGGAGGAGGCTGGTTCTGTGGATGACTGGAAGAAGCTGTTAGTGGAGTTTGGCAGAACTTTCAGGTGGAGTGGGACTCTTCAACTTTCTAGTAGAAGAAGTTAGTGTAGGTTCTGGCTGCAGCTGTCTGTCAGAATCTGCAGGTGGAGGCAGCAGTACAGGTAGCTTGCAGAAGCTGGAGGCTGGAGGTGGAGGTTTGGGCTGCAGCTGTCTGCCAGTATCTGCAAGTGGAGGATTAAGATGAACTTTATTATTATCTCAGAGGGAAAGTTGTTTGCAGCGTGTGCACAAAACCCAACATACACAATAAAAATATTCAAACTAAGAAAGAAAGAGAAACAATCGGTAGTAATCCAAGAAATATTCCACACATGGCATAAATCCTTATTAAAAATACACAAGAAACTACACAGCACCATCTAGTAGTGCTCATAATGTACAAAGGTTCAATGTGAGAAGACACAATGCAGCCCAGAAATATACATAATACAATACATTCCATGGTGCAGCACTAACTACAATACTGCTGTGAATACTAATGCTGTGAATGAGTTTTATGTGCAAGACATACATACCTGGTGTAGGTGTAGGTGGAGATTCAGTCTGCAGCTCTCTGCCAGAACCTGCAGGTGGAGGGTGGTGCAGCTTGCTGGCAGATGTTGGAGGCTGGAGGCTGGAACTGTCTGCTAGAATCTGCAGGTGGAGGCGGTGGTGCAGATTGCTGGCAGAGGCTGCAGCTGGAGGTTCAGGTTGTTGTTTGGAATTTGGTTGGAAAAGGTCTTAGGTGGAGCATGTGTTTGCAGCTATCTGCTGTCTGCAGGTGGAGGCTAGGACAGCAGATGGCTGGTGTCAGTTGGAGGCACAGTTTAGATCTGATGGAGGCTGAAACAGGCTATTGGTGGAGGACGAAACAGGGCACTTTGGGTGGTTTGCAGAGGTTGTAGATGAAGGTGTCTGTAAATTTCTTAGGTGGAGACCCAGGCTGCAGCTGTCTGCCTCAATCTGCAGGTGGAGGCGGCAGTGCAGATTGCGCATCTTTGTTCATTTTTAATGAATATACAGTATAAATGGAGCTGGTACAGTCCAGTACTGACAATGTGCATCACTGCCGTAAAATAACACGCACATGCGCAGGTGCTTCATTTTCCTGTTTCCTTATGTGATTACTATATCAGAGCAGGCTCCTGCGACATTTTAATATGACAAAACATGAGTTGTACAAGGAGAGGGGGAGGAGAAGAAGGGAGAAGAGAAGGAAAAACAGAAGTTGCAGGAGGATGAGGAGCAGAAGAGAAGAAAATCCAAGAGTACAGAGAAAAAGACAAGGTGGAGGAGGAAGCGACATGTTTGATGAACTCAAAGAGGAAGAGCAGTTGAATGAAGGCTTTGAGGAGGTGGAGAAGGATGAGTCTGATGAAAGTGTTGAGGAAGAGCAGCAGCAAGATTTTCAAGAAAGCCAAGCCACACTGAGGAGGGGCAAGGGGAGGGGAAAAAAGAGAAGATGGTGTAAGAGGAGGGGAGGAGGAGAAGAAGGGAGAGGAGGAGGAGGAAAAAGAGAAGTTGCAGGAGAAGGAGAAGGGGAGGAAAACCAAGAGGACAGCGAAAAAGATGAGGAAGATGAGGTGGTGGAGGACGGGATGCTATCTCTTCACCATCCCTCCATCATATCCTCCCACATAGGATGGTTTTATTGTTATTGTTATTATTATTATTATTATTAGTCACCTCTTATTATTATCATTGTCATTGTTATTATTGTTGTTGTTATGCTTCTCTGTGTCTCTCTCTCTCCCTCTCTCCCTCTTTCTCTCTCGACCTGACCGGTCAAGGCAGATGGCGCCCACCAAGAGTCCGGTTCTGCTCGAGGTTTCTTCCCGTTAAAGGAGAGTTTTTCCTCGCCGCTGTCGCCAAGTGCTTGCTCATGGGGGAATTGTTGGGTCTGTAAAGAGTATGGTCTAGACCTGCTCTATGTATAAAGTACCCTGAGATAACTTGTTATGATTTGGTGCTATATAATTAAATTAAATTAAATTAAATTAAATTAATTGAAAAAAATAAATTAAAACTGCCTCTGACTTTTTCTGTTTTCTTTGTTTTCTTTTTTATTTTATTTTTCTCTCTTTTTCTTTTCTTTTGACTTTGAAAAAATAAAAAATACACAGTGGTTGTAACTAAGCTTTTTGAACTGAACACAACAGTAAGACAGTAATTTAGGTTTGATGTATGATGATCATGATGATGATAATTGTTATGATAATGGGAGTTCTTTAGGAAAAGTAACAGTCAGATTGAGTGTTTTAAACCGTACGAGCAGTGACAGCAGCTAAATGAAGCAGTAAAAAAAGTGCACAACAAAACAATATCAGTGATGTAAAGCTGTGGATCCTGTTGGAGTGGAGATCTGTCTCTGAGCTTTTACTCGTCTTCTCAGAGAGTTTGGGCTGTGTTGGGAACTGTTGATGTTGGTCTGTAAAGATGTAAAAAATGCAGCTATGTAACAAATTTCATCTGACAGCTTTTAATCTGACTGTTGAATAACCAAGTTTCAACACACCCTGAGGTTGTGAATCGCTCCTCATCATTGGGTAGAGACCTGCATGATCATCTACAGCCTATAATGGAGCTGCAGCATGTTCAAAATGACACTACAAAAAAACTATAGTCAAGAAAAAAAAAACTTCTTACAAAACTGAAAACTCAAAGACACATTCATCAAAATAACAAGACAATTGACAGAAAAGTGCATCTGCTGCCGAATGGTAGTATGTAAAGAAAAGCAGTATTTTCAGCTAATGTCTGTGATGCTCTATGTAACAATGCCACAACAGGTCATTTCTAAACATCTGATTAATAGAGTAATCGAGTATAGATTGTGATACTGACCCCTGAAGAGCATAATGACCAGAGGTTAAAACACTGTCCAGTTTCCTCCAGTTAAATCAAGCTTACAGCCTTCACTGCACTGTTGTCCTCTTTTACAGAAAACATTAGATTTTGGATCCATCAGAAAATCACAAAGTAACATAACATGAAAAATAAATTATTTAACACACAGTCTAAAAATCCATCTTTTACCTGATAAAAAAGTAAATCAGTATTTTTCCACAGAGGCCACAACAACATGAACACCTATACAAGATATTACAATAACCCTAAAATAAACATTTGCTTTGCAAAGCGAAACTCCAGTATGTGTAGGACTGTTTAAGATTCGTTTTTCCTGTACTTTAACTCATTTAAACACTTTACTTACATATTAGGCTCCAAAAACTGCAGACTTGCAGCTCTCTCTGGTGGACATCTGCCACATATCAATGAATATGACAGACACACTGTCACAGTATGGTAACACCATTGACTGTATGGATACCACAGACGAGTGCATTCCTGTGTTACTGTAAACTGTGCACATGTTCTTCTCTATCTCTATTATCCCGTTATTTCATCAAGTGAGGATGTGGGACAGTGAGGCTAGCTCTGGCTTTGCCATTGCTAGCAGCCAATGATGGATGTTACAGCAAGGTGCAGTTCCTCTTCTAGTTTGGATTCATGCTGCTCTGTCAAACCATAGACTGTAAAAAAAAAAAAAAGGACGGTAATTGGACATGGATCAAACTTTTTTAGATTACCAAAATGTTACAATTAACTTTCATGAACTGAAAACACACTGTGAAATAACGGCAGCTACGCCTATACTCTGTGAATCTGGGGTTACGCCATGGTTACGTTTCGTTGTCAACGTTGTCGCCGTGGTAGCGACCTATCAATCACAAGGTAGCCACGCCCTAAAACATACGCTGCTTTATTGTCTATTTTACTCTAAAAATGGGACCATCACTTACAAAATTAACATCATGCTTACTGAGGTAATAAATCCAGTGAGAAGTAGGGTCATTTTCTAATAGACTCTCATACAATCGGACTTCTTTGTGGAACCAGTGGAGTCGCCCCCTGCTGGCCATTAGAAAGAATGCAGGTTTAAGGAACTTCTGCATTGGCTTCACTTTTCAGACCCGGAACTACTCTTTCCAAACTCACTGTGCTTTAGTAGTCAGCTCCCCCTGCTGTCCATAAGGTGCCTCTGCACCCCAGCCGTTTCAAACCCTCCCTTTGGGCCAAACCTCCTCAATTACAGTTTGAGTAACTTGACACGTGACCTACAAATTGTCTGACTTAAATTGAACAGTCAAGCAAGGACCTGGAGGTGCCGGTTAATCAACTAACCTTGCAGCTCTAGAAAGATGGAATTAACAGAAAAGGCTTCATTTCATTGTGGTGCAGAGTGCATGCCCCATAACTCTGAATATATAGGAACATAATGCGGGAACAGTGTGCTGCTCACAGTTAATGTTTCCATAAAATTGCTTCATATACTGTAAGATTAACCACAACGCCCAACAGGCGCTAACAGTCATCAACTTACTTTCACAAAAATGCACTTTATCCAATCCTGGTGCAAGAAAATGGATGAACAATAACTGATGATCAGTTCCCCTTTTTCCATTTCTCGGCAGTAGTCCAAGGTTAACTGATATCGTTTGGTGGGCCTGGATACAAGCAAATGAAAGCCCTGTCATAAATACCAGCTCTGTGAAGCTCACAATGGAGAGTGTTGAGTAAATCTGGTGAGTTTCGAGCTTTAACCTCTCTTGTTTTACTGTTTTGTTGCCTCTGCTTTATAGGATTTGAGACTTTTCCATGCACTTCCCTACACCTGCAATAGCATCTTTATGGTTGTCATAATTTATAGGCTAAATGAGATGACTGAATGAGACCACCAGCCTACTCTATAAAAAGAAACCAGTACAGTTATATTTCTCTGTGCTATTTTGTATGGATTCCAGCTGCAATTACAGGTACTCATGTCATGTCATGTTTTTTTTGGTTTTTTTTGCTATAATCATCATTATGAGGCCAAAAACCACTAATAAAATACACCTGTATCAATAATGCTCTTTCATTCTGCATACTGCATGTGAAAACAAAGAGTGGCCACCCGCTGTTTTGCTCGGTTCCCATGTCCTATTTCTACGAATGTTGCAGCAGGACCTGTCACACCTGCCTTGCTGCTACTTTTCCAGAGATGTATTTAGATGTTCAGACATATAGGATCCAAAGTTTGACCTGTTTTAAACCACTGTCATTTGAACCTCAGTTAAGTTTACCAAAGGCGGATGTGCAAGTCTGTGTGTGTGTCTCTGTGTTTGTGTGTGTCTGTGTTATGTAATGACTCAGTAACCAAGATTACTATGGGTGTCCTACTTGTTGAAGACTGGCCTTTACTATCAGCAAATATTCACCCTGCCAAATTGTTCTTTAGCGAATCACAGATTTCTTATCGAGGTTTGGAAGGAGTTACTCAATTTTAAAATTCATAAACACAACCGTGCAATACAAAAGTGTTAAGTTTGTGTTTCAAGACTTCTTTTTTTTCATTCAATTCAGTCAATTGCTTGATGGTAGCCTGGCTTATATTGACAGAATGGTACAGTTTTAATTCAATGCAGGATAAAAGTTAGAAACTGTCAATCCAGCAGGAAAATATTGGCCACATAATCATTAGGCCCACCGATTGATAGTCTAAAGGTCAGACATTGCATCATTTCGGTTTGTGTTAACGGGTCGGTTTCGACCCGTGTCTTAAATCAGCTTTAAAATACACTAAAAACAATAACCTACCATCCAATTTTTTTGTCATCTCTTGGTTACCTTGTTAGGCTTCCTTATCCATGAAAATGTTGGGTTTAATATTTTTGGTGTGGGTCTCTGGACCCATATATATTTTCTTCAAGATAATGCAAAAAAAATTTATTTTTGTCAGCAATAGAACTTAATATAAACACATTGAAACACAGAACAGGTCACACAACACACTAAATATTGATTTGCAAGTTCAAACAAACAACAACCAATCAAACAAATCAAACCAATAGAAATCAATAGAAATCAATTACTACTTCCAAAACTATTAGAAAGCTAAATCAGAGTAAAAGTCTCTGTGTGCAAGAACATGCTTGTGTGTGTGTGTGTGTGTGTGTGTGTGTGTGTGTGTGTGTGTGTGTGTGTGTGTGTGTGTGTGTGTGTGTGTGTGTGAGCCTGTGTGAGTGAGAGACATGCAGACCTACAAGTGAGACTACTTGGACCGGCCACCTGTGTAGAGAAAGCAATGAGACGTATGGATCCTGTTTCCAGGGATAATGTTAAGAGAATGTTAAATGTAATCTGGCACAACTATGGACACATAACAGTCATTAGAGACTTTCAATGAATTAGGTGATCAGCAGGAGCAGCCTCAGCACCAGTGACCTCCTCATCAGACTCAGATGTGTCTGTGTCTTCTGGCTGGTACTCCACATTGTCCTCTTCCTCAGAAACTTGCTCCTCTGCATCGCTATGCTGATCTGTGTCTTCTGCCTCATTTTCTCCAAAAATGTTATCTAGAACTTAGCTCACCGTAAATATTCTTTTCATTTGTGCATGCTGCAAATTAGAGATGTGCCCTCTGCAAGTCAAATTCCCGTCTTTGTTTGTTTAGTTTTTTTGCAGCTATACTGGACAAATGAGCATCCCCTGAAGCTCACATGATTGGGAGAGGAGGTGGCTGTCACTGATGATTTCAATTTTGGCTCTAAGTATTGCTTTATAATCTTATTTTTATAACCGGGTCGAAACCGACCCTAACACCACAAAGGACATAATTTCAACCAGAGCATTTTAAAATGTAGTGAAAAAATTTTTTTTGTTTAATTTTGTTGAAATCAAGGTTCCTGACAAAGTCAAAAAGCTTTGATGCAATAAACAAATTTTAAGTGATTCTTTTATGCATTCTAAAACTAAAACGGGTCGGTGCCGACCCTAACACAAGAGGAAGGTTAAAGTGATGGGAAAAGTATTCAGTATTCCTTTTACTTAATTAGAAGAAGGCTACAGAAGTATCACCAGTAAAAATGTACTTAAGTGCTCATTATGCAGCATAATTGGATTATTATTACTGATGCATAAATGTGCAATTAGCCCTTTAATGTTGATGCCAAGGTCGAGCTGATTTTAACTACTTTATATACTTATTGGATGGTTTGATAACAATGCATCATATTTTATAATGTATCATATGTTGTGTGTGAAATTTTAATTTAAGTAGCTAGTCAGTAACTTATAGAGTTAAAAGTATAATTTTTCCCTCTAAAATGTAGTGGAGTAGGTATAAAGTGTAAATATTCAAGTAAAATGTAAGTACCAGAAAACATTACACCCCTGGAAGTAGAAGTTTTACATTTTTATTAAAATTTATTTATGTTTTTAAAGATGCACAGAGTGTATACAGATGTGCCTCAACAAAACAAGCAATGATCTTTGCCTATACACACATGATCCCGTGCACAACTTGTGACCGGAGGGTCGCCGGTTCAATCCCCCAGACCTACAGGATAAATCTGGGCAGCAGATGCTTCCTCCTACTTCATTACCACCACTGAGGTGCCCTTGTGCAAGGCATTTAACCTCAACTTCTCCAGTAGCTGCTGAGTGGCTGGCAGATCAAACTGTGGTTGTCTCAGCAGCTTCCAGGTATGAATGTGCAACTGTGTGAATGTGATCAGGGCATTCCTGAAAAAGATTTTCAAAGCATTGCTGTCAGAGAAACTCCCATGAATAAATAAAGGTTAAAAAAAAGACTCATAGATTCATAGACACACACCCCATTTTTCTCACTCCTTCTCTCACCACCTCACACGCAAGCCCAAAATACAGAGGATCAAGTGAAATTTGTGAGAAAACCATCATGTCATAGCTGTTCTTACCAAATATGTGGGATGATTGAATTTTGCCATAGAACTTCAGGACTCAATGATGTGTAGTCTCAAGGTTATAGAGAAAAGTGTGGAGGTTGTTCTAGTCCAGTGTGGGTCAACAGTTGGATATCATGACGTCAGCTATAGACTGGTTGAAGGTGGTAGGAAAGTAATAAATATGAGGAACAGTCTCTGACATGTAAGTTCAGACAAAATATACAACTACATAATAAGTCTGATGAGGACCCAAGTGTGGCTTAATGAGTATCATGGCAGGTAGGGCCAGCCTCATCAACGAGTTCACATTTCAGAGGCTGAAAATTATGCAGCAAACAATCACAAACAAGACAAACTTGGTGTGATCAAATGAGGATGCAGTGATGTTGCAAATATAGGGCAGAATCATGTATGTGAAGGGAAGTAAAACAGTGCCATCTTGTGGAATTACTGTTGCTTTACATTAAGTGATGTGGTGCTATTTAACCAACAATATCTTGGAAACATTTTAAAGTAAACACAAGACTGCAAAGCTATCCTACTGCAGCTAATATTTCCTGCTACAACTGCCAAATCACATAACAAAATGTACCAGTATACATCATAATGGTTAGATGTTCAGGTTGAGGACCCCAGACTCTACAAACGTGTGCAAACTTCCAAATTCTTCTTACATGCATGTCATTATTATAAGTGTCTCTGTAAATCTTGTATCTTAAAGATTTAATTGCATCTGTTCGTGTTCACTTTTAAACATTTCAGGATGGCACATCTCTTTTGTACCATCCCACCATCAGTTGGCATGTCAGCAACAGATATTTAGTTGTATCTTGTATCATTTTACCTTTTTTACCTTTTCATCTGATGGGGGCTAAGAGTGGGCTGGTGATTTGTTAATGGTTCCATCTGTCTGTTACTTTTTCTTGCATTTGGTTTGTGAGCTTGGAGTACATGGGATTTTATTTGTTTGTAGAAGGTGTCGACACTTTTCACGCTTCTTCATACTGCTCATTGCTTCCCCTCTTGCTAGAGCTCCCAGGCAGTGAGTCTTCTTCAGAGTCGCTGGAAGCAAACTCATCCCACCATCTGAAACATTTGCTGCCAGTGCTCTCCTCATCTTCATCGTCCTTTTCTCTAGACTTCCTCTTGGTTCCTCTGGACAGTGACTCTTCTTCTGAGTCTGTCAAATTCCTTCCACACTCTGAATCTCTTGCTGCGACTCTCCTCATTTTTTCCAAAAAGATTCCAAACAACAACCTGAACCTCCAGCTGCAGCCTCTGCCAGAAACCTGCACCGCCGCCTCCACCTGCAGATTCTGATAGACTGTAACAACCTGAATCTCCACCAACAGCCTCTGCCAGCAACCTGCAGCTGCCGTCTACATCTGCAAGTTGCTGGCAAAGGCTACAGGTGGAGATTTGGGATGCAGCCATCGCCTCCACCTGGAGGTTCTGACAGGGTGCTGCAGACTGAATCTCCACCAGGTGTGTATGTCTTGCACATAAAACTCATTCACAGCATTAGTATTGTAGTTAGTGCTGCACCATGGAATGTATTGTAACCTTCAGCAGCAGCCTCTTCCAGTGACCTGCACCACCCCCTCCACCTGCAGAATCCAGCAGACAGCTCCAGACCAAACCTCCATCTCGCAACCTGAACCTCCACCAACAGATGCTTCCAGCTCATCTCTGAAATATCTGCTTCCACCTGCAGATTATGACAGCTCCAGCTCAAACCTCCACCAGTAGCCTCCAGTGTCCAGCACCAGCCTCTGCCAGCAACCTGCAATGCCGCCTCCACCTGCAGATTCTAGCAGACAGTTCCAGCCCAGCCTCCAGCCTCCAACATCTGCCAGCAAGCTGAACCACACTCCACCTGCAGGTTCTGGCAGAGAGCTGCAGACTGAATCTCCACCTACACCTACACCAGGTATGTATGTCTTGCACATAAAACTCATTCACAGCAAAAACGGGTATTTGTTTTGGCAAATGTATTGTAAGTGTTTGCTGAATTTTTGGAAATATCAAAACAAACTACCAGTATTTTTTGTAATTAAATGTGTAGAGAATTTTCATTCTATCTCAGGGAAGGGTACCTTAAGGGAATTGCATATTGTTAAAAATGGACCTCCAGCACTTAAATGCACCTTTATTTCTTTTATTGTATTGAAGTGAATTTGCCTTATTCATTATTAGACCCCTATTAAACTTAAACCATTTTACTTATTCTGAGTTTCTTTGTACATATGACTAATTTTAATGTTTTTCTCATGTGTCATATTCTGATTCAAAGATAAAATAAAATGCTGTATTTTCACTGTCAAATGGTTTTTTGTCATTGCTATAATCTGAACATTATGACAACAATTGACCAACATGATGTAAAAATTCAGAGGGATGTCTGTGTACACTATTACTACATTAAAAGATATTATTATTGTCAAGCTTTTCTCATGTTATGTATACATTTCTTTATTTCTGAAGATCTTAAAGGTTGAAAAGTGAGTCGAAGTGAGCCAAACATTTATCTCATAGGCAGGGTCTATGTCCCATCCCAAACTGAAGGAAATGAACAGAGAGTCATTGACAAGTGTAAAGACAAAACTAAAGGCATGTTCTAATATGACAAATATACAGAGATAAGACTCAGGATTCATGACTACATCCAGTTGTTTTGTAGTTTAGTTTTTAGTATAGCTGCTTTAAGTTGAAATAACCGTTGTATTCTCATATTTATTCAGTTCCTCTGAAATAAAATGGATTTTATTTTTCCCCATCAGAAGAATAATTGACTCTAATCAGCTAAAAGACTTCAGAGTTGCATATATAAATATCCACACATTATTTCTTTAGGCATTATAGCCTCTATGCTGTGTCTTTAAGCACAATATCATTTAATATCATTAAAATAAATGGAGTAAATTTTAGGTATATTTTCCACTATATATACAAAAGCTAATTAGTTATATGATAACTAGTTATTTAAAAGAATGAAAGAGAAAAGATTTGTCATATGATACGACAAATGAATATGATAATTAGATATAGACTAGAGTTGATTGAAAAACTCAGCTGGCTGATATACAATTCTACTAGTTTCCTTGGTATAAAATCCAACTAAAATCTACGTTTTGAAACGTAAATTTGGGCTGAATTGATTCTTAATTGATCTTGTATAAATATGATTTAATTTAACGTTTGCTAAAATAATGTTTGTAAGCCTGCTTGTCTTCTACTTGTACTGATCTATGTACCTAGATATACAACATTTATTTTAATCTTTATTGCAGATGGAAATTAACCAAATTGAAACATTTTAAAGCTATTTAACCGTTTGGATGCGAGAGAGGGAAACAGTGTAGATGTGTTGTAAACTTTGATCAACTGTCTGCAGCTAGTTTACGACAGTCGGCAAGTTAGAGTGTTATTAGAGAGACATTTTTGATTTTTTAGGAGTGAGATATTGATCAAAGCAAGGTGAGGCTGTCGCGTCAGTCTGCTTCATTTTATTGTCCATGTTCTAAGATATCGGTCTCTGAAATGTCTGCCTCCATTACAACAGAAGTGACTATGGACAGTTTTCATAGGAATGGTTTCTTCAGTAGAAATGTTCCAAATGTTTTTACCGGATAAACCTGGAATCAGTGTGTAACAGCAAGCCTGTCTGATGTGTAAAAAGTACTGAAGATCAATTAACGTTAGATCCTCAATGATCCTTTTGGGGGATAAAAAAAGGAATGAAATGATCGGTGCTGTGCCACGTGCGTAAAATGCGCATGGCACGTCTCTGAGACGCACGTATCTGCTGCTGTATATTAGCTACAAGTAGGCAATTTCATGAACTTAAAGGAAAGAATACTAACAAACATTGCAGGGAACAAACAAAAGTATTGACGTTTCTGCAAAAAAGGGGAAAAAACGGATTACGCTCAGTGAACCACATTATTGGTAAAACTCATTAATGTAACCCGTCACAGACTCTGCATCACATCAAAAGTTGAATTTGACGGACATTATAATATATGTAAAATAGTAGAGATAGTAAAACAGACAAAACGTAATATACATAAAAAGGTGTTTTATGATTTTGGAGAGGTCTCTGTGTGTGCGCCTCGGTCAATTAAAGCCATTTAAAATTGCCTTTTACACTCTCTGTAATGTTTATGGACCAATGTCTGCGCTGAGATGGGAAAAAGCCCGACGATCAGACGTTGTCCTGTGTGACCATGAAACCCATATAGCTCTATGTTTTATCCAGGAGGGACTTAT
Source organism: Scomberomorus guttatus (assembly GCA_038419695.1). Taxonomy (NCBI): domain Eukaryota; kingdom Metazoa; phylum Chordata; class Actinopteri; order Scombriformes; family Scombridae; genus Scomberomorus; species Scomberomorus guttatus. The sequence continues at coordinate 23,937,403 of CM076461.1, forward strand.
TTGGCGTGAGATTTGTTTGGGTGGTGTGAGAGCGGACAGCGCCTCAACAAGGGCGCAAAAAGCGCAAGAGGTGGCAACCCAGATTAAATAGACTAGAACCTGTTTGAAAAATCTTGCAATTTAGCCTATTAGTCATATTAAAATGTGGCAGGAGCCTGCTCTGATATAGTAATCACATAAGGAGCTGTTCAAATACTTTAGGCCTTAAACCTGAAACCAAACGTATTGCCATAGAGGAGAGTATGACAGGATCTAAAGTCTGAGTCAGATCTAAACATTTCTTCATAGTTAGATATGGACTTGATCTCAGGCCTTGTGCAGGTTGATTGGATACAACTTTAGATTACAGAGGTGAGATGTGACTGTAAAAACAGATGTGTACAAAATGGACGCTGAGGATTCCATAGTTGCTATGTTTTATCTCCAGGTGCATCATTTCTATATGATCCTCATTCAAACGCAAACAAAACCAAACGGTCAAGAAAAGTTTTTCACAACTTTCACTCGACGATTTCTTCCAAATAAACGCTTCTGCTGAGGACTTCTTACATCCTGTTAAGGACTAAAGACTCACTGAGACTGACGAGAAAGAGAAAGCAAACTTCCATCATGGAAAATGTGAGATTTGAACACTGTGAAAGTCGGTGGTGTTTTCAATGTATTTTACCGTCGAGACTTTCAGAGCCCTCAAAGGTCACTGATGTTTTTCCAAAAGGCTCTGACATGAACACTCCCCCAACCCGGGGTCACATGATAAAAATAATATGTTGAAGGGCAAATTCGGATTAACTATGAATTACAGGAAAATGAAGCACCTGCGCATGTGCGTGTTATTTTACGGCAGTGATGCACATTGTCAGTACTGGACTGTACCAGCTCCATTTATACTGTATATTCATTAAAAATGAACAAAGATGCGCATAAAATAACGAAAATCACTGCCTCACTGACAATAATGTCATTATCTAATATATCTAATAAGATCATTAATATCGCCCAGCTCCCAGCTGAATTTAACTGCAGCACTGGAGTACCTGAAGTTAGTATATAATTCCCAGCAGATATGTGACATTATATTTTCAGACAGTATGGCAACATATTGATTTAAGGCTCTGTCCTGAAGAAGACCCCTGTGTCAAAATGTGCTTTTAAGACCTTCATTATTTCATTTTTGTCCTTACAAGTTGCATATTCTTAATTAAATACATTTATTCAGGTTACCACTGCAAATCTGCAGCACAGAAAAAGGGTACACACTGCACAGAGAGTGCAGATAATGTTTTCTCTGGGGTCTCCTGGCTCTGTTTATAGGCACATTTTAGGGAACAGAACTTTCCCTCATTTTGAGGGGGAAAGTTCAATTTTTTGCAGAAACGGTGAAATGAAATTCACATTATTCAGTGCCTTTTGTTGCATTTACTGTACTTGTGGAGCCTTGTTCTAACGTGTGTATTGTTGCAGTGTAATGTGTCCATTGCCCTGCAAGACCACAACTACTCGAGAAGCAGGAGAATCTCTGCACGCCGGGCAAGTGCCCCGAGCAAGTGTCCATGCTGCAGGAATGACCAGGTTAGACTTTTGAAGTTTCTTTTTTTTAAAGCCTTACAAAACATTTACTATTTAAGAATTATAAAAAAAATCAAAGAAATTAAATTCTTCCTGCATCCAGACTTGAATAAACTAAGGGTTATACCTCTAAAGTCCTGTAAATTGTGAAGGGTTTGTTACTTTTGAAAAGTCTTCATCAGTGCATCTAACACAGATTTTTCTCTTGTGAGACTGAAAAAGTATCCTCTGCTGAACTTCCCCAGGAGCAGAAGCACCAGCACTCTGCTACTGCTGCCAAACCTCCCCAGAAGAGGAAGCGGACCTCTGTGGCCCGTCCTTCCAAACCTTCTGCTGAACCCCCAGAGGTTTTGGCGTCCACTCCTCGGCCCTCCAGCCCAGCTGCTGACATTCCAGGGTTTCTGAATTTGATCCCTCGGTCCACCGTCCCACCTGCCGACCTGCCAGCGGTCTCAAATGTGGCCCCCGTCAGCCCCGGGCCCTCCGCTGCTCCCCTGCAAGATGACGGCCCTCTGATGATACACAACCGCTCAGTAGAAGAGTACCAGCAGATCTACCATGAAGTGGTAGATGACATGCTGAAGTATGTGTGAAAAATCATGACTCTTTCAATTAAATCATTGTCACATTTTTATTATCACTTAAAATCTATTGGTCATTTTTTCAATATATAAAAGCTTTTTAATCCCACATATCATGATTATTAAATGTTTGTTTCTTTATATCTTTACAGATACAAGAACGGCCGCTTGCGTCCGTACACTTTGGTGCTTGGCCGTCGTATCAAGCAGAAGCTGTGGGAGAGGCTGAATCGTCCCACGATTACGACATCAGCCAATGAAGACGGGCTTGAGAATGTTGACGTATCATACGGGGTTGGAGTCTATCCTCCCCGTTTTGATGTTGACATTTCAAGAGAACCACAGCCTGAGCAGCCACCAAAAAAAAGGGCTAAGAAACGAAACTGAACTGAAAGTATCAGTAGTGTGTAAATAGTTAAAGACATTAGAATAGTTCAATAAGATCAAATCTGTAAATAATATTGTAGTTTTAAGTTTTCTTAATGAGTAGAATTGTCTTGTTTCATCAGTAAATGCAGCTTCTGTCTGAACTCTTTTCCAGTTACACATCCAACCTGATTCCATCTGCTGTTCCAGCCTCCACCTGCAGTCTCAAGCTCCACCTGCAGATTCTGGAAGAAAATTACAGACACCTTCATCTACAACCTCTGCAAACCACCCAAAGTGCCCTGTTTCGTCCTCCACCAATAGCCTGTTTCAGCCTCCATCAGATCTAAACTGTGCCTCCAACTGACACCAGCCATCTGCTGTCCTAGCCTCCACCTGCAGACAGCAGATAACTGCAAACACATGCTCCACCTAAAACCTTTTCCAGCCAAATTCCAAACAACAACCTGAACCTCCCGCTGCAGCCTCTGCCAGCAATCTGCACCGCCACCTCCACCTGCAGATTCTGGCAGACAATTGCAACCCAAACCTTCGCCTGTGGCCTCTGTTAGCAATCTGCACCGCCACCTCCACCTGCAGATTCTGGCAGACAATTGCAGCCTAATCCTCCACCTACAGCCTCTGCCACAAACCTGTAGCCACCGCCTCCACCTGCAGATTGTGGCAGACAGCTGCAGCCTGGGTCTCCACCTAAGAAATTTACAGACACCTTCATCTACAACCTCCTCTGCAAACCACCCAAAGTGCCCTGTTTCGTCCTCCACCAATAGCCTGTTTCAGCCTCCATCAGGTCTAAACTGTGCCTCCAACTGACACCAGCCATCTGCTGTCCTAGCCTCCACCTGCAGACAGCAGATAGCTGCAAACACATGCTCCACCTAAAACCTTTTCCAGCCAAATTCCAAACAACAACAACCTGAACCTCCAGCTGCAGCTTCTGCCAGCAATCTGCACCACCAACTCCACCTGCAGATTCTGGCAGAGCACTGCAATCCAAACCTCCGCCTACAGCCTCCGTTTGCAATCTGTACTGCCGCCTCCACCTGCAGATTCTGGCAGAGAGCTGCAGACTGAATCTCCACCTGCAGCCTCTGCCAGAAATCTGTCTCACCACCTCCACCTGCAGGTTCTGACAGACACCTCCAGCCTTCAGCCTTCAGCCTCTGCCAGCAAGCTGCACTGCCACCTCCACCTGCAGATTCTGATAGACTGTAACAACCTGAATCTCCACCAACAGCCTCTGCCAGCAACCTGCAGCTGCCGTCTACATCTGCAAGTTGCTGGCAAAGGCTACAGGTGGAGATTTGGGATGCAGCCATCGCCTCCACCTGGAGGTTCTGGCAGGGTGCTGCAGACTGAATCTCCACCTACATCTACACCAGGTGTGTATGTCTTGCACATAAAACTCATTCACAGCATTAGTATTGTAGTTAGTGCTGCACCATGGAATGTATTGTAACCTTCAGCAGCAGCCTCTTCCAGTGACCTGCACCACCCCCTCCACCAGCAGAATCCAGCAGACAGCTCCAGCCCAAACCTCCATCTCCTGCCTCAACCAGCAAACTGCACCACCTCCTCCACCTACAGATTGTGGCAGAATGTTGCAACCTGAACCTCCACCAACAGATGCTTCCAGCTCATCTCTGAAATATCTGCTTCCACCTGCAGATTATGACAGCTCCAGCCCAAACCTCCACCTCCAGCCTCCAGTGTCCAGCACCAGCCTCTGCCAGCAACCTGCACTGCCGCCTCCACCTGCAGATTCTAGCAGACAGTTCCAGCCCAGCCTCCAGCCTCCAACATCTGCCAGCAAGCTGAACCACCCTCCACCTGCAGGTTCTGGCAGAGAGCTGCAGACTGAATCTCCACCTACACCTACACCAGGTATGTATGTCTTGCACATAAAACTCATTCACAGCATTAGTATTCACAGCAGTATTGTAGTTAGTGCTGCACCATGGAATGTATTGTATTATGTATATTTCTGGGCTGCATTGTGTCTTCTCACATTGAACCTTTGTACATCATGAGCACTACTAGATGGTGCTGTGTAGTTTCTTGTGTATTTTTAATAAGGATTTATGCCATGTGTGGAATATTTCTTGGATTACTACCGATTGTTTCTCTTTCTTTCTTAGTTTGAATATTTTTATTGTGTATGTTGGGTTTTGTGCACACGCTGCAAACAACTTTCCCTCTGAGATAATAATAAAGTTCATCTTAATCCTCCACTTGCAGATACTGGCAGAAAGCTGCAGCCCAAACCTCCACCTCCAGCCTCCAGCTTCTGCAAACTACCTGTACTGCTGCCTTCACCTGCGGATTCTGGCAGACAGCTGCAGCCCAAACCTCCAGCCTCCAGCTTCTGTAAGCTACCTGTACTGCTGCCTCCACCTGCAGATTCTGACAGACAGCTGCAGCCAGAACCTACACCAACTTCTTCTACTAGAAAGTTGAAGAGTCCCACTCCACCTGAAAGTTCTACCAAACTCCACTAACAGCTTCTTCCAGTCATCCACAGAACCAGCCTCCTCCTCCAGCCCACAGTAACCATCTGCTCCTCCAGCCAGTGACTAAAAACATGTAATTTATCCATGTCTGAGCCATGTTGTAGCTAAAACGATGTTTGAACATTTGGGAAGATAAAAAAAAACAAAAAATCGGTTTTTATGTCATGTATATTGTTTTGGCAAATGTATTGTAAGTGTTTGCTGAATTTTTGGAAATATCAAAACAAACTACCAGTATTTTATGTAATTAAATGTGTAGAGAATTTTCATTCTATCTCAGGGAAGGGTACCTTAAGGGAATTGCATATTGTTAAAAATGGACCTCCAGCACTTAAATGCACCTTTATTTATTTTATTGTATTGAAGTGAATTTGCCTTATTCATTATTAGACCCCTATTAAACTTAAACCATTTTTACTTATTCTGAGTTTATTTGCACATATGACTAATTTTAATGTTTTTCTCATGTGTCATATTCTGATTCAAAGATAAAATAAAATGCTGTATTTTCACTGTCAAATGATTTTTTTGTCATTGCTATAATCTGAACATTATGACAACAATTGACCAACATGATGTAAAAATTCAGAGGGATGTCTGTGTACACTATTACTACATTAAAAGATATTATTATTGTCAAGCTTTTGTCATGTTATGTTTACATTTCTTTATTTATGAAGATCTCAAAGGTTGAAAAGTGAGTCGAAGTCAGCCAAACATTTATCTCATAGGCAGGGTCTATGTCCCATCCCAAACTGAAGGAAATGAACAGAGAGTCATTGACAAGTGTAAAGACAAAACTAAAGGCATGTTCTACTATGACAAATATACAGAGATAAGACTCAGGATTCATGACTACATCCAGTTGTTTTGTAGTTTGTAGGTTCACTATAACTCCTGCTGGTTTTACACATCCATGGGGAATATGAAAATGTTGATTATAGCTGCTTTAAGTTGAAATAACCGTTGTATTCTCATATTTATTCAGTTCCTCTGAAATAAAATGGATTTCATTTTTCCCCATCAGAAGAATAATTTACTCTAATCAGCTAAAAGACTTCAGAGTTGCATATATAAATATCTACACATTATTTCTTTAAGCATTATAGCCTCTATGCTGTGTCTTTAAGCACAATATCATTTAATATCATTAAAATAAATGGAGTAAATTTTAGGTATATTTTCCACTATATATACAAAAGCTAATTAGTTATATGATAACTAGTTATTTAAAAGAATGAAAGAGAAAAGATTTGTCATATAATACGACAAATGAATATGATAATTAGATATAGACTAGAGTTGATTGAAAAACTCAGCTGGCTGATATACAATTCTACTAGTTTCCTTGGTATAAAATCCAACTAAAATCTACGTTTTGAAACGTAAATTTGGGCTGAATTGATTCTTAATTGATCTTGTATAAATATGATTTAATTTAACGTTTGCTAAAATAATGTTTGTAAGCCTGCTTGTCTTCTACTTGTACTGATCTATATACCTAGATATACAACATTTATTTTAATCCTTATTGCAGATGGAAATTAACCAAATTGAAACATTTTAAAGCTATTTAACCGTTTGGATGCGAGAGAGGGAAACAGTGTAGATGTGTTGTAAACTTTGATCAACTGTCTGCAGCTAGTTTACGACAGTCGGCAAGTTAGAGTGTTATTAGAGAGACATTTTTGATTTTTTAGGAGTGAGATATTGATCAAAGCAAGGTGAGGCTGTCGCGTCAGTCTGCTTCATTTTATTGTCCATGTTCTAAGATATCGGTCTCTGAAATGTCTGCCTCCATTACAACAGAAGTGACTATGGACAGTTTTCATAGGAATGGTTTCTTCAGTAGAAATGTTCCAAATGTTTTTACCGGATAAACCTGGAATCAGTGTGTAACAGCAAGCCTGTCTGATGTGTAAAAAGTACTGAAGATCAATTAACGTTAGATCCTCAATGATCCTTTTGGGGGATAAAAAAAGGAATGAAATGATCGGTGCTGTGCCACGTGCGTAAAATGCGCATGGCACGTCTCTGAGACGCACGTATCTGCTGCTGTATATTAGCTACAAGTAGGCAATTTCATGAACTTAAAGGAAAGAATACTAACAAACATTGCAGGGAACAAACAAAAGTATTGACGTTTCTGCAAAAAAGGGGAAAAAACGGATTACGCTCAGTGAACCACATTATTGGTAAAACTCATTAATGTAACCCGTCACAGACTCTGCATCACATCAAAAGTTGAATTTGACGGACATTATAATATATGTAAAATAGTAGAGATAGTAAAACAGACAAAACGTAATATACATAAAAAGGTGTTTTATGATTTTGGAGAGGTCTCTGTGTGTGCGCCTCGGTCAATTAAAGCCATTTAAAATTGCCTTTTACACTCTCTGTAATGTTTATGGACCAATGTCTGCGCTGAGATGGGAAAAAGCCCGACGATCAGACGTTGTCCTGTGTGACCATGAAACCCATATAGCTCTATGTTTTATCCAGGAGGGACTTATTTGGCGTGAGATTTGTTTGGGTGGTGTGAGAGCGGACAGCGCCTCAACAAGGGCGCAAAAAGCGCAAGAGGTGGCAACCCAGATTAAATAGACTAGAACCTGTTTGAAAAATCTTGCAATTTAGCCTATTAGTCATATTAAAATGTGGCAGGAGCCTGCTCTGATATAGTAATCACATAAGGAGCTGTTCAAATACTTTAGGCCTTAAACCTGAAACCAAACGTATTGCCATAGAGGAGAGTATGACAGGATCTAAAGTCTGAGTCAGATCTAAACATTTCTTCATAGTTAGATATGGACTTGATCTCAGGCCTTGTGCAGGTTGATTGGATACAACTTTAGATTACAGAGGTGAGATGTGACTGTAAAAACAGATGTGTACAAAATGGACGCTGAGGATTCCATAGTTGCTATGTTTTATCTCCAGGTGCATCATTTCTATATGATCCTCATTCAAACGCAAACAAAACCAAACGGTCAAGAAAAGTTTTTCACAACTTTCACTCGACGATTTCTTCCAAATAAACGCTTCTGCTGAGGACTTCTTACATCCTGTTAAGGACTAAAGACTCACTGAGACTGACGAGAAAGAGAAAGCAAACTTCCATCATGGAAAATGTGAGATTTGAACACTGTGAAAGTCGGTGGTGTTTTCAATGTATTTTACCGTCGAGACTTTCAGAGCCCTCAAAGGTCACTGATGTTTTTCCAAAAGGCTCTGACATGAACACTCCCCCAACCCGGGGTCACATGATAAAAATAATATGTTGAAGGGCAAATTCGGATTAACTATGAATTACAGGAAAATGAAGCACCTGCGCATGTGCGTGTTATTTTACGGCAGTGATGCACATTGTCAGTACTGGACTGTACCAGCTCCATTTATACTGTATATTCATTAAAAATGAACAAAGATGCGCATAAAATAACGAAAATCACTGCCTCACTGACAATAATGTCATTATCTAATATATCTAATAAGATCATTAATATCGCCCAGCTCCCAGCTGAATTTAACTGCAGCACTGGAGTACCTGAAGTTAGTATATAATTCCCAGCAGATATGTGACATTATATTTTCAGACAGTATGGCAACATATTGATTTAAGGCTCTGTCCTGAAGAAGACCCCTGTGTCAAAATGTGCTTTTAAGACCTTCATTATTTCATTTTTGTCCTTACAAGTTGCATATTCTTAATTAAATACATTTATTCAGGTTACCACTGCAAATCTGCAGCACAGAAAAAGGGTACACACTGCACAGAGAGTGCAGATAATGTTTTCTCTGGGGTCTCCTGGCTCTGTTTATAGGCACATTTTAGGGAACAGAACTTTCCCTCATTTTGAGGGGGAAAGTTCAATTTTTTGCAGAAACGGTGAAATGAAATTCACATTATTCAGTGCCTTTTGTTGCATTTACTGTACTTGTGGAGCCTTGTTCTAACGTGTGTATTGTTGCAGTGTAATGTGTCCATTGCCCTGCAAGACCACAACTACTCGAGAAGCAGGAGAATCTCTGCACGCCGGGCAAGTGCCCCGAGCAAGTGTCCATGCTGCAGGAATGACCAGGTTAGACTTTTGAAGTTTCTTTTTTTTAAAGCCTTACAAAACATTTACTATTTAAGAATTATAAAAAAAATCAAAGAAATTAAATTCTTCCTGCATCCAGACTTGAATAAACTAAGGGTTATACCTCTAAAGTCCTGTAAATTGTGAAGGGTTTGTTACTTTTGAAAAGTCTTCATCAGTGCATCTAACACAGATTTTTCTCTTGTGAGACTGAAAAAGTATCCTCTGCTGAACTTCCCCAGGAGCAGAAGCACCAGCACTCTGCTACTGCTGCCAAACCTCCCCAGAAGAGGAAGCGGACCTCTGTGGCCCGTCCTTCCAAACCTTCTGCTGAACCCCCAGAGGTTTTGGCGTCCACTCCTCGGCCCTCCAGCCCAGCTGCTGACATTCCAGGGTTTCTGAATTTGATCCCTCGGTCCACCGTCCCACCTGCCGACCTGCCAGCGGTCTCAAATGTGGCCCCCGTCAGCCCCGGGCCCTCCGCTGCTCCCCTGCAAGATGACGGCCCTCTGATGATACACAACCGCTCAGTAGAAGAGTACCAGCAGATCTACCATGAAGTGGTAGATGACATGCTGAAGTATGTGTGAAAAATCATGACTCTTTCAATTAAATCATTGTCACATTTTTATTATCACTTAAAATCTATTGGTCATTTTTTCAATATATAAAAGCTTTTTAATCCCACATATCATGATTATTAAATGTTTGTTTCTTTATATCTTTACAGATACAAGAACGGCCGCTTGCGTCCGTACACTTTGGTGCTTGGCCGTCGTATCAAGCAGAAGCTGTGGGAGAGGCTGAATCGTCCCACGATTACGACATCAGCCAATGAAGACGGGCTTGAGAATGTTGACGTATCATACGGGGTTGGAGTCTATCCTCCCCGTTTTGATGTTGACATTTCAAGAGAACCACAGCCTGAGCAGCCACCAAAAAAAAGGGCTAAGAAACGAAACTGAACTGAAAGTATCAGTAGTGTGTAAATAGTTAAAGACATTAGAATAGTTCAATAAGATCAAATCTGTAAATAATATTGTAGTTTTAAGTTTTCTTAATGAGTAGAATTGTCTTGTTTCATCAGTAAATGCAGCTTCTGTCTGAACTCTTTTCCAGTTACACATCCAACCTGATTCCATCTGCTGTTCCAGCCTCCACCTGCAGTCTCAAGCTCCACCTGCAGATTCTGGAAGAAAATTACAGACACCTTCATCTACAACCTCTGCAAACCACCCAAAGTGCCCTGTTTCGTCCTCCACCAATAGCCTGTTTCAGCCTCCATCAGATCTAAACTGTGCCTCCAACTGACACCAGCCATCTGCTGTCCTAGCCTCCACCTGCAGACAGCAGATAACTGCAAACACATGCTCCACCTAAAACCTTTTCCAGCCAAATTCCAAACAACAACCTGAACCTCCCGCTGCAGCCTCTGCCAGCAATCTGCACCGCCACCTCCACCTGCAGATTCTGGCAGACAATTGCAACCCAAACCTTCGCCTGTGGCCTCTGTTAGCAATCTGCACCGCCACCTCCACCTGCAGATTCTGGCAGACAATTGCAGCCTAATCCTCCACCTACAGCCTCTGCCACAAACCTGTAGCCACCGCCTCCACCTGCAGATTGTGGCAGACAGCTGCAGCCTGGGTCTCCACCTAAGAAATTTACAGACACCTTCATCTACAACCTCCTCTGCAAACCACCCAAAGTGCCCTGTTTCGTCCTCCACCAATAGCCTGTTTCAGCCTCCATCAGGTCTAAACTGTGCCTCCAACTGACACCAGCCATCTGCTGTCCTAGCCTCCACCTGCAGACAGCAGATAGCTGCAAACACATGCTCCACCTAAAACCTTTTCCAGCCAAATTCCAAACAACAACAACCTGAACCTCCAGCTGCAGCTTCTGCCAGCAATCTGCACCACCAACTCCACCTGCAGATTCTGGCAGAGCACTGCAATCCAAACCTCCGCCTACAGCCTCCGTTTGCAATCTGTACTGCCGCCTCCACCTGCAGATTCTGGCAGAGAGCTGCAGACTGAATCTCCACCTGCAGCCTCTGCCAGAAATCTGTCTCACCACCTCCACCTGCAGGTTCTGACAGACACCTCCAGCCTTCAGCCTTCAGCCTCTGCCAGCAAGCTGCACTGCCACCTCCACCTGCAGATTCTGATAGACTGTAACAACCTGAATCTCCACCAACAGCCTCTGCCAGCAACCTGCAGCTGCCGTCTACATCTGCAAGTTGCTGGCAAAGGCTACAGGTGGAGATTTGGGATGCAGCCATCGCCTCCACCTGGAGGTTCTGGCAGGGTGCTGCAGACTGAATCTCCACCTACATCTACACCAGGTGTGTATGTCTTGCACATAAAACTCATTCACAGCATTAGTATTGTAGTTAGTGCTGCACCATGGAATGTATTGTAACCTTCAGCAGCAGCCTCTTCCAGTGACCTGCACCACCCCCTCCACCAGCAGAATCCAGCAGACAGCTCCAGCCCAAACCTCCATCTCCTGCCTCAACCAGCAAACTGCACCACCTCCTCCACCTACAGATTGTGGCAGAATGTTGCAACCTGAACCTCCACCAACAGATGCTTCCAGCTCATCTCTGAAATATCTGCTTCCACCTGCAGATTATGACAGCTCCAGCCCAAACCTCCACCTCCAGCCTCCAGTGTCCAGCACCAGCCTCTGCCAGCAACCTGCACTGCCGCCTCCACCTGCAGATTCTAGCAGACAGTTCCAGCCCAGCCTCCAGCCTCCAACATCTGCCAGCAAGCTGAACCACCCTCCACCTGCAGGTTCTGGCAGAGAGCTGCAGACTGAATCTCCACCTACACCTACACCAGGTATGTATGTCTTGCACATAAAACTCATTCACAGCATTAGTATTCACAGCAGTATTGTAGTTAGTGCTGCACCATGGAATGTATTGTATTATGTATATTTCTGGGCTGCATTGTGTCTTCTCACATTGAACCTTTGTACATCATGAGCACTACTAGATGGTGCTGTGTAGTTTCTTGTGTATTTTTAATAAGGATTTATGCCATGTGTGGAATATTTCTTGGATTACTACCGATTGTTTCTCTTTCTTTCTTAGTTTGAATATTTTTATTGTGTATGTTGGGTTTTGTGCACACGCTGCAAACAACTTTCCCTCTGAGATAATAATAAAGTTCATCTTAATCCTCCACTTGCAGATACTGGCAGACAGCTGCAGCCCAAACCTCCACCTCCAGCCTCCAGCTTCTGCAAACTACCTGTACTGCTGCCTTCACCTGCGGATTCTGGCAGACAGCTGCAGCCCAAACCTCCAGCCTCCAGCTTCTGTAAGCTACCTGTACTGCTGCCTCCACCTGCAGATTCTGACAGACAGCTGCAGCCAGAACCTACACCAACTTCTTCTACTAGAAAGTTGAAGAGTCCCACTCCACCTGAAAGTTCTACCAAACTCCACTAACAGCTTCTTCCAGTCATCCACAGAACCAGCCTCCTCCTCCAGCCCACAGTAACCATCTGCTCCTCCAGCCAGTGACTAAAAACATGTAATTTATCCATGTCTGAGCCATGTTGTAGCTAAAACGATGTTTGAACATTTGGGAAGATAAAAAAAAACAAAAAATCGGTTTTTATGTCATGTATATTGTTTTGGCAAATGTATTGTAAGTGTTTGCTGAATTTTTGGAAATATCAAAACAAACTACCAGTATTTTATGTAATTAAATGTGTAGAGAATTTTCATTCTATCTCAGGGAAGGGTACCTTAAGGGAATTGCATATTGTTAAAAATGGACCTCCAGCACTTAAATGCACCTTTATTTATTTTATTGTATTGAAGTGAATTTGCCTTATTCATTATTAGACCCCTATTAAACTTAAACCATTTTTACTTATTCTGAGTTTATTTGCACATATGACTAATTTTAATGTTTTTCTCATGTGTCATATTCTGATTCAAAGATAAAATAAAATGCTGTATTTTCACTGTCAAATGATTTTTTTGTCATTGCTATAATCTGAACATTATGACAACAATTGACCAACATGATGTAAAAATTCAGAGGGATGTCTGTGTACACTATTACTACATTAAAAGATATTATTATTGTCAAGCTTTTGTCATGTTATGTTTACATTTCTTTATTTATGAAGATCTCAAAGGTTGAAAAGTGAGTCGAAGTGAGCCAAACATTTATCTCATAGGCAGGGTCTATGTCCCATCCCAAACTGAAGGAAATGAACAGAGAGTCATTGACAAGTGTAAAGACAAAACTAAAGGCATGTTCTACTATGACAAATATACAGAGATAAGACTCAGGATTCATGACTACATCCAGTTGTTTTGTAGTTTGTAGGTTCACTATAACTCCTGCTGGTTTTACACATCCATGGGGAATATGAAAATGTTGATTATAGCTGCTTTAAGTTGAAATAACCGTTGTATTCTCATATTTATTCAGTTCCTCTGAAATAAAATGGATTTCATTTTTCCCCATCAGAAGAATAATTTACTCTAATCAGCTTAAAGACTTCAGAGTTGCATATATAAATATCTACACATTATTTCTTTAAGCATTATAGCCTCTATGCTGTGTCTTTAAGCACAATATCATTTAATATCATTAAAATAAATGGAGTAAATTTTAGGTATATTTTCCACTATATATACAAAAGCTAATTAGTTATATGATAACTAGTTATTTAAAAGAATGAAAGAGAAAAGATTTGTCATATAATACGACAAATGAATATGATAATTAGATATAGACTAGAGTTGATTGAAAAACTCAGCTGGCTGATATACAATTCTACTAGTTTCCTTGGTATAAAATCCAACTAAAATCTACGTTTTGAAACGTAAATTTGGGCTGAATTGATTCTTAATTGATCTTGTATAAATATGATTTAATTTAACGTTTGCTAAAATAATGTTTGTAAGCCTGCTTGTCTTCTACTTGTACTGATCTATATACCTAGATATACAACATTTATTTTAATCCTTATTGCAGATGGAAATTAACCAAATTGAAACATTTTAAAGCTATTTAACCGTTTGGATGCGAGAGAGGGAAACAGTGTAGATGTGTTGTAAACTTTGATCAACTGTCTGCAGCTAGTTTACGACAGTCGGCAAGTTAGAGTGTTATTAGAGAGACATTTTTGATTTTTTAGGAGTGAGATATTGATCAAAGCAAGGTGAGGCTGTCGCGTCAGTCTGCTTCATTTTATTGTCCATGTTCTAAGATATCGGTCTCTGAAATGTCTGCCTCCATTACAACAGAAAAACAATTTATATTACTTAACCACACCTAGATTAGATATAACAAGGTACTGTATGAAAATCACTTTGTCAAACATTTGAAATACAAAAACTATTACCTTCCTTACATCAAAAATACTTTCAACAGACCATTGTTACTAATTTTTATGCAAGTTGTGCTGAACTGAAACCCCAAATATTAAAGCTGCTGGTTCTGTCACGCAAAACATGCTGTAAGTCTGGAAATGGTGCTGTGCACCAGCAGGAGTGGATTGTTACAGAAGACATTGCTCAGGTTCTCTTCTTGTGATAATGATGCACTGAATTTGGTGTTGGTTTGAGTTCATTTAGAAACAGAAACTAATAAAAAATACTTCAGGGATGGGGATTATCATTCATTGTCCATCATTATCTTAATTATATTTATCAATGAATCCAGATGAATCCAATCAGTTAGCTAAACTCCAAGCATGCCTTAAGGGCATAAAAAACCTCGATGTTCTGCTACTTAACTCAGACAAAACTGAAGTTATCGTGCTTGGCCCTAAACACTTTAGAAACACATTATCTAATGATACAGCTACCGTGGACTTCAGCACCACCGTAAGGAATCTGGGGGTCATCTTTGATCAGGATGTGTCCTTCAACTCCCACATAAAACAAGTTTCAAGGACTGCCTTTTTTCACATACGTAACATTGCAAAAATCAGGTACATCCTGTCTCAAAATGATGCAGAAAAACTAGTCCACACATTTCTTACTTCTAGGCTGGATTATTGCAATTCCTTATTATCAGGCTGCCCCAACAAGACTTACTTACTTGTGGTTCTTAAAGTCTCCAAAAGTAGAATAGGAGGCAGACTTCAGCTGTCAGGCTCCTCTCCTGTTCAACCATCTTCCAGATTTGGTCTGGGGGGCAGACAGCCTCTCTACGTTTAAGAGTAGGCTTAAAATATTCCTTTTTGATAAAGCTCATAGTTAGAGCTCCATGGTCTGGCAACAGACCACAGAGTTAAGATCCATGGGAATGAAGTCACAAGAATATCAACGTCCACTCAGAGACAGAATTTATATTAGTAAGATTAAACAATTCAGGTTGGATGAAGAACACTCATATAAAACTTATTTAATGGCAACTATCTTCAGTTAGTCCACAGAAGCACATAAATAAAATACATTAGTGGAATAAGTGTTAAAGAAAATTTGTCAACCTTTCATGTAAATGCAATCTGCAGATTTTGTACCAAAATTCTGTTGTAGCTACATTTTATATTTACAATCAGTTTACAACACGTACTGGGAGCAGCGCAGAGACCCTGGCTTCAGTAAAATGGACTTCTCTGTGTTGTGGTGACCTCTGGATTTAACCAAACCTCTCCACTACAACTTCTCATAGAGAGGGAAGTATAAAACTGACCAGAGACCAGCCTCGAAGTGTCCTGACCTGGTTAACATGAATCACTCAGTGTCATGGTAATCAAACCAATATGGACTTCCTGCTTCCTCTTTTAGGACTTGTGTTGGTTTTGTTTCCATTTATTATGTTTATCCTTTAGGGTACATTTTTCTCTTGTCATTATCACAGTTGTTATTTACATGGTGTCGGTGTCAGACTAAAGATTTATATCATTATGTTCTGTCGCATCTCAACATTTACCAAAGTGCCTTTTATTGCAGTGCTGCACTCAATCAACTGCTGTAGCAGTTATGCAAAAACACTTTTATTTAGAGACTTTAAAAACTGCTCTTTTGGATGATGTCAGTATGGACTACTGGAGAGAAAAGGATCAGGGATGAAAGTGAACTTTTTCAAAAGGTCAAAAGTTGCTCAAGTATTTGTTTATCCAGTCAACATCATGACTCCAGCGTCACAACCTTGTGATCAGATGTTCTCTTTATAAAAGAGTGACTTCAGCCTTTCAGTATGCTGCCTTGTTATAATCATGTCATGACTGTCAGGGACTGTGGATACAATTTATCACTGAGGTAAACAGCAATAATACTCCACATTCAAAGAAGGTAATAAACTGTACAATGAATGGACAAGTTATGCTGCGTCACACTGTGTTTGTTTTTGTATGAGTGAGGGTTAAGCCACAATTTTGGTTGTTTGTTAGTTTCTGTAACTGCTAAAAAATGAGAAAGTCTCTCCAAAAGGTAATGATCACCAACTATCACTCCTTTGAAATGATTTTAAGTGAAAGATACTGTAAGAATTGTGATATTAGGATTGGATTTAATAGTAAAGCAACACAGAAAACCAGCATATAAAGGAACCACCTTGCTACTTTCCCAAAAATTGATCATTGTTGAAATTAAATTGTTGTTGAACACCAGTCAAGACAGTTAAAAGCACTGAAAGAGATAATATTACCTTACTAAATAATTAAATGATGACAAATATATAAACAGAACATTTAGTTAGATTTTTTATTACTTAGGCCAATTTTTTTGTGCAGTGGCTGTAGCCTATCCCAGCTAACTTTAAGCTGTGTGATAGACTGGCGACTTGTTCATGATTGTATTATTTTAGTGAGGCCAATTAACCTAATCTGCATGTCTTTGGGACTGTAGGAGGAAACCGGAGCACCCGGAGAAAACCTACCTGGCACGGGGAGAACATGCAAACTCCACACAGACAGACTCCAGCAGGTTCTTATTAAAATCTGCTAAAATCTGCTTCCTGTAAGGTAACAGTGCTAACCACTGCACCTCCGTGCCAGCCTAAAGACCACTACTGCACCATTTTTCTAAGGATCTTCTCCAGTGGGGTCCTGTCTTTCACTGGGATCACCTTATTCCACAGGCCGGTAAACTCCCTCTGGTGGACAAGTGTCTGGAGCATCTTATGACCGTAGTGCCTGTACAGAAATACATTTCTCAGTTAGCATTTCAGAGCATGAACAGAAAGATATAAGACTAAGACTGAAAGACATTTTTCACAAGAACCACTAACATTAGATCATGCAAAACTTAGTTACCCACCTGACTTCTGGTGCAGCATCCACAGACATTTTACCCACAGCAGACAGGAAACGCTCTGTGAAGGTCTTCCCTCCTGTCAAGATGCGCTCCTCCCCGACAACTTCTCCCAGCTGGTGGAGGTGCTGGGCTGTGCTCCCCCTCACTGCAGCACAAAGATGACTGAGAAAGAACAAAGACAGACAGGGAAATGTGAGAATAATCCTGCGACTATGTTTCATTTCATTTACTTTAAATGTTGCTTGTACTACACTTCCTACTAAATTCTGATCACTGTATCTCCTCTTACCTCAGCCCTGTGTTGAGTAGAGCGGAAATAACTCTACCAGGACTGCACCCGTCCACCAGCGCATCCAAGGCAAGGTTGGCGTGCTGGTGAATGAAGCTGTTCGTTGTCGATGCCAGCTTCAGCAGCAGGGTGCGTCCTGTCCTCTCTGCCTCTGGATCCATGGCCTTCCCCAGGTTGACGTGGAGTTCAGCTATTGTCTCCATGGCAGCACACGCCACACTAGAGCGCAGATTGTTCACCTAGATAATAAGAAAGAACATCAGTCAGTACTTCTGCGTGCACAGTAAAGGTAGATGCACTTGTAAAAAAAATGAGAACTGCATGTAACACAAAGACAAACAGAGATAAAGAGGAAAATGTCTACGCTACCTCTTCTACGAGGGCCAGGCAGACTTCATGCAGTTTAGTCTGCAGAAGTTGTGGATGGTGTTTGACCAGCGCTTGAACAGATTTCAGTCCATCCATTTTCTTCATCCTGTATTTAGATGACAAACATTTTTGAAAAGTGTTAATCATTGCTTCAGAAACAAATGCTGCTGAATAAACTGTTTAAAATCTTTCTCTACACTTCTATAGTGTCGGTGTCTTACCAGTCATCCGATTTGAGCTGCTCGAAGCAGAGGGAGAGGCTCTCTGCAGGCATGGCCAGAGGCTGGAGCTCATCCTGGCACGCTCTTTTGTCAGCCTTTAGGGGGCGGAGGTTTGTCCCGCGACGAGGTTCCCTCTTAGGTGGGGCAGCTTTAGGTGGAGGCGCTGGAACAGCAGGTGTCCTTGCTGCGATCTTTCTGGGAGCTGCTGGGGGTCGAGGTGAAGGGAGGCTGACGAGCTGGAATTGTTGCACAAACTCCTCAACCTTTCCTTTATGTGACCTTAGCCTGCATCCCTCAGCTACCTCCTTGTCTGTTTAGATTAAAAAGAAAATATTTATTATGACTGAAATTTCCACCTGTTTGCTGTTATCACATCTTCACCTATTTCCATTCAAGCTTGCATAATGTTAGTCATTCTCACTTAACAGTATAAACTTACATTGTCCACCGTGGTTTGCAGACAACACCGGGAGACGAGACGGTCTCCTGGTTGCTGGAGCTGCTGTGGGGGGAGGAGTAGGGGTGAAGGGGCACATCTTTGGAATAGCCCTCAGCTCCGTGGGAGTGTGTGTGTCCACAGAGCTGAGGCTGTCCACGGAGCAGATGGAGCTGACTGAGCTTGGCCTCCTGGCTTCAGTCGTAGCCATCTGAGAGGCAAGCACTGCCTTCTCGCTGCCCAGATGCAACTTTTCGTCATCCTCTTCATTCAGTTGCAATCTCTCCATAACCAAATGGTAGAGGGCATCCTGTGAAGCGCACAGACTCTCTGCGCTTTCCTCCAACATCTGGTTGGTGCTGGTCCTCTGGCTGCTGTTTCTCTCCACAATCGGAGGTAGCCTGATCCTCCTTCCTCGCTGAGAGGATCCAGGGCTCCTTCTCGGTACAGCTGGGGGCTGAGGTGAGGGGAGGGTGTCATGCTGGTTGGAGATTCCCAGTCTCTTCAACACAGCATTGCAGATGGCTTTCTGTGATGCGCACAGCCTCTCTGCGCTTTCAATCAGCACAGCCCTGCGAACCATTTGAGCATTTTGGTTGGCCAGGGTGCTGGACTGACAGTCGGAGCCACATCCTCTCCTGTGGCTCTCAGGTGCCTGTGAAAAAAATATAGATTGAGTCATTGGGAATAATTACACAGTTGAATTATATTATATTATATTAAATGGTACTCTAAATTTATATACTTTATTACTATACCATTGCATACTACATTTCATTATACCACACTACACTATGTGACTTGGCACAGTAATCTAAGGAAACTACACTTATGCTTAAAACTTTGGCACATAATGCACAAAGGTTGAATAAAATATTGTACTGTGTAAAGCTTTCTAATTTCCTAATCTGTTATTGTATTCTGATATATAACCTTGTTGTAGACATGAATGTCTGAAAAATCAATTCTGTCATTTATCTGAATTGGTGTTCTTAACTTTTTGTAGTAAAATTTGAAAATGCTTGTGTTGACATTTGATCAAAATCAAAACTGTTTAAATTAAAAACATTTTTGGACAAAATAGTGCTCCCTCATCTCTGTCATCAAAATGTGGCCTAAATCTAGATCTGTGTTAGTCAGCATCAGCTTTAACATCTTTCTGTGTGTTTAGGTCATATTTCTTTGTGCATGATTAACTGCACAAATAAACCATATTGACATATTGAGTGACCAACAAAGTTAAATTTATGACCATATCTCATTATAAGGCAATACATTAACACATTTTGCATCACCTGTATGCTTTCTTCACTTCAAATTGCCTGGAAATGTTATTGAGATATAAACAGGGTTATATGGCTTTTTTTTTTACTTCTCCTGCTTAGTGCAGGAAATCTTTGTTGCCTTCTGTCTGCTGAAACCTTAAATAACCCCTCCAGGCATGTTTGAAGACATCAAATTATTCTGCTTTGAATCTACTCTTTCAAAGCAGAATCTACTCTGACATCTACTCTTTATTCCTCATTGGAAAAATACAGAATCTATGAATATGCAAATATTTTCATTTCAGTATTTTAACTGCTGGACATCTTGTTGTGCACAAGATGTCCAACAGAAAAGTCCATTCTCAGTGTATGTCCACTGGAGGCTCCAAGTGTCCACATCACTATTTGCGATGTCACAAACCCTGCTCATAATGTTAGGTTCATACCTTAAACTGAGAGGTTTAAGGTGAGCACAGAGAAACTTTCCACTCTCAGCAGATCAATGTGAAAACAGCCTTCTAGTGTCAAACTCTGCACAGACATCATTCTGCACAGTGACGCTCAAACAACGGTGTAGATTTGGTTTGATCTTTGGTAGGGACATTTTTTGTCAGATTGCTGAAATAAACACTTGTGTAAGTACACTTGCTCTCTATCTCTCTTTTCTTGTTCATATGTGCACATGTGCACAAATACACACACATCAGCCTTTAAAATATAACCCAGTTGAGTGAAAGTTAATTTGAGGCAGAAAAAAGTGACTAGTTATAGGCTGCAATCACTTTGTGGCAAAGAGAAAACTGCCTGATACTGGTTGTATTGGCCCTTTAGAGGTTTTTCTGGTTTATCTGGAACATAAAGCAGGAAAAATATGCTTACTCATTAGAATGATTGCAAAGGGGATCAATTTCTTTATTTCATATGTAACTTACATCCATCAAGTCATGTTAATCCGAGTCTTGTATCCAAATATAAACAATGATAGTAGGCATACCAAATACATATGAACATAGGTAACTTTTTAAAAAATGAGACAAGGACACTATATACAATTTAATATTTTATTTATCATCCATATTTGCCATTACAGCCAAAATACATGTACTTTAAACATAAATATTTTGCTTCTGAAACTGGCTGGGTAACTGAATATGTGTACATCCAAATTGCTATATTCATAATTGAGTAAATCACCACAGCTCACTGAAAGAAATCGGCATTCGTCACAGGCAAATATTGCCTATAATCATGTAAATATATCCTGTATGGGATACGCATCCAGCCAACCACTGAGTAAAGCCTGATTACTATCTAAACTGCAGAGACTTCCTTTGGCGATTATTCAGTTGCTACAAAGTTTCACAAAGATATAACTTCACTATTACCACAAGGATAAAGTCGTATTTTGCACTTTATAACGGCTTGATCCAGATAACAGCTTAAACAGGCTGTGAGCGCTCCCATGGACGGCAATCAGTTTCTGGGGGACGATCAATAACTTTCTGTCACGACACCTGAATTGATTCATAGGACCAAGGACAGGGCCCACACAGGTGTCTGCTTCAGATGTTTTTGTTCTGGTCTGTTAAAAACATGGTACTGCGCTCTGTGACCACCCTGCATATTATCCTGGTGAAATAAAGCCAAAATCCAGCTGTAAAACATTTCTAAATTGCTTCACAAATGTTAATGCTAGCTTAAAGGTTCTGTATACACTGTTGTATGAGTGGTACAATTTTTAACTTTATAACCATTTTTAACTTTTTTATTTTTAATTTTAAGCTCCAGTTACTAGGGAGATCAAATGCTGGTCTGCCCAATTATATATATATAATATTTTAATCTTCAATCTCCTTTTCATCCTTATTAGTATTTTATATTTTATTATTTAATCTTTTTAGCACGTACAAATAAATAATCACTTTTTAGCAGCACATTTGTGTGTAGCACTTGTCCTCTTATTTCCAAAAAATGTTTACTAGACACCACAGGCATTGATAGACATCTGTTGACTCTAACTAACATGACACATGAAATCCCAGTGAGAAATGGTTAGTAAAAGTTAGTAGCTGTAATTACACTAACTCAGGTTACACATAATTAGCACTTGCAGGTAATGAGAAATGACCTGTGTGTGTGTCCCAGACCAACAAGACAGCACTGGCTCAAGGAACCTGGAGCCTGGATGATTAGCTTAGTTAGCTTAGCCAACTGGATGCAGGGACACTAGTCAGTTATTCGGCAAAAAATAATTACAGCACTAGCTCCCCGTGTTGTTACAAGTAAGATATGTGTTAAGTGATTAGCTTTAGAGGTGCTGATAGGCATATTTTATTTGGACAAAGCCAGCCTTTCTGTTCCCCCTGCTATGTACTGATTAAGCTAGGCTAACCACCCTGGCTCCAGCCACACACACAAAAAGTGGTATTCTGTCTCCTTAAGTAACTCTTGGCAAGAAAGCAAATACAGAGTTTCACATCCTCTCTAATTATTTTTTTAAGAACACCCCCTGCCCACCCTCCACCCCCAAACATATGCGTGCATGAATTTCTGGCAGTGACCCCCTCTCATTCAGGGCTAATTATTACATTAGCATGTATGAAATTCCCGCTGTTCGTCATACGTCTTAGTCTTTACAGCTGGGTCATGTTATACTATACTGTATTTCACCTAGAATTATTTCAAAGGAGGGACACTTTGACAGACAAGTGTGGTATAATTTCTAAGACCTGTGATGTGCTGAAGGGAACAAATGCAAAGCAAAATGATGATTATGATGCATGATGAGCATTAAGCAGAAATATGCTGAAATATTAATTAATTAAAGTCAAGAGGCGTAACCTCTGAAGGCCCAACAGTATAAATAAAGGAGCACAGGCCCTTACCAACTCAGAGTGTTTTTGGTGAACCTTGCGAACACTTCAAAACTGCTCTCCTTTATTTGACTGGCATTAAAGAACATTTTGCTGCTCTGAGCTATGACCCCTGATGATTTTTTGGACACCAAAGAGAAGTTTTTCCTGAGCTGATTTT
Organism: Scomberomorus guttatus; assembly: GCA_038419695.1. NCBI lineage: Eukaryota > Metazoa > Chordata > Actinopteri > Scombriformes > Scombridae > Scomberomorus > Scomberomorus guttatus. The sequence continues at coordinate 23,960,390 of CM076461.1, forward strand.
TGGGATATCTAAAACTTCTTCAAACGGAGATCCAGAGTTTTATTACTTCACAAGCAGGTATTTTATGACTTAATTTTTGTATCTGCAACCTACTTTTAATGAGACTTGAATTAAAAATGCATTTTGTCTGTCTCCACTCTTATTTATTTTATACACCAACAACTGTATAAGTCAGCAGTCCAACAGATTTTTGATCAAGTACGCTGATGCTACAGCTTTACTTTGCCTTTTAACTGACAAAGAGACAGGACACGGTCCTGGAGGAGTTTGTACAATGGTGCAAAGACTCTAATCTAATCCTCAACACTAATAAAACAAACGAAATGTACATTGATTTTAGAAATAATTAATCACCAGCACAACCAACATTGAGGGTATTATGACATTCTGCGTCCTCTGTTGGCATGGTGATGCTATTGCAGCCCAGCAAAATTGTGAGCATTGCCGGAAAAACAAAAGGCATTAAGCAAGACAGCCGTAGCGACATGTACAAAATCTGTTCCCTTTCAAAGATTGACATCCTGCTACTTCACCCACAACACCTCCTTTTTAGTGAGCTTCAGCCCCTTCCATCAGGCCGACGGCTTCGGGCCCCCAGCTGCAAAAGTAACAGAGTGAGGATTTCCTTTATCCTATCAGTCATAGCACTCTATAACACACACGCAGCTGAAGGGGATGTATGTCTTGCACATAAAAACTCCTGATAGCAGTGCTATAGTCAGTGCTGCACAGTGGAAAGTATCATATCTCTGGGATGCATTGTGTCTTCTCCCACACTGAATCTCTGTACTCCATAAGCACTGCTGGACGGTGCTGTGTAGTAGTTCTGTGTAGTAGATTTTTCAGATTGCTTTATTCTTCTTAGTCTGTATGTTTCTTTTATTGTGTATGTTAAGTTTTTGTGTAACACTGCAGACCAATTTCTCTCTGGGATAATAATAAAGTTAATCTTAATCTTAAAAGAGAAAAAGTGCTGGCTGAACCATCTCACGTCGTTGTGGTAGATTCATTCAACATTTCTTTATTCCGCCTTGATGTCCAACCGCAGCCGCTGAAAATGGCGGTGGTACAGTGCTTTTATTCATGAATAAATAAATGTTAATTAAAAAAGTTAAAGACTAAAACAGTTCTTTTTACACATAATTTAATAATTTAATTAACAGTGGTATTTATTAATATATTTAGTTCAGTTCAATTCAATATTTCTAACTTTGTCTGAAAACCTTTTACTACCTTTTGTCAATTTCGGGGCTCTGTACATATGCAAATATTATGCAGTTTAATGATGCCAGTGTCAGATTTACCACTCCAACATTTTAGTGAATTACTAAACCATTGGTCTTTGGTTTCATACAGACAGACAAAAGCTGGCGTCTTATCTGTAGCCGCTGAAAATCACTAGCAGATTTTGGTAGCTGTAGCTAGCTAATTATGTGACGTTAGCTTCACGTATTGGACTTTTAAATATTTTTTTATTCTTAACCCGAGTAACCTGTATAGGACAAGGATAATGAGTATACATTTGATGGGTACATGCATTTGATATGTTGTATACATAAACAATGAAAATTAAAGCTCCATTTCCAGCCATAGGTTAGCATCCTCATCAGTTGATGATGCTGGTAGAAACCTTGTCAATAAGAAGCAGTATATTGTTCTTGTATTGCAGGATAGCTCAGTATTATTGTACAGCAAGTAGAGATGATTAATCATTAAGAATTATTATTAATTGTATTTTCAAACAATAAACAGCTGTTAGTTAGCTTAGCCAACTGGATGCAGGGACACTAGTTAGTTATTCACCACAAAATAATTACAGCACTAGCTCCCCGTAAAACCACAAGTTGTTTTTACATTTTTACATTTCTGTTTGTATACAGAGGAAACAGATACGATATGTGTTAAGTGATTAGCTTTAGAGGTGCTGATAGGCATATTTTATTTAGACAAAGCCAGCCTTTCTGTTCCCCCTGCTATGTACTAATTAATCTTATGGGTTATGTTATACTATACAGTGCTGCTTGAAACTTTGTTGAACCCCTTAAGAATTTTCTCTATTTCTGCATAAATATGACCTAAAACATGATCACATTTTAACACAAGTCCTAAAACTAGATAAGAGGGAACCCAAATAAACAAATGAGATCCAATCTTACATATTTGTGTGAGGCAAAAATATGTGAACTCTTGCTTTCAGTAACTGGTAACTGGTCACCCCCTTTTGCAGCAATAACTTCAACCAGATGTTTCGTTAACTGTTTATCAGTTCTGCATGTCGGCTTGGAGGAATTTTAGCCCATTCCTCCTTAGTCTCAACTTGGGGACTCTGCCATGCACACCATTGATGTTCAATGTTCTCCTGATAGTGGACTCATGAACATTGACTGTGGCCTCTTCTTAAAAGAAAAAAAGTGCTGACCCCTGGCTGAGCCATCTCATGTCTTTGTGGTAGATTCATTCAACATTTCTTTATTCCGCCTCAATGTCCAACAGCAGCCGCTGAAAATGGCGGTGGTACAGTGCATTTATTCATGAATAAATAAATGTTACTTTAAAAAGCTAAAGATTAAAACAGTGCTTTAAACACATCATTTAATAATTTAATTTAACAGTAGTATTTATTAATGTATTTAGTTCAGTTAGTTAGTTAGTGAAAATTTTAGTGAATTTCTAAACCATCGGTCTTTGGTTTCATACAGACAGACAAAAGCTGGTGTCTTTAGCTGGTGAAAATCACTAGCAGATTTTAGCATCTGCAGCTAGCTAATTACGTAACATTAGCTCCACAGTATGTTACAAACTTTTTAATGTTTTCATTTTTAACCCGAGTAACCTGTATAGGACAAGGATAATGAGTATACATTTGATGGGTACATGCATTTGATATGTTGTATACATAAATGATGATAACTAAAGCTCCATCTCCAGCCATAGGTTAGCATCCTCATCAGTTGATGCTGGTAGAAACCTTGTCAATAAGCAGTATATTGTTCTTGTATTGCAGGATAGCTCAGTATTATTGTACAGCAAGCAGAGATGATTAATCATTACGAATTATTATCAATTGTATTTTCAAACAATAAACAACTGTTAGAGCAGATTTACCACAGTTCAATCCATTCCTTACAATTAAGGTCCTGTGTTTCAGGTTTATGATAAACGTAGACGTGTGTGGGCTCTCCAAAGACTTCCAGTCAGAATAATGTTAAATGTCTTTCTGTGTTTTTAGGTTATAGCTCTTCCAAAATTGGTACATGATTTCTTGAACAAATGAAACCTTGTGTTCACATGTTTCAAATGTAGTTCTGCTTCTGCAATTAGGTGCAATAAATCTTTGTTGGCTTCTGTGAGGTAAAAAGGAAAACAATTTATATTACTTAACCACACCTAGATTAGACATAACAAGGTACTGTATGAAAATCACTTTGTCAAACATTTGAAATACAAAAACTATTACCTTCCTTACAGCAAAAATACTTTCAACAGACCATTGTTACTAATTTTTATGCAAGTTGTGCTGAACTGAAACCCCAAATATTAAAGCTGCTGCTTCTGTCACGCAAAACATGCCGTAAGTCTGGAAATGGTGCTGTGCACCAGCAGGAGTGGATTGTTACAGAAGACATTGCTCAGGTTCTCTTCTTGTGATAATGATGCACTGAGTTTGGTGTTGGCTTGAGTTCATTTAGAAACAGAAACTAATAAAAATACTTGGGATGGGGATTATCATTCATTGTCCATCATTGTCTTAATTATATTTATCAATGCTGAAGTAACTTCAAAACTGAAGTTATCGTGCTTGGTCCTAAACACTTTAGAAACACATTATCTAATGATATAGCTACTCTAGATGGTATTACCGTGGCCTTCAGCACCACCGTAAGGAATCTGGGAGTCATCTTTGATCAGGATGTGTCCTTCAACTCCCACATAAAACAAGTTTCAAGGACTGCCTTTTTTCACCTACGTAACATTGCAAAAATCAGGTACATCCGGTCTCAAAATGATGCAGAAAAACTAGTCCACACATTTCTTACTTCTAGGCTGGATTATTGCAATTCCTTATTATCAGGCTGCCCCAACAGGTCTCTAAAGACTCTCCAACTGGTCCAGAGTGCAGCTGCACGCGTACTGACAAAAACTAGAAAAAGAGATCATATTTCACCCATTTTAGTTTTGCTGCACTGGCTTACTGTAAAATCCAGAATAGAATTTAAAGTCCTTTTCAACACTTACAAAACCCTTAATGGTCAGACACCATCATATCTTAAAGAGCTCATAGTACCCTATTACCCCACTAGAACACTGAGCTCCCAGAAGGCAGACTTACTTACTTGTGGTTCCTAAAGTCTCCAAAAGTAGAATAGGAGGCAGACTTCAGCTGTCAGGCTCCTCTCCTGTTGAACCATCTTCCAGATTTGGTCTGGGGGGCAGACAGCCTCTCTACGTTTAAGAGTAGGCTTAAAATATTCCTTTTTGATAAAGCTCATAGTTAGGTGGTCTGGCAACAGACCACAGAGTTAAGATCCATGGGAATGAAGTCACAAGAATATCAACGTCCACTCAGAGACAGAATTTATATTAGTAAGATTAAACAATTCAGGTTGGATGAAGAACACTCATATAAAACTTATTTAATGGCAACTATCTTCAGTTAGTCCACAGAAGCACATAAATAAAATAGATTAGTGGAATAAGTGTTAAAGAAAATTTGTCAACCTTTCATGTAAATGCAATCTGCAGATTTTGTACCAAAATTCTGTTATAGCTACATTTTATATTTACAATCAGTTTACAACACGTACTGGGAGCAGCGCAGAGACCCTGGCTTCAGTAAAATGGACTTCCCTGTGTTGTGGTGACCTCTGGATTTAACCAAACCTCTCCACTACAACTTCTCATAGAGAGGGAAGTATAAAACTGACCAGAGACCAGCCTTGAAGTGTCCTGACCTGGTTAACATGAATCACCCAATGTCATGGTAATCAAACCAATATGGACTTCCTGCTTCCTCTTTTAGGACTTGTGTTGGTTTTGTTTCCATTTATTATGTTTATCCTTTAGGGTACATTTTTCTCTTGTCATTATCACAGTTGTTATTTACATGGTGTCGTGTCAGACTAAAGATTTATATCATTATGTTCTGTTGCATCTCAGCATTTACCAAAGTGCCTTTTATTGCAGTGCTGCACTCAATCAACTGCTGTAGCAGTTATGCAAAAACACTTTTATTTAGAGACTTTAAAAACTGCTCTTTTGGATGATGTCAGTATGGACTACTGGAGAGAAAAGGATCAGGGATGAAAGTAAACTTTTTTTCAAAAGGTCAAAAGTTGCTCAAGTATTTGTTTATCTTTTTTCTTTTTAAAAAGGTATTTATTGAATTTCACATAATTACAATTTACAAAGAACAGTAATTTACATTAACAATAAAGTGCATACAGTGCCAAAGTGATTTTTTAAAACATCTATAAAGTGCATAGAGTCCGGTAACCCTGTTTAAAGTGCTGTTAGCTCATAAGTCCAGTATGTTCCAGGGGAGGCGCTGAGATTTGTCCATAGTTCTTCTCCTCCGGAGGTCAGTAAGAATCTGTTTGACTACAGTGTCACTGTAGATCACTGTCTGCTGTATTATCATGGCACATCTGGTTTTCCACAATTTTGAACACACCACACAAATAATTAATTGTAACAGTTCAGTATGTAAATTATCATCAACAATACAATACATAACAGATTTATAACATAAATTAAAGTGTACACTGACAGCTTTTAGTTTATCCCAGACTTCCTGAGCTCTGTAACAGTCCATTAAGAGATGCTGCTGTGTCTCATCATCATTGCAGAAAATCATAGGACATTTTTTTTGTGGCAACATAACAACTCCAAGACACAACAGCTCTAAGAGGAAGTCTTCCTACAGACATCAGCCACCGGACGTCTCTAATGCTCTCTGACAGGTTCTTACATTTGAGATTTTTTATCACCTCTGTGCTCTCATTAGTATTTACATTTTTATCATTTATAAACCCACCATATTTAAAATCATTTATTTTATTAGAAATCATTTTACTGGGTAAACCACCCCAGTCTATTTATAGATGTTGGTATTGTGCTGTAAAATCACCATATAATAATTTATAATAAGGGTCATGTCTTGCCCTGCCTCTTCTTTTTTTCCATTTTGATAAATCATCAATCCAGAGAGCATTTCTGATGATGGCAGCTGATATGTTTTTGACAAAGGCTATTTTCAGTCTGTCACCAAGTTCTACTGCACCCAAACCTCCATATTTTTTACTTTTATACGTTAAATCTCTCTTGGTTACTTCTCTGGTTGTTCCCCAGATTAAGTCGACACACTGTTTGTTTAGCTGGTTTATTATTTTGTTGGGTGGAGGAAAGATATTTGCAAGGAAAAGGAGTTTGGATAGGATGAAGGTTTTGACAATATTTACTCTTGATTTATAATGAGTGTTTTTGTTTTCCCATTTCTTTACCTCTTCTTTAATTTCACACAGTTTTTTCTCCCAGTTTCTTTCACTACATCCACTGTTACAGACGGTTAGACCAAGTATTTGAATTTCTTGTTTGACTTGTATATTAATGCTTTGTTTGTCACCATCAGCTCTGATCCAAACTCCTTCTGATTTGTTATGGTTTAATTTGGCTCCTGAAGCACTTTCATATAAAGCTAAAAGATTAGTTAAAACATTCATTTCTGCTTGATTTTTTTATGCTGACTGTAATGTCGTCAGCATATGCTATAGCTGTGACCTACATAAGTTCCCATAAGACTATTTGTTTTATTAAAGGGCTGATTGCTACAACATTAAAGAGCAGCACTCAGTGGGCAGCCCTGCTTCACACCTCTTTCTACCTCAAAAGGTAGTCACTTCTGTTGTAATGGAGGCAGACATTTCAGAGACCGATATCTTAGAACATGGACAATAAAATGAAGCAGACTGACGCGACAGCCTCACCTTGCTTTGATCAATATCTCACTCCTAAAAAATCAAAAATGTCTCTCTAATAACACTCTAACTTGCCGACTGTCGTAAACTAGCTGCAGACAGTTGATCAAAGTTTACAACACATCTACACTGTTTCCCTCTCTCACATCCAAACGGTTAAATAGCTTTAAAATGTTTCAATTTGGTTAATTTCCATCTGCAATAAGGATTAAAATAAATGTTGTATATCTAGGTATATAGATCAGTACAAGTAGAAGACAAGCAGGCTTACAAACATTATTTTAGCAAACGTTAAATTAAATCATATTTATACAAGATCAATTAAGAATCAATTCAGCCCAAATTTACGTTTCAAAACGTAGATTTTAGTTGGATTTTATACCAAGGAAACTAGTAGAATTGTATATCAGCCAGCTGAGTTTTTCAATCAACTCTAGTCTATATCTAATTATCATATTCATTTGTCGTATCATATGACAAATCTTTTCTCTTTCATTCTTTTAAATAACTAGTTATCATATAACTAATTAGCTTTTGTATATATAGTGGAAAATATACCTAAAATTTACTCCATTTATTTTAATGATATTAAATGATATTGTGCTTAAAGACACAGCATAGAGGCTATAATGCTTAAAGAAATAATGTGTGGATATTTATATATGCAACTCTGAAGTCTTTTAGCTGATTAGAGTCAATTATTCTTCTGATGGGGAAAAATAAAATCCATTTTATTTCAGAGGAACTGAATAAATATGAGAATACAACGGTTATTTCAACTTAAAGCAGCTATAATCAATATTTTCATATTCCCCATGGATGTGTAAAACCAGCAGGAGTTATAGTGAACCTACAAACTACAAAACAACTGGATTTAGTCATGAATCCTGAGTCTTATCTCTGTATATTTGTCATAGTAGAACATGCCTTTAGTTTTGTCTTTACACTTGTCAATTACTCTCTGTTCATTTCCTTCAGTTTGGGATGGGACATAGACCCTGCCTATGAGATAAATGTTTGGCTCACTTCGACTCATTTTTCAACCTTTGAGATCTTCAGAAATAAAGAAATGTATACATAACATGACAAAAGCTTGACAATAATAATATCTTTTAATGTAGTAATAGTGTACACAGACATCCCTCTGAATTTTTACATCATGTTGGTCAATTGTTGTCATAATGTTCAGATTATAGCAATGACAAAAAACCATTTGACAGTGAAAATACAGCATTTTATTTTATCTTTGAATCAGAATATGACACATGAGAAAAACATTAAAATTAGTCATATGTGCAAAGAAACCCAGAATAAGTAAAAATGGTTTAAGCTTAATAGGGGTCTAATAATGAATCAGGCAAATTCACTTCAATAACAATAAAATAAATAAAAGTTCATTTAAGTGCTGGAGGTCCATTTTTAACAATATGCAATTCCCTTAAGGTACCCTTCCCTGAGATAGAATGAAAATTCTCTACACATTTAATTACAAAAAATACTGGTAGTTTGTTTTGATATTTCCAAAAATTCAGCAAACACTTACAATACATTTGCCAAAACAATATACATGACATAAATACCCGTTTTTTTTTTGTTTTTTTTTATCTTCCCAAATGTTCAAACATCGTTTTAGCTACAACATGGCTCAGACATGGATAAATTACATGTTTTTAGTCACTGGCTGGAGGAGCAGATGGTTACTGTGGGCTGGACGAGGAGGCTGGTTCTGTGGATGACTGGAAGAAGCTGTTAGTGGAGTTTGGTAGAACTTTCAGGTGGAGTGGGACTCTTCAACTTTCTAGTAGAAGAAGTTGGTGTAGGTTCTGGCTGCAGCTGTCTGTCAGAATCTGCAGGTGGAGGCAGCAGTACAGGTAGCTTACAGAAGCTGGAGGCTGGAGGTGGAGGTTTGGGCTGCAGCTGTCTGCCAGTATCTGCAAGTGGAGGATTAAGATGAACTTTATTATTATCTCAGAGGGAAAGTTGTTTGCAGCGTGTGCACAAAACCCAACATACACAATAAAAATATTCAAACTAAGAAAGAAAGAGAAACAATCGGTAATAATCCAAGAAATATTCCACACATGGCATAAATCCTTTGTAAAAATACACAAAAAATACACAGCACCATCTAGTAGTCATGATGTACAAAGGTTCAATGTGAGAAGACACAATGCAGCCCAGAAATATACATAATACAATACATTCCATGGTGCAGCACTAACTACAATACTGCTGTGAATACTAATGCTGTGAATGAGTTTTATGTGCAAGACATACATACCTGGTGTAGGTGTAGGTGGAGATTCAGTCTGCAGCTCTCTGCCAGAACCTGCAGGTGGAGGGTGGTTCAGCTTGCTGGCAGATGTTGGAGGCTGGAGGCTGGGCTGGAACTGTCTGCTAGAATCTGCAGGTTGCTGGCAGAGGCTGGTGCTGGACACTGGAGGCTGGAGGTGGAGGTTTGGGCTGGAGCTGTCATAATCTGCAGGTGGAAGCAGATATTTCAGAGATGAGCTGGAAGCATCTGTTGGTGGAGGTTCAGGTTGCAACATTATGCCACAACCTGTAGGTGGAGGAGGTGGTGCAGTTTGCTGGTTGAGGCAGGAGATGGAGGTTTGGTCTGGAGCTGTCTGCTGGATTCTGCAGGTGGAGGGGGTGGGGGTGCAGGTCACTGGAAGAGGCTGCTGCTGAAGGTTACAATACATTTCATGGTGCAGCACTAACTACAATACTAATGCTGTGAATGAGTTTTATGTGCAAGACATACACACCTGGTGTAGATGTAGGTGGAGATTCAGTCTGCAGCACCCTGCCAGAACCTCCAGGTGGAGGCGATGGCTGCATCCCAAATCTCCACCTGTTGCCTTTGCCAGCAACTTGCAGATGTAGACGGCAGCTGCAGGTTGCTGGCAGAGGCTGTTGGTGGAGATTCAGGTTGTTACAGTCTATCAGAATCTGCAGGTGGAGGTGGCAGTGCAGCTTGCTGGCAGAGGCTGAAGGCTGAAGGCTGAAGGTGTCTGTCAGAACCTGCAGGTGGAGGTGGTGAGACAGATTTCTGGCAGAGAGCTGCAGACTGAATCTCCACCTGCAGCCAGATTGCTAAAGGAGGCTGTAGGCGGAGGTTTGGGTTGCAGTGGTCTGCCAGAATCTGCAGGTGGAGGCGGCAGTACAGATTGCTAAAGGAGGCTGTAGGCGGAGGTTTGGGTTGCAGTGGTCTGCCAGAATCTGCAGGTGGAGGCGGTAGTGCAGATTGCTGGTAGAAGCTGCAGGTGGAGGTTTGGGTTGCAGTTGTCTGCCAGAATCTGCAGGTGGAGGCGGTGGTGCAGATTGCTAGCAGAAGCTGCAGCTGGAGGTTCAGGTCGTTGTTGTTGTTTGGAATTTAGCTAGAAAAGGTTTTAGGTGGAGCATGTGTTTGCAGCTATCTGCTGTCTGCAGGTGGAAGCTAGGACAACAGATGGCTGGTGTCAGTTGGAGGCACAGTTTAGATCTGATGGAGGCTGAAACAGGCTATTGGTGGAGGACAAAACAGGGCACTTTGGGTGGTTTGCAGAGGAGGATGTAGATGAAGGTGTCTGTAAATTTCTTAGGTGGAGACCCAGGCTGCAGCTGTCTGCCACAATCTGCAGGTGGAGGCGGTGGCTACAGGTTTGTGGCAGAAGCTGTAGGTGGAGGATTAGGCTGCAATTGTCTGCCAGAATCTGCAGGTGGAGGCGGCGGTGCAGATTGCTAACAGAGCCCACAGGTGGAGGTTTGGGTTGCAGTTGTCTGCCAGAATCTGCAGGTGGAGGCGATGGTGCAGATATCTGGTAGAGGCTGTAGGTGGAGGTTTGGGTTGCAGTTGTCTGTCAGAATCTGCAGGTGGAGGAGGCGGTGCAGATTGCTGGTAGAGGCTGCAGCTGGAGGTTCAGGTTGTTGTTTGGAATTTGGCTGGAAAAGGTTTTAGGTGGAGCATGTGTTTGCAGTTATCTGCTGTCTGCAGGTGGAGGCTAGGACAGCAGATGGCTGGTGTCAGTTGGAGGCACAGTTTAGATCTGATGGAGGCTGAAACAGGCTATTGGTGGAGGACGAAACTGGGCACTTTGGGTGGTTTGCAGAGGTTGTAGATGAAGGTGTCTGTAATTTTCTTCCAGAATCTGCAGGTGGAGCTTGAGACTGCAGGTGGAGGCTGGAACAGCAGATGGAATCAGGTTGGATGTGTAACTGGAAAAGAGTTCAGACAGAAGCTGCATTTACTGATGAAACAAGACAATTCTACTCATTAAGAAAACTTAAAACTACAATATTATTTACAGATTTGATCTTATTGAACTATTCTAATGTCTTTAACTATTTACACACTACTGATACTTTCAGTTCAGTTTCGTTTCTTAGCCCTTTTTTTTGGTGGCTGCTCAGGCTGTGGTTCTCTTGAAATGTCAACATGAAAACGGGGAGGATAGACTCCAACCCCGTATGATACGTCAACATTCTCAAGCCCGTCTTCATTGGCTGATGTCGTAATCGTGGGACGATTCAGCCTCTCCCACAGCTTCTGCTTGATACGACGGCCAAGCACCAAAGTGTACGGACGCAAGCGGCCGTTCTTGTATCTGTAAAGATATAAAGAAACAAACATTTAATAATCATGATATGTGGGATTAAAAAGCTTTTATATATTGAAAAAATGACCAATAGATTTTAAGTGATAATAAAAATGTGACAATGATTTAATTGAAAGAGTCATGATTTTTCACACATACTTCAGCATGTCATCTACCACTTCATGGTAGATCTGCTGGTACTCTTCTACTGAGCGGTTGTGTATCATCAGAGGGCCGTCATCTTGCAGGGGAGCAGCGGAGGGCCCGGGGCTGACGGGGGCCACATTTGAGACCGCTGGCAGGTCGGCAGGTGGGACGGTGGACCGAGGGATCAAATTCAGAAACCCTGGAATGTCAGCAGCTGGGCTGGAGGGCCGAGGAGTGGACGCCAAAACCTCTGGGGGTTCAGCAGAAGGTTTGGAAGGACGGGCCACAGAGGTCCGCTTCCTCTTCTGGGGAGGTTTGGCAGCAGTAGCAGAGTGCTGGTGCTTCTGCTCCTGGGGAAGTTCAGCAGAGGATACTTTTTCAGTCTCACAAGAGAAAAATCTGTGTTAGATGCACTGATGAAGACTTTTCAAAAGTAACAAACCCTTCACAATTTACAGGATTTTAGAGGTATAACCCTTAGTTTATTCAAGTCTGGATGCAGGAAGAATTTAATTTCTTTGATTTTTTTTATAATTCTTAAATAGTAAATGATGAAATGTTTTGTAAGGCTTTAAAAAAAAGAAACTTCAAAAGTCTAACCTGGTCATTCCTGCAGCATGGACACTTGCTCGGGGCACTTGCCCGGCGTGCAGAGATTCTCCTGCTTCTCGAGTAGTTGTGGTCTTGCAGGGCAATGGACACATTACACTGCAACAATACACACGTTAGAACAAGGCTCCACAAGTACAGTAAATGCAACAAAAGGCACTGAATAATGTGAATTTCATTTCACCGTTTCTGCAAAAAATTGAACTTTCCCCCTCAAAATGAGGGAAAGTTCTGTTCCCTAAAATGTGCCTATAAACAGAGCCAGGAGACCCCAGAGAAAACATTATCTGCACTCTCTGTGCAGTGTGTACCCTTTTTCTGTGCTGCAGATTTGCAGTGGTAACCTAAATAAATGTATTTAATTACGAATATGCAACTTGTAAGTACAAAAATGAAATAATGAAGGTCTTAAAAGCACATTTTGACACAGGGGTCTTCTTCAGGGCAGAGCCTTAAATCAATATGTTGCCACACTGTCTGAAAATATAATGTCACATATCTGCTGGGAATTATATACTAACTTCAGGTACTCCAGTGCTGCAGTTAAATTCAGCTGGGAGCTGGGCGATATTAATGATCTTATTAGATATATTAGATAATGACATTATTGTCAGTGAGGCAGTGATTTTCGTTATTTTATGCGCATCTTTGTTCATTTTTAATGAATATACAGTATAAATGGAGCTGGTACAGTCCAGTACTGACAATGTGCATCACTGCCGTAAAATAACACGCACATGCGCAGGTGCTTCATTTTCCTGTAATTCATAGTTAATCCGAATTTGCCCTTCAACATATTATTTTTATCATGTGACCCCGGGTTGGGGGAGTGTTCATGTCAGAGCCTTTTGGAAAAACATCAGTGACCTTTGAGGGCTCTGAAAGTCTCGACGGTAAAATACATTGAAAACACCACCGACTTTCAAAGTGTTCAAATCTCACATTTTCCATGATGGAAGTTTGCTTTCTCTTTCTCGTCAGTCTCAGTGAGTCTTTAGTCCTTAACAGGATGTAAGAAGTCCTCAGCAGAAGCGTTTATTTGGAAGAAATCGTCGAGTGAAAGTTGTGAAAAACTTTTCTTGACCGTTTGGTTTTGTTTGCGTTTGAATGAGGATCATATAGAAATGATGCACCTGGAGATAAAACATAGCAACCATGGAATCCTCAGCGTCCATTTTGTACACATCTGTTTTTACAGTCACATCTCACCTCTGTAATCTAAAGTTGTATCCAATCAACCTGCAAAAGGCCTGAGATCAAGTCCATATCTAACTATGAAGAAATGTTTAGATCTGACTCAGACTTTAGATCCTGTCATACTCTCCTCTATGGCAATACGTTTGGTTTCAGGCTTAAGGCCTAAAGTATTTGAACAGCTCCTTATGTGATTACTATATCAGAGCAGGCTCCTGCGACATTTTAATATGACTAATAGGCTAAATTGCAAGATTTTTCAAACAGGTTCTAGTCTATTTAATCTGGGTTGCCACCTCTTGCGCTTTTTGCGCCCTTGTTGAGGCGCTGTCCGCTCTCACACCACCCAAACAAATCTCACGCCAAATAAGTCCCTCCTGGATAAAACATAGAGCTATATGGGTTTCATGGTCACACAGGACAACGTCTGATCGTCGGGCTTTTTCCCATCTCAGCGCAGACATTGGTCCATAAATAAATGGCTTTAATTGACCGAGGCGCACACACAGAGACCTCTCCAAAATCATAAAACACCTTTTTATGTATGTTACGTTTTGTCTGTTTTACTATCTCTACTATTTTACATATATTATAATGTCCGTCAAATTCAACTTTTGATGTGATGCAGAGTCTGTGACGGGTTACATTAATGAGTTTTACCAATAATGTGGTTCACTGAGCGTAATCCGTTTTTTCCCCTTTTTTTGCAGAAACGTCAATACTTTTGTTTGTTCCCTGCAATGTTTGTTAGTATTCTTTCCTTTAAGTTCATGAAATAGCCTACTTGTAGCTAATATACAGCAGCAGATACGTGCGTCTCCGAGACGTGCCATGCGCATTTTACGCACGTGGCACAGCACCGATCATTTCATTCCTTTTTTTATCCCCCAAAAGGATCAGTGAGGATCTAACGTTAATTGATCTTCAGTACTTTTTACACCTCAGACAGGCTTGCTGTTACACACTGATTCCAGGTTTATCCGGTAAAAACATTTGGAACATTTCTACTGAAGAAATCATTCCTATGAAAACTGTCCATAGTCACTTCTGTTGTAATGGAGGCAGACATTTCAGAGACCGATATCTTAGAACATGGACAATAAAATGAAGCAGACTGACGCGACAGCCTCACCTTGCTTTGATCAATATCTCTATATCTAAAAAATCAAAAATGTCTCTCTAATAACACTCTAACTTGCTGACTGTCGTAAACTAGCTGCAGCCAGTTGGTCAAAGTTTACAACACATCTACACTGTTTCCCTCTCTCGCACCCAAACGGTTAAAATCTGCAATAAGGATTAAAATAAATGTTGTATATCTAGGTATATAGATCAGTACAAGTAGAAGACAAGCAGGCTTACAAACATTATTTTAGCAAACGTTAAATTAAATCATATTTATACAAGATCAATTAAGAATCAATTCAGCCCAAATGTACGTTTCAAAACGTAGATTTTAGTTGGATTTTATACCAAGGAAACTAGTAGAATTGTATATCAGCCAGCTGAGTTTTTCAATCAACTCTAGTCTATATCTAATTATCATATTCATTTGTCGTATCATGTGACAAATCTTTTCTCTTTCATTCTTTTAAATAACTAGTTATCATATAACTAATTAGCTTTTGTATATATAGTGGAAAATAGACCTAAAATTTACTCCATTTATTTTAATGATATTAAATGATATTGTGCTTAAAGACACAGCATAGAGGCTATAATGCTTAAAGAAATAATGTGTGGATATTTATATATGCAACTCTGAAGTCTTTTAGCTGATTAGAGTAAATTATTCTTCTGATAGGGAAAAATGAAATCCATTTTATTTCAGAGGAACTGAATAAATATGAGAATACAACGGTTATTTCAACTTAAAGCAGCTATAATCAACATTTTCATATTCACCATGGATGTGTAAAACTAGCAGGAGTTATAGTGAACCTACAAACTACAAAACAACTGGATTTAGTCATGAATCCTGAGTCTTATCTCTGTATATTTGTCATAGTAGAACATGCCTTTAGTTTTGTCTTTACACTTGTCAATGACTCTCTGTTCATTTCCTTCAGTTTGGGATGGGACATAGACCCTGCCTATGAGATAAATGTTTGGCTCACTTCGACTCACTTTTCAACCTTTAAGATCTTCAGAAATAAAGAAATGTATACATAACATGACAAAAGCTTGACAATAATAATATCTTTTAATGTAGTAATAGTGTACACAGACATCCCTCTGAATTTTTACATCATGTTGGTCAATTGTTGTCATAATGTTCAGATTATAGCAATGACAAAAAACCATTTGACAGTGAAAATACAGCATTTTATTTTATCTTTGAATCAGAATATGACACATGAGAAAAACATTAAAATTAGTCATATGTGCAAAGAAACCCAGAATAAGTAAAAATGGTTTAAATTTAATAGGGGTCTAATAATGAATAAGGCAAATTCACTTCAATACAATAAAAGAAATAAAGGTGCATTTAAGTGCTGGAGGTCCATTTTTAACAATATGCAATTCCCTTAAGGTACCCTTCCCTGAGTTCAAGTTGTTGTTGTTTGAAATTTGGCTGGAAAAGGTTTTAGGTGGAGCATGTGTTTGCAGCTATCTGCTGTCTGCAGGTGGAGGCTAGGACAGCAGATGGCTGGTGTCAGTTGGAGGCACAGTTTAGACCTGATGGAGGCTGAAACAGGCTATTGGTGGAGGATGAAACAGGGCACATTGGGTGGTTTGCAGAGGAGGTTGTAGATTAAGGTGTCTGTAAATTTCTTAGGTGGAGACCCAGGCTGCAGCTGTCTGCCAGAATCTGCAAGTGGAGGCGGCGGTGCAGATTGCTAACAGAGCCCACAGGTGGAGGTTTGGGTTGCAAATGTCTGCCAGAATCTGCAGGTGGAGGCGATGGTGCAGATATCTGGTAGAGGCTGTAGGTGGAGGCCCGGGCTACAGCTGTCTGCCACAATCTGCAGGTGGAGGCGGCGGTGCAGATTGCTGGTAGAGGCTGCAGGTGGAGGTTTGGGTTGCAGTTGTCTGTCAGAATCTGCAGGTGGAGGCGCTGGCTAACAATATGTTTCCAAGATATTGTTGGTTAAATAGCACCACATCACTTAATGTAAAGCAACAGTAATTCCACAAGATGGCACTGTTTTACTTCCCTTCACATACATGATTCTGCCCTATATTTGCAACATCACTGCATCCTCATTTGATCACACAAAGTTTGTCTTGTTTGTGATTGTTTGCTGCATAATTTTCAGCCTCTGAAATGTGAACTCGTTGATGAGGCTGGCCCTACCTGCCATGATACTCATTAAGCCACACTTGGGTCCTCATCAGACTTATTATGTAGTTGTATATTTTGTCTGAACTTACATGTCAGAGACTGTTCCTCATATTTATTACTTTCCTACCACCTTCAACCAGTCTATAGCTGATGTCATGATATCCAACTGTTGACCCACACTGGACTAGAACAACCTCCACACTTTTCTCTATAACCTTGAGATTACACATCATTGAGTCCTGAAGTTCTATGGCAAAATTCAATCATCCCACATATTTGGTAAGAACAGCTATGACCTGATGGTTTTCTCACAAATTTCACTTGATCCTGATTTTGGGCTTGCGTGTGAGGTGGTGAGAGAAGGAGTGAGAAAAATAGGGTGTGTGTCTATGAATCTATGAGTCTTTTTTTTAACCTTTATTTATTCATGGGAGTTTCTCTGACAGCAATGCTTTGAAAATCTTTTTCAGGAATGCCCTGATCACATTCACACAGTTGCACATTCATACCTGGAAGCTGCTGAGACAACCACAGTTTGATCTGCCAGCCACTCAGCAGCTACTGGAGAAGTTGAGGTTAAATGCTTTGCGCAAGGGCACCTCAGTGGTGGTAATGAAGTAGGAGGAAGCATCTGCTGCCCAGATTTATCCTGTAGGTCTGGGGGATTGAACCGGCGACCCTCTGGTCACAAGTTGTGCACGGGATCATGTGTGTATAGGCAAAGATCATTGCTTGTTTTGTTGAGGCACATCTGTATACACTCTGTGCATCTTTAAAAAATAAATAAATACATTTTTTTAAAAAAACTTCTACTTCCAGGGGTGTAATGTTTTCTGGTACTTACATTTTACTTGAATATTTACACTTTATACCTACTCCACTACATTTTAGAGGGAAAAATTATACTTTTAACTCTATAAGTTACTGACTAGCTACTTAAGTTAAAATTTCACACACAAAATATGATACATTATAAAATATGATGCATTGTTATCAAACTATCCAATAAGTATATAAAGCAGTTAAAATCAGCTCGACCTTGGCATCAACATTAAAGGGCTAATTGCACATTTATGCATCAGTAATAATAATCCAATTATATAATATATAATAATAATAATTTATAAAAAATTTGACAAGGGCCATAGTGCTGCATAATGAGCACTTAAGTACATTTTTACTGATGATACTTCTGTAGCCTTCTTCCAATTAAGTAAAAGGAATATGCAGACTTACTTGTGGTTCCTAGAATAACTAAAAGTAGAATGGGAGGCAGAGCCTTCAGCTGTCAGGCTCCTCTCCTGTGGAACCATCTTCCAGATTCAGTCCGGGGGGCAGACACCCTCTCTACGTTTAAGAGTAGGCTTAAAACTTTCCTTTTTGATAAAGCTTATAGTTAGGGCCGGCCAGGCTCGCCTTGGACCGGCCCCCAGTTATGCTGCTATAGGACTAGACTGCCGGGGGACTTCCCATGATGCACTGAGCTCCTCTCTCCTCTCTCCTCCTCCTCCTCTCCATCTCAATGCTTCACGTACCATTAATGCATGTTACTAACTTGACTTCTTCCCCGGAGTCTCTGTGCTCTCTCATCTCACAGGAAGATCCAGCGCCTGAACGGTGGGCCACGGCTGTGAGGACTGGGGCGTGGTCCCGTGGATGTCCTGCTTCTATTTCTAGTTCTGCTACTGATATTATTGCTGCTATTATAAAGTCATAGCTCTACGTACATTACTGCTGTTATGGTTATTGTTTTTGTTGTTATTATACTTCTCTGTGTCTCTCCCCACCCCACCCACCCCTCCCCTTCCCCCGTCCCCCTCCCTCCTTCTTTCTCTGTAAACCCAACCGGTCAAGGCAGATGGCCGCCCACCTAGAGCCCGGTTCTGCTTGAGGTTTCTTCCCGTTAAAGGGGAGTTTTTCCTTGCCGCTGTCGCCAAGTGCTTGCTCATGGGGGGAATTGTTGGGTCTCTGTAAATGAGTACGGTCTCGACCTGCTCGATGTGTAAAGTGCCCTGAGATAACTTTTGTTGTGATTTGGCGCTATATAAATAAAATTGAATTGAATTGAATTGAATTGAATACTGAATACTTTTCTCATCACTTTAACCTTCCTCTTGTGTTAGGGTCGGCACCGACCCGTTTTAGTTTTAGAATGCATAACTTAAAATCACTTAAAATTTGTTTATTGCATCAAAGCTTTTTGACTTTGTCAGGAACCTTGATTTCAACAAAATTAAACAAAACAATTTTTTTTCACTACATTATAAAATGCTCTGGTTGAAATTATGTCCTTTGTGGTGTTAGGGTCGGTTTCGACCCGGTTATAAAAATAAGATTATAAAGCAATAATTAGAGCCATAAATTGAAATCATCAGTGACAGCCACCTCCTCTCCCAATCATGTGAGCTTCAGGGGATGCTCATTTGTCCAGTATAGCTGCAAAAAAACAAAACAAACAAAGACGGGAATGTCCAGACATGTGAGGTCACTTCACTCATTTGACTTGCAGAGGGCACATCTCTAATTTGCAGCATGAAAAAATGAAAAGAATATTTACGGTGAGCTTAGTTCTAGATAACATTTTTGGAGAAAATGAGGCAGAAGACACAGATCAGCATAGCGATGCAGAGGAGCAAGTTTCTGAGGAAGTGGACAATGTGGAGTACCAGCCAGAAGACACAGACACATCTGAGTCTGATGAGGAGGTCACTGGTGCTGAGGCTGCTCCTGCTGATCACCTAATTCATTGAAAGTCTCTAATGACTGTTATGTGTCCATAGTTGTGCCAGATTACATTTAACATTCTCTTAACATTATCCCTGGAAACAGGATCCGTACGTCTCATTACTTTCTGTACACAGGTGGCCGGTCCAAGTAGTCTCACTTGTAGGTCTGCATGTCTCTCACTTGCACACAGAGACTTTTACTCTGATTTAGCTTTCTAATAGTTTTGGAAGTAGTAATTGATTTCTATTGATTTCTATTGGTTTGATTTGTTTGATTGGTTGTTGTTTGTTTGAACTTGCAAATCAATATTTTGTGTGTTGTGTGAGCTGTTCTGTGTTTCAATGTGTTTATATTAAGTTCTATTGCTGACAAAAATAATTTTTTTTGCATTTTCTTGAAGAAAATATATATGGGTCCAGAGACCCACACCAAAAATATTAAACCCAACATTTTCATGGATAAGGAAGCCTAACAAGGTAACCAAGAGATGACAAAAAAATTGGATGGTAGGTTATTGTTTTTAGTGTATTTTAAAGCTGATTTAAGACACGGGTCGAAACCGACCCGTTAACACAAACCGAAATGATGCAATGTCTGACCTTTAGACTATCAATCGGTGGGCCTAATGATTATGTGGCCAATTTTTTTCATGCTGGATTGACAGTTCCTGCATTTAATTAAAACTGTACCATTCTGTCAATATAAGCCAGGCTACCATCAAGCAATTGACTGAATTGAATGAAAAAAAAAGAAGTCTTGAAACACAAACTTAACACTTTTGTATTGCACGGTTGTGTTTATGAACTTTAAAATTGAGTAACTCCTTCCAAACCTCGATAAGAAATCTGTGATTCGCTAAAGAACAATTTGGCAGGGAGAATATTTGCTGACAGTAAAGGCCAGTCTTCAACAAGTAGGACACCCATAGTAATCTTGGTTACTGAGTCATTACATAACACAGACACACACAAACACAGAGACACACACACAGACTTGCACATCCGCCTTTGGTAAACTTAACTGAGGTTCAAATGACAGTGGTTTAAAACAGGTCAAACTTTGGATCCTATATGTCTGAACATCTAAATACATCTCTGGAAAAGTAGCAGCAAGGCAGGTGTGACAGGTCCTGCTGCAACATTCGTAGAAATAGGACATGGGAACCGAGCAAAACAGCGGGTGGCCACTCCATTTGTTTTCACATGCAGTATGCAGAGTGAAAGAGCATTATTGATACAGGTGTATTTTATTAGTGGTTTTTGGCCTCATAATGATGATTATAGCAAAAAAAAAAAAAAAAAAAACATGACATGACATGAGTACCTGTAATTGCAGCTGGAATCCATACAAAATAGCACAGAGAAATATAACTGTACTGGTTTCTTTTTATAGAGTAGGCTACCACAATAGAAAATGTTATCCTACAGAAATACATTGTTTGATTATAAATACTGTATATTACGGGCATTACCTGATTACTACCGTTTGGACCAATAGGAGTTCACCTTAGGGCTTTCTGAAGCCGAATCGACGCTTCCTATTGGTGCTCTGGGCGGGGCTAAACAAGTGCCTTTACCAAAACAAGCAGCGTGCGTGCACCGACACGAGCTAGGAGGAGCTGGCAGCGAGGAAAAGTTTGACCAGTCAGAAAACGAATGGACCGACAAACACGAACCTAAATTAACAACAGAGACACAGCTGGGGCGTCAGGTAGGGAAGTGTCACCGCATACAGCTGATACTGCAAATTCAAAACTTCTTTACTCAAACTTTTTTGCGTGAAACAACAAGCTGTAGTAGACAAGCCCATACTTGAAGCTGTTACCTTTGATTTTTGCCATAAATACGTTGTGTTTCTTTCGTGGTATTTGTTCCTGGCCTTCACAGAATGACCTTACAACATTTTAGCTCAAGGCCTGAAGTAGCATGGGACAGAAAAACACAATAAGACACAATGGAAAAGGACGTGGTCTCATTCAGTCGTCTCATTTAGCCTATAAATTATGACAACCATAAAGATGCTATTGCAGGTGTAGGGAAGTGCATGGAAAAGTCTCAAATCCTATAAAGCAGAGACAACAAAACAGTAAAACAAGAGAGGTTAAAGCTCGAAACTCACCAGATTTACTCAACACTCTCCATTGTGAGCTTCACAGAGCTGGTATTTATGACAGGGCTTTCATTTGCTTGTATCCAGGCCCACCAAACGATATCAGTTAACCTTGGACTACTGCCGAGAAATGGAAAAAGGGGAACTGATCATCAGTTATTGTTCATCCATTTTCTTGCACCAGGATTGGATAAAGTGCATTTTTGTGAAAGTAAGTTGATGACTGTTAGCGCCTGTTGGGCGTTGTGGTTAATCTTACAGTATATGAAGCAATTTTATGGAAACATTAACTGTGAGCAGCACACTGTTCCCGCATTATGTTCCTATATATTCAGAGTTATGGGGCATGCACTCTGCACCACAATGAACTGAAGCCTTTTCTGTTAATTCCATTGGTAGGACAGGGTATCAAACCTCAGTACTTTTCTGACATTGGATGTCTATTCAGATTTGTCAAATTGTTGATTTGCTTCTATGATCATGGTAATAGATAGTACCTGCTTCATCCCTAATGAAGTGGACAGTTTCCACACAGCTCAGGGCTGGGTATGGCAGCATATGAGGTCAAAGTATCATCCTACTCCATAGTCAGGTCTTTGTATTTATTGAAAGATCTTCCCTACAAGTTTAATTGAATTGATGCTTGACACCAAGGGAAATGAGTTAGATGTTTTCATGTTTACTTTGCAGAGCGAATGATGTTTTTTTTTTTTTTGTACGCATGTCTGTGTTTCGCCCACTAGGCCGACTGTTAGAGGTTGATGATGGACTCCCACAGTGAGACCAAAAAGATGAGCTCTTACCTCCCCTGCAACCCCTCCTATGATGAGACCCAGACAAATGGCTGCCAGGCCCCACCCAAAGGCCCAGGTACACACACAATAACATGTTGTACTTGATGTGAATACAAGTTTAAGTCATAGGTGTGTCAATAGTTTTTTAAAGTGATTATATATGACTTCATTTAAATGTTTATAGAGGGTGTACCTGCCTGGTATGTGAATTCAGGTACAATAGGGTTCATCCCTACAGCTTACATTCCCCTGGCTTCCCCTGGAGTCTCCATAACCACTTGTATCTAATATAAATATTGGTTGTGCTTTTAATGAAAATACAAATATGATGTGAAACACTTTGCTTTAATTGTACTGGCTCTGGCTCAATTGGACTTTATTGGTATTGTAAATTAAAACTGCTATAACCTTGGCAGGTCATGGCAGGGCGAACAACATTTCTCAATAACTGAGTATGCAGTGACTTCGCAACCATGATAAACGTGTGAGACCAGCTTTACAATGTGAATGCCGTTGTACCAATGTCTCCACTCACTGCTAAGAAGAAGTAAGGTGTAGTTAAAATGTCATGATACCTTACATATAGAATAAAGATCCTAATCAGTCCCAGTCTGTAAAGTAAGGAGAAAAAAGATTTCTTTTTTTTTTTTTTTTTTTTTTTTTGATAAAACATAAGTTTAATTATCTATATAATCCAATTTTAAATATTTCTGGAAGAAACTTGAGATAGGAACTACAATCACATTACAGTAGCTAAAAATCCTGTTACAAGATCAGTACAGTCCAACATGTTGAAATATTATAACCCTGTTATTAGATAATGTCACTTATGGAGGACTGAGAAAGGTGGTACAGTGCAGCCATCAAAGCAAATAACTTTATAGGACCCTGCAGTTTGCAGCTGCGCCTCTGTTTTTCTTGTATGTTGTGCAATAATAATTGAATTACAACAAAAAGAAAAGGGAAAAAATAGGGTGATTGCATTTATATGTTAGCACTTAAGTGAACAGCCAATTATAAAAGCCTCTGCTGGTTTAGATAATGACCATAATTACAGTGTGGTGTCCTGATAGCTGTTCAAGGAATTTAACAGCAATACTGTACTGTACAGTATAACAAAGTGATAACAGTGAAGTTTACAACTACTCATATCTATATCATATAAAATATCATATATATTGAAAGTGGTGGAAAACAATTCTTTGAAAAGTGTGTTTTGTTTTTTTTTTGTTTGTTTTTAGAATTCCTGTGATTTATTGATGCAATCTGGCCCACGCTCAAACACAGAATGAAGTCCGTTTTAATCTTGGTTTCTTTGCTGTGGCCAAGGACTAGACACAACACGGCGTTATAACATATTTAATGTTTTGTTTAATTTATATAATGGTTTATATAGTGCTCAATGTGGAACAACCTACTGCTCAATGTCAACAAAACCAAGGAGCTGATTGTTGATTTTAGAAAAAAGGAGGCAAAGACACACACCGCTGTCTACATCAGTGGAGCTGAGGTGGAGCAGGTGAACAGTTTTAAGTTACTGGGAATCAGCATCACAGAGAACCTGTCATGGACATCACACATCTCCACCCTATGGTATTACCCTGGCCTTCAGCACCACCGTAAGGAATCTGGGGGTCATCTTTGATCAGGATGTGTCCTTCAACTCCTGCATAAAACAAGTTTCAAGGACTGCCTTTTTTCACCTACGTAACATTGCAAAAATCAGGTACATCCTGTCTCAAAATGATGCAGAAAAACTAGTCCACACATTTCTTACTTCTAGGCTGGATTATTGCAATTCCTTATTATCAGGCTGCCCCAACAAGTCTCTAAAGACTCTCCAACTGGTCCAGAGTGCAGCTGCACGCGTACTGACGAAAACTAGAAAAAGAGATCATATTTCACCCATTTTAGCTTTGCTGCACTGGCTTCATGTAAAATCCAGAATAGAATTTAAAGTCCTTTTCATCACCTACAAAGCTTTTAATGGTCAGACACCATCGTATCTTAAAGAGCTCATAGTACCCTATTACCCCACTAGAACACTGAGCTCCCAGAAGGCAGACTTACTTACTTGTGGTTCCTAAAGTCTCCAAAAGTAGAATAGGAGGCAGACTTCAGCTGTCAGGCTCCTCTCCTGTTCAACCATCTTCCAGATTTGGTCTGGGGGGCAGACAGCCTCTCTACATTTAAGAGTAGGCTTAAAATATTCCTTTTTGATAAAGCTCATAGTTAGAGCTCCATGGTCTGGCAACAGACCACAGAGTTAAGATCCATGGGAATGAAGTCACAAGAATATCAACGTCCACTCAGAGACAGAATTTATATTAGTAAGATTAAACAATTCAGGTTGGATGAAGAACACTCATATAAAACTTATTTAATGGCAACTATCTTCAGTTAGTCCACAGAAGCACATAAATAAAATATATTAGTGGAATAAGTGTTAAAGAAAATTTGTCAACCTTTCATGTAAATGCAGTCTGCAGATTTTGTACCAATATTCTGTTATAGCTACATTTTACATTTACAATCAGTTTACAACACGTACTGGGAGCAGCGCAGAGACCCTGGCTTCAGTAAAATGGACTTCTCTGTGTTGTGGTGACCTCTGGATTTAACCAAACCTCTCCACTACAACTTCTCATAGAGAGGGAAGTATAAAACTGACCAGAGACCAGCCTCGAAGTGTCCTGACCTGGTTAACATGAATCACTCAATGTCATGGTAATCAAACCAATATGGACTTCCTGCTTCCTCTTTTAGGACTTGTGTTGGTTTTGTTTCCATTTATTATGTTTATCCTTTAGGGTACATTTTTCTCTTGTCATTATCACAGTTGTTATTTACATGGTGTCGGTGTCAGACTAAAGATTTATATCATTATGTTCTGTTGCATCTCAGCATTTACCAAAGTGCCTTTTATTGCAGTGCTGCACTCAATCAACTGCTGTAGCAGTTATGCAAAAACACTTTTATTTAGAGACTTTAAAAACTGCTCTTTTGGATGATGTCAGTATGGACTACTGGAGAGAAAAGGATCAGGGATGAAAGTGAACTTCAAAAGGTCAAAAGTTGCTCAAGTATTTGTTTATCCAGTCAACATCATGACTCCAGGGTCACAACCTTGTGATCACATGTTCTCTTTATAAAAGAGTGACTTCAGCCTTTCAGTATGCTGCCTTGTTATAATCATGTCATGACTGTCAGGGACTGTGGATACAATTTATCACTGAGGTAAACAGCAATAATACTCCACATTCAAAGAAGGTAATAAACTGTACAATGAATGGACAAGTTATGCTGCGTCACACTGTGTTTGTTTTTGTATGAGTGAGGGTTAAGCCACAATTTTGGTTGGTTGTTAGTTTCTGTCATTACTAAAAAATGAGAAAGTCTCTCCAAAAGGTAATGATCACCAACTATCACTCCTTTGAAATGATTTTAAGTGAAAGATACTGTAAGAATTGTGATATTAGGATTGGATTTAATAGTAAAGCAACACAGAAAACCAGCATATAAAAGAACCACCTTGCTACTTTCCCAAAAATTGATCACTGTTGAAATTAAATTGTTGTTGAACACCAGTCAAGACAATTAAAAGCACTGAAAGAGATAATATTACCTTACTAAATAATTGAATGATGACAAATATATAAACAGAACATTTAGTTAGATTTTTTATTACTTAGGCCAATTATTTTAGGTCAGTTGTGCAGTGGCTGTAGCCTATCCCAGCTGACTTTAAGCTGTGTGATAGACTGGCAACTTGTTCATGATTGTACACTCTGAACAGGTCGCCAGTCTATCACATATAGACTGACAACCAATCACATACGCATTCACACCTATGGGGCAATTTAGTGAGGCCAATTAACCTAATCTGCATGTCTTTGGGACTGTAGGAGGAAACCGGAGCACCCGGAGAAAACCTACCTGGCACGGGGAGAACATGCAAACTCCACACAGAAAGACTCCAGCAGGTTCTTATTAAAATCTGCTAAAATCTGCTTCCTGTTAGGTAACAGTGCTAACCACTGCACCTCCATGCCAGCCTAAGGACCACTACCGCACCATTTTCCTAAGGATCTTCTCCAGTGGGGTCCTGTCTTTCACTGGGATCACCTTATTCCACAGGCCGGTAAACTCCTTCTGGTGGACAAGACTCTGGAGCATCTTATGTCCGTAGTGCCTGTACAGAAATACATTTCTCAGTTAGCATTTCAGAGTATGAACAGAAAGATATAAGACTAAGACTGAAAGACATTTTTCACAAGAACCACTAACATTAGATCATGCAAAACTTAGTTACCCACCTGACTTCTGGTGCAGCATCCAAAGACATTTTACCAACAGCAGACAGGAAACGCTCTGCAAAGGTCTTCCCTCCTGTCAAGATGTGGTCCTCCCCGACAATTTCTCCCAGCTGGTGGAGGTGCTGGGCTGTGCTCCCCCTCACTGCAGCACAAAGGTGACTGAGAAAGAACAAAGACAGACAGGGAAATGTGAGAATAATCCTGCGACTATGTTTCATTTCATTTACTTTAAATGTTGCTTGTACTACACTTCCTACTAAATTCTGATCACTGTATCTCCTCTTACCTCAGCCCTGTGTTGAGTAGAGCGGGAATGACTCTTCCAGGACTGCACCCGTCCACCAGCGCATTCAAGGCGAGGTTGGCGTGCTGGTGAATGAAGCTGTTGGTTGTCGATGCCAGCTTCAGCAGCAGGGTGCGTCCTGTCCTCTCTGCCTCTGGATCCATGGCCTTCCCCAGGTTGATGTGGAGTTCAGCTATTGTCTCCATGGCAGCACACGCCACACTAGAGCGCAGATTGTTCACCTAGATAATAAGAAAGAACATCAGTCAGTAGTTCTGCGTGCACAGTAAAGGTAGATGCACTTGTAAAAAAATGAGAACTGCATGTAACACAAAGACAAACAGAGACAAAGAGGAAAATGTCTACGCTACCTCTTCTACGAGGGCCAGGCAGACTTCATGCAGTTTAGTCTGCAGAAGTTGTGGATGGTGTTTGACCAGCGCTTGAACAGATTTCAGTCCATCCATTTTCTTCATCCTGTATTTAGATGACAAACATTTATGAAAAGTGTTAATCATTGCTTCAGAAACAAATGCTGCTGAATAAACTGTTTAAAATCTTTCTCTACACTTCTGTAGTGTCGGTGTCTTACCAGTCATCCGATTTGAGCTGCTCGAAGCAGAGGGAGAGGCTCTCTGCAGGCATGGCCAGAGGCTGGAGCTCATCCTGGCACGCTCTTTTGTCAGCCTTTAGGGGGCGGAGGTTTGTCCCGCGACGAGGTTCCCTCTTAGGTGGGGCAGCTTTTGGTGGAGGTGCTGGAACAGCAGGTGTCCTTGCTGCGATCTTTCTGGGAGCTGCTGGGGGTCGAGGTGAAGGGAGGCTGACGAGCTGGAATTGTTGCACAAACTCCTCAACCTTTCCTTTATGTGACCTTAGCCTGCATCCCTCAGCTACCTCCTTGTCTGTTTAGATTAAAAAGAAAATATTTATTATGACTGAAATTTCCACCTGTTTGCTGTTATCACATCTTCACCTATTTCCATTCAAGCTTGCATAATGTTAGTCATTATCACTTAACAGTATAAACTTACATTGTCCACCGTGGTTTGCAGACAACACCGGGAGACGAGACGGTCTCCTGGTTGCTGGAGCTGCTGTGGGGGGAGGAGTAGGGGTGAAGGGGCACATCTTTGGAATAGCCCTCAGCTCCGTAGGAGTGTGTGTGTCCACAGAGCTGAGGCTGTCCACGGAGCAGATGGAGCTGACTGAGCTTGGCCTCCTGGCTTCAGTCTTAGCCATTTGACAGGCAAGCACTGCCCTCTCGCTGCCCAGACGCAACTTCTCCTCGTCTTCTTCATTCAGCTCCAGTCTCTCCAGAACTGAATGGTTCTCTGCGCTTTCCTCAAACGTCTGGTTGGTGCTGGTCCCCTGGCTGCTGTTTCTCTGCACAATCGGGGGTAGCCTGATCCTCCTTCCTCGCTGAGAGGATCCAGGGCTCCTTCTCGGTACAGCTGGGGGCTGAGGTGAGGGGAGGGTGTCATGCTGGTTGGAGATTCTCAGTCTCTTCAACACAGCTTCGCCGGTGGCTTTCTCTAATGCGCACAGCCTCTCTGAGCTTTTAATCAGCACAGCCCTGCGAAACATTTGTGCTGTTTGGTTGGCCAGGGTGATGGACTGACAGTCGGAGCCACATCCTCTCCTGTGGCTCTCAGGTGCCTGTGAAAAAAAGTATACATTGAGTCATTGGGAATAGTTACACAGTTGAATTATATTATATTATATTAAATGGTACTCTAAATTTGATATACTTTATTACTATACCATTGCATACTACATTTCATTATACCACACTACACTATGTCACTTGGCACAGTAATCTAAGGAAACTACACTTATGCTTAAAACTTTGGCACATAATGCACAAAGGTTGAATAAAATATTGTACTGTGTAAAGCTTTCTAATTTCCTAATCTGTTATTGTATTCTGATATATAACCTTGTTGTAGACATGAATGTCTGAAAAATCAATTATGTCATGTATCTATGAACAGAAGGAGATTGACAGAGTTGGTTACTTACATTGTGATCAGTGAAGTTGTTCTGCTGTTGCAGGAAGGTGTTTGATGTCTTTCGGTTAGCCATGAGTAACAGAAAGATAACTGGAACGAAATCGCCAACAAGAGTATCAGAACGATAACTGGGACGCAATTGTAGACGTAATCAAAACTGTGAGTAGTGGCTCTCAACAGGTTCAACGGTCATCTGACAGGATCTGGATTCTCACTTTATCACTCAACAGTCTGATATAGACGTGATGTCTCAAAGGAACCCAGGAACATTCTAATGATGTCATAAAGGAACCCAGGATGATTCTAATGATGTAATGGGCACTAAAATGGACTGTTGGTGATCACCAAAAAAAATGTTCAGTTTGACAATCATGACGTGTAAAAGTACATTTTATTGAAAAAATGTTTGGACAAAATAGTGCTCCCTCATCTCTGTCATCAAAATGTGGCCTAAATCTAGATCTGTGTTAGTCAGCATCATCTTTAACATCTTTCTGTGTGTTTAGGTCATATTTCTTTGTGCATGATTAACTGCACAAATAAACCATATTGACATATTGAGTGACCAACAAAGTTAAATTTATGACCATATCTCATTATAAGGCAATACATTAACACATTTTGCATCACCTGTATGCATTCTTCACTTCAAATTGCCTGGAAATGTTATTGAGATATAAACAGGGTTATATGGCTTCTTTTTACTTCTCCTGCTTAGTGCAGGAAATCTTTGTTGCCTTCTGTCTGCTGAAACCTTAAATAACCCCTCCAGGCATGTTTGAAGACATCAAATTAATCTGCTTTGAATCTACTCTTTCAAAGCAGAATCTACTCTGACATCTACTCTTTATTCCTCATTGGAAAAATACAGAATCTATTAATATGTAAATATTCTCATTTTTTCATCACAAGATGTCCAACAGAAAAGTCCATTCTCAGTGTATGTCCACTGGAGGCTCCAAGTGTCTACATGACTACTTGCGATGTCACAAACCCTGCTCATAATGTTAGGTTCATACCTTAAACTGAG
Organism: Scomberomorus guttatus; assembly: GCA_038419695.1. NCBI lineage: Eukaryota > Metazoa > Chordata > Actinopteri > Scombriformes > Scombridae > Scomberomorus > Scomberomorus guttatus. The sequence continues at coordinate 23,990,445 of CM076461.1, forward strand.
ATTTAAGGTGAGCACAGAGAAACTTTCCACTCTCAGCAGATCAATGTGAAAACAGCCTTCTAGTGTCAAACTCTGCACAGACATCATTCTGCACAGTGACGCTCAAACAACGGTGTAGATTTGGTTTGATCTTTGGTAGGGACATTTTTTGTCAGATTGCTAAAATAAACACTTGTGTAAGTACACTTGCTCTCTATCTCTCTTTTCTTGTTCATATGTGCACGTGTGCACACATACACACACATCAGCCTTTAAAATATAACCCAGTTGAGTGAAAGTTAATTTGAGGCAGAAAAAAGTGACTAGTTATAGGCTGCAATCACTTTGTGGCAAAGAGAAAGCTGCCTGATACTGGTTGTATTGGCCCTTTAGAGGTTTTTCGGGTTTATCTGGAACATAAAGCAGGAAAAATATGCTTACTCATTAGAATGATTGCAAAGGGGATCAATTTCTTTATTTCATATGTAACTTACATCCATCAAGTCATGTTAATCTGAGTCTTGTATCCAAATATAAACGATAGTAGTCATACCAAATACATATGAACATAGGTAACTTTTAGGATAAAGTTGTGTGTGTATTTTGCACTTTATAACAGTTTGATCCAGATAACAGCTTAAACAGGCTGTGAACGGACGGCAATCAGTTTCTGGGGGACGATCAATAACTTTCTGGCACGACACCTGAATTGATTCATAGGACCAAGGACAGGGCCCACACAGGTGTCTGCTTCAGATGTTTTTGTTCTGGTCTGTTAAAAACATGGTACTGCGCTCTCACACGTCAAATCACTTTTTAGCAGCACATTTGTGTGTAGCACTTGTACAGTGCTTTTATTCATGAATAAATAAATGTTACTTAAAAAAGTTAAAGACTAAAACAGTTCTTTTTACACATAATTTAATAATTTAATTAACAGTGGTATTTATTAATGTATTTAGTTCAGTTCAATTCAATATTTCTAACTTTGTCTGAAAACCTTTTACTACCTTTTGTCAATTTCGGGGCTCTGTACATATGCAAATATTATGCAGTTTAATGATGACAGTGTCAGATTTACCACTCCAACATTTTAGTGAATTACTAAACCATTGGTCTTTGGTTTCACACAGTCAGACAGACAAAAGCTGGCATCTTATCTGTAGCCGCTGAAAATCACTAGCAGATTTTGGTAGCTGTGGCTAGCTAATTATGTGACGTTAGCTTCACGTATTGGACTTTTAAATATATTTTTATTTTTAACCTGAGTAACCTGTATAGGACAAGGATAATGAGTATACATTTGATGGGTACATGCATTTGATATGTTGTATACATAAACGATGAAAATTAAAGCTCCATTTCCAGCCATAGGTTAGCATCCTCATCAGTTGATGATGCTGGTAGAAACCTTGTCAATAAGAAGCAGTATATTGTTCTTGTATTGCAGGATAGCTCAGTATTATTGTACAGCAGGCAGAGATGATTAATCATTAAGAATTATTATCAATTGTATTTTCAAACAATAAACAGCTGCAGATTTACCACAGTTCAATCCATTCCTTACAATTAAGGTCCTGTGTTTTAGGTTTATGATAAACGTAGACGTGTGTGGGCTCTCGATAGAGTTCCAGTCAGAATAATGTTAAATGTCTTTCTGTGTTTTTAGGTTATAGCTCTTCCACAATTGGTACATGATTTCTTGAACAAATGAAACCTTGTGTTCACATGTTTCAAATGTAGCAAAAACAGCAAAAATACTTTCAACAGACCATTGTTACTATTTTTTATGCAAGTTGTGCTGAACTGAAACCCCAAATATTAAAGCTGCTGGTTCTGTCACGCAAAACATGCTGTAAGTCTGGAAATGGTGCTGTGCACCAGCAGGAGTGGATTGTTACAGAAGACATTGCTGAGGTTCTCTTCTTGTGATAATGATGCACTGAGTTTGGTGTTGGTTTGAGTTCATTTAGAAACAGAAACTAATAAAAATACTTCAGGGATGGGGATTATCATTCATTGTCCGTCATGGTCTCAATTATATTCATCAATGAATCCAGATGAATCCAATCAGTTAGCTAAACTCCAAGCATGCCTTAAGGGCATAAAGACCTGGATGACCTGGATTTTCTGCTACTTAACTCAGACAAAACTGAAGTTATCATTTTTGGCCCTAAACACCTTAGAAACACATTATCTAATGATATAGCTACTCTAGATGGTATTACCCTGGCCTTCAGTACCACCGTAAGGAATCTGGGAGTCATATTTGATCAGGATTCAATCAACTGCTGTAGCAGTTATGCAAAAACACTTTTATTTAGAGACTTTAAAAACTGCTCTTTTGGATGATGTCAGTATGGACTACTGGAGAGAAAAGGATCAAGGATGAAAGTGAACTTTTTCAAAAGGTCAAAAGTTGCTCAAGTATTTGTTTATCTTTTTAAAAAGGTCTTTATTGAATTTCACATAATTAAAATTTACAGTAAGAACAGCAATTTACAGTAACAATAAAGTGCATACAGTGCTAAAGTGATTTTTTAAACATCTATAAAGTGCATAGAGTCCAGTAACCCTGTTTAAAGTGCTGTTAGCTCATAAGTCCAGTATGTTCCAGGGGAGGCGCTGAGATTTGTCCATAGTTCTTCTCCTCCAGAGGTCAGTAAGAATCTGTTTGACTACAGTGTCACTGTAGATCACTGTCTGCTGTATTATCATGGCACATCTGGTTTTCCACAATTTTGAACACACCACACAAATAATTAATTGTAACAGTTCAGTATGTTTAGATGGCAAATTATCATCAACAATACAATACACAACAGATTTATAACATAAATTAAAGTGTACACTGACAGCTTTTAGTTTATCCCAGACTTCCTGAGCTCTGTAACAGTCCATTAAGAGATGCTGCTGTGTCTCATCATCATTGCAGAAAATCATAGGACATTTTTTTTGTGGCAACATAACAACTCCAAGACACAACAGCTCTAAGAGGAAGTCTTCCTACAGACATCAGCCACCGGATGTCTCTAATGCTCTCTGACAGGTTCTTACATTTGAGATTTTGACAATATTTACTCTTGATTTATAATTAGTGTATTTGTTTTCCCATTTCTTTACCTCTTCTTTAATTTCACACAGTTTTTTCTCCCAGTTTCTTTCACTACATCCACTGTTACAGACGGTTAGACCAAGTTTTTAATTTCTTGTTTGACTTGTATATTAATGCTTTGTTTGTCACCATCAGCTCTGATCCAAACTCCTTCTCATTTGTTATGGTTTAATTTGGCTCCAGAAGCACTTTTGTATAAAGCTAAAAGATTAGTTAAGACATTCATTTCTGCTTGATTTTTTATGATGACTGTAATATCGTCAGCATATGCTATAGCTGTGACCTTGTGCGTGTTTCCTACATAAGTTCCCATAAAACTACTATTTTTATTTATTTGATTAATTAAAGGGCTGACTGCTAAAACATAAAGAGCAGCACTCAGTGGGCAGGCTTGCTTCACACCTCTTTCTACCTCAAAAGGCTCAGTTAAAACACCATTTACATTGACACGGACACTTGATTTAAAGTATAGACATCTTACCATGTGAATAAAGGCATCAGGAAAGCCGGATGCCTTCATCACAGACCAGAGATAATCTCTGGAAATATAATCAAAAGCTTTTTTTTGATCTAGTCCAACAATATAAAAACCTTTTTCATCTTCAGGTTTATGTAAGATTTCTCTTAAAGTACAGAGATTATCCCACATAAACCGACCTTTAATTGCACACGTTTGTTCTTTTTCTATGATTTCATCTAGTATATCATTGATTCTGTTCATAATTATCTTGGCAAATATTTTATAATCAGTATTCATAATATTAAGATGTCTATAATTATCTACATCAGACTCATCCCCTTTTTTATATAATAAACAAAGAACATCCTCATAAAAGGAGTTCCCCGGAGTTGATCTTTGTTTCTTCTGCTTCAGACTAATATACTGATTTATTAAAGCATCATATTTTGTATTTGTTTGTAACTTTATTTAATTCCTTACATTTACATTTGAAGAAATCTTTTATTCTATATTTCAGTATTTCCCATAGTTTGATATGAGATTTGGCAAAAATATTTAATTGAGTTACTTTATGTATTTCCTGTTTTAAGTCTTTATCTTTTAAACTCTGTGTATTTAATTTCCAGAAACCTCTGTTCACTGAGGTTCCAGATGACAGAGAAGTTTTTATCAAAAGATGATCAGAAAAATCATTAAAACTGTCCCATATTAAATTAATTTGAAGTTATATGACGCATATATGCGATCGACTCATGTTTTAGTTTTAGAGTCAAACCTGGTAAAATCAGTTCAGAGGGGTTAACGGCTCTAAACACATCAGTTAACTTTGCTTGTTGACAGATTTATTTTAAGAGTTTACCCTCTGGACGCAGTTTAAACACTGTGCTGGTGACTCGGTCATTTTCTTCAGTAACTGTATTAAAATCTCCACATAAAATAATACTATAACCTACCAACAATAGTTCTCTAAGTCTTTTAAATAATTGACATTTCTTCGTAGTTTCTGGAGCTGTATAAACATTAATAATACGATATTTTTTACTTAGATAAAAACAATCAACCATAAGTAATCTACCTGGTATTATATCTCTTCTCCTGATTATATTTACTTCATGATTTTTAAAGAATATACCGACACCATCCTCAGCCTTATTCTCACCTATTGAAATGACGCATTTCCCTTTTGACCACAAATTATTTACATCGTCGACATCTTTGTTGGTATTCAGTCTCAGTTCTTGAGTACACAAAATGTCAAAGACCATATCACATAAATATTTCATCTTTTCTTTTCTAAAAGCACTTGTCTGAATACCACGAGTATTCCAGGTGGCAACTTTAAGGAAGCTCATGGTGGAGAGGAGAGGATGTCAGCTCTAAGGTGAAGATTTATCATCAAAGCGTTTCTCATTTTTATGAGAGGGAATCTGAAGTCGTCGCTTCCTCCTTCTAACTACCTTGAAAGGCATTTCACTCTGTGGCTCACTCATTGTAGGGGCAGAAAACTCAGGTGTGAGGGAGAGGGGCCTGAATTACTTTCAGGCGGAGCTGCCTCTGTAACAGACGGAGGATGGAGTGGAGTGCTGCTGGCTCGCTGACCAGCTGTCAATATGTCAGTGCTGAAGTCAGAGCTAGGGCTCTCACTGGCACTTTCATATTTTAGGGCTCTCACTGGCACTTTCATATTTTAGGGCTCTCACTGGCACTTTCAGGTGTCTGCTTCAGATGTTTTTGTTCTGGTCTGTTAAAAACATGGTACTGCGCTCTGTGACCACTCTACATATTATCCTTGTGAAATAAAGCCAAAATCCAGCTGTAAAACATTTCTAAATTGCTATATAGTGCTATAGTGCTATATATATAATGTTTTTATCTCCAATCTCCTTTTCATCCTTATTACTATTTTATATTTTATTATTTAGTCTTTTTAGCACGTACAAATATTATAATCACTTTTTAGCAGCACATTTGTGTGTAGCACTTGTCCTCTTATTTCCAAAAAATGTTATACTAGACACCACAGGCATTGATAGACATCTGTTGACTCTAACTAACATGACACATGAAATCCCAGTGAGAAATGGTTAGTAAAAGTTAGTAGCTGTAATTACACTAACTCAGGTTACACAAAATTAGCACTTGCAGGTAATGAGAAATGACCTGTGTGTGTGTCCCAGACCAACTAGACAGCACTGGCTCAAGGAACCTGGAGCCTGGATGATTAGCTTAGTTAGCTTAGCCAACTGGATGCAGGGACACTAGTCAGTTATTCGGCAAAAAATAATTACAGCACTAGCTCCCCGTATTGTTACAAGTAAGATATGTGTTAAGTGATTAACTTTAGAAGTGCTGATAGGCATATTTTATTTGGACAAAGCCAGCCTTTCTGTTCCCCCTGCTATGTACTGATTAAGCTAGGCTAACCACCCTGGCTCCAGCCACACACACAAAAAAGTGGTATTCTGTCTCCTTAAGTAACTCTTGGCAAGAAAGCAAATACAGAGTTTCACAACCTCTCAAATATATTTTTAAGAACACCCCCAGCCCACCCTCCACCTCCAAATATATGCATGTATGAATTTCTGGCAGTGACCCCCTCTCATTCAGGGCTAATTACTACATTAGCATGTATGAAATTCCTGCTGTTCGTCATACGTCTTAGTCTTTACAGCTGGGTCATGTTATACTATACTGTATTTCACCTAGAATTATTTCAAAGGAGGGACACTTTGACATCACCTTCGTGACAGACAAGTGTGGTATAATTTCTAAGACCTGTGATGTGCTGAAGGGAACAAATGTAAAGCAAAATGATGATTATGATTCATGATGAGCATTAAGCACAAATATGCTAAAATATTAATTTATTAAACTTTATTATTTTTTTAAAATAACCCCAAGAGAGGGTTAAGAAATAAGGGTGTAAAACAGGCAAGAATAACTTTTGAAAAAATAAGGCAAAAGGGAGTTGTGGAAATAATAGTGAAAAATAAACCAGAATAGCCTTTTTTTAAAAGAGCTGTGCCTAGACACAGCACAGGGACAAGTTCTATTCAGACTTGCCCGAGATCTCAGGCCCAGTAACAGCAGACGTAAGAGATTTGTAATAGTGTAACTTGCCAGTATAAGGGGTTGGTCAAGAGGCGTAACCTGTGAAGGCCCAACAGTATAAATAAAGGAGCACAGGCCCTTACCAACTCAGAGTGTTTTTGGTGAACCTTGTGAACACTTCAAAACTGCTCTCCTTTATTGCCTGGCATTAAAGAACATTTTGCTGCTCTGACCTATGACCCCTGATGATTTTTTGGACACCAAAGAGAAGTTTTTCCTGAGCTGATTTTTGGGATATCTAAAACTTCTTCAAACTGAGATCCAGAGATTTATTACTTCACAAGCAGGTATTTTACAGTGTTTTTTTCTTTTAATTTTTATGACATGACTTAATTTTTGTATCTGCAACCTACTTTTAATGAGACTTGAATTTAAAATGCATTTTGTCTGTCTCCACTCTTATTTATTTTATACACCAACAACTGTATAAGTCAGCAGTCCAACAGATTTTTGATCAAGTACGCTGATGCTACAGCTTTACTTTGCCTTTTAACTGACAAAGAGACAGGACATGGTCCTGGAGGAGTTTGTACAATGGTGCAAAGACTCTAATCTAATCCTCAACACTAATAAAACAAAAGAAATGTACATTGATTTTAGAAATAATTACTCACCAGCACGACCAACATTGAGGGTATTATGACATTCTGCGTCCTCTGTTGGCATGGTGATGCTATTGCAGCCCAGAAAAACTTGCTCAGCAAAATTGTGAGCATTGCCGGAAAAACAAAAGGCATTAAGCAAGACAGCCGTAGCGACATCTACAAAATCTGTTCCCTTTCAAAGATTGACATCCTGCTACTTCACCCACAACACCTCCTTTTTAGTGAGCTTCAGCCCCTTCCATCAGGCCGACGGCTTCGGGCCCCCAGCTGCAAAAGTAACAGAGTGAGGATTTCCTTTATCCCATCAGTCATAGCACTCTATAACACACACGCAGCTGAAGGGGAACGGGTATGTATGTCTTGCACATAAAAACTCCTGATAGCAGTGCTATAGTCAGTGCTGCACAGTGGAAAGTATCATATCTCTGGGATGCATTGTGTCTTCTCCCACACTGAATCTCTGTACTCCATAAGCACTGCTGGACGGTGCTGTGTAGTAGTTCTGTGTAGTAGATCTTTCAGATTGCTTTATTCTTCTTAGTGTGTATGTTTCTTTTATTGTGTATGTTAAGTTTTTGTGTAACACTGCAGACCAATTTCTCTCTGGGATAATAATAAAGTTAATCTTAATCTTAAAAGAGAAAAAGTGCTGGCTGAACCATCTCACGTCTTTGTGGTAGATTCATTCAACATTTCTTTATTCTGCCTTGATGTCCAACCGCAGCCGCTGAAAATGGCGGTGGTACAGTGCTTTTATTCATGAATAAATAAATGTTAATTAAAAAATACTAAAACAGTTCTTTTTACACATAATTTAATAATTTAATTAACAGTTTTATTTATTAATATATTTAGTTCAGTTCAATTCAATATTTCTAACTTTGTCTGAAAACCTTTTACTACCTTTTGTCAATTTTGGGGCTCTGTACATATGCAAATATTATGCAGTTTAATGATGACAGTGTCAGATTTACCACTACAACATTTTAGTGAATTACTAAACCATTGGTCTTTGGTTTCATACAGACAGACAAAAGCTGGCGTCTTATCTGTAGCCGCTGAAAATCAGTAGCAGATTTTGGTAGCTGTAGCTAGCTAATTATGTGATGTTAGCTTCACGTACTGGACTTTTAAATATTTTTTTATTCTTAACCCGAGTAACCTGTATAGGACAAGGATAATGAGTATACATTTGATGGGTACATGCATTTGATATGTTGTATACATAAACGATGAAAATTAAAGCTCCATTTCCAGCCATAGGTTAGCATCCTCATCAGTTGATGATGCTGGTAGAAACCTTGTCAATAAGAAGCAGTATATTGTTCTTGTTTTGCAGGATAGCTCAGTATTATTGTACAGCAAGCAGAGATGATTAATCATTAAGAATTATTATTAATTGTATTTTCAAACAATAAACAGCTGTTAGAGCAGATTTACCACAGTTCAATCCATTCTTTACAATTAAGGTCCTGTGTTTTACATTTAAACGTAGACGTGTGTGGGCTCTCGATAGAGTTCCAGTCAGAATAATGTTAAATGTCTTTCTGTGTTTTTAGGTTATCTATCCAACTATCCAATTTATCTACAGACTTTTCCCATTAATGCATGATATTTACTGTATATAAACAGTATTATAAGCAATATAAGCATTATAAGTAATTATAAACAAATATCTAATATCCGTCTGCGACTCTTCTTCAGGGGGATTTTTTGTATAACGTGCCATCTACAGTCAGTACAGTACTGGAAGCCTGAATGCACCACCACACCATTCTTCAAAACCTGCCACTTATAGGCTATTTGAGGCTAAAGAGAGCTATTGTATTTAGGTCTTGATGCAAAGTATATTGGTGTTGGGGCTATATATCAAAATCAAATGGTCATAAAATGTGTGTTTTTTGTATCCTATGTTCCATCCTGGTTTTTGAGCCTGAAAGACCTCTTAATGATTGACATTTACAATCATGTCCCTTGCCTGTTTATGTAGACATGAATAAATCACAGCTGTTGGCATAATGGTCGGCCAACTCCTAGCAGTAGAGTAGGACTTGTATATAGCTTAGCAGTTATTTGAAGAGGGGTTAACAGTGGTACAGAGACATGTAGGTCTAGCCAAGCCTGTTTAAGCACTGTATGAGCCTTTCAAACTAGCCTGAACATGAACCGTCACTGCATGGCTTCAGCCACTCCACAGCTCAACTAGACAACCCACAACCAAGAGCTCTTCTAAGTATAGTTGAATCAATCAATGTAATAATTGTGACAGATTATACACAGTTCATATACCTTTAAAAATATCATGTATTAGTACAGTTAAAGCCCAACTGTGGGACTTTTGTCTCCCCTTTCTGGCAGTGAGAGTAAAAAAAACACTGTCAACTCATGCTTACATCGTAGTGCTCCGGTGCAGCCTACTCCATCACTACTGTTGCAGCTGTAAAATGGTGGATACATTTTTTTGAGCATCACACAACCCCCACAAAATGAATCATTTCACTATCAGAATTTCATCCATTTGGTCCGAACATTTGAAAGTCTAGAAGAGCTGCACGATTAAATTGTTTTATCCCCATTCAAGTTAGCTGAGAGCTAACCGGAATTTAGCCACTCGGCTGGCCGAAGTCTGGTTTACATGCTTTGCCCATAGAGCGCACAGGCCAGTGCAGGAATGTCACCACCGCCACAAGATTAAAAACTCTGTATACTGTGAAATACAGAGAGATTTATCTGGCAGTCATAGGCTTATTCAGCATTGTGCAAACTCTGTTTTCTTGTTTTTTATGAATATGTGTATCATTGATGTATATGCATTTGTATGTTCTATGCAGGTTTTGCACATGATTGGTCTTCATATTTGCATATATAGATTTTTTTCATTAGTGTGTAAACCTTTTGGCCTCTTAGCTGACTGTTGCAGTCACAGAATGTGATATGTATAGTGTGTAAATCTAGCACTTATTTGGCTGTTGCAATATTTTTCTCCTATTACTTATTAGATGGATTAGGCTTGAGCTTTGGTAATATGGGTAATATGTGAGTGAAGGGATGTAAAACATGGATGTAAGACCTCAAAATAGGTGATATAAATGTAAACACAGAAAATGTCTCTCTATAGTCTCTGTGCTTCAGACAGATCATTCAAACAAATGAGTGTTGTACAATCATTGGATGAATCAAGCTTTGGGGAGACGATCTCGACCAATTAAATTGTTTTTGTTGATCTCTGTTTGAAGCACAGAGACTATAGAGAGACAATTTTTATGGATAACTTAACGCAAGTCATTTCCCAAGCCTGTTGATTCAAGGATGATGATTCGCATTCAGCTTTCACTAAAGGTAAAGTAACAATTTTGTTTTTCCCATATAAATTTGAAGAGAGATATCAACTGAACGTGTCATGAGTTGAGCTAACACTAAGGGAAAGTAAGATAGCAGCATCCAACACCAGCTATAACTTGACATAACTAAAGCGTTGGTGTTACGTAAGTGTCAGAATTTTGAAATATATGTCGAGTCAGCAGGGCTAACGTTAGCATTTGCCTTTTGTATGCATTAAGTAAGTCTGTGTGGCGTTAGATAACGTAACGTTATGCCGGGTCTAATGAAGCTTTTAACGTTAGCCTTGAATCAGAATCGTGCATCAGTCATAGTAACGTTAAATAAGTTACATTTGTCAGTTGACCAGTACATATTTAAGCTCCTATTCTGTCCTGCAAACATGTAAATAAAAGGCTGTGAAGAGTTGTGACCTGACAAAGACTTTAAGTGGCAGCTAGTATGCTAGTGTTAATAAGTTTAGCCAGTTAGCTTTATAAGTTACTAATACTATTAATTAAAGAAACATTAGACCACCCAGCTGCTCCTACTTACTGCTAGAAGTAAGTTAAATAAGTTATCAGTAACCTGCAGCCTACCAACTAAGTTAGTGTTGGTGTCTGTGTTCCTTGACTTTGCAGCAATAGTAATAATAACAATAAAATTGTAATATAGCAGCACAGAAACAGCAATATAACATTTAAAAAAAGAAACAATGCAGTAAGATTTACAGTGTGGTAGTGATATCTATAGTGTAGTGTGTGTAAAGTGCTGTGTGTGGGGGTCTTGCCCTAATAGATGTGCATGTAGATGTTTGCATGTTTGTGTGTGCTCGGTTGGACTGTGTGTTAATGTAATGTTAGTATAACAATGTGTCACAAATGTATTGATAAAATAAGTATTTTAATCATGATAATTATTTGAACTTTGCATCCCCCAGCCTCTTTCTGAGTTGCTTTGCATCGCTGGCATAGGTTTCCCAGGCACAACCTTCACATACAGCCTGTATGGTTATGGCAAGGTTCTGGGCCTCAACATCCCCACGTTCATACCCAGCCTCACCACCCTGCAGGAGGGCGTTCTCAGCCAGGCGAAAGCGGAGAAAGTGGAGTTCAAGAAACTGCTGCTGGGTGCTACACTGCATGACCCAGGCCTACTATCTGTTTACCAGGTGTGTGCACCGTGCAGTAGCCTTGACCACTCTGTTGCACTTACACAAGCATGGAAAGTAATTATAACAGTTTTCAGGTCCAGAGAATACTTTGCACCTCTAAGTATTACCTGGAATCTACACAGGCAGCGTTCTTGATGTGTTTTTATAATGCGCATGAGTTGCGCATGCAGAGTTCTAGACTAACCTTTCTACTAGTTGCACAACCAACTTTCTCAGTAGGTGGCGCCACCACAAGATTTGGTCACACTTGTCTCAGTGTTTTGGGTCACGCATCTGTCACTACAGGTTTTGTATTTGTGACTGTTATGCTGCTTCAAATTTTTGGGAGTTGCCTACAATGGACTGTTGTGTCGAGTCCCGTAGTTCGGGGCCATGGTTTGAGTTGCGTACATGTTCATTTAGACATATCGATGGGATAGGAATCATTTATTTCATTTTAACCAGGATGGGGACAAGGCAAGTTCTGGAGTCAGTCACATGGAACAAGACAGGAGAATGACTCAAAAGGTCAGGAGGTGATGAGAAAGGAGTAAAAACTCACGTGTGCCAGACCAGCCTGCTCTCTTTACATCATCCACAGCCTTCAGCTCTGCGTCTCTACCTCATCATTCTCTTCTCTCCTTATTTTGCTTTTTAATGCAAAATATGCATTTCGCAAACAAAAGAGTTGTTTCAGCTCTGATCCATGCGTTCCGTTCCGAAAGATAAGCAATACCAGTGCAATATGTGCAAATATAATCTTACAATAAAATATACTGCATCTTTGTTGTAAAGAATCATTTGATTTCCCTGCCACTTGCACTAGTGCCAACAAGTCAAATATTAAATCTCACGACCCAAAAAAAAGGTTACTTGTTACTCACAGTCTAGAGCCCTGCGCACATGTGCCGGAACAGTCTAATTTTATTCAATGCTGCAATCCACCAGGCGCATATTAGGGCTGTCGTTTTTCAATTGAACTTTAAACTTTCAAACCTGGTGAAATATTAAAGTTCGAACTATAATGATGTGATCGAATTCAAATGGGAGCACTGCAGATAACGCTTGCCCCTCTAACAATTTAGTAATCTGCTCTCCAGAGTCCCAGATTCACGTAGTGTGCCCTAATGCATGACATAGGGCTAGGTAGATAGAGCACAATGAAAAATGGAGGAAACTCGATCGATGGCAAAATTATTGATAAAGATAAGGCTGTTTGCCGACTTTGTAAGAAGCGACAACTTTACAGTAATGTTAATACAACAACGAATGGAGTCACCTGTTAGCTTATCACCTAAGTGAGGCTAAAGAATAAGAGCACCAGCAGCTACACATCATCGCCTAACTTCCTATTTTTTGAAAAAATGACAGCCTTAGTGCGTATGCTACATGGGATTGAAGCTATTGATAGGCTAGATGATCAATAATTTTGAGAATTTTCACTGTATTGATTATAGGGATTTTAATCGTTATTTTATATATAATATGTATATTTGTAGTTTGTTGTTTTTTATTTCAAACTACATTCTGCATAATTCAATCATTGTATTACAAGTCAAAAACTCACTCTCTTGCCTAGAGCTTGTGCAAAATACTGCACCTAGAGTTTTAACTGGTTCCAAATGTAGAGATTACTACATCACTCCAAATTAAGCATCCCTACATGGGATACCAGTCAGTTTTACAAATGGTTTTAAAATTTTGTTGATCACATTTAAAGAACAGCTTGATCTGGCCCCAACCTTAATTTCAGACCTATTAAAACCCTTAATGTCCCTGTTGGTGTGCAGGCACTTTTAAGAGCATGATACATATTTTCTATTTCTGTATTCTCAGGACAAGGCTTGGTGAGGCTCACTGCAGAGGATCATAGCCATCACTGGAATTCTGAAAGGAAGTGGTTGACTTTCAATCTGCCGTATGAACTTAAAGCTTTTTTTAGCATGTAGATTCATATCTGTAAGTTAATACTGATTATGTATTAGCTTATTTGTTTGTTACTGGAAAGAATTTAGCTCCTGTTTTTGGCTTTAGCCCTATTTCCATGGCTCAGGAAATATCAATCATATATCAATATTTGTCAGAGGTGGGGGACTCAACTCACATGACTTGATGCAAGTCACAAATTTGAGGACTTGTGACTTCCTTGACTAACACTGATAAGACTCGACTTGACTTTGACTTGAGGCAGATGACTCGAAAAGACTTGACAGTTTTTATTTAGCTGAACCGCCTGTTTGTATTATTGTAGATATTGAGCATGAACAGTTACTGTTTGAGACATGATAGGGTGACTTCTAGTGCCGTGCACTCAGGCTTTAAAGACAGTGTCTAGCAGGACCTAAAAAACAATGCAAGACAGGATCGAGCTGAAAGCTTGTTGAAAGTGTTTTCCCATACCTGCGCTGATTTTCTCTCGAGCTTAATTTTACCAGACTGTTTCTGATTCAGATAAGACAGCTTATGAATTGACAGCTTTTCATGACAGAGCTTCATCATTCTGTTGGTGGTCCCTCACTAGTTCAAAGTCAATATAACTCAACCACAGCAGAATGGTCTCTCCCTCTCTCTTATCAACTGTGTGACAAATGCAGGCCTTTGAGATCAGGCAAACAAGATGGTATTTTTCCTTGATGAGGGTTACAATTTCAGTGTTCTGGATGTATTAGTCTACACAATCCACAGATGAAAAGTAATCATAGATAGAAAACTGCATTTCATTGTGCAAACGGCAAATGCAGGTAGATATTCAGAAGCCGTACAACACATCCACAAACATCAACACTGCATAGAATACAAAATAATGAAAACTGGATCCAAGAAAACATGTTAGATTATTTATTTCTTTTTGTTTAAATGGTAAATGGACTGTACTTGTATAGCGCCTTTCTAGTCATCCGACCACTCAAAGCGCTTTTAACACTACGAGTCAATTCACCCATTCACACACATTCATACACTGAATGGGTACAGGGGCTACCATACAAGGTCCCAACCTGCCCATCAGAGGAAATCTAACCATTCACACACATTCATACACTGATGGCACAGCCATCAGGAGCAATTTGGGGTTCAGTATCTTGCCCAAGGACGCTTCCACATGCGGACTGGAGGAGCCGGGAATCGAACCGCCAATCTTCCGATTAGTGGACGACCCGCTCTACCTCCTGAGCTCACAAACATGTAGCTGCTGTTTTTACTGACACTCGTGACTAAAAAGTCTCCTCGTTCATCCCCTGGACATGAGGAGATTTCAGTACTGCAAATTTGTTTTGACAAAAACAATAATTTAGCTGCTGATAAAAGCAAAGGACAACAAGCTAACACTAATGTTACTTGTGGGTTATAGTTGAAACCTGTGATGCTATATTCATTTTAAAAAGGTAAATCTGAAGCTCTAAGAAATGAAAAAAGTCATTCAAGTCATGTTGTTTTATGGTGTGAGCTGAGAGTGGTTATTCATACGCTCACGCTGTGGTTAATACGAGCAATTTACAACAAGAACACGACTTCCACAGCTGCGGCTGAGCGGCTCAACGAGCTCCGCTCTTCTGTGCTTATTTTAGCTCAAACCTGGATCGTTGTACTTATCATTTTCTGTTTCCTACTTTCAGACAATGGGTACCCCAATTTACATGGCTCCAGAAACAATCCAGGAGACACAATCCAGGAACTCTTTGATCACGTAGCCGAAGGTAAGAATCTTTACTTCAGTTCATTGTTATCTTTTCATCACATGCACCCTTTCTACACATTTGTCATGCTAGCAGATCTTAAATGAATCTTTCTTTATTTTAAAAGATGATAAAAAATGTGCATTATCCTACTTTGTGATTTTCATAAAAATGAAGCTTTAATTTCCTGTTTCTTTTATATTTGGTATATTAATCTTTAACTTGTTGTAAGATGGTTTTCATTCGGTGGCTTTGTGGTGATGTAGCTAAAATTTTCAATTCTGTTATTGAATCACTGATATGCTATTTTCCCCAGATGATGTCAGCTGGCCGGAGGGAGACGATGCCCCGCCCGCTGACGCCCAGGACCTCATCACCCTTCTCCTGAGAAAGGACTGCGCAGAACGGCTGGGTACAGGTTAGTGGATAGAGACAGGATGGGAAACAGATAAGCTGAAGGGAGAACAACCTGTCATGATTTTCTACCACTAAAGTTCAGCCTGTGGCTACAATACATAGAACTGTGATAGTTTAGCTATCTTACACACAGTGGGAAAATACTACACAGTGGATGTGCTATTGTGAACGAGGTTTCTTTTAAAGTATCCTGGAGCCTCACAAAATATAGTTACAGTAGGTAATGATTTACTCCTTGGCCTCAGGAATTAATGTGAAGTAACGATTGGTTATAACTGTAGGCAGTAAGCTAGTTAGCTGGACATGCTAACTTACAGCTCATGTTAAAACAGTTACACACACTGTTTAAAGCCATTCCTTCTTGATTTTGGGAAGACTAAAAGTGTCCAGAGTCGGGGTCAGGTACAGCTGTCAGGCCAGGCCAAATGCAAATGTCTGTTTGTCTCACTTGTTATCCAGGAGGAGCCAGCGAGGTGAAGGCGCATCCATTTTTCCAGGATCTGGATTGGAACAACCTCCTGAGTGTGAAACCTCGATTTGTCCCTGAACTGAAGACGGAAGAAGACACCAGCTACTTTGACAGTAGGTCCCATCATACGCCTTAACAAACATAGACTCATGTCTGACAGAATCACTGGAGGACTTTTTACTACTTTGTTAACATAGTGCTCATGGACAGACATTAGAAGAGGGTTTTCAGTTTGTTTTTGGTTTTTTAGCAAACTGCTTTTTCAGTGATGCCTGGTGGGAATTTTACTTAAAAATAAATATCATCATCATGCCTTTTTTTCATGACTTAATGCTGTGATCCCTACAGCTTGCTCAGACCTGTGCCTCCCTGATAAATCACCCGATGATAAATCACCTGTGGAGCTCCCAGACTTCTCATCTGTTGCCTACCGCTTCAGAAAGGTACAGTTTTTAATCCAGCTCCCAACATCCACTGCTGTTTGAGACTGTCTAAACCCATTTCTCACTGTGAAATACATCATTCATGTAAACAACTGACAGACATAATTATCTACAGCACAGAACAAAAAGGACAAGAAATATTGATGCTTTGATGCTTTTCTCTTGAAATTCCAGATTTATGGCAGCCCAAAGCACCTGTCCATCCCTGCACCGCTCTACCGGAGCCCGATGTCAAGACTCAGCCAGGTGGAGGAGAAGGATGAAGAGAAGTTTGAGTATAATTTCATATATGATCAAGAGGAAGAGTCTGAGAACAAATATGACGAAGAGGAGGACTTTGTGGACCAATATAATGAAAAGAAGTTCGCGTATGATTATATATATGATCAAGAGGAAGAGTCTGATTCTCAAGAAAGCCAAGTTGCAGGAGAAGGAGAAGGGGAGGAAAACCAAGAGGACAGCGAAAAAGATGAGGAAGATGAGGTGGCGGAGGACGGGATACTATCTCTTCACCATCCCTCCATCATATCCTCCCACATAGGATGGTTTTATTGTTATTGTTATTATTATTATTATTATTAGTCACCTCTTATTATTATCATTGTTATTGTTATTATTGTTATTATGCTTCTCTGTGTCTCTCTCTCTCTCTCTCTCCCTCTTTCTCTCTCGACCTGACCGGTCAAGGCAGATGGCGCCCACCAAGAGTCCGGTTCTGCTCGAGGTTTCTTCCCGTTAAAGGAGAGTTTTTCCTCGCCGCTGTCGCCAAGTGCTTGTTCATGGGGGAATTGTTGGGTCTGTAAAGAGTATGGTCTAGACCTGCTCTATGTGTAAAGTACCCTGAGATAACTTGTTATGATTTGGTGCTATATAAATTAAATTCAATTCAATTCAATTCAATTAATAAAATTGAAAAAAAATAAATTAAAACAGCCTCTGACTTTTTCTGTTTCCTTTGTTTTCTTTTTTCTTTTATTTTTCTCTCTTTTTCTTTTCTTTTGACTTTGAAAAAATAAAAAATACACAGTGGTTGTAACTAAGCTTTTTGAACTGAACACAACAGTAAGACAGTAATTTAGGTTTGATGTATGATGATCATGATGATGATAATTGTTATGATAATGGGAGTTCTTTAGGAAAAGTGTAAAAGTAACAGTCAGATTGAGTGTGTGTTTTAAACCGTACGAGCAGTGACAGCAGCTAAATGAAGCAGTAAAAAAAGTGCACAACAAAACAATATCAGTGATGTAAAGCTGTGGATCCTGTTGGAGTGGAGATCTGTCTCTGAGCTTTTACTCGTCTTCTCAGAGAGTTTGGGCTGTGTTGGGAACTGTTGATGTTCATTCTAAAACTAAAACGGGTCGGTGCCGACCCTAACACAAGAGGAAGGTTAAAGTGATGAGAAAAGTATTCAGTATTCCTTTTACTTAATTAGAAGAAGGCTACAGAAGTATCATCAGTAAAAATGTACTTAAGTGCTCATTATGCAGCACTATGGCCCTTGTCAAATTTGTTATAATATATATTATATAATTGGATTATTATTACTGATGCATAAATGTGCAATTAGCCCTTTAATGTTGATGCCAAGGTCGAGCTGATTTTAACTACTTTATATACTTATTGGATGGTTTGATAACAATGCATCATATTTTATAATGTATCATATATTGTGTGTGAAATTTTAATTTAAGTAGCTAGTCAGTAACTTATAGAGTTAAAAGTATAATTTTTCCCTCTAAAATGTAGTGGAGTAGGTATAAAGTGTAAATATTCAAGTAAAATGTAAATACCAGAAAACATTACACCCCTGGAAGTAGAAGTTTTAAATTCTGCAGATTGTGGCAGACAGCTGTAGACTGAATCTCCACCTGCAGCCTCTGCCAGCAACCTGCAGCTGCCGTCTACATCTGCAAGTTGCTGGCAAAGGCTACAGGTGGAGATTTAGGATGCAGCCATCGCCTCCACCTGGAGGTTCTGGCAAGGTACTGCAGACTGAATCTCCACCTGCATCGACACCAGGTGTGTATGTCTTGCACATAAAACTCATTCACAGCATTAGTATTGTAGTTAGTGCTGCATCATGGAATGTATTGTAACCTTCAGCAGCAGCCGCACCACCCCCTCCACCTGCAGAATCCAGCAGACAGCTCCAGACCAAACCTCCATCTCCTGCCTCAACCAGCAAACTGCACCACCTCCTCCACCTACAGGTTGTGGCAGAATGTTGCAACCTGAACCTCCACCAACAGATGCTTCCAGCTCATCTCTGAAATATCTGCTTCCACCTGCAGATTATGACAGCTCCAGACCAAACCTCCACCTCCAGCCTCCAGTGTCCAGCACCAGCCTCTGCCAGCAATCTGTACTGTCGCCTCCACCTGCAGATTCTGGCAGAGAGCTGCAGACTGAATCTCCACCTGCAGCCTCTGCCAGCAACCTGCAGCTGCCGTCTACATCTGCAAGTTGCTGGCAAAGGCTACAGGTGGAGATTTGGGATGCAGCCATCGCCTCCACCTGGAGGTTCTGGCAGGGTGCTGCAGACTGAATCTCCACCTGCATCGACACCAGGTGTGTATGTCTTGCACATAAAACTCATTCACAGCATTAGTATTGTAGTTAGTGCTGCACCATGGAATGTATTGTAACCTTCAGCAGCAGCCTCTTCCAGTGACCTGCACCACCCTCTCCACCTGCAGAATCCAGCAGACAGCTCCAGACCAAACCTCCACCTCCAGCCTCCAGCTTCTGCAAGCTACCTGTACTGCTGCCTTCACCTGCGGATTCTAGCAGACAGCTCCAGCCCAAACCTCCACCTCCTGTCTCAACCAGCAAACTGCACCACCTCCTCCACCTACAGGTTGTGGCAGAATGTTGCAACCTGAACCTCCACCAACAGATGCTTCCAGCTCATCTCTGAAATATCTGCTTCCACCTGCAGATTATGACAGCTCCAGCCCAAACCTCCACCTCCAGCTCCAGATTCTGCAAGCTACCTGTACTGCTGCCTCCACCTGCAGATTCTCACAGACAGCTGCAGCCAGAACCTACACCAACTTCTTCTACTAGAAAGTTGAAGAGACCCACTCCACCTGAAAGTTCTACCAAACTCCACTAACAGCTTCTTCCAGTCATCCACAGAACCAGCCTCCTCCTCCAGCCCACAGTAACCATCTGCTCCTCCAGCCACTGCCTGCAGTCTCTATCAGTAACCTGCAGCCCTAACCTCAGGAACCGGGATACAATATGATTAATGCAGTGACTAAAAACATGTAATTTATCCATGTCTGAGCCATGTTGCAGCTAAAACGATGTTTGAACATTTGGGAAGAGAAAAACAAAACAAAACGGGCAAATGTATTGTAAGTGTTTGCTGAATTTTTGGAAACATCAAAACAAACTACCAGTATTTTTTGTAATTAAATGTGTAGAGAATTTTCATTCTATCTCAGGGAAGGGTACCTTAAGGGAATTGCATATTGTTAAAAATGGACCTCCAGCACTTAAATGCACCTTTATTTCTTTTATTGTATTGAAGTGAATTTGCCTTATTCATTATTAGACCCCTATTAAACTTAAACCATTTTTACTTATTCTGAGTTTATTTGCACATATGACTAATTTTAATGTTTTTCTCATGTGTCATATTCTGATTCAAAGATGAAATAAAATGCTGTATTTTCACTGTCAAATGATTTTTTGTCATTGCTATAATCTGAACATTATGACAACAATTGACCAACATGATGTGAAAATTCAGAGGGATGTCTGTGTACACTATTACTACATTAAAAGATATTATTATTGTCAAGCTTTTCTCATGTTATGTTTACATTTCTTTATTTCTGAAGATCTCAAAGGTTGAAAAGTGAGTCGAAGTGAGCCAAACATTTATCTCATAGGCAGGGTCTATGTCCCATCCCAAACTGAAGGAAATGAACAGAGAGTCATTGACAAGTGTAAAGACAAAACTAAAGGCATGTTCTACTATGACAAATATACAGAGATAAGACTCAGGATTCATGACTACATCCAGTTGTTTTGTAGTTTGTAGGTTCACTATAACTCCTGCTGGTTTTACACATCCATGGGGAATATGAAAATGTTGATTATAGCTGCTTTAAGTTGAAATAACCGTTGTATTCTCATATTTATTCAGTTCCTCTGAAATAAAATGGATTTTATTTTTCCCCATCAGAAGAATAATTGACTCTAATCAGCTAAAAGACTTCAGAGTTGCATATATAAATATCCACACATTATTTCTTTAAGCATTATAGCCTCTATGCTGTGTCTTTAAGCACAATATCATTTAATATCATTAAAATAAATGGAGTAAATTTTAGGTATATTTTCCACTATATATACAAAAGCTAATTAGTTATATGATAACTAGTTATTTCAAAGAATGAAAGAGAAAAGATTTGTCATATGATACGACAAATGAATATGATAATTAGATATAGACTAGAGTTGATTGAAAAACTCAGCTGGCTGATATACAATTCTACTAGTTTCCTTGGTATAAAATCCAACTAAAATCTACGTTTTGAAACGTAAATTTGGGCTGAATTGATTTTTAATTGATCTTGTATAAATATGATTTAATTTAACGTTTGCTAAAATAATGTTTGTAAGCCTGCTTGTCTTCTACTTGTACTGATCTATATACCTAGATATACAACATTTATTTTAATCCTTATTGCAGATGGAAATTAACCTAATTGAAACATTTTAAAGCTTTTTAACCGTTTGGATGCGAGAGAGGGAAACAGTGTAGATGTGTTGTAAACTTTGATCAACTGTCTGCAGCTAGTTTACGACAGTCGGCAAGTTAGAGTGTTATTAGAGAGACATTTTTGATTTTTAGGAGTGAGATATTGATCAAAGCAAGGTGAGGCTGTCGCGTCAGTCTGCTTCATTTTATTGTCCATGTTCTAAGATATCGGTCTCTGAAATGTCTGCCTCCGTTACAACAGAAGTGACTATGGACAGTTTTTATAGGAATGATTTCTTCAGTAGAAATGTTCCAAATGTTTTTACCGGATAAACCCGGAATCAGTGTGTAACAGCAAGCCTGTATGAGGTGTAAAAAGTACTGAAGATCAATTAAAAAGAAGAAATGATCGGTGCTGTGCCACGTGCGTAAAATGCGCATGGCACGTCTCGGAGACGCACGTATCTGCTGCTGTATATTAGCTACAAGTAGGCTATTTCATGAACTTAAAGGAAAGAATACTAACAAACATTGCAGGGAACAAACAGAAGTATTGACGTTTCTGCAAAAAAGGGGAAACAACGGATTACGCTCAGTGAACCACATTATTGGTAAAACTCATTAATGTAACCCGTCACAGACTCTGCATCACATCAAAAGTTGAATTTGACGGACATTATAATATATGTAAAATAGTAAAGATAGTAAAACAGACAAAACGTAACATACATAAAAAGGTGTTTTATGATTTTGGAGAGGTCTCTGTGTGTGCGCCTCGGTCAATTAAAGCCATTTATTTATGGACCAATGTCTGCGCTGAGATGGGAAAAAGCCCGACGATCAGACGTTGTCCTGTGTGACCATGAAACCCATATAGCTCTATGTTTTATCCAGGAGGGACTTATTTGGCGTGAGATTTGTTTGGGTGGTGTGAGAGCGGACAGCGCCTCAACAAGGGCGCAAAAAGCGCAAGAGGTGGCAACCCAGATTAAATAGACTAGAACCTGTTTGAAAAATCTTGCAATTTAGCCTATTAGTCATATTAAAATGTGGCAGGAGCCTGCTCTGATATAGTAATCACATAAGGAGCTGTTCAAATACTTTAGGCCTTAAACCTGAAACCAAACGTATTGCCATAGAGGAGAGTATGACAGGATCTAAAGTCTGAGTCAGATCTAAACATTTCTTCATAGTTAGATATGGACTTGATCTCAGGCCTTTTGCAGGTTGATTGGATACAACTTTAGATTACAGAGGTGAGATGTGACTGTAAAAACAGATGTGTACAAAATGGACGCTGAGGATTCCATGGTTGCTATGTTTTATCTCCAGGTGCATCATTTCTATATGATCCTCATTCAAACGCAAACAAAACCAAACGGTCAAGAAAAGTTTTTCACAACTTTCACTCGACGATTTCTTCCAAATAAACGCTTCTGCTGAGGACTTCTTACATCCTGTTAAGGACTAAAGACTCACTGAGACTGACGAGAAAGAGAAAGCAAACTTCCATCATGGAAAATGTGAGATTTGAACACTTTGAAAGTCGATGGTGTTTTCAATGTATTTTACCGTCGAGACTTTCAGAGCCCTCAAACATCACTGATGTTTTTCCAAAAGGCTCTGACATGAACACTCCCCCAACCCGGGGTCACATGATAAAAATAATATGTTGAAGGGCAAATTCGGATTAACTATGAATTACAGGAAAATGAAGCACCTGCGCATGTGCGTGTTGTTTTACGGCAGTGATGCACATTGTCAGTACTGGACTGTACCAGCTCCATTTATACTGTATATTCATTAAAAATGAACAAAGATGCGCATAAAATAACGAAAATCACTGCCTCACTGACAATAATGTCATTATCTAATATATTTAATAAGATCATTAATATCGCCCAGCTCCCAGCTGAATTTAACTGCAGCACTGGAGTACCTGAAGTTAGTATATAATTCCCAGCAGATATGTGACATTATATTTTCAGACAGTGTGGCAACATATTGATTTAAGGCTCTGTCCTGAAGAAGACCCCTGTGTCACAATGTGCTTTTAAGACCTTCATTATTTCATTTTTGTCCTTACAAGTTGCATATTCTTAATTAAATACATTTATTCAGGTTACCACTGCAAATCTGCAGCACAGAAAAAGGGTACACACTGCACAGAGAGTGCAGATAATGTTTTCTCTGGGGTCTCCTGGCTCTGTTTATAGGCACATTTTAGGGAACAGAACTTTCCCTCATTTTGAGGGGGAAAGTTCAATTTTTTGCAGAAATGGTGAAATGAAACTCACATTATTCAGTGCCTTTTGTTGCATTTACTGTACTTGTGGAGCCTTGTTCTAACGTGTGTATTGTTGCAGTGTAATGTGTCCATTGCCCTGCAAGACCACAACTACTCGAGAAGCAGGAGAATCTCTGCACGCCGGGCAAGTGCCCCGAGCAAGTGTCCATGCTGCAGGAATGACCAGGTTAGACTTTTGAAGTTTCTTTTTTTTAAAGCCTTACAAAACATTTCATCATTTACTATTCAAGAATTATTAAAAAAATCAAAGAAATTAAATTCTTCCTGCATCCAGACTTGAATAAACTAAGGGTTATACCTCTAAAGTCCTGTAAATTGTGAAGGGTTTGTTACTTTTTAAAAGTCTTCATCAGTGCATCTAACACAGATTTTTCTCTTGTGAGACTGAAAAAGTATCCTCTGCTGAACTTCCCCAGGAGCAGAAGCAGCAGCACTCTGCTACTGCTGCCAAACCTCCCCAGAAGAGGAAGCGGACCTCTGTGGCCCGTCCTTCCAAACCTTCTGCTGAACCCCCAGAGGTTTTGGCGTCCACTCCTCGGCCCTCCAGCCCAGCTGCTGACATTCCAGGGTTTCTGAATTTGATCCCTCGGTCCACCGTCCCACCTGCCGACCTGCCAGCGGTCTCAAATGTGGCCCCCGTCAGCCCCGGGCCCTCCGCTGCTCCCCTGCAAGATGACGGCCCTCTGATGATACACAACCGCTCAGTAGAAGAGTACCAGCAGATCTACCATGAAGTGGTAGATGACATGCTGAAGTATGTGTGAAAAATCATGACTCTTTCAATTAAATCATTGTCACATTTTTATTATCACTTAAAATCTATTGGTCATTTTTTCAATATATAAAAGCTTTTTAATCCCACATATCATGATTATTAAATGTTTGTTTCTTTATATCTTTACAGATACAAGAACGGCCGCTTGCGTCCGTACACTTTGGTGCTTGGCCGTCGTATCAAGCAGAAGCTGTGGGAGAGGCTGAATCGTCCCACGATTACGACATCAGCCAATGAAGACGGGCTTGAGAATGTTGACGTATCATACGGGGTTGGAGTCTATCCTCCCCGTTTTCATGTTGACATTTCAAGAGAACCACAGCCTGAGCAGCCACCAAAAAAAAGGGCTAAGAAACGAAACTGAACTGAAAGTATCAGTAGTGTGTAAATAGTTAAAGAAATTAGAATAGTTCAATAAGATCAAATCTGTAAATAATATTGTAGTTTTAAGTTTTCTTAATGAGTAGAATTGTCTTGTTTCATCAGTAAATGCAGCTTCTGTCTGAACTCTTTTCCAGTTACACATCCAACCTGATTCCATCTGCTGTTCCAGCCTCCACCTGCAGTCTCAAGCTCCACCTGCAGATTCTGGAAGAAAATTACAGACACCTTCATCTACAACCTCTGCAAACCACCCAAAGTGCCCTGTTTCGTCCTCCACCAATAGCCTGTTTCAGCCTCCATCAGATCTAAACTGTGCCTCCAACTGACACCAGCCATCTGCTGTCCTAGCCTCCACCTGCAGACAGCAGATAACTGCAAACACATGCTCCACCTAAAACCTTTTCCAGCCAAATTCCAAACAACAACCTGAACCTCCAGCTGCAGCCTCTGCCAGCAATCTGCACCGCCACCTCCACCTGGAGATTCTGGCAGACAATTGCAACCCAAACCTTCGCCTGTGGCCTCTGTTAGCAATCTGCACCGCCACCTCCACCTGCAGATTCTGGCAGACAATTGCAGCCTAATCCTCCACCTACAGCCTCTGCCACAAACCTGTAGCCACCGCCTCCACCTGCAGATTGTGGCAGACAGCTGCAGCCTGGGTCTCCACCTAAGAAATTTACAGACACCTTCATCTACAACCTCCTCTGCAAACCACCCAAAGTGCCCTGTTTCGTCCTCCACCAATAGCCTGTTTCAGCCTCCATCAGATCTAAACTGTGCCTCCAACTGACACCAGCCATCTGCTGTCCTAGCCTCCACCTGCAGACAGCAGATAGCTGCAAACACATGCTCCACCTAAAACCTTTTCCAGCCAAATTCCAAACAACAACAACCTGAACCTCCAGCTGCAGCTTCTGCCAGCAATCTGCACCACCAACTCCACCTGCAGATTCTGGCAGAGCACTGCAATCCAAACCTCCGCCTACAGCCTCCGTTAGCAATCTGTACTGCCGCCTCCACCTGCAGATTCTGGCAGAGAGCTGCAGACTGAATCTCCACCTGCAGCCTCTGCCAGAAATCTGTCTCACCACCTCCACCTGCAGGTTCTGACAGACACCTCCAGCCTTCAGCCTTCAGCCTCTGCCAGCAAGCTGCACTGCCACCTCCACCTGCAGATTCTGATAGACTGTAACAACCTGAATCTCCACCAACAGCCTCTGCCAGCAACCTGCAGCTGCCGTCTACATCTGCAAGTTGCTGGCAAAGGCTACAGGTGGAGATTTGGGATGCAGCCATCGCCTCCACCTGGAGGTTCTGGCAGGGTGCTGCAGACTGAATCTCCACCTACATCTACACCAGGTGTGTATGTCTTGCACATAAAACTCATTCACAGCATTAGTATTGTAGTTAGTGCTGCACCATGGAATGTATTGTAACCTTCAGCAGCAGCCTCTTCCAGTGACCTGCACCACCCCCTCCACCTGCAGAATCCAGCAGACAGCTCCAGACCAAACCTCCATCTCCTGCCTCAACCAGCAAACTGCACCACCTCCTCCACCTACAGGTTGTGGCAGAATGTTGCAACCTGAACCTCCACCAACAGATGCTTCCAGCTCATCTCTGAAATATCTGCTTCCACCTGCAGATTATGACAGCTCCAGCCCAAACCTCCACCTCCAGCCTCCAGTGTCCAGCACCAGCCTCTGCCAGCAACCTGCACTGCCGCCTCCACCTCCAGATTCTAGCAGACAGTTCCAGCCCAGCCTCCAGCCTCCAACATCTGCCAGCAAGCTGCACCACCCTCCACCTGCAGGTTCTGGCAGAGAGCTGCAGACTGAATCTCCACCTACACCTACACCAGGTATGTATGTCTTGCACATAAAACTCATTCACAGCATTAGTATTCACAGCAGTATTGTAGTTAGTGCTGCACCATGGAATGTATTGTATTATGTATATTTCTGGGCTGCATTGTGTCTTCTCACATTGAACCTTTGTACATTATGAGCACTACTAGATGGTGCTGTGTAGTTTCTTGTGTATTTTTACAAAGGATTTATGCCATGTGTGGAATATTTCTTGGATTACTACCGATTGTTTCTCTTTCTTTCTTAGTTTGAATATTTTTATTGTGTATGTTGGGTTTTGTGCACACGCTGCAAACAACTTTCCCTCTGAGATAATAATAAAGTTCATCTTAATCCTCCACTTGCAGATACTGGCAGACAGCTGCAGCCCAAACCTCCACCTCCAGCCTCCAGCTTCTGCAAGCTACCTGTACTGCTGCCTTCACCTGCGGATTCTGACAGACAGCTGCAGCCAGAACCTACACCAACTTCTTCTACTAGAAAGTTGAAGAGTCCCACTCCACCTGAAAGTTCTGCCAAACTCCATTAACAGCTTCTTCCAGTCATCCACAGAGCCAGCCTCCTCCTCCAGCCCACAGTAACCATCTGCTCCTCCAGCCAGTGACTAAAAACATGTCATTTATCCATGTCTGAGCCATGTTGTAGCTAAAACGATGTTTGAACATTTGGGAAGATAAAAAAAAACAAAAAATGGGTATTTATGTCATGTATATTGTTTTGGCAAATGTATTGTAAGTGTTTGCTGAATTTTTGGAAATATCAAAACAAACTACCAGTATTTTATGTAATTAAATGTGTAGAGAATTTTCATTCTCAGGGAAGGGTACCTTAAGGGAATTGCATATTGTTAAAAATGGACCTCCAGCACTTAAATGCACCTTTATTTATTTTATTGTATTGAAGTGAATTTGCCTTATTCATTATTAGACCCCTATTAAACTTAAACCATTTTTACTTATTCTGAGTTTATTTGCACATATGACTAATTTTAATGTTTTTCTCATGTGTCATATTCTGATTCAAAGATAAAATAAAATGCTGTATTTTCACTGTCAAATGATTTTTTTGTCATTGCTATAATCTGAACATTATGACAACAATTGACCAACATGATGTAAAAATTCAGAGGGATGTCTGTGTACACTATTACTACATTAAAAGATATTATTATTGTCAAGCTTTTGTCATGTGATGTGTACATTTCTTTATTTCTGAAGATCTTAAAGGTTGAAAAGTGAGTCGAAGTGAGCCAAACATTTATCTCATAGGCAGGGTCTATGTCCCATCCCAAACTGAAGGAAATGAACAGAGAGTCATTGACAAGTGTAAAGACAAAACTAAAGGCATGTTCTACTATGACAAATATACAGAGATAAGACTCAGGATTCATGACTACATCCAGTTGTTTTGTAGTTTGTAGGTTCACTATAACTCCTGCTGGTTTTACACATCCATGGTGAATATGAAAATATTGATTATAGCTGCTTTAAGTTGAAATAACCGTTGTATTCTCATATTTATTCAGTTCCTCTGAAATAAAATGGATTTCATTTTTCCCCATCAGAAGAATAATTTACTCTAATCAGCTAAAACACTTCAGAGTTGCATATATAAATATCCACACATTATTTCTTTAAGCATTATAGCCTCTATGCTGTGTCTTTAAGCACAATATCATTTAATATCATTAAAATAAATGGAGTAAATTTTAGGTATATTTTCCACTATATATACAAAAGCTAATTAGTTATATGATAACTAGTTATTTAAAAGAATGAAAGAGAAAAGATTTGTCATATGATACGACAAATGAATATGATAATTAGATATAGACTAGAGTTGATTGAAAAACTCAGCTGGCTGATATACAATTCTACTAGTTTCCTTGGTATAAAATCCAACTAAAATCTACGTTTTGAAACGTAAATTTGGGCTGAATTGATTCTTAATTGATCTTGTATAAATATGATTTAATTTAACGTTTGCTAAAATAATGTTTGTAAGCCTGCTTGTCTTCTACTTGTACTGATCTATATACCTAGATATACAACATTTATTTTAATCCTTATTGCAGATGGAAATTAACCAAATTGAAACATTTTAAAGCTATTTAACCGTTTGGATGCGAGAGAGGGAAACAGTGTAGATGTGTTGTAAACTTTGATCAACTGTCTGCAGCTAGTTTACGACAGTCGGCAAGTTAGAGTGTTATTAGAGAGACATTTTTGATTTTTTAGGAGTGAGATATTGATCAAAGCAAGGTGAGGCTGTCGCGTCAGTCTGCTTCATTTTATTGTCCATGTTCTAAGATATCGGTCTCTGAAATGTCTGCCTCCATTACAACAGAAAAACAATTTATATTACTTAACCACACCTAGATTAGATATAACAAGGTACTGTATGAAAATCACTTTGTCAAACATTTGAAATACAAAAACTATTACCTTCCTTACATCAAAAATACTTTCAACAGACCATTGTTACTAATTTTTATGCAAGTTGTGCTGAACTGAAACCCCAAATATTAAAGCTGCTGGTTCTGTCACGCAAAACATGCTGTAAGTCTGGAAATGGTGCTGTGCACCAGCAGGAGTGGATTGTTACAGAAGACATTGCTCAGGTTCTCTTCTTGTGATAATGATGCACTGAGTTTGGTGTTGGCTTGAGTTCATTTAGAAACAGAAACTAATAAAAAGTACTTCAGGGATGGGGATTATCATTCATTGTCCATCATTATCTTAATTATATTTATCAATGAATCCAGATGAATGCAATCAGTTAGCTAAACTCCAAGCATGCCTTAAGGGCATAAAAAACCTCGATGTTCTGCTACTTAACTCAGACAAAACTGAAGTTATCGTGCTTGGCCCTAAACACTTTAGAAACACATTATCTAATGATACAGCTACTCTAGATGGTATTACCCTGGCCTTCAGCACCACCGTAAGGAATCTGGGAGTCGTCTTTGATCAGGATGTGTCCTTCAACTCCCACATAAAACAAGTTTAAGGACTGCCTTTTTTCACATACGTAACATTGCAAAAATCAGGTACATCCTGTCTCAAAATGATGCAGAAAAACTAGTCCACACATTTCTTACTTCTAGGCTGGATTATTGCAATTCCTTATTATCAGGCTGCCCCAACAAGACTTACTTACTTGTGGTTCTTAAAGTCTCCAAAAGTAGAATAGGAGGCAGACTTCAGCTGTCAGGCTCCTCTCCTGTTGATCCATCTTCCAGATTTGGTCTGGGGGGGCAGACAGCCTCTCTACGTTTAAGAGTAGGCTTAAAATATTCCTTTTTGATAAAGCTCATAGTTAGGGCTCCATGGTCTGGCAACAGACCACAGAGTTAAGATCCATGGGAATGAAGTCACAAGAATATCAACGTCCACTCAGAGACAGAATTTATATTAGTAAGATAAAACAATTCAGGTTGGATGAAGAACACTCATATAAAACTTATTTAATGGCAACTATCTTCAGTTAGTCCACAGAAGCACATAAATAAAATATATTAGTGGAATAAGTGTTAAAGAAAATTTGTCAACCTTTCATGTAAATGCAATCTGCAGATTTTGTACCAAAATTCTGTTATAGCTACATTTTATATTTACAATCAGTTTACAACACGTACTGGGAGCAGCGCAGAGACCCTGGCTTCAGTAAAATGGACTTCCCTGTGTTGTGGTGACCTCTGGATTTAACCAAACCTCTCCACTACAACTTCTCATAGAGAGGGAAGTATAAAACTGACCAGAGACCAACCTCGAAGTGTCCTGACCTGGTTAACATGAATCACTCAGTGTCATGGTAATCAAACCAATATGGACTTCCTGCTTCCTCTTTTAGGACTTGTGTTGGTTTTGTTTCCATTTATTATGTTTATCCTTTAGGGTACATTTTTCTCTTGTCATTATCACAGTTGTTATTTACATGGTGTCGGTGTCAGACTAAAGATTTATATCATTATGTTCTGTCGCATCTCAACATTTACCAAAGTGCCTTTTATTGCAGTGCTGCACTCAATCAACTGCTGTAGCAGTTATGCAAAAACACTTTTATTTAGAGACTTTAAAAACTGCTCTTTTGGATGATGTCAGTATGGACTACTGGAGAGAAAAGGATCAGGGATGAAAGTGAACTTTTTCAAAAGGTCAAAAGTTGCTCAAGTATTTGTTTATCCAGTCAACATCATGACTCCAGCGTCACAACCTTGTGATCAGATGTTCTCTTTATAAAAGAGTGACTTCAGCCTTTCAGTATGCTGCCTTGTTATAATCATGTCATGACTGTCAGGGACTGTGGATACAATTTATCACTGAGGTAAACAGCAATAATACTCCACATTCAAAGAAGGTAATAAACTGTACAATGAATGGACAAGTTATGCTGCGTCACACTGTGTTTGTTGTTGTATGAGTGAGGGTTAAGCCACAATTTTGGTTGTTTGTTAGTTTCTGTAACTGCTAAAAAATGAGAAAGTCTCTCCAAAAGGTAATGATCACCAACTATCACTCCTTTGAAATGATTTTAAGTGAAACATAATGTAAGAATTGTGATATTAGGATTGGATTTAATAGTAAAGCAACACAGAAAACCAGCATATAAAAGAACCACCTTGCTACTTTCCCAAAAATTGATCATTGTTGAAATTAAATTGTTGTTGAACACCAGTCAAGACAATTAAAAGCACTGAAAGAGATAATATTACCTTACTAAATAATTAAATGATGACAAATATATAAACAGAACATTTAGTTAGATTTTTTATTACTTAGGCCAATTTTTTTGTGTAGTGGCTATAGCCTATCCCAGCTAAGTTTAAGCTGTGTGATAGACTGGCGACTTGTTCATGATTGTATTATTTTAGTGAGGCCAATTAACCTAATCTGCATGTCTTTGGGACTGTAGGAGGAAACCGGAGCACCCGGAGAAAACCTACCTGGCACGGGGAGAACATGCAAACTCCACACAGACAGACTCCAGCAGGTTCTTATTAAAATCTGCTAAAATCTGCTTCCTGTAAGGTAACAGTGCTAACCACTGCACCTCCGTGCCAGCCTAAAGACCACTACTGCACCATATTTCTAAGGATCTTCTCCAGTGGGGTCCTGTCTTTCACTGGGATCACCTTATTCCACAGGCCGGTAAACTCCCTTTGGTGGACAAGACTCTGGAGCATCTTATGTCCGTAGTGCCTGTACAGAAATACATTTCTCAGTTAGCATTTCAGAGTATGAACAGAAAGATATAAGACTAAGACTGAAAGACATTTTTCACAAGAACCACTAACATTAGATCATGCAAAACTTAGTTACCCACCTGACTTCTGGTGCAGCATCCACAGACATTTTACCCACAGCAGACAGGAAACGCTCTGTGAAGGTCTTCCCTCCTGTCAAGATGCGCTCCTCCCCGACAATTTCTCCCAGCTGGTGGAGGTGCTGGGCTGTGCTCCCCCTCACTGCAGCACAAAGGTGACTGAGAAAGAACAAAGACAGACAGGGAAATGTGAGAATAATCCTGCGACTATGTTTCATTTCATTTACTTTAAATGTTGCTTGTACTACACTTCCTACTAAATTCTGATCACTGTATCTACTCTTACCTCAGCCCTGTGTTGAGTAGAGCGGAAATAACTCTACCAGGACTGCACCCGTCCACCAGCGCATCCAAGGCAAGGTTGGCGTGCTGGTGAATGAAGCTGTTCGTTGTCGATGCCAGCTTCAGCAGCAGGGTGCGTCCTGTCCTCTCTGCCTCTGGATCCATGGCCTTCCCCAGGTTGACGTGGAGTTCAGCTATTGTCTCCATGGCAGCACACGCCACACTAGAGCGCAGATTGTTCACCTAGATAATAAGAAAGAACATCAGTCAGTACTTCTGCGTGCATAGTAAAGGTAGATGCACTTGTAAAAAAAATGAGAACTGCATGTAACACAAAGACAAACAGAGACAAAGAGGAAAATGTCTACGCTACCTCTTCTACGAGGGCCAGGCAGACTTCATGCAGTTTAGTCTGCAGAAGTTGTGGATGGTGTTTGACCAGCGCTTGAACAGATTTCAGTCCATCCATTTTCTTCATCCTGTATTTAGATGACAAACATTTTTGAAAAGTGTTAATCATTGCTTCAGAAACAAATGCTGCTGAATAAACTGTTTAAAATCTTTCTCTACACTTCTGTAGTGTCGGTGTCTTACCAGTCATCCGATTTGAGCTGCTCGAAGCAGAGGGAGAGGCTCTCTGCAGGCATGGCCAGAGGCTGGAGCTCATCCTGGCATGCTCTTTTGTCAGCCTTTAGGGGGCGGAGGTTTGTCCCGCGACGAGGTTCCCTCTTAGGTGGGGCAGCTTTAGGTGGAGGCGCTGGAACAGCAGGTGTCCTTGCTGCGATCTTTCTGGGAGCTGCTGGGGGTCGAGGTGAAGGGAGGCTGACGAGCTGGAATTGTTGCACAAACTCCTCAACCTTTCCTTTATGTGACCTTAGCCTGCATCCCTCAGCTACCTCCTTGTCTGTTTAGATTAAAAAGAAAATATTTATTATGACTGAAATTTCCACCTGTTTGCTGTTATCACATCTTCACCTATTTCCATTCAAGCTTGCATAATGTTAGTCATTCTCACTTAACAGTATAAACTTACATTGTCCACCGTGGTTTGCAGACAACACCGGGAGACGAGACGGTCTCCTGGTTGCTGGAGCTGCTGTGGGGGGAGGAGTAGGGGTGAAGGGGCACATCTTTGGAATAGCCCTCAGCTCCGTGGGAGTGTGTGTGTCCACAGAGCTGAGGCTGTCCACGGAGCAGATGGAGCTGACTGAGCTTGGCCTCCTGGCTTTAGTCGTAGCCATCTGAGAGGCAAGCACTGCCCTCTCGCTGCCCAGACGCAACTTTTCGTCATCCTCTTCATTCAGTTGCAATCTCTCCATAACCAAATGGTAGAGGGCATCCTGTGAAGCGCACAGACTCTCTGCGCTTTCCTCCAACATCTGGTTGGTGCTGGTCCTCTGGCTGCTGTTTCTCTCCACAATCAGAGGTAGCCTGATCCTCCTTCCTCGCTGAGAGGATCCAGGGCTCCTTCTCGGTAAAGCTGGGGGCTGAGGTGAGGGGAGGGTGTCATGCTGGTTGGAGATTCCCAGTCTCTTCAACACAGCATCGCAGATGGCTTTCTGTGATGCGCACAGCCTCTCTGCGCTTTCAATCAGCACAGCCCTGCGAACCATTTGAGCATTTTGGTTGGCCAGGGTGATGGACTGACAGTCGGAGCCACATCCTCTCCTGTGGCTCTCAGGTGCCTGTGAAAAAAATATAGATTGAGTCATTGGGAATAATTACACAGTTGAATTATATTATATTATATTAAATGGTACTCTAAATTTTATATACTTTATTACTATTCCATTGCATACTACATTTCATTATACCACACTACACTATGTGACTTGGCACAGTAATCTAAGAAAACTACACTTATGCTTAAAACTTTGGCACATAATGCACAAAGGTTGAATAAAATATTGTACTGTGTAAAGCTTTCTAATTTCCTAAACTGTTATTGTATTCTGATATATAACCTTGTTGTAGACATGAATGTCTGAAAAATCAATTCTGTCATTTATCTGAATTGGTGTTCTTAATTTTTTGTAGTAAAATTTGAAAATGCTTGTGTTGACATTTGATCAAAATCAAAACTGTATCTATGAACAGAAGGAGATTGACAGAGTTGGTTACTTACATTGTGATCAGTGAAGTTCTTCTGCTGTTGCAGGAAGGTGTTTGATGTCTTTCGGTTAGCCATGAGTAACAGAAAGATAACTGGAACGAAATCGCCAACAAGAGTATCAGAACGATAACTGGGACGCAATTGTAGACGTAATCAAAACTGTGAGTAGTGGCTCTCAACAGGTTCAACGGTCATCTGACAGGATCTGGATTCTCACTTTATCACTCAACAGTCTGATATAAAGAGACGTGGTGTCTCAAAGGAACCCAGGAACATTCTAATGATGTCATAAAGGAACCCAGGATGATTCTAATGATGTAATGGGCACTAAAATGGACTGTTGATCACTAAAAAAAATGTTCAGTTTGACAATCATGACGTGTAAAAGTACATTTTATTGAAAACATTTTTGGACAAAATAGTGCTCCCTCATCTCTGTCATCAAAATGTGGCCTAAATCTAGATCTGTGTTAGTCAGCATCATCTTTAACATCTTTCTGTGTGTTTAGGTCACGTTTCTTTGTGCATGATTAACTGCACAAATAAACCATATTGACATATTGAGTGACCAACAAAGTTAAATTTATGACCATATCTCATTATAAGGCAATACATTAACACATTTTGCATCACCTGTATGCTTTGTTCACTTCAAATTGCCTGGAAATGTTATTGAGATATAAACAGGGTTATATGGCTTTTTTTTTTTTACTTCTCCTGCTTAGTGCAGGAAATCTTTGTTGCCTTCTGTCTGCTGAAACCTTAAATAACCCCTCCAGGCATGTTTGAAGACATCACATTATTCTGCTTTGAATCTACTCTTTCAAAGCAGAATCTACTCTGACATCTACTCTTTATTCCTCGTTGAAAAATACAGAATCTATGAATATGCCAATATTTTCATTTCGGTATTTTAACTGTTGGACATCTTGTTGTACACAAGATGTCCAACAGAAAAGTCCATTCTCAGTGTATGTCCACTGGAGACTCCAAGTGTCCACATCACTATTTGCGATGTCACAAACCCTGCTCATAATGTTAGGTTCTTACCTTAAACTGAGATTTAAGGTGAGCACAGAGAAACTTTCCACTCTCAGCAGATCAATGTGAAAACAGCCTTCTAGTGTCAAACTCTGCACAGACATCATTCTGCACAGTGACGCTCAAACAACGGTGTAGATTTGGTTTGATCTTTGGTAGGGACATTTTTTGTCAGATTGCTAAAATAAACACTTGTGTAAGTACACTTGCTCTCTATCTCTCTTTTCTTGTTCATATGTGCACGTGTGCACAAATACACACACATCAGCCTTTAAAATATAACCCAGTTGAGTGAAAGTTCATTTGAGGCAGAAAAAAGTGACTAGTTATAGGCTGCAATCACTTTGTGGCAAGGAGAAAACTGCCTGATACTGGTTGTATTGGCCCTTTAGAGGTTTTTCTGGTTTATCTGGAACATAAAGCAGGAAAAATATGCTTACTCATTAGAATGATTGCAAAGGGGATCAATTTCTTTATTTCATATGTAACTTACATCCATCAAGTCATGTCAATCCGAGTCTTGTATCCAAATATAAACAATGATAGTAGGCATACCAAATACATATGAACATAGGTAACTTTTAAAAAAATGAGACAAGGACACTATATACAATTTAATATTTTATTTATCATCCATATTTGCCATTACAGCCAAAATACATGTACTTTAAACATAAATATTTTGCTTCTGAAACTGGCTGGGTAACTGAATATGTGTACATCCAAATTGCTATATTCATAATTGAGTAAATCACCACAGCTCACTGAAAGAAATCGGCATTCGTCACAGGCAAATATTGCCTATAATCATGTAAATATATCCTGTATGGGATACGCATCCAGCCAACCACTGAGTAAAGCCTGATTACCATCTAAACTGCAGAGACTTCCTTTGGCGATTATTCAGTTGCTACAAAGTTTCACAAAGATATAACTTCACTATTACCACAAGGATAAAGTCGTATTTTGCACTTTATAACGGTTTGATCCAGATAACAGCTTAAACAGGCTGTGAGCGCTCCCATGGACGGCAATCAGTTTCTGGGGGACGATCAATAACTTTCTGGCACGACACCTGAATTGATTCATAGGACCAAGGACAGGGCCCACACAGGTGTCTGCTTCAGATGTTTTTGTTCTGGTCTGTTAAAAACATGGTACTGCGCTCTGTGACCACCCTGCATATTATCCTGGTGAAATAAAGTCAAAATCCAGCTGTAAAACATTTCTAAATTGCTTCACAAATGTTAACCCTCTGGTGCATAGCGGTCACTACAGTGGACAGCTACTAAAAAGTAACTTTCTCTTTAATGCATTTGTTTCTATGGTGAAACTGCATATTATCCTCTCGAGTGCTCTCTGCTGCCATAGTCCTTTGAGGTCAATTCAGTGGTCAGTCATTGTAACTGCAAGTAAATTTCCTCTGACTCCAAGATGGCCGATAAACAGCCCCCCCTGCCGACCACTGCTGGCATATCCTGTCAATCCTTCTATACTGGAAGAGCCCCAGTGGTAAAAAAAACATATGATGATATACAGTAACGTCTAGGGAAGGATATTATCTGTTTGGAATATGACATTTTTATGTCCAATATGTAGAAAATTATGATTAACCATGTGTCCAATGAAGTGGACATCATGCATCACCCAGTATATTTTTTAACACAAGTCATATAATTGCTTCACTGTTTCTTGTGACTGTTTTGGTTATAAGTCAGTGTATAATTGTTATATTTATAAGATTCATTTCAAATATACATTTTTGTGCAGATTAGCTGTAGTTTGAGTTACTATAATAATTATTTTTATCTTATTTTGTAGCCTTCAAACGCAGCAAAGAATAAGGCAGCTCACAGATTTGTCCAGGAAATTCCGTCCAGCTCCAGTGATGATGAGTGTAGTGACAACAGTGATGATGAGTGGCTGCCAGAGAAGAACAGAGACATAGGAGCTGAGGACGATGGAGATACAGACAGTCAAGATGCAGAAAGTGAGGATGATGAGGGGCAGGATGCAGAGGATGGTCAGCATGATCAGGGAGCTGTGGAAGATGGGCACATGGCACCTGGGCTTGGTAATACTGTCCTGTGTCCTTATAGAACTGTGGCGACTCACAATAATGTTTCTCCTGTTGGGGATGGTTTGACACATTTAGGTGTAAGATTCATGGCTATGAGTGTCGTTGGTTTTCTTATTCAGGCCGAAACATTGCGCCTATACAGTGTTGAAATTTCCCAAAAATTGTTGAAATGCTTTTCAAAGCATAAAAAGAAACAAGAGTTTGTATATTTACAATAGAACACAATTTAATTCATTTTTACAATAAGTTCACAATGTTTTATGTTGAGTGCTCAGGCGCATGTAGTCCACATATGAAAAAATCATATTTGTCTTGCATGTCTTGTCTTGTATCCAAATATAAACAATGATAGGCATACCAAATACATATGAACATAGGTAACTTTTAAAAAAAGAGACAAGGACACTATATATTATTATTATTATTATAGTATTATGACATTCTGCGTCCTCTGTTGGCATGGTGAGGCTATTGCTGCCCAGAAAAACTTGCTCAGCAAAATTGTGCGACATATACAAAATCTGTTCCCTTTCAAAAATTGACATCCTGCTACTTCACCCACAACACCCCCTGTTTAGTGAGCTTCAGCCCCTTCCATCAGGCCGACGACTTCGGGCCCCCAGCTGCAAAAGTAACAGAGTGAGGATTTCCTTTATCCCATCAGTCATAGCACTCTATAACACACACGCAGCTGAAGGGGAATGGGTATGTATGTCTTGCACATAAAAACTCCTGATAGCAGTGCTATAGTCAGTGCTGCACAGTGGAAAGTATCATATCTCTGGGATGCATTGTGTCTTCTCCCACACTGAATCTCTGTACTCCATAAGCACTGCTGGACGGTGCTGTGTAGTAGTTCTGTGTAGTAGATCTTTCAGATTGCTTTATTCTTCTTAGTCTCTATGTTTCTTTTATTGTGTATGTTAAGTTTTTGTGTAACACTGCAGACCAATTTCTCTCTGGGATAATAATAAAGTTAATCTTAATCTTAAAAGAGAAAAAGTGCTGGCTGAACCATCTCATGTCTTTGTGGTAGATTCATTCAACATTTCTTTATTCTGCCTCGATGTCCAACCGCAGCCGCTGAAAATGGCGGTGGTACAGTGCTTTTATTCATGAATAAATAAATGTTACTTAAAAAAGTTAAAGACTAAAACAGTTCTTTTTACACATAATTTAATAATTTAATTAACAGTGGTATTTATTAATATATTTAGTTCAGTTCAATTCAATATTTCTAACTTTGTCTGAAAACCTTTTACTACCTTTTGTCAATTTCGGGGCTCTGTACATATGCAAATATTATGCAGTTTAATGATGACAGTGTCAGATTTACCACTCCAACATTTTAGTGAATTACTAAACCATTGGTCTTTGGTTTCATACAGACAGACAAAAGCTGGCGTCTTATCTGTAGCCGCTGAAAATCACTAGCAGATTTTGGTAGCTGTGGCTAGCTAATTATGTGATGTTAGCTTCACGTATTGGACTTTTAAATATTTTTTTATTTTTAACCCTATAACCTGTATAGGACAAGGATAATGAGTATACATTTGATGGGTACATGCATTTGATATATATTGTATACATAAACGATGAAAATTAAAGCTCCATTTCCAGCCATAGGTTAGCATCCTCATCAGTTGATGATGCTGGTAGAAACCTTGTCAATAAGAAGCAGTATATTGTTCTTGTATTGCAGGATAGCTCAGTATTATTGTACAGCAAGCAGAGATGATTAATCATTAAGAATTATTATTAATTGTATTTTCAAACAATAAACAGCTGTTAGTTAGCTTAGCCAACTGGATGCAGGGACACTAGTTAGTTATTCACCACAAAATAATTACAGCACTAGCTCCCCATAAAACCACAAGTTGTTTTTACATTTCTGTTTGTATACAGAGGAAACAGATACGATATGTGTTAAGTGATTAGCTTTAGAGGTGCTGATAGGCATATTTTATTTAGACAAAGCCAGCCTTTCTGTTCCCCCTGCTATGTACTAATTAATCTTATGGGTTATGTTATACTATACAGTGCTGCTTGAAACTTTGTTGAACCCCTTAAGAATTTTCTCTATTTCTGCATAAATATGACCTAAAACATGATCACATTTTAACACAAGTCCTAAAACTAGATAAGAGGGAACCCAAATAAACAAATGAGATCCAATCTTACATATTTGTGTGAGGCAAAAATATGTGAACTCTTGCTTTCAGTAACTGGTAACTGGTCACCCCCTTTTGCAGCAATAACTTCAACCAGATGTTTCGTTAACTGTTTATCAGTTCTGCATGTCGGCTTGGAGGAATTTTAGCCCATTCCTCCTTAGTCTCAACTTGGGGACTCTGCCATGCACACCATTGATGTTCAATGTTCTCCTGATAGTGGACTCATGAACATTGACTGTGGCCTCTTCTTAAAAGAAAAAAAGTGCTGACCCCTGGCTGAGCCATCTCATGTCGTTGTGGTAGATTCATTCAACATTTCTTTATTCCGCCTCAATGTCCAACAGCAGCCGCTGAAAATGGCGGTGGTACAGTGCTTTTATTCATGAATAAATAAATGTTACTTTAAAAAGCTAAAGATTAAAACAGTGCTTTAAACACATCATTTAATAATTTAATTTAACAGTAGTATTTATTAATGTATTTAGTTCAGTTCAATTCAATATTTCTAACTTTGTCTGAAAACCTTTTACTACCTTTTGTCAATTTCGGGGCTCTGTACATATGCAAATATTATGCAGTTTAATGATGACAGTGTCAGATTTACCACTCCAACATTTTAGTGAATTACTAAACCATTGGTCTTTGGTTTCATACAGACAGACAAAAGCTGGCGTCTTATCCGTAGCCGGTGAAAATCACTAGCAGATTTTGGTAGCTGTGGCTAGCTAATTATGTGACGTTAGCTTCACGTATTGGACTTTTAAATATTTTTTCATTTTTAACCCGAGTAACCTGTATAGGACAAGGATAATGAGTATACATTTGATGGGTACATGCATTTGATATGTTGTATACATAAACGATGAAAATTAAAGCTCCATCTCCAGCCATAGGTTAGCATCCTCATCAGTTGATGATGCTGGTAGAAACCTTGTCAATAAGAAGCAGTATATTGTTCTTGTATTGCAGGATAGCTCAGTATTATTGTACAGCAAGCAGAGATGATTAATCATTAAGAATTATTATTAATTGTATTTTCAAACAATAAACAGCTGTTAGAGCAGATTTCCCACAGTTCAATCCATTCTTTACAATTAAGGTCCTGTGTTTTAGGTTTATGATAAACGTAGACGTGTGTGGGCTCTCGATAGAGTTCCAGTCAGAATAATGTTAAATGTCTTTCTGTGTTTTTAGGTTATAGCTCTTCCAAAATTGGTACATGATTTCTTGAACAAATAAAACCTTGTGTTCACATGTTTCAAATGTAGTTCTGCTTCTGCAATTAGGTGCAATAAATCTTTGTTGGCTTCTGTGAGGTAAAAAGGAAAACAATTTATATTACTTAACCACACCTAGATTAGACATAACAAGGTACTGTATGAAAATCACTTTGTCAAACATTTGAAATACAAAAACTATTACCTTCCTTACAGCAAAAATACTTTCAACAGACCATTGTTACTAATTTTTATGCAAGTTGTGCTTAACTGAAACCCCAAATATTAAAGCTGCTGGTTCTGTCACGCAAAACATGCTGTAAGTCTGGAAATGGTGCTGTGCACCAGCAGGAGTGGATTGTTACAGAAGACATTGCTCAGGTTCTCTTCTTGTGATAATGATGCACTGAGTTTGGTGTTGGTTTGAGTTCATTTAGAAACGGAAACTAATAAAAATACTTCAGGGATGGGGATTATCATTCATTGTCCATCATTGTCTTAATTATATTTATCAATGCTGAAGTAACTTCAAAACTGAAGTTATCGTGCTTGGCCCTTTAAAGTCCTTTTCATCACTTACAAAGCTTTTAATGGTCAGACACCATCGTATCTTAAAGAGCTCATAGTACCCTATTACCCCACTAGAACACTGAGCTCCCAGAAGGCAGACTTACTTACTTGTGGTTCCTAAAGTCTCCAAAAGTAGAATAGGAGGCAGACTTCAGCTGTCAGGCTCCTCTCCTGTTCAACCATCTTCCAGATTTGGTCTGGGGGGCAGACAGCCTCTCTACGTTTAAGAGTAGGCTTAAAATATTCCTTTTTGATAAAGCTCATAGTTAGGGCTCCATGGTCTGGCAACAGACCACAGAGTTAAGATCCATGGGAATGAAGTCACAAGAATATCAACGTCCACTCAGAGACAGAATTTATATTAGTAAGATTAAACAATTCAGGTTGGATGAAGAACACTCATATAAAATGATATACTCATATATTTAATGGCAACTATCTTCAGTTAGTCCACAGAAGCACATAAATAAAATACATTAGTGGAATAAGTGTTAAAGAAAATTTGTCAACCTTTCATGTAAATGCAATCTGCAGATTTTGTACCAAAATTCTGTTATAGCTACATTTTACATTTACAATCAATTTACAACACGTACTGGGAGCAGCGCAGAGACCCTGGCTTCAGTAAAATGGACTTCTCTGTGTTGTGGTGACCTCTGGATTTAACCAAACCTCTCCACTACAACTTCTCATAGAGAGGGAAGTATAAAACTGACCAGAGACCAGCCTCGAAGTGTCCTGACCTGGTTAACATGAATCACTCATGGTAATGGTCATGGTAATCAAACCAATATGGACTTCCTGCTTCCTCTTTTAGGACTTGTGTTGGTTTTGTTTCCATTTATTATGTTTATCCTTTAGGGTACATTTTTCTCTTGTCATTATCACAGTTGTTATTTACATGGTGTCAGTGTCAGACTAAAGATTTATATCATTATGTTCTGTTGCATCTCAACATTTACCAAAGTGCCTTTT
Organism: Scomberomorus guttatus; assembly: GCA_038419695.1. Taxonomy (NCBI): domain Eukaryota; kingdom Metazoa; phylum Chordata; class Actinopteri; order Scombriformes; family Scombridae; genus Scomberomorus; species Scomberomorus guttatus. The sequence continues at coordinate 24,033,021 of CM076461.1, forward strand.
ATTGCAGTGCTGCACTCAATCAACTGCTGTAGCAGTTATGCAAAAACACTTTTATTTAGAGACTTTAAAAACTGCTCTTTTGGATGATGTCAGTATGGACTACTGGAGAGAAAAGGATCAGGGATGAAAGTGAACTTTTTCAAAAGGTCAAAAGTTGCTCAAGTATTTGTTTATCTTTTTTCTTTTTAAAAAGGTATTTATTGAATTTCACATAATTAAAATTTACAAAGAACAGTAATTTACATTAACAATAAAGTGCATACAGTGCCAAAGTGATTTTTTAAAACATCTATAAAGTGCATAGAGTCCAGTAACCCTGTTTAAAGTGCTGTTAGCTCATAAGTCCAGTATGTTCCAGGGGAGGTGCTGAGATTTGTCCATAGTTCTTCTCCTCCAGAGGTCAGTAAGAATCTGTTTGACTACAGTGTCACTGTAGATCACTGTCTGCTGTATTATCATGGCACATCTGGTTTTCCACAATTTTGAACACACCACACAAATAATTAATTGTAACAGTTCAGTATGTTTAGGTGGCAAATTATCATCAACAATACAATACACAACAGATTTATAACATAAATTAAAGTGTACACTGACAGCTTTTAGTTTATCCCAGACTTCCTGAACTCTGTAACAGTCCATTAAGAGATGCTGTTGTGTCTCATCATCATTGCAGAAAATCATAGGACATTTTTTGGTAGTAACGTAACAACTCCAAGACACAACAGCTTTAACAGGAAGTCTTCCTACAGACATCAGCCACCGGACGTCTCTAATGCTCTCTGACAGGTTCTTACATTTGAGATTTTTTATCACCTCTGTGCTCTCATTAGTATTTACATTTTTATCATTTATAAACCCACCATATTTAAAATCATTTATTTTATTAGAAATCATTTTACTGGGTAAACCACCCCAGTCTATTTATAGATGTTGGTATTGTGCTGTAAAATCACCATATAATCATTTATAATAAGGGTCATGTCTTGCCCTGCCTCTTCTTTTTTTCCATTTTGATAAATCATCAATCCAGAGAGCATTTCTGATGATGGCAGCAGATATGTTTTTGACAAAGGCTATTTTCAGTCTGTCACCAAGTTCTACTGCACCCAAACCTCCATATTTTTTACTTTTATACATTAAATCTCTCTTGGTTACTTCTCTGGTTGTTCCCCAGATTAAGTCGACACACTGTTTGTTTAGCTGGTTTATTATTTTGTTGGGTGGAGGAAAGATATTTGCAAGGAAAAGGAGTTTGGATAGGATGAAGGTTTTGACAATATTTACTCTTGATTTATAATGAGTGTATTTGTTTTCCCATTTCTTTACCTCTTCTTTAATTTCACACAGTTTTTTCTCCCAGTTTCTTTCACTACATCCACTGTTACAGACGGTTAGACCAAGTATTTGAATTTCTTGTTTGACTTGTATATTATTGTTTTGTTTGTCACCATCAGCTCTGATCCAAACTCCTTCTGATTTGTTATGGTTTAATTTGGCTCCTGAAGCACTTACATATAAAGCTAAAAGATTAGTTAAAACATTCATTTCTGCTTGATTTTTTTATGATGACTGTAATATCGTCAGCATATGCTATAGCTGTGACCTCCATAAGACTATTTTTATTTATTTGTTTTATTAAAGGGCTGATTGCTAAAACATTAAAGAGCAGCACTCAGTGGGCAGCCCTGCTTCACACCTCTTTCTACCTCAAAAGGTAGTCACTTCTGTTGTAATGGAGGCAGACATTTCAGAGACCGATATCTTAGAACATGGACAATAAAATGAAGCAGACTGACGCGACAGCCTCACCTTGCTTTGATCAATATCTCACTCCTAAAAAATCAAAAATGTCTCTCTAATAACACTCTAACTTGCCGACTGTCGTAAACTAGCTGCAGACAGTTGGTCAAAGTTTACAACACATCTACACTGTTTCCCTCTCTCGCATCCAAACGGTTAAATAGCTTTAAAATGTTTCAATTTGGTTAATTTCCATCTGCAATAAGGATTAAAATAAATGTTGTATATCTAGGTATATAGATCAGTACAAGTAGAAGACAAGCAGGCTTACAAACATTATTTTAGCAAACGTTAAATTAAATCATATTTATACAAGATCAATTAAGAATCAATTCAGCCTAAATTTACGTTTCAAAACGTAGATTTTAGTTGGATTTTATACCAAGGAAACTAGTAGAATTGTATATCAGCCAGCTGAGTTTTTCAATCAACTCTAGTCTATATCTAATTATCATATTCATTTGTCGTATCATATGACAAATCTTTTCTCTTTCATTCTTTTAAATAACTAGTTATCATATAACTAATTAGCTTTTGTATATATAGTGGAAAATATACCTAAAATTTACTCCATTTATTTTAATGATATTAAATGATATTGTGCTTAAAGACACAGCATAGAGGCTATAATGCTTAAAGAAATAATGTGTGGATATTTATATATGCAACTCTGAAGTCTTTTAGCTGATTAGAGTCAATTATTCTTCTGATGGGGAAAAATAAAATCCATTTTATTTCAGAGGAACTGAATAAATATGAGAATACAACGGTTATTTCAACTTAAAGCAGCTATAATCAACATTTTCATATTCCCCATGGATGTGTAAAACCAGCAGGAGTTATAGTGAACCTACAAACTACAAAACAACTGGATTTAGTCATGAATCCTGAGTCTTATCTCTGTATATTTGTCATAGTAGAACATGCCTTTAGTTTTGTCTTTACACTTGTTAATGACTCTCTGTTCATTTCCTTCAGTTTGGGATGGGACATAGACCCTGCCTATGAGATAAATGTTTGGCTCACTTCGACTCACTTTTCAACCTTTGAGATCTTCATAAATAAAGAAATGTATACATAACATGAGAAAAGCTTGACAATAATAATATCTTTTAATGTAGTAATAGTGTACACAGACATCCCTCTGAATTTTTACATCATGTTGGTCAATTGTTGTCATAATGTTCAGATTATAGCAATGACAAAAAACCATTTGACAGTGAAAATACAGCATTTTATTTTATCTTTGAATCAGAATATGACACATGAGAAAAACATTAAAATTAGTCATATGTGCAAAGAAACTCAGAATAAGTAAAAATGGGTTAAGCTTAATAGGGGTCTAATAATGAATCAGGCAAATTCACTCCAATAACAATAAAATAAATAAAAGTTCATTTAAGTGCTGGAGGTTCATTTTTAACAATATGCAATTCCCTTAAGGTACCCTTCCCTGAGATAGAATGAAAATTCTCTACACATTTAATTACAAAAAATACTGGTAGTTTGTTTTGATATTTCCAAAAATTGAGCAAACACTTACAATACATTTGCCAAAACAATATACATGACATAAATACCCGTTTGTTTGTTTTTTTGTTTTTTTTTTATCTTCCCAAATGTTCAAACATCGTTTTAGCTACAACATGGCTCAGACATTGATAAATGACATGTTTTTAGTCACTGGCTGGAGGAGCAGATGGTTACTGTGGGCTGGAGGAGGAGGCTGGTTCTGTGGATGACTGGAAGAAGCTGTTAGTGGAGTTTGGCAGAACTTTCAGGTGGAGTGGGACTCTTCAACTTTCTAGTAGGAGAAGTTGGTGTAGGTTCTGGCTGCAGCTGTCTGTCAGAATCTGCAGGTGGAGGCAGCAGTACAGGTAGCTTGCAGAAGCTGGAGGCTGGAGGTGGAGGTTTGGGCTGCAGCTGTCTGCCAGTATCTGCAAGTGGAGGATTAAGATGAACTTTATTATTATCTCAGAGGGAAAGTTGTTTGCAGCGTGTGCACAAAACCCAACATACACAATAAAAATATTCAAACTAAGAAAGAAAGAGAAACAATCGGTAGTAATCCAAGAAATATTCCACACATGGCATAAATCCTTATTAAAAATACACAAAAAACTACACAGCACCATCTAGTAGTGCTCATAATGTACAAAGGTTCAATGTGAGAAGACACAATGCAGCCCAGAAATATACATAATACAATACATTCCATGGTGCAGCACTAACTACAATACTGCTGTGAATACTAATGCTGTGAATGAGTTTTATGTGCAAGACATACATACCTGGTGTAGGTGTAGGTGGAGATTCAGTCTGCAGCTCTCTGCCAGAACCTGCAGGTGGAGGGTGGTGCAGCTTGCTGGCAGATGTTGGAGGCTGGAGGCTGGGCTGGAACTGTCTGCTAGAATCTGGAGGTGGAGGCGGCAGTGCAGGTTGCTGGCAGAGGCTGGTGCTGGACACTGGAGGCTGGAGGTGGAGGTTTGGGCTGGAGCTGTCATAATCTGCAGGTGGAAGCAGATATTTCAGAGATGAGCTGGAAGCATCTGTTGGTGGAGGTTCAGGTTGCAACGTTATGCCACAACCTGTAGGTGGAGGAGGTGGTGCAGTTTGCTGGTTGAGGCAGGAGATGGAGGTTTGGTCTGGAGCTGTCTGCTGGATTCTGCAGGTGGAGGGGGTGGTGCAGGTCACTGGAAGAGGCTGCTGCTGAAGGTTACAATACATTCCATGGTGCAGCACTAACTACAATACTAATGCTGTGAATGAGTTTTATGTGCAAGACATACACACCTGGTGTAGATGTAGGTGGAGATTCAGTCTGCAGCACCCTGCCAGAACCTCCAGGTGGAGGCGATGGCTGCATCCCAAATCTCCACCTGTAGCCTTTGCCAGCAACTTGCAGATGTAGACGGCAGCTGCAGGTTGCTGGCAGAGGCTGTTGGTGGAGATTCAGGTTGTTACAGTCTATCAGAATCTGCAGGTGGAGGTGGCAGTGCAGCTTGCTGGCAGAGACTGAAGGCTGAAGGCTGGAGGTGTCTGTCAGAACCTGCAGGTGGAGGTGGTGAGACAGATTTCTGGCAGAGGCTGCAGGTGGAGATTCAGTCTGCAGCTCTCTTCTGCCGCCTCCATCTGCAGGTGGAGGCGGCAGTATAGATTGCTAACGGAGGCTGTAGGCGGAGGTTTGGATTGCAGTGCTCTGCCAGAATCTGCAGGTGGAGGCGGTGGTGCAGATTGCTGGCAGAAGCTGAAGCTGGAGGTTCAGGTTGTTGTTGTTTGGAATTTGGCTGGAAAAGGTTTTAGGTGGAGCATGTGTTTGCAGCTATCTGCTGTCTGCAGGTGGAAGCTAGGACAACAGATGGCTGGTGTCAGTTGGAGGCACAGTTTAGATCTGATGGAAGCTGAAACAGGCTATTGGTGGAGGACAAAACAGGGCACTTTGGGTGGTTTGCAGAGGAGGCTGTAGATGAAGGTGTCTGTAAATTTCTTAGGTGGAGACCCAGGCTGCAGCTGTCTGCCACAATCTGCAGGTGGAGGCGGTGGCTACAGGTTTGTGGCAGAAGCTGTAGGTGGAGGATTAGGCTGCAATTGTCTGCCAGAATCTGCAGGTGGAGGCGGCGGTGCAGATTTCTAACAGAGCCCACAGGTGGAGGTTTGGGTTGCAATTGTCTGCCAGAATCTGCAGGTGGAGGCGATGGTGCAGATATCTGGTAGAGGCTGTAGGTGGAGGTTTGGGTTGCAGTTGTCTGTCAGAATCTGCAGGTGGAGGAGGCGGTGCAGATTGCTGGCAGAGGCTGCAGGCGGAGGTTTGGGTTGCAATTGTCTGCCAGAATCTGCAGGTGGAGGCGGCGGTGCAGATTGCTGGCAGAGGCTGCATCTGGAGGTTCAGGTTGTTGTTTGGAATTTGGCTGGAAAAGGTTTTAGGTGGAGCATGTGTTTGCAGTTATCTGCTGTCTGCAGGTGGAGGCTAGGACAGCAGATGGCTGGTGTCAGTTGGAGGCACAGTTTAGATCTGATGGAGGCTGAAACAGGCTATTGGTGGAGGACGAAACAGGGCACTTTGGGTGGTTTGCAGAGGTTGTAGATGAAGGTGTCTGTAATTTTCTTCCAGAATCTGCAGGTGGAGCTTGAGACTGCAGGTGGAGGCTGGAACAGCAGATGGAATCAGGTTGGATGTGTAACTGGAAAAGAGTTCAGACAGAAGCTGCATTTACTGATGAAACAAGACAATTCTACTCATTAAGAAAACTTAAAACTACAATATTATTTACAGATTTGATCTTATTGAACTATTCTAATGTCTTTAACTATTTACACACTACTGATACTTTCAGTTCAGTTTCGTTTCTTAGCCCTTTTTTTTGGTGGCTGCTCAGGCTGTGGTTCTCTTGAAATGTCAACATCAAAACGGGGAGGATAGACTCCAACCCCGTATGATACGTCAACATTCTCAAGCCCGTCTTCATTGGCTGATGTCGTAATCGTGGGACGATTCAGCCTCTCCCACAGCTTCTGCTTGATACGACGGCCAAGCACCAAAGTGTACGGACGCAAGCGGCCGTTCTTGTATCTGTAAAGATATAAAGAAACAAACATTTAATAATCATGATATGTGGGATTAAAAAGCTTTTATATATTGAAAAAATGACCAATAGATTTTAAGTGATAATAAAAATGTGACAATGATTTAATTGAAAGAGTCATGATTTTTCACACGTACTTCAGCATGTCATCTACCACTTCATGGTAGATCTGCTGGTACTCTTCTACTGAGCGGTTGTGTATCATCAGAGGGCCGTCATCTTGCAGGGGAGCAGTGGAGGGCCCGGGGCTGACGGGGGCCACATTTGAGACCGCTGGCAGGTCGGCAGGTGGGACGGTGGACCGAGGGATCAAATTCAGAAACCCTGGAATGTCAGCAGCTGGGCTGGAGGGCCGAGGAGTGGACGCCAAAACCTCTGGGGGTTCAGCAGAAGGTTTGGAAGGACGGGCCACAGAGGTCCGCTTCCTCTTCTGGGGAGGTTTGGCAGCAGTAGCAGAGTGCTGCTGCTTCTGCTCCTGGGGAAGTTCAGCAGAGGATACTTTTTCAGTCTCACAAGAGAAAAATCTGTGTTAGATGCACTGATGAAGACTTTTAAAAAGTAACAAACCCTTCACAATTTACAGGACTTTAGAGGTATAACCCTTAGTTTATTCAAGTCTGGATGCAGGAAGAATTTAATTTCTTTGATTTTTTTTATAATTCTTGAATAGTAAATGATGAAATGTTTTGTAAGGCTTTAAAAAAAAGAAAATTCAAAAGTCTAACCTGGTCATTCCTGCAGCATGGACACTTGCTCGGGGCACTTGCCCGGCGTGCAGAGATTCTCCTGCTTCTCGAGTAGTTGTGGTCTTGCAGGGCAATGGACACATTACACTGCAACAATACACACGTTAGAACAAGGCTCCACAAGTACAGTAAATGCAACAAAAGGCACTGAATAATGTGAGTTTCATTTCACCATTTCTGCAAAAAATTGAACTTTCCCCCTCAAAATGAGGGAAAGTTCTGTTCCCTAAAATGTGCCTATAAACAGAGCCAGGAGACCCCAGAGAAAACATTATCTGCACTCTCTGTGCAGTGTGTACCCTTTTTCTGTGCTGCAGATTTGCAGTGGTAACCTGAATAAATGTATTTAATTAAGAATATGCAACTTGTAAGGACAAAAATGAAATAATGAAGGTCTTAAAAGCACATTGTGACACAGGGGTCTTCTTCAGGACAGAGCCTTAAATCAATATGTTGCCACACTGTCTGAAAATATAATGTCACATATCTGCTGGGAATTATATACTAACTTCAGGTACTCCAGTGCTGCAGTTAAATTCAGCTGGGAGCTGGGCGATATTAATGATCTTATTAGATATATTAGATAATGACATTATTGTCAGTGAGGCAGTGATTTTCGTTATTTTATGCGCATCTTTGTTCATTTTTAATGAATATACAGTATAAATGGAGCTGGTACAGTCCAGTACTGACAATGTGCATCACTGCCGTAAAATAACACGCACATGCGCAGGTGCCGAATTTTCCCTTCAACATATTATTTTTATCATGTGACCCCGGGTTGGGGGAGTGTTCATGTCAGAGCCTTTTGGAAAAACATCAGTGACCTTTGAGGGCTCTGAAAGTCTCGACGGTAAAATACATTGAAAACACCATCGACTTTCAAAGTGTTCAAATCTCACATTTTCCATGATGGAAGTTTGCTTTCTCTTTCTCGTCAGTCTCAGTGAGTCTTTAGTCCTTAACAGGATGTAAGAAGTCCTCAGCAGAAGCGTTTATTTGGAAGAAATCGTCGAGTGAAAGTTGTGAAAAACTTTTCTTGACCGTTTGGTTTTGTTTGCGTTTGAATGAGGATCATATAGAAATGATGCACCTGGAGATAAAACATAGCAACCATGGAATCCTCAGCGTCCATTTTGTACACATCTGTTTTTACAGTCACATCTCACCTCTGTAATCTAAAGTTGTATCCAATCAACCTGCACAAGGCCTGAGATCAAGTCCATATCTAACTATGAAGAAATGTTTAGATCTGACTCAGACTTTAGATCCTGTCATACTCTCCTCTATGACAATACGTTTGGTTTCAGGCTTAAGGCCTAAAGTATTTGAACAGCTCCTTATGTGATTACTATATCAGAGCAGGCTCCTGCGACATTTTAATATGACTAATAGGCTAAATTGCAAGATTTTTCAAACAGGTTCTAGTCTATTTAATCTGGGTTGCCACCTCTTGCGCTTTTTGCGCCCTTGTTGAGGCGCTGTCCGCTCTCACACCACCCAAACAAATCTCACGCCAAATAAGTCCCTCCTGGATAAAACATAGAGCTATATGGGTTTCATGGTCACACAGGACAACGTCTGATCGTCGGGCTTTTTCCACATCTCAGCGCAGACATTGGTCCATAAACATTACAGAGAGTGTAAAAGGCAATTTTAGATAGCTTTAATTGACCGAGGCGCACACACAGAGACCTCTCCAAAATCATAAAACACCTTTTTATGTATGTTACGTTTTGTCTGTTTTACTATCTTTACTATTTTACATATATTATAATGTCCGTCAAATTCAACTTTTGATGTGATGCAGAGTCTGTGACGGGTTACATTAATGAGTTTTACCAATAATGTGGTTCACTGAGCGTAATCCGTTGTTTCCCCTTTTTTGCAGAAACGTCAATACTTCTGTTTGTTCCCTGCAATGTTTGTTAGTATTCTTTCCTTTAAGTTCATGAAATAGCCTACTTGTAGCTAATATACAGCAGCAGATACGTGCGTCTCCGAGACGTGCCATGCGCATTTTACGCACGTGGCACAGCACCGATCATTTCTTCTTTTTAATTGATCTTCAGTACTTTTTACACCTCATACAGGCTTGCTGTTACACACTGATTCCGGGTTTATCCGGTAAAAACATTTGGAACATTTCTACTGAAGAAATCATTCCTATAAAAACTGTCCATAGTCACTTCTGTTGTAACGGAGGCAGACATTTCAGAGACCGATATCTTAGAACATGGACAATAAAATGAAGCAGACTGACGCGACAGCCTCACCTTGCTTTGATCAATATCTCACTCCTAAAAATCAAAAATGTCTCTCTAATAACACTCTAACTTGCCGACTGTCGTAAACTAGCTGCAGACAGTTGATCAAAGTTTACAACACATCTACACTGTTTCCCTCTCTCGCATCCAAACGGTTAAAAAGCTTTAAAATGTTTCAATTAGGTTAATTTCCATCTGCAATAAGGATTAAAATAAATGTTGTATATCTAGGTATATAGATCAGTACAAGTAGAAGACAAGCAGGCTTACAAACATTATTTTAGCAAACGTTAAATTAAATCATATTTATACAAGATCAATTAAAAATCAATTCAGCCCAAATTTACGTTTCAAAACGTAGATTTTAGTTGGATTTTATACCAAGGAAACTAGTAGAATTGTATATCAGCCAGCTGAGTTTTTCAATCAACTCTAGTCTATATCTAATTATCATATTCATTTGTCGTATCATATGACAAATCTTTTCTCTTTCATTCTTTGAAATAACTAGTTATCATATAACTAATTAGCTTTTGTATATATAGTGGAAAATATACCTAAAATTTACTCCATTTATTTTAATGATATTAAATGATATTGTGCTTAAAGACACAGCATAGAGGCTATAATGCTTAAAGAAATAATGTGTGGATATTTATATATGCAACTCTGAAGTCTTTTAGCTGATTAGAGTCAATTATTCTTCTGATGGGGAAAAATAAAATCCATTTTATTTCAGAGGAACTGAATAAATATGAGAATACAACGGTTATTTCAACTTAAAGCAGCTATAATCAACATTTTCATATTCACCATGGATGTGTAAAACCAGCAGGAGTTATAGTGAACCTACAAACTACAAAACAACTGGATTTAGTCATGAATCCTGAGTCTTATCTCTGTATATTTGTCATAGTAGAACATGCCTTTAGTTTTGTCTTTACACTTGTCAATGACTCTCTGTTCATTTCCTTCAGTTTGGGATGGGACATAGACCCTGCCTATGAGATAAATGTTTGGCTCACTTCGACTCACTTTTCAACCTTTAAGATCTTCATAAATAAAGAAATGTATACATAACATGAGAAAAGCTTGACAATAATAATATCTTTTAATGTAGTAATAGTGTACACAGACATCCCTCTGAATTTTTACATCATGTTGGTCAATTGTTGTCATAATGTTCAGATTATAGCAATGACAAAAAACCATTTGACAGTGAAAATACAGCATTTTATTTTATCTTTGAATCAGAAAATGACACATGAGAAAAACATTAAAATTACTCATATGTGCAAAGAAACCCAGAATAAGTAAAAATGGTTTAAGTTTAATAGGGGTCTAATAATGAATGCAAATTCACTTCAATACAATAAAAGAAATAAAGGTGCATTTAAGTGCTGGAGGTCCATTTTTAACAATATGCAATTCCCTTAAGGTACCCTTCCCTGAGATAGAATGAAAATTCTCTACACATTTAATTACAAAAAATACTGGTAGTTTGTTTTGATGTTTCCAAAAATTCAACACTTACAATACATTTGCCCATTTTGTTTTGTTTTTCTATTCCCAAATGTTCAAACATCGTTTTAGCTGCAACATGGCTCAGACATGGATAAATTACATGTTTTTAGTCACTGGCTGGAGGAGCAGATGGTTACTGTGGGCTGGAGGAGGAGGCTGGTTCTGTGGATGACTGGAAGAAGCTGTTAGTGGAGTTTGGCAGAACTTTCAGGTGGAGTGGGACTCTTCAACTTTCTAGTAGAAGAAGTTGGTGTAGGTTCTGGCTGCAGCTGTCTGTGAGAATCTGCAGGTGGAGGCAGCAGTACAGGTAGCTTGCAGAATCTGGAGCTGGAGGTGGAGGTTTGGGCTGGAGCTGTCATAATCTGCAGGTGGAAGCAGATATTTCAGAGATGAGCTGGAAGCATCTGTTGGTGGAGGTTCAGGTTGCAACGTTATGCCACAACCTGTAGGTGGAGGAGGTGGTGCAGTTTGCTGGTTGAGGCAGGAGATGGAGGTTTGGTCTGGAGCTGTCTGCTGGATTCTGCAGGTGGAGGGGGTGGTGCAGGTCACTGGAAGAGGCTGCTGCTGAAGGTTACAATACATTCCATGGTGCAGCACTAACTACAATACTAATGCTGTGAATGAGTTTTATGTGCAAGACATACACACCTGGTGTCGATGCAGGTGGAGATTCAGTCTGCAGTACCTTGCCAGAACCTCCAGCTGGAGGCGATGGCTGCATCCTAAATCTCCACCTGTAGCCTTTGCCAGCAACTTGCAGATGTAGACGGCAGCTGCAGGTTGCTGGCAGAGGCTGCAGGTGGAGATTCAGTCTGCAGCTGTCTGCCACAATCTGCAGAATGTAAAACTTCTACTTCCAGGGGTGTAATGTTTTCTGGTACTTACATTTTACTTGAATATTTACACTTTATACCTACTCCACTACATTTTAGAGGGAAAAATTATACTTTTAACTCTATAAGTTACTGACCATCTACTTAAATTAAAATTTCACACACAATATATGATACATTATAAAAAATGATGCATTGTTATCAAACTATCCAATAAGTATATAAAGTAGTTAAAATCAGCTTGACCTTGGCATCAACATTAAAGGGCTAATTGCACATTTTTGCATCAGTAATAATAATCCAATTATATAATATATATTATAACAAATTTGACAAGGGCCATAGTGCTGCATAATGAGCACTTAAGTACATTTTTACTGATGATACTTCTGTAGCCTTCTTCTAATTAAGTAAAAGGAATACTGAATACTTTTCTCATCACTTTAACCTTCCTCTTGTGTTAGGGTCGGCACCGACCCGTTTTAGTTTTAGAATGAACATCAACAGTTCCCAACACAGCCCAAACTCTCTGAGAAGACGAGTAAAAGCTCAGAGACAGATCTCCACTCCAACAGGATCCACAGCTTTACATCACTGATATTGTTTTGTTGTGCACTTTTTTTACTGCTTCATTTAGCTGCTGTCACTGCTCGTACGGTTTAAAACACACACTCAATCTGACTGTTACTTTTACACTTTTCCTAAAGAACTCCCATTATCATAACAATTATCATCATCATGATCATCATACATCAAACCTAAATTACTGTCTTACTGTTGTGTTCAGTTCAAAAAGCTTAGTTACAACCACTGTGTATTTTTTATTTTTTCAAAGTCAAAAGAAAAGAAAAAGAGAGAAAAATAAAAGAAAAAAGAAAACAAAGGAAACAGAAAAAGTCAGAGGCTGTTTTAATTTATTTTTTTTCAATTTTATTAATTGAATTGAATTGAATTGAATTTAATTTATATAGCACCAAATCATAACAAGTTATCTCAGGGTACTTTACACATAGAGCAGGTCTAGACCATACTCTTTACAGACCCAACAATTCCCCCATGAGCAAGCACTTGGCGACAGCGGCAAGGAAAAACTCTCCTTTAACAGGAAGAAACCTCGAGCAGAACCGGACTCTTGGTGGGCGCCATCTGCCTTGACCGGTCAGGTCGAGAGAGAAAGAGGGAGAGAGGGAGAGAGAGAGACACAGAGAAGCATAACAACAACAATAATAACAATAACAATGATAATAATAAGAGGTAACTAATAATAATAATAATAATAACAATAACAATAAAACCATCCTATGTGGGAGGATATGATGGAGGGATGGTGAAGAGATAGCGTCCCGTCCTCCGCCACCTCATCTTCCTCATCTTTTTCGCTGTCCTCTTGGTTTTCCTCCCCTTCTCCTTCTCCTGCAACTTCTCTTTTTCCTCCTCCTCCTCTCCCTTCTTCTCTTTTTTCCCCTCCCCTTGCCCCTCCTCCCCTTCTTTCTTCCTCCCCCCCCCCCTCCTCCTCCTCAGTGTGGCAGTGTGTGACTCCCCCCCTCGTCATATTTCTTCTCAGAGTCTTCCTCTTGATCATATATATAATCATACGCGAACTTCTTTTCATTATATTGGTCCACAAAGTCCTCCTCTTCGTCATATTTGTTCTCAGACTCTTCCTCTTGATCATATATATAATCATACGCGAACTTCTTTTCATTATAGTGGTCCACAAAGTCCTCCTCTTCGTCATATTTGTTCTCAGACTCTTCCTCTTGATCATATATGAAATTATACTCAAACTTCACTTCATCCTTCTCCTCCACCTGGCTGAGTCTTGACATCGGGCTCCGGTAGAGCGGTGCAGGGATGGACAGGTGCTTTGGGCTGCCATAAATCTGGAATTTCAAGAGAAAAGCATCAAAGCATCAATATTTCTTGTCCTTTTTGTTCTGTGCTGTAGATAATTATCCTGTCAGTTGTTTACATGAAGGATGTATTTCACAGTGAGAAATGGGTTTAGACAGTCTGTTGGGAGCTGGATTAAAAACTGTACCTTTCTGAAGCGGTAGGCAACAGATGAGAAGTCTGGGAGCTCCACAGGCGATTTATCATCAGGTGATTTATCAGGGAGGCACAGGTCTGAGCGGGCTGTAGGGATCACAGCAACAACCGTTATGCATTAAGTCATGAAAAAAAGGCATGATGGTGATATTTATCCTAAGTGAAATTCCAACCAGGCATCACTGAAAAAGCAGGTTGCTACCCAAAAACAAACTGAAAACCCTCTTCTAATGTCTGTCCATGAGCACTATGTTAACAAAGTAGTAAAAAGTCCTCCAGTGATTCTGTCAGACATGAGTCTATGTTTGTTAAGGCGTATGATGGGACCTACTGTCAAAGTAGCTGGTGTCTTCTTCCGTCTTCAGTTCAGGGACAAATCGAGGTTTCACACTCAGGAGGTTGTTCCAATCCAGATCCTGGAAAAATGGATGCGCCTTCACCTCGCTGGCTCCTCCTGGATAACAAGTGAGACAAACAGACATTTGCATTTGGCCTGGCCTGACAGCTGTACCTGACCCCGACTCTGGACACTTTTAGTCTTCCCAAAATCAAGAAGGAATGGCTTTAAACAGTGTGTGTAACTGTTTTAACATGAGCTGTAAGTTAGCATGTCCAGCTAACTAGCTTACTGCCTACAGTTATAACCAATCGTTACTTCACATTAATTCCTAAGGCCAAGGAGTAAGTCATTACCTACTGTAACTATATTTTGTGAGGCTCCAGGATACTTTAAAAGAAACCTCGTTCACAATAGCACATCCACTGTGTAGTATTTTCCCACTGTGTGTAAGATAGCTAAACTATCACAGTTCTATGTATTGTAGCCACAGGCTGAACTTTAGTGGTAGAAAATCATGACAGGTTGTTCTCCCTTCAGCTTATCTGTTTCCCATCCTGTCTCTATCCACTAACCTGTACCCAGCCGTTCTGCGCAGTCCTTTCTCAGGAGAAGGGTGATGAGGTCCTGGGCGTCAGCGGGCAGGGCATCGTCTCCCTCCGGCCAGCTGACATCATCTGGGGAAAATAGCATATCAGTGATTCAATAACAGAACTGAAAATTTTAGCTACATCACCACAAAGCCACCGAATGAAAACTATCTTACAACAAGTTAAAGATTAATATACCAAATATAAAAGAAACAGGAAATTAAAGCTTCATTTTTATGAAAATCACAAAGTAGGATAATGCACATTTTTAATCATCTTTTAAAATAAAGAAAGATTCATTTAAGATCTGCTAGCATGACAAATGTGTAGAAAGGGTGCATGTGATGAAAAGATAACAATGAACTGAAGTAAAGATTCTTACCTTCGGCCACCTGATCAAAGAGTTCCTGGATTGTGTCTCCTGGATTGTTTCTGGAGCCATGTAAATTGGGGTACCCATTGTCTGAAAGTAGGAAACAGAAAATGATAAGTACAACGATCCAGGTTTGAGCTAAAATAAGCACAGAAGAGCGGAGCTCGTTGAGCCGCTCAGCCGCAGCTGTGGAAGTCGTGTTCTTGTTGTAAATTGCTCGTATTAACCACAGCGTGAGCGTATGAATAACCACTCTCAGCTCACACCATAAAACAACATGACTTGAATGACTTTTTTCATTTCTTAGAGCTTCAGATTTACCTTTTTAAAGTGAATATAGCATCACAGGTTTCAACTATAACCCACAAGTAATTAACATTAGTGTTAGCTTGTTGTCCTTTGCTTTTATCAGCAGCTAAATTATTGTTTTTGTCAAAACAAATTTGCAGTACTGAAATCTCCTCATGTCCAGGGGATGAACGAGGAGACTTTTTAGTCACGAGTGTCAGTAAAAACAGCAGCTACATGTTTGTGAGCTCAGGAGGTAGAGCGGGTCGTCCACTAATCGGAAGATTGGCGGTTCGATTCCCGGCTCCTCCAGTCCGCATGTGGAAGTATCCTTGGGCAAGATACTGAACCCCAAATTGCTCCTGATGGCTGTGCCATCAGTGTATGAATGTGTGTGAATGGTTAGATTTCCTCTGATGGGCAGGTTGGGACCTTGTATGGTAGCCCCTGTACCCATTCAGTGTATGAATGTGTGTGAATGGGTGAATTGACTCGTAGTGTTAAAAGCGCTTTGAGTGGTCGGATGACTAGAAAGGCGCTATACAAGTACAGTCCATTTACCATTTACCATTTAATAATAAAGAGGTGACTAATAATAATAATAACAATAAGAATAAAGATGTCACTCAAAATAATAAAAACAATAACAATAAAACCATCCTACGTGGAAGGTTACGATGGAGGGATGGTGAAGAGATAGCGTCCCGTCCTCCGCCACCTCATCTTCCTCATCTTTTTCGCTGTCCTCTTGGTTTTCCTCCCCTTCTCCTTCTCCTGCAACTTCTCTTTTTCCTCCTCCTCCTCTCCCTTCTTCTCTTTTTTCCCCTCCCCTTGCCCCTCCTCCCCTTCTTTCTTCCTCTCCCCCCCTCCTCCTCCTCAGTGTGGCAGTGTGTGACTCCTCCTCTTCGTCATATTTCTTCTCAGATTCTTCCTCTTGATCATATATATAATCATACTCGAACTTCCTTTCACTATATCTTTCCACAGAGTCTTCCTCTTGATCATATATATAATCATATTCAAACTTCTCTTCATCCTTCTCCTCCACCTGGCTGAGTCTTGACATCGGGCTCCGGTAGAGCGGTGCAGGGATGGACAGGTGCTTTGGGCTGCCATAAATCTGGAATTTCAAGAGAAAAGCATCAAAGCATCAATATTTCTTGTCCTTTTTGTTCTGTGCTGTAGATAATTATCCTGTCAGTTGTTTACATGAAGGATGTATTTCACAGTGAGAAATGGGTTTAGACAGTCTCAAACATCAGTGGATGTTGGGAGCTGGATTAAAAACTGTACCTTTCTGAAGCGGTAGGCAACAGATGAGAAGTCTGGGAGCTCCACAGGCGATTTATCATCGGGTGATTTATCAGGGAGGCACAGGTCTGAGTGGGCTGTAGGGATCACAGCAACAACCGTTATGCATTAAGTCATGAAAAAAAGGCATGATGGTGATATTTATCCTAAGTGAAATTCCAACCAGGCATCACTGAAAAAGCAGGTTGCTACCCAAAAACAAACTGAAAACCCTCTTCTAATGTCTGTCCATGAGCACTATGTTAACAAAGTAGTAAAAAGTCCTCCAGTGATTCTGTCAGACATGAGTCTATGTTTGTTAAGGCGTATGATGGGACCTACTGTCAAAGTAGCTGGTGTCTTCTTCCGTCTTCAGTTCAGGGACAAATCGAGGTTTCACACTCAGGAGGTTGTTCCAATCCAGATCCTGGAAAAATGGATGCGCCTTCACCTCGCTGGCTCCTCCTGGATAACAAGTGAGACAAACAGACATTTGCATTTGGCCTGGCCTGACAGCTGTACCTGACCCCGACTCTGGACACTTTTAGTCTTCCCAAAATCAAGAAGGAATGGCTTTAAACAGTGTGTGTAACTGTTTTAACATGAGCTGTAAGTTAGCATGTCCAGCTAACTAGCTTACTGCCTACAGTTATAACCAATCGTTACTTCATGTTAATTCCTAAGGCCAAGGAGTAAGTCATTACCTACTGTAACTATATTTTGCGAGGCTACAGGATACTTTAAAAGAAACCTCGTTCACAATAGCACATCCACTGTGTAGTATTTTCCCACTGTGTGTAAGATAGCTAAACTATCACAGTTCTATGTATTGTAGCCACAGGCTGAACTTTAGTGGTAGAAAATCATGACAGGTTGTTCTCCCTTCAGCTTATCTGTTTCCCATCCTGTCTCTATCCACTAACCTGTACCCAGCCGTTCAGCGCAGTCCTTTCTCAGGAGAAGGGTGATGAGGTCCTGGGCGTCAGCGGGCGGGGCATCGTCTCCCTCCGGCCAGCTGACATCATCTGGGGAAAAAAGCATATCAGTGATCCAATAACAGAATTGAAAATTTTGGCTACATCACCACAAAGCCACCGAATGAAAACCATCTGACAACAAGTTAAAGATTAATATACCAAATATAAAAGAAACAGGAAATTAAAGCTACATTTTTATGAAAATCACAAAGTAGGATAATGCACATTTTTTATCATCTTTTAAAATAAAGAAAGATTCATTTAAGATCTGCTAGCATGACAAATGTGTAGAAAGGGTGCATGTGATGAAAAGATAACAATGAACTGAAGTAAAGATTCTTACCTTCGGCTACGTGATCAAAGAGTTCCTGGATTGTGTCTCCATCGAAAGGATACACGCCCACCAGGAACTCATAAAGAATGATTCCTAAGGCCCACCAGTCTACAGGCTTCCCGTAGCCTTGCTCCAGGATTGTTTCTGGAGCTATGTAAATTGGGGTACCTGTTGTCTGCAGGTAGGAAACAGAAAATGATAAGTACAACGATCCAGGTTTGAGCTAAAATAAGCACAGAAGAGAGAGAAGAGACTAACCTCGTTATCGGTAAACTCACGGACGATCCTGTCGATGCGCTCTTTCTTGAGGTCTTCTGCAATTTGTACTGGACCGATCTTTGATAGTCCAAAGTCGGTCATCTTAATATGGCCGGTGTAACTAATCAATAAACTACAATGGAAGAAAGCAGAAAAATATCTCATGTTAGATTTAACACCAATCCCAAAACATGAACCTGAGATTAAGTTTTTAAAAAATCAAAATGGTTAAAGTTTCTGGAAATTCTGCTCCAATCATAGCTAACAACTGTAACTATGCATGTCAGGTCTGTCAGGTGATGCCTTTTTTTAGTCTTTCCAAAATCAAAAACAAAAGGAAAAGTGTAAGAAATGTGTGTTTTTCTGTTTTAAATGTAGCATGTCTAACTAAGTAACTAGTTTACAACCTACAGTTGTAACCAGTTGTTACTTGTTCACTGCATTAATTTCCAAAGCTAAAGAGCACATCTTCACCTAACTACTAACTACTATAATCTGATATCAGTTTAGAGTGATCAGCTCTGCCCTGTCCTTTATTAGATCTGGGGAATTTTACACTTAATCAACTCATTGTCTAAGTCTAAGCATTACATTTGCAACACATTGCTTAGTTCTCATCTTAAAAGTCAATTTCTCTTGTAATGTTAAAAGTGAAAACATAATGTTTGAAAATACAAACAATAAAGCATAAATCTAACTTTTGTCTAGCTTTCCAAGTATGTAAGCTAAGCAGCCAAACACGCTTATGTTAGAATAAAATGACAGTCTCATCCTGAATTTTTCATTATCACACACACATAAATACTATGGCTAACTAGCTCTTCACTGCAATACAAGAACAATGCAGCTCCTTTTTGCCTGGGACATGCAGCTTTAGCCTCAGTCTTTTAGCACCATTTCATGTATGTAGCCATCAAGTGAATATTTAAGAATTCTCACTCTAAAACAAGTCAGCTGAAAACATTCAAAAGTGAGCTGGAGACAGTGTGTGTTCAACCAGTGTTCAAGGTCAGCTTAATTAGCTCGTTGGCTACAGATGTTAAAATCTGTCAGTGGCAGTTGTCATTTCAGCCGGTTTCAAAAAGTATAAGAAATTTTGAGTGGTTTATCTACAACTGTTATCTGACAGGCAAATGTAACAAAGAGGACCTGGCTTAGCGAACAGCCAGTTAGATGTTGTAAATGTTGTTTGATGGGACAGATTGATGACTCACTTGCTGGGTTTGAGGTCCCTGTGGAGGATTCCGTAACTGTGGATATACTCTAAAGCCATGGCGGTCTCTGCTACATACATCCTCGCCATGTCCACAGGAAAGCGCCCCCAGTCATCTAGCAGGGAGGCACAATCTCCACCTAAAAGGACAGGAGGAGATATAAAGCCATCTGTGCCATCAGTGTATGAATGTGTGTGAATGGTTAGATTTCCTCTGATGGGCAGGTTGGGACCTTGTATGGTAGTCCCTGTACCCATTCAGCGCATGAATGCGTGTGAATTGACTCGTAGTGTTAAAAGCGCTTTGAGTGGTCGGATGACTAGAAAGACGCTATACAGGTACAGTCCATTTACCATTTACCATCTTTACTTAACATTAAATAATCAACAGTGCTGGCTAGCTAACCAGCTAACGTTACCCCTGAGTTTAAAGCCTTTTCCTTAACATTTCATTGTTCAATATTAATGTAATATTAATGTAATTCCTGTCAGAAAGACTAATTAGACCATGTTCAACATCATGATAATAGCCAAAAGTTAAGCTGCCTGCTACAAGGAAGTGGTTTTCTCTCATTTTTTGTTCGAGTAACTTCAGTTCATCACTTGGCGTAAAATGAAACAGCCTGTGCTGTTAACTGAGTCCTGATCTTAATTGATATCAAAGACTATATTTAAGGACTTTAGCCTTTAGCAGTGCCAGAGGATCAATAATTATAATGTGTTTATATATTAAATATATACATATATTGTATTGCTGCATCCTTCACTGTCAGACTGGAAATATAGCCATCATCCAAATATCACTTCCTGTTTATTGATTATTTGTTTGAATGTAGTTTGCTGTAACTTATTGACCACATGCTCCTACAATATAAAACAATGAGATCCTATCTCACCTTGACTATTGTAGGTCAGTGCAGCTGGATTGGCCTTCTGACAAAATGAAAAGGAAGGGCAAAAGAGACTTTATCACCAAATTTAGCAACAACAACAACAAAAAATGCTGTGGACTGGTCAGGAGGAAGAGAAGGAGAGCAGAGTGAGAGGCAGGAGAGACAGAGGATGACAAACTCAGAGAAAATAGATCAGGAAATGAGAGGAGAAGAAGTTATATGGAGAACTGAGTGAGAAAGATGAGACAAAAGAACAATGAGAGAAGGACAGATACAGAAATTGATGGGGAGAGTTAAAGACTGAGAGACGTGTTTTTGTGACAGTGTCGTGTCAAATTCTTAGGGTCTCAGTTTGAAGAAGTTTAAAATATCCCAAAACCAAATCAGGAAAAAACTTCTCTTTGGTGTCAAAAAATCCTCAGGAGTCAGAGATCAGAGCAGCAAAAAGTGTTCTTTTATTGCCAGGCAAGAAAAGGAGAGCATATCACAACACACAATGTGTATCTGAGATGACTCTGGTCTGCTGTGGCTTCTGTCTTGTCTTTTATATTCTTGGGCCTGCAAAGGTCACGCCTATGGTCAACCCTTTTCTTTTAGGTCAACCCCTTTGTTCTAGCCAATTACACTATTAGAAATTATTTTAATGTCTGGTTGTTAGGTCAATTTTTCTGATACAGGTTTCAGCAGACCAGGTTATGCCCAGACATGTCTGAACTTTGTTCAGACATGTCTGGGCAAAGTTCAGACATGTCCTCTTTCTTTTAAGATTATTTCTTGTTAATTTTACACCAATATCTTCACAATTCCCTTTGGGGAAGTTATTACTGCCTATTTTACACCCTTATTTCTAAACCTTCTCCTAAGGATATTTTTAAAAAATATTAAAGTTTAATACACACACACTTCAAATTTTAACAAGTGCACTGAGTGAGATTGTCAACTTCATAATAAGTGTCTTCACACTAAATCAAAACATCTTGTGAGGTATACATGAAACATAATTAATCCAGTGTTATAACATTGTTTTAACCTTATTTAAGGCTTCATCATACAGTATCACATTAAAATCATTCTGCAATGCAATTTTTGTTCTTCTTTTGCACACCACAAGTCTTTAGAAATTATACCACAACAGTTTCAGCTGGACCTCATGGTATGTTTTTTTTTTTTCTGTGTAGAATCACCAGAACAATAACACAGTCAGTAATGTAGTTATTGGCTATAGTGGAGCTAATTTAACAACTTTATATTCTGTTGGCAAACTAAAAAAATCATCATAATTTATTAACCAATCAGATGTTTTGAACGTAAAGTCTTAATCTGCAAAGTAACTTTTGCCTACAGCTTTCAGATAAATGTAGTAGAGTATAATTAGCAGAGAAACTGTACTGAGGTTAATGTACTTTGTTACACTCCACCACTGACACCATCTTTACAAAGATGATCCCAGGAAATGCAAAGTGAATTTTAACAAGACACAGTAAGGCTTTGTGTTGCAGCCACAAACTTTAATTCCCATCTATCAACATGTAATGTGAAAAGTCAATTCCCAGTGTGTAGCTTCTACATGGCTTCTACATTCACAAATCATACATTGTATTGCTGTTTGTCTGTGCTTTACACATGGTCTACTGAAAAGCATCCTAAGAAATGATGTTTTTCCTGACTTAGACACACAGATGTGTTGAGAATGAGGCTCGGGCATTGCAAGAGGAGAATGCAGTCCATACTTGCTGTCTGCTATACTTGCACTGTATGATGGAGAATTTCTCAATTCGTGTGTCATTTCCAGTATTTTCAATTTGCAGAATAACCCAATCTAACTAAATTCTAGTAGTCTTTATACACAAACACAAATCATCTAATTTTCTCTCTTGTAAATTCCAAAACTGACATTTCTCAAATACGTCCTAAAAGAAAACATCTTAGTGAAAACCAAAGCTGTTTACAGAATTTTCTTATCTGATCATATTCTCCAAACAAATTAAACACAAAGAAATTCATAACACGTTAACAAAAGGTTCATCTTACAAATATCACTACTTTACTTGACATTTTCAACTTCTCATCCGTGAATCCATGTGTGATTACATGAGATGAATTCAGTGACTGAACAGGTTGATTCTTTGAAGTGTGTGTTCACACATTAGGCACAGTGAATTAAACTCATTCACTGTGCCTAATGCACCAGTGGAGCCACTGAACCCCCAACTGATCCAGTGGGATGCTCTAATAAACTTGCTGATCCATGATGCATTATTGAATTTGATACAGATGTTCTCATTTTTGCCCAAATTAGGAGTACAGCATTTTGCATTAAGAGTTTGGCTCACAGAAACTCAAAATAGAGCCAAAGTGGTCAAAAAATACTATAAAAGCAAGTACAGCTGTTTTTAAAATAATACCTAAAATACATACCTTGTTACAACTATGATTTTGTGGTTAGATTTTTAGTGTTTTGTTTTCTGAAATCATTTTAAATTCTATCCATCACCACTTAATCTTTAATAAGTGACTATTTCAGTGTCTATTGCTTGTTTTATACCTGGTATCTGTGGCTGCGTCAGGCCGAACAAAGGAAAAGAAAAGACAAGAGGGATGTTGGGTGCACAGGTGCTGACAATGCACAGCATCAGGAGAGCGGAGAGATGTTATGTCTGTTCCTGGGAAATTAATGTTCTCCAAAAGGTCCGGTCTACATTCTGAAGAAATACGGACACATGTTCCCATCTTCTCAGTTTTGAAGCTACTCAAGATCCTTCAAACACAGCTGCAACCAAAGAGAAGTTTCTGCACCTATTGCAACTCACTCATTTATACTTCTGCTCGATATGCATGACTAGTTGTTGACACCTTTAGCAACTGTGTGGCAGAAACCACTGTAAAGCTGAATAACACAAACACACAAGCTACTGTAGGTCAGCAAGTGGCAATATTTATTAAAGGAGCATACAGGAGAGCAGAGCATAGCTGAAAATTCAGCAAACTTCATGACCATCTTAAGGTAAGGTAAAGAAGCAAAAGACCAGTGCTTCTGTCAATTGATGTCTGCCAACCAGCACAGATACGTAACTAACACCAATAACCAGCTTTATTTTAAAGCAGTTTGTTCAATGGATGTGATTTACATTTAACCCACAGCTCAACTTAAATTGTGCAAAACAAGCCAACAATAATCTTTCCCCTAAAATACACTTTGTGCTTCTTGCTTGAACAAAATTAGTTAATAAAACTACGCATTCCTTTTTTCATTTGTACGCGTTGCTAGTGGAGAGCTCCAGGTCCAAAAAGTAGTAAAAGTCCAAAAGTTATACAATACCTCTGCTGTCAAAACCATACAGGTAAAGGAATCAAGGTAGAATTGATTGGACAAAGACGTTTTCACCTCAACCAAAACTGTGTAAAGAATTGGCATCCAATGTTAAAATTTGCTGTGAGAGCTGAGATCAATTTTGATGCCTATGAATAACCTAGAATATCTAGATATCTGTGAATATCTGTGAACATCTTAGTGTAGAAGTCAACAGATATATTTTATTTTTAATTGATTCCCCTGTACAGACAAAATGTCTGTCAACAGTATTCCTTGTAAAAGTGGGCAAATCTTTCATGCAAATCTGTGTGTGTGTGTGTGTGTGTGTGTGTGTGTGTGTGTGTGTGTGCGCGTATGCGTATATGATAATAGTCAAATGAACGTTGCTCTGTTGAGATCGACTTTTGAATTTACTGGGACTCTTCTAAGTAAGTTGAACTGTGTCTGAATGAGAAACTGTTGAACTAAAGTCACAACCGTGATAAGCTACATGTGAAATTGTAAAGGCTGGATCTTCTACAAAATGTAGTTAGCCAATTGTAACGTTGTATGTAAATAATATAGGTTTCATGCACATTGTAGAAAGAGTGTGTGTTTGTGCACCGAACGTAGCTGTATACACTGTGCAGTGCAATGCACTCATAACTCTGTTTGTTTTTTCTTGTAGTTGCTCCGCGGCGCCACACAGTCGCCATTTTGAGGCTTCAGGAGAAGTTCTTTCTTGTTCCCTTTGGTAAGAAACAACTCTTATCAATGTTTTTGGTTTGTTTGTAGTTATTTGTGTACACTGTTAAAATAATTCATGAACATGTGTGATGCATCAACCAAGGATAAGGAGGTTGGGTGTAGATTTTTGAATATTAATGTGACTGTGTTGTACAGGTCAGGTTTTGATGTATGATTCAACACTGATCCACTCCAAAGATGGCGAGCCACCGTACCAGGATCCACTGTGATGATGACTGATTTCAAGAGAATTTGAAATTCTTTGGATGGACTGTGAACTTTGCTGATTCTGCTTGAGTGGTAGGACAGACTTGCACTTCACTGCTCCTCTGCATGTCCCGCAAGGAGAATAAGAGATTTTAACACTGAAATCTCACAATTTTATGATGCGGGTTGATACCATAGAGACTGAGTCAAAGCCCCTGGGGGTATAATTTTGTTTTTTTATCTCAGTATTTTGGGCCTGTTTTTTTTTTTTGATGTGATTTTTTTTTCATTTTTTATCGTGGGTGTAAGTGTTTGGTAGCAAAGTTGGAAGTGACAGGTTGTGCTGCACTTGCAATATATTTTTCAATATTTGTCATCAAGCTAAACCTACTGAGTTGGTCACATTAATCATCCATCCTGCTCCAGCAGTCAAACTTTGGCATTTGGTCCAGTAACCAACTGTATACTGAAATTTGTATTCTACCTATTAAATTGGGTGTTACATTAAGGTAAGGGGAGGGTCAGGGTTAGAGTAAGTCTCCATGTGGACAATGGAACATCAGTGATCATAGACAGGGTAGTGGGCTGTAAGATGCATAATTCTTTCATTCTATTAAGGATGAGTGACATTGACGTTAACCTGCATACTTGTGTATTTTTCTTTGTATTGACGGTTGTTTTTATTCATTGTTGCATTTTTTTAGTATTTATTATTATTGACTCTTGTCTATAAACCAAATTGCCCCTTTGAGACATTAAAGCTCTGTTCTACCCTGCCTGAGTGCAAGGCATTACCCCCACATTGCTCAACTGCCCAGGTGTTTACAGTTTAAAAGTCTGCACAGACAGAGCACAAAGCGAATTGTACTGCATACTGTATCAATGGAAAGGTGAAAGATATTTTTATGTTTGATGTTCGGTGATTGGGTGAAGTTAATCCGGAAAACTGGAAGTTTTGCATGTATTGGGAGGACGCAATAATTGAGAAAGCTATTGACAAAAAAACAAGTCATAACAGCTGATTAATTACATTTAAAGCACTTCATGGGTTAACTGAATTGCTGCTCCCCTACTAAACAGAGTGCAGCCTCAGATCTTCAGTCAGGGACCTTCTGGCTGTTTCTAACCAACTCAAGACTAAAGCAGACCGAGCCTTTGCTGTCAGAGACCCCTCCAAGCTTTGAAACTCCCTGCCCGAAGATCTGAGTCTCATCTAGTGTCTCTGAATATCGAGCATAAAACTATTTATGGCTCAGTAGGCAGACCAATGGATCGTGACTGCGTGTAAAGAGAGACAAATTCTTCCGAGGTGAACTTGGGTGATGGATGGCTACATTGGCTGTTTTTTTGTGAATAAACACAGCCAAGGCAAATATTGGTTTGCGTTTTATCTCAACACACTCATTTGTACTGGGGGCAAGGCTTTTTTTTTCATGCGTTAATTAGAGTGTTGACAGAAGAGAGATGACATGCTAGTCAACCAGCATAGATACATGTAGGTGCCACATTGGGCATTGCTACTCAGTGTATCAATGCGTCAACACGGCCACCGTATCTGTCCAGTCTGGTTGCCCTTCTGAATGCATACAAGTATATTGTGAGAAGAGGTCTATCCGCTCTTACAGCTACCATAACTCACTCAGTTGTCAATCAACTTTCCAGCAGTTTGGGTTGACACAAAATACCAAACATTAATGTGTTATACAGAATACTTTGTTGATCAGAAATGATGGTTTTCATACCAAAATACTTCTGTTTAATGCAAAGTAACAGTAAGCTAATATTACAGCAATAAATTAAAGTTGAGCCTAATTTTAGAACTTAGTATATTCTGTTTTCATATTGTGTTGTTAAATGGCCACTATGACTTTGGAAATATAGAAGAGAGATTCATTAATTTTTTAAGAGTTGTATCTATTAAAAATGTCAAAAACACACACTACCAATGCTATTTATATAAATTATGCATACATTAAGTTATATCATCACATGGTGCAAACAGTTCCAGTGTAACAAACAAAAGCAGCAGGAAAGTGAAAATGAGTTGAGGGCTGCATGTTTGTGTCTGAGAGACATGATCAATACAAATTTAGATGTAATAAGTTTAGTCAACATGAAAGCAGAGTTTATTCTTTGAGGGAGATCATCAGATAGGTGCTTGGACACTGGCATCCTACAGCCCAGAATGCGGCATCTATGTGTATATACAGTATGTGTATATACAGTATGTGTATATACTGTATTTATAGTCAACCAGCATAACTAGAGAGCCTCAGGCTACTACTGTATGGCTACTTTGTTTTTCAACTTGAAAGGATATCTAAGCCACAACCTGTACAACTTGGTGTAGACACATTTTTTCAGAGAACAGCAAGGCATTAAAGGGACACTCTACTGATTTTGCACATCAAGGTCAGTTTACTAGTCATGGGGAGCAGAGAGCCTATTACAAACTGTGGGAATGGACTTTAAAAGAGGTGCACAATTACAAGGTAGAAAGAGGTAAACAAAAGGATATTGGTTGCAGTATGGGAAATGCAGTTTCCAGCGTTTTTGCAGCTTGAGACGAACAGTGGAAATATCTCCTCTGCTGCTTCTATTTTGACTTTTTTAAAAAAAATCTTTCTGGCAGGCAAGACAATCAACGTGATCTCATGGGATGGTGTAAAAATAGCACGCCACTTTTAACTTTTCGTGTGTCATGTCTACGCATTTTAAGCTTTTCGCGTGTCATTTAACACTGTTGGTTATGTTTAGGCACAAAAACCGCTTGTTTAGGGTTAGGTTAGGGTAACAGGGTAAACTACAGGCTCTTGCATGCAAAGATAGTCTTCCTGACTGAACTTTCGTTATAACTCCATTAACGTGATGGTTAAAATGTCCGGTAACAATGTCCCGAGTCACAGTAAAAGATATCCTGTTAGTGTCGGTTAGTGGTCTCAAACAGCCAACCAC
Organism: Scomberomorus guttatus; assembly: GCA_038419695.1. NCBI lineage: Eukaryota > Metazoa > Chordata > Actinopteri > Scombriformes > Scombridae > Scomberomorus > Scomberomorus guttatus. The sequence goes on from CM076461.1 coordinate 24,060,580, forward strand.
CCAACCGGCCTCCTCCTAATAAGGCAAAATTACTGTATAAAATAAAAGAAAGTCACACTGTATTGACATCATCTGAAATGCATCAGTTCGGCTGTCACTCAAACATAATGGCGTGAAATGACACGTGAAAAGCTTAAAATGCATAGTGATAACATGCAAAATGACTTAAGACATTGGCGTGCTATTCATATGCCATATGGTGAGAACAGGCAGAGGACAGTTTATTATATATAATTATTAAAGTAAGAAACAACTGGAAGTAGACAATTGCATAAGAAATACTGTAAACATCAAGAAAGAAGTGCAACAATCGACAAAGTGCTAAAAAGATTAAGGGACTCAAGTGTTGAGGTGTTGACAGAAGAGCTGCAGACTGTATTGAGCTGGGTAGCTCATTTCACTCATTGTGGAACCACAAACAAAATCTGGATCATGATTTTATGCCAGCCACTGACAGTATTACCATTCATTTGCTGACCAGAGCGGACAGGAGGGGACATACGGCCTGATGAGGGACTAAAAATTGCCAAACTAAGTGTTGTAATATTAGTTCCTCCTCTCTTAGTGTTTGCCAGCTTCACCTTGTGTCTCTATAACCCAAAAACACTTTGGTTACTGGAGTCTGTCTCAACTGTTGTCAAAGAGGATTCATATCCTGTACACACATTCTGATTACACAAAGGTTAAAATACATTAAGATACATTCCATGTGATCAGGAACCATATGTTAACACAATATTACCTCTACTAGATGACTGATTGATTCATTTCTTCAGCCTTTATTTGTAAAGGGTAGTTTTTATGAACACATACAGTTTGCTTTGTAACTGCAATCCTGTCTCCAGGAAATCATTTAGTACTAAATCATTTTTCCCAATGACACTGCATTAAACATTTAGATAGATAGGGATAGTCACAACAATGCCCTGTAAATGTAAAGCAATGTATGCAACACAAGCATAAATCAAGGGTCTAAGGATAGAAGTGTTGTATGTTGTACATAACTTGTATAACATAAATAAAATGGATTTGATTTGACTTGGCAGGTTTCACCTTGACTAAAGGAGAGGCCATAGAGGTAGAGCAGACCCACTAAGAATTAAATATGTTCCCATATTCTCAGTTTTCAATTCAGTACAAATTCTTCAAGCACTGCTGTCCAAAAGGTGGTTCTGCAACTGAAGGAGTTGGTCAAATAACTGTTTACATTTGTACATCTGATCTATTTGCATGACTGATATTTGACTCAGTGATTGGTTGGCAGTGACCACAACTGATTTGACGTGTAATAGATCAGCTAGTGCAACTTTTGTTTGAATGAGCATGCAGCAGAGCAGAGCACCCATGAAAATCCAGCAAAAGTCACATCTGTTTGCAGATGAAAAACTGAGAAAACTATCACCATCCAGGACACCTCCGCATTTTTATTTACCAACATCTTTCTATGAATGCATTTTGTTCAAACAGGTGTGATTATAACATTCCTGCCTCATCAGTGTCATTTTGATTTTGAGGAATACTAATAGACTTATCTCACAGAGTTTTTGCAAACAGTACTGTGCTGCATTTGCTCAGACATGAGTAAAGGAAGAATGCTGACCAGAGACTTAGATTAGTCTGCAGGAAGAAATTCATTTGAGGAAAGAGATAATTCTGGCCAAATGCAAGACTATAGCAGATGCAATGGTATATGTCCCTTCCCTTGGTATTGACTGTTGTCTGTGTTCTAAACTCCAAGCATGCCTCCAAGCAAGGGCATAAAGACCTGGATGACGTGGATTTTCTGCTACTTAACTCAGACAAAACTGAAGTTATCGTGCTTGGCCCTAAACACTTTAGAAACACATTATCTAATGATATAGCTACAGTGTAGAGTAGTCTTTATGCCCTTAAGGCATGCTTGGAGTTTAGTTAACTGATTGGATTCATCTGGATTCATTGATAATATAATTGAGACCATGACGGACAATGAATGATAGTCCCCATCCCTGAAGTATTTTTTATTAGTTTCCGTTTCTAAATGAACTCAAACCAACACCAAATTCAGTGCATCATTATCACAAGAAGAGAACCTGAGCAATGTCTTCTGTAACAATCCACTCCTGCTGGTGCACAGCACCATTTCCAGACTCACAGCATGTTTTGCATGACAGAACCAGCAGCTTTAATATTTGGGGTTTCACTTCAGCACAAATTGCATAAAAATTAGTAACAATGGTCTGTTGAAAGTATTTTTGCTGTAAGGAAGGTAATAGTTTTTGTATTTCAAATGTTTGACAAAGTGATTTTCATACAGTACCTTGTTATGTCTAATCTAGGTGTGGTTAAGTAATATAAATTGTTTTCCTTTTTACCTCACAGAAGCCAACAAAGATTTATTGCACCTAATTGCAGAAGCAGAACTACATTTGAAACATGTGAACACAAGGTTTCATTTGTTCAAGAAATCATGTACCAATTTTGGAAGAGCTATAACCTAAAAACACAGAAAGACATTTAACATTATTCTGACTGGAACTCTATCGAGAGCCCACACACGTCTACGTTTATCATAAACCTAAAACACAGGACCTTAATTGTAAAGAATGGATTGAACTGTGGTAAATCTGCTCTAACAGCTGTTTATTGTTTGAAAATACAATTAATAATAATTCGTAATGATTAATCATCTCTGCTTGCTGTACAATAATACTGAGCTATCCTGCAATACAAGAACAATATACTGCTTATTGACAAGGTTTCTACCAGCATCATCAACTGATGAGGATGCTAACCTATGGCTGGAAATGGAGCTTTAATTTTCATCGTTTATGTATACAACATATCAAATGCATGTACCCATCAAATGTATACTCATTATCCTTGTCCTATACAGGTTACTCGGGTTAAGAATAAAAAAATATTTAAAAGTCCAATACGTGAAGCTAACGTCACATAATTAACTAGCTACAGCTACCAAAATCTGCTAGTGATTTTCACTGGCTACAGATAAGATGCCAGCTTTTGTCTGTCTGTATGAAACCAAAGACCAATGGTTTAGTAATTCACTAAAATGTTGTAGTGGTAAATCTGACACTGGCATCATTAAACTGCATAATATTTGCATATGTACAGAGCCCCAAAATTGACAAAAGGTAGTAAAAGGTTTTCAGACAAAGTTAGAAATATTGAATTGAACTGAACTAAATATATTAATAAATACCACTGTTAATTAAATTATTAAATTATGTGTAAAAAGAACTGTTTTAGTCTTTAACTTTTTTAATTAACATTTATTTATTCATGAATAAAAGCACTGTATCACCGCCATTTTCAGCGGCTGCAGTTGGACATCAAGGCGGAATAAAGAAATGTTGAATGAATCTACCACAACGACGTGAGATGGTTCAGCCAGCACTTTTTCTCTTTTAAGATTAAGATTAACTTTATTATTATCCCAGAGAGAAATTGGTCTGCAGTGTTACACAAAAACTTAACATACACAATAAAAGAAACATACAGACTAAGAAGAATAAAGCAATCTGAAATAAAAACTACTACACAGCACCGTCCAGCAGTGCTTATGGAGTACAGAGATTCAGTGTGGGAGAAGACACAATGCATCCCAGAGATATGATACTTTCCACTGTGCAGCACTGACTATAGCACTGCTATCAGGAGTTTTTATGTGCAAGACATACATAGCCGTTCCCCTTCAGCTGTGTGTGTGTTATAGAGTGCTATGACTGATGGGATAAAGGAAATCCTCACTCTGTTACTTTTGCAGCTGGGGGCCCGAAGCCGTCGGCCTGATGGAAGGGGCTGAAGCTCACTAAACAGGGGGTGTTGTGGGTGAAGTAGCAGGATGTCAATCTTTGAAAGGGAACAGATTTTGTACATGTCGCTACGGCTGTCTTGCTTAATGCCTTTTGTTTTTCCGGCAATGCTCACAATTTTGCTGAGCAAGTTTTTCTGGGCAGCAATAGCATCACCATGCCAACAGAGGATGCTGAATGTCATAATACCCTCAATGTTGGTTGTGCTGGTGATTAATTATTTCTAAAATCAATGTACATTTCTTTTGTTTTATTAGTGTTGAGGAATAGATTAGAGTCAAAGTAAAGCTGTAGCATCAGCGTACTTGATCAAAAATCTGTTGGACTGCTGACTTATACAGTTGTTGGTGTATAAAATAAATAAGAGTGGAGATAGACAAAATGCATTTTTAATTCAAGTCTCATTAAAAGTAGGTTGCAGGTACAAAAATTAAGTCATGTCATAAAAAAAAACACTGTCAAATACCTGCTTGTGAAGTAATAAATCTCTGGATCTCAGTTTGAAGAAGTTTTAGATATCCCAAAAATCAGCTCAGGAAAAACTTCTCTTTGGTGTCCAAAAAATCATCAGGGGTCATAGCTCAGAGCAGCAAAATGTTCTTTAATGCCAGTCAAATAAAGGAGAGCAGTTTTGAAGTGTTCACAAGGTTCACCAAAAACACTCTGAGTTGGTAAGGGCCTGTGCTCCTTTATTTATACTGTTGGGCCTTCACAGGTTACGCCTCTTGACCAACCCCTTATACTGGCAAGTTACACTATTACAAATCTCTTACATCTGCTGTTACTGGGCCTGAGATCTCGGGCAGGCTTCGGGCAAGTCTGAACATGTCAGAATTTGTCCCTGTGCTCTTTTAAAAAAAAGGCTATTCTGGTTTATTTTTCACTATTATTTCCACAACTCCCTTTTGCCTTATTTTTTTAAAAGTTATTCTTGCCTGTTTTACACCCTTATTTCTTAACCCTCTCTTGAGGTTATTTTTAAAAAATAAAGTTTAATACAAACACACAACAGCAGGAATTTCATACATGCTAATGTAATAATTAGCCCTGAACGAGAGGGTGTCACTGCCAGAAATTCATGCACGCATATGTTTGGGGGTGGAGGGTGGGCAGGGGGTGTTCTTAAAAAAATAATTTTAGAGGATGTGAAACTCTGTATTTGCTTTCTTGCCAAGAGTTACTTAAGGAGACAGAATACCACTTTTTGTGTGTGTGGCTGGAGCCAGGGTGGTTAGCCTAGCTTAATCAGTACATAGCAGGGGGAACAGAAAGGCTGGCTTTGTCCAAATAAAATATGCCTATCAGCACCTCTAAAGCTAATCACTTAACACATATCTTACTTGTAACAATACGGGGAGCTAGTGCTGTAATTATTTTTTGCCGAATAACTGACTAGTGTCCCTGCATCCAGTTGGCTAAGCTAACTAAGCTAATCATCCAGGCTCCAGGTTCCTTGAGCCAGTGCTGTCTAGTTGGTCTGGTACACACACACAGGTCATTTCTCATTACCTGCAAGTGCTAATTTTGTGTAACCTGAGTTAGTGTAATTACAGCTACTAACTTTTACTAACCATTTCTCACTGGGATTTCATGTGTCATGTTAGAGTTAGAGTCAACAGATGTCTATCAATGCCTGTGGTGTCTAGTATAACATTTTTTGGAAATAAGAGGACAAGTGCTACACACAAATGTGCTGCTAAAAAGTGATTATAATATTTGTACGTGCTAAAAAGACTAAATAATAAAATATAAAATAGTAATAAGGATGAAAAGGAGATTGGAGATAAAAACATTATATATATAGCACTATAGCACTATATAGCAATTTAGAAATGTTTTACAGCTGGATTTTGGCTTTATTTCACCAGGATAATATGCAGGGTGGTCACAGAGCGCAGTACCATGTTTTTAACAGACCAGAACAAAAACATCTGAAGAAGACACCTGAAAGTGCCAGTGAGAGCCCTAAAATATGAAAGTGCCAGTGAGAGCCCTAAAATATGAAAGTGCCAGTGAGAGCCCTAGCTCTGACTTCAGCACTGACATATTGACAGCTGGTCAGCGAGCCAGCAGCACTCCACTCCATCCTCCGTCTGTTACAGAGGCAGCTCCGCCTGAAAGTAATTCAGGCCCCTCTCCCCCACACCTGAGTTTTCTGCCCCTACAATGAGTGAGCCACAGAGTGAAATGCCTTTCGAGGTAGTTAGAAGGAGGAAGCGACGACTTCAGATTCCCTCTCATAAAAATGAGAAACGCTTTGATGATAAATCTTCACCTTAGAGCTGACATCCTCTCCTCTCCACCATGAGCTTCCTTAAAGTTGCCACCTGGAATACTCGTGGTATTCAGACAAGTGCTTTTAGAAAAGAAAAGATGAAATATTTATGTGATATGGTCTTTGACATTTTGTGTACTCAAGAACTGAGACTGAATACCAACAAAGATGTCGACGATGTAAATAATTTGTGGTCAAAAGGGAAATGCGTCATTTCAATAGGTGAGAATAAGGCTGAGGATGGTGTCGGTATATTCTTTAAAAATCATGAAGTAAATATAATCAGGAGAAGAGATATAATACCAGGTAGATTACTTATGGTTGATTGTTTTTATCTAAGTAAAAAATATCGTATTATTAATGTTTATACAGCTCCAGAAACTACGAAGAAATGTCAATTATTTAAAAGACTTAGAGAACTATTGTTGGTAGGTTATAGTATTATTTTATGTGGAGATTTTAATACAGTTACTGAAGAAAATGACCGAGTCACCAGCACAGTGTTTAAACTGCGTCCAGAGGGTAAACTCTTAAAATAAATCTGTCAACAAGCAAAGTTAACTGATGTGTTTAGAGCCGTTAACCCCTCTGAACTGATTTTACCAGGTTTGACTCTAAAACTAAAACATGAGTCGATCACATATATGCGTCATATAACTTCAAATTAATTTAATATGGGACAGTTTTAATGATTTTTCTGATCATCTTTTGATAAAAACTTCTCTGTCATCTGGAACCTCAGTGAACAGAGGTTTCTGGAAATTAAATACACAGAGTTTAAAAGATAAAGACTTGATAACTGACTTAAAACAGGAAATACATAAAGTAACTCAATTAAATATTTTTGCCAAATCTCATATCAAACTATGGGAAATACTGAAATATAGAATAAAAGATTTCTTCAAATGTAAATGTAAGGAATTAAATAAAGTTACAAACAAATACAAAATATGATGCTTTAATAAATCAGTATATTAGTCTGAAGCAGAAGAAACAAAGATCAACTCCGGGGAACTCCTTTTATGAGGATGTTCTTTGTTTATTATATAAAAAAGGGGATGAGTCTGATGTAGATAATTATAGACATCTTAATATTATGAATACTGATTATAAAATATTTGCCAAGATAATTATGAACAGAATCAATGATATACTAGATGAAATCATAGAAAAAGAACAAACGTGTGCAATTAAAGGTCGGTTTATGTGGGATAATCTCTGTACTTTAAGAGAAATCTTACATAAACCTGAAGATGAAAAAGGTTTTTATATTGTTGGACTAGATAAAAAAAAAAGCTTTTGATTATATTTCCAGAGATTATCTCTGGTCTGTGATGAAGGCATCCGGCTTTCCGGATGCCTTTATTCACATGGTAAGATGTCTATACTTTAAATCAAGTGTCCGTGTCAATGTAAATAGTGTTTTAACTGAGCCTTTTGAGGTAGAAAGAGGTGTGAAGCAAGCCTGCCCACTGAGTGCTGCTCTTTATGTTTTAGCAGTCAGCCCTTTAATTAATCAAATAAATAAAAATAGTAGTTTTATGGGAACTTATGTAGGAAACACGCACAAGGTCACAGCTATAGCATATGCTGACGATATTACAGTCATCATAAAAAATCAAGCAGAAATGAATGTCTTAACTAATCTTTTAGCTTTATACAAAAGTGCTTCTGGAGCCAAATTAAACCATAACAAATGAGAAGGAGTTTGGATCAGAGCTGATGGTGACAAACAAAGCATTAATATACAAGTCAAACAAGAAATTAAAAACTTGGTCTAACCGTCTGTAACAGTGGATGTAGTGAAAGAAACTGGGAGAAAAAACTGTGTGAAATTAAAGAAGAGGTAAAGAAATGGGAAAACAAATACACTAATTATAAATCAAGAGTAAATATTGTCAAAATCTCAAATGTAAGAACCTGTCAGAGAGCATTAGAGACATCCGGTGGCTGATGTCTGTAGGAAGACTTCCTCTTAGAGCTGTTGTGTCTTGGAGTTGTTATGTTGCCACAAAAAAAATGTCCTATGATTTTCTGCAATGATGATGAGACACAGCAGCATCTCTTAATGGACTGTTACAGAGCTCAGGAAGTCTGGGATAAACTAAAAGCTGTCAGTGTACACTTTAATTTATGTTATAAATCTGTTGTGTATTGTATTGTTGATGATAATTTGCCATCTAAACATACTGAACTGTTACAATTAATTATTTGTGTGGTGTGTTCAAAATTGTGGAAAACCAGATGTGCCATGATAATACAGCAGACAGTGATCTACAGTGACACTGTAGTCAAACAGATTCTTACTGACCTCCGGAGGAGAAGAACTATGGACAAATCTCAGCGCCTCCCCTGGAACATACTGGACTTATGAGCTAACAGCACTTTAAACAGGGTTACTGGACTCTATGCACTTTATAGATGTTTAAAAAATCACTTTAGCACTGTATGCACTTTATTGTTAATGTAAATTACTGTTCTTACTGTAAATTTTAATTATGTGAAATTCAATAAAGACCTTTTTAAAAAGATAAACAAATACTTGAGCAACTTTTGACCTTTTGAAAAAGTTCACTTTCATCCCTGATCCTTTTCTCTCCAGTAGTCCATACTGACATCATCCAAAAGAGCAGTTTTTAAAGTCTCTAAATAAAAGTGTTTTTGCATAACTGCTACAGCAGTTGATTGAATCCTGATCAAATATGACAGATTCCTTACGGTGGTACTGAAGGCCAGGGTAATACCATCTAGAGTAGCTATATCATTAGATAATGTGTTTCTAAGGTGTTTAGGGCCAAAAATGATAACTTCAGTTTTGTCTGAGTTAAGTAGCAGAAAATCCAGGTCATCCAGGTCTTTATGCCCTTAAGGCATGCTTGGAGTTTAGCTAACTGATTGGATTCATCTGGATTCATTGATGAATATAATTGAGACCATGACGGACAATGAATGATAATCCCCATCCCTGAAGTATTTTTATTAGTTTCCGTTTCTAAATGAACTCAAACCAACACCAAACTCAGTGCATCATTATCACAAGAAGAGAACCTGAGCAATGTCTTCTGTAACAATCCACTCCTGCTGGTGCACAGCACCATTTCCAGACTCACAGCATGTTTTGCGTGACAGAACCAGCAGCTTTAATATTTGGGGTTTCAGTTCAGCACAACTTGCATAAAAAATAGTAACAATGGTCTGTTGAAAGTATTTTTGCTGTTTTTGCTACATTTGAAACATGTGAACACAAGGTTTCATTTGTTCAAGAAATCATGTACCAATTGTGGAAGAGCTATAACCTAAAAACACAGAAAGACATTTAACATTATTCTGACTGGAACTCTATCGAGAGCCCACACACGTCTACGTTTATCATAAACCTAAAACACAGGACCTTAATTGTAAGGAATGGATTGAACTGTGGTAAATCTGCTCTAACAGCTGTTTATTGTTTGAAAATACAATTGATAATAATTCTTAATGATTAATCATCTCTGCTTGCTGTACAATAATACTGAGCTATCCTGCAATACAAGAACAATATACTGCTTCTTATTGACAAGGTTTCTACCAGCATCATCAACTGATGAGGATGCTAACCTATGGCTGGAAATGGAGCTATAATTTTCATCGTTTATGTATACAACATATCAAATGCATGTACCCATCAAATGTATACTCATTATCCTTGTCCTATACAGGTTACTCAGGTTAAAAATAAAAATATATTTAAAAGTCCAATATGTGAAGCTAACGTCACATAATTAGCTAGCCACAGCTACCAAAATCTGCTAGTGATTTTCACCGGCTACAGATAAGACGCCAGCTTTTGTCTGTCTGTATGAAACCAAAGACCAATGGTTTAGTAATTCACTAAAATGTTGGAGTGGTAAATCTGACACTGGCATCATTAAACTGCATAATATTTGCATATGTACAGAGCCCCGAAATTGACAAAAGGTAGTAAAAGGTTTTCAGACAAAGTTAGAAATATTGAATTGAACTGAACTAAATACATTAATAAATACCACTGTTAATTAAATTATTAAATTATGTGTAAAAAGAACTGTTTTAGTCTTTAACTTTTTTAAGTAACATTTATTTATTCATGAATAAAAGCACTGTACAAGTGCTACACACAAATGTGCTGCTAAAAAGTGATTTGACGTGTGAGAGCGCAGTACCATGTTTTTAACAGACCAGAACAAAAACATCTGAAGCAGACACCTGTGTGGGCCCTGTCCTTGGTCCTATGAATCAATTCAGGTGTCGTGCCAGAAAGTTATTGATCGTCCCCCAGAAACTGATTGCCGTCCGTTCACAGCCTGTTTAAGCTGTTATCTGGATCAAACTGTTATAAAGTGCAAAATACAGACACAACTTTATCCTAAAAGTTACCTATGTTCATATGTATTTGGTATGCCTACTATCATTGTTTATATTTGGATACAAGACTCAGATTAACATGACTTGATGGATGTAAGTTACATATGAAATAAAGAAATTGATCCCCTTTGCAATCATTCTAATGAGTAAGCATATTTTTCCTGCTTTATGTTCCAGATAAACCCGAAAAACCTCTAAAGGGCCAATACAACCAGTATCAGGCAGCTTTCTCTTTGCCACAAAGTGATTGCAGCCTATAACTAGTCACTTTTTTCTGCCTCAAATGAACTTTCACTCAACTGGGTTATATTTTAAAGGCTGATGTGTGTGTATTTGTGCACATGTGCACATATGAACAAGAAAAGAGAGATAGAGAGCAAGTGTACTTACACAAGTGTTTATTTTAGCAATCTGACAAAAAATGTCCCTACCAAAGATCAAACCAAATCTACACCGTTGTTTGAGCGTCACTGTGCAGAATGATGTCTGTGCAGAGTTTGACACTAGAAGGCTGTTTTCACATTGATCTGCTGAGAGTGGAAAGTTTCTCTGTGCTCACCTTAAATCTCAGTTTAAGGTATGAACCTAACATTATGAGCAGGGTTTGTGACATCGCAAGTAGTCATGTAGACACTTGGAGCCTCCAGTGGACATACACTGAGAATGGACTTTTCTGTTGGACATCTTGTGATGAAGAAATGAAAATATTTACATATTAATAGATTCTGTATTTTTCAATGAGGAATAAAGAGTAGATGTCAGAGTAGATTCTGCTTCGAAAGAGTAGATTCAAAGCAGATTAATTTGATGTCTTCAAACATGCCTGGAGGGGTTATTTAAGGTTTCAGCAGACAGAAGGCAACAAAGATTTCCTGCACTAAGCAGGAGAAGTAAAAAGAAGCCATATAACCCTGTTTATATCTCAATAACATTTCCAGGCAATTTGAAGTGAAGAATGCATACAGGTGATGCAAAATGTGTTAATGTATTGCCTTATAATGAGATATGGTCATAAATTTAACTTTGTTGGTCACTCAATATGTCAATATGGTTTATTTGTGCAGTTAATCATGCACAAAGAAATATGACCTAAACACACAGAAAGATGTTAAAGATGATGCTGACTAACACAGATCTAGATTTAGGCCACATTTTGATGACAGAGATGAGGGAGCACTATTTTGTCCAAACATTTTTTCAATAAAATGTACTTTTACACGTCATGATTGTCAAACTGAACATTTTTTTTGGTGATCACCAACAGTCCATTTTAGTGCCCATTACATCATTAGAATCATCCTGGGTTCCTTTATGACATCATTAGAATGTTCCTGGGTTCCTTTGAGACATCAGGTCTATATCAGACTGTTGAGTGATAAAGTGAGAATCCAGATCCTGTCAGATGACCGTTGAACCTGTTGAGAGCCACTACTCACAGTTTTGATTACGTCTACAATTGCGTCCCAGTTATCGTTCTGATACTCTTGTTGGCGATTTCGTTCCAGTTATCTTTCTGTTACTCATGGCTAACCGAAAGACATCAAACACCTTCCTGCAACAGCAGAACAACTTCACTGATCACAATGTAAGTAACCAACTCTGTCAATCTCCTTCTGTTCATAGATACATGACATAATTGATTTTTCAGACATTCATGTCTACAACAAGGTTATATATCAGAATACAATAACAGATTAGGAAATTAGAAAGCTTTACACAGTACAATATTTTATTCAACCTTTGTGCATTATGTGCCAAAGTTTTAAGCATAAGTGTAGTTTCCTTAGATTACTGTGCCAAGTCACATAGTGTAGTGTGGTATGATGAAATGTAGTATGCAATGGTATAGTAATAAAGTATATCAAATTTAGAGTACCATTTAATATAATATAATATAATTCAACTGTGTAACTATTCCCAATGACTCAATGTATACTTTTTTCACAGGCACCTGAGAGCCACAGGAGAGGATGTGGCTCCGACTGTCAGTCCATCACCCTGGCCAACCAAACAGCACAAATGTTTCGCAGGGCTGTGCTGATTAAAAGCTCAGAGAGGCTGTGCGCATTAGAGAAAGCCACCGGCGAAGCTGTGTTGAAGAGACTGAGAATCTCCAACCAGCATGACACCCTCCCCTCACCTCAGCCCCCAGCTGTACCGAGAAGGAGCCCTGGATCCTCTCAGCGAGGAAGGAGGATCAGGCTACCCCCGATTGTGCAGAGAAACAGCAGCCAGGGGACCAGCACCAACCAGACGTTTGAGGAAAGCGCAGAGAACCATTCAGTTCTGGAGAGACTGGAGCTGAATGAAGAAGACGAGGAGAAGTTGCGTCTGGGCAGCGAGAGGGCAGTGCTTGCCTGTCAAATGGCTAAGACTGAAGCCAGGAGGCCAAGCTCAGTCAGCTCCATCTGCTCCGTGGACAGCCTCAGCTCTGTGGACACACACACTCCTACGGAGCTGAGGGCTATTCCAAAGATGTGCCCCTTCACCCCTACTCCTCCCCCCACAGCAGCTCCAGCAACCAGGAGACCGTCTCGTCTCCCGGTGTTGTCTGCAACCCACGGTGGACAATGTAAGTTTATACTGTTAAGTGATAATGACTAACATTATGCAAGCTTGAATGGAAATAGGTGAAGATGTGATAACAGGTGGAAATTTCAGTCATAATAAATATTTTCTTTTTAATCTAAACAGACAAGGAGGTAGCTGAGGGATGCAGGCTAAGGTCACATAAAGGAAAGGTTGAGGAGTTTGTGCAACAATTCCAGCTCGTCAGCCTCCCTTCACCTCGACCCCCAGCAGCTCCCAGAAAGATCGCAGCAAGGACACCTGCTGTTCCAGCACCTCCACCAAAAGCTGCCCCACCTAAGAGGGAACCTCGTCGCGGGACAAACCTCCGCCCCCTAAAGGCTGACAAAAGAGCGTGCCAGGATGAGCTCCAGCCTCTGGCCATGCCTGCAGAGAGCCTCTCCCTCTGCTTCGAGCAGCTAAAATCGGATGACTGGTAAGACACCGACACTACAGAAGTGTAGAGAAAGATTTTAAACAGTTTATTCAGCAGCATTTGTTTCTGAAGCAATGATTAACACTTTTCAAAAATGTTTGTCATCTAAATACAGGATGAAGAAAATGGATGGACTGAAATCAGTTCAAGCTCTCATCAAACACCATCCACAACTTCCGCAGACTAAACTGCATGAAGTCTGCCTGGCCCTCGTAGAAGAGGTAGCGTAGACATTTTCCTCTTTGTCTCTGTTTGTCTTTGTGTTACAAGCAGTTCTCATTTTTTTACAAGTGCATCTACCTTTACTGTGCACGCAGAAGTACTGACTGATGTTCTTTCTTTTTATCTAGGTGAACAATCTGCGCTCTAGTGTGGCGTGTGCTGCCATGGAGACAATAGCTGAACTCCACATCAACCTGGGGAAAGCCATGGACCCAGAGGCAGAGAGGACAGGACGCACCCTGCTGCAGAAGCTGGCATCGACAACCAACAGCTTCATTCACCAGCACGCCAACCTCGCCTTGGATGCGCTGGTGGACGGGTGCAGTCCTGGTAGAGTTATTCCCGCTCTACTCAACACAGGGCTGAGGTAAGAGGAGATACAGTGATCAGAATTTAGTGGGAAGTGTAGTACAAGCAACATTTAAAGTAAATGAAATGAAACATAGTCGCAGGATTATTCTCACATTTCCCTGTCTGTCTTTGTTCTTTCTCAGTCACCTTTGTGCTGCAGTGAGGGGGAGCACAGCCCAGCACCTCCACCAGCTGGGAGAAATTGTCGGGGAGGACCACATCTTGACAGGAGGGAAGACCTTCACAGAGCGTTTCCTGTCTGCTGTTGGTAAAATGTCTTTGGATGCTGCACCAGAAGTCAGGTGGGTAACTAAGTTTTGCATGATCTAATGTTAGTGGTTCTTGTGAAAAATGTCTTTCAGTCTTAGTCTTATATCTTTCTGTTCATGCTCTGAAATGCTAACAGAAATGTATTTCTGTACAGGCAATACGGACATAAGATGCTCCAGACACTTGTCCACCAGAAGGAGTTTACCGGCCTGTGGAATAAGGTGATCCCAGTGAAAGACAGGACCCCACTGGAGAAGATCCTTAGGAAAATGGTGCGGTAGTGGTCCTTAGGCTGGCACGGAGGTGCAGTGGTTAGCACTGTTACCTAACAGGAAGCAGATTTTAGCAGATTTTAATAAGAACCTGCTGGAGTCTTTCTGTGTGGAGTTTGCATGTTCTCCCCGTGCCAGGTAGGTTTTCTCCGGGTGCTCCGGTTTCCTCCTACAGTCCCAAAGACATGCAGATTAGGTTAATTGGCCTCACTAAATTGCCCCATAGGTGTGAATGCGTATGTGATTGGTTGTCAGTCTATATGTGATAGACTGGCGACCTGTTCAGAGTGTACAATCATGAACAAGTTGCCAGTCTATCACACAGCTTAAAGTCAGCTGGGATAGGCTACAGCCACTGCACAACTGACCTAAAATAATTGGCCTAAGTAATAAAAAATCTAACTAAATGTTCTGTTTATATATTTGTCATCATTCAATTATTTAGTAAGGTAATATTATCTCTTTCAGTGCTTTTAATTGTCTTGACTGGTGTTCAACAACAATTTAATTTCAACAATGATCAATTTTTGGGAAAGTAGCAAGGTGGTTCTTTTATATGCTGGTTTTCTGTGTTGCTTTACTATTAAATCCAATCCTAATATCACAATTCTTACAGTATCTTTCACTTAAAATCATTTCAAAGGAGTGATAGTTGGTGATCATTACCTTTTGGAGAGACTTTCTCATTTTTTAGTAATGACAGAAACTAACAACCAACCAAAATTGTGGCTTAACCCTCACTCATACAACAACAAACACAGTGTGACGCAGCATAACTTGTCCATTCATTGTACAGTTTATTACCTTCTTTGAATGTGGAGTATTATTGCTGTTTACCTCAGTGATAAATTGTATCCACAGTCCCTGACAGTCATGACATGATTATAACAAGGCAGCATACTGAAAGGCTGAAGTCACTCTTTTATAAAGAGAACATGTGATCACAAGGTTGTGACCCTGGAGTCATGATGTTGACTGGATAAACAAATACTTGAGCAACTTTTGACCTTTTGAAAAAGTTCACTTTCATCCCTGATCCTTTTCTCTCCAGTAGTCCATACTGACATCATCCAAAAGAGCAGTTTTTAAAGTCTCTAAATAAAAGTGTTTTTGCATAACTGCTACAGCAGTTGATTGAGTGCAGCACTGCAATAAAAGGCACTTTGGTAAATGTTGAGATGCAACAGAACATAATGATATAAATCTTTAGTCTGACACCGACACCATGTAAATAACAACTGTGATAATGACAAGAGAAAAATGTACCCTAAAGGATAAACATAATAAATGGAAACAAAACCAACACAAGTCCTAAAAGAGGAAGCAGGAAGTCCATATTGGTTTGATTACCATGACATTGCGTGATTCATGTTAACCAGGTCAGGACACTTCGAGGCTGGTCTCTGGTCAGTTTTATACTTCCCTCTCTATGAGAAGTTGTAGTGGAGAGGTTTGGTTAAATCCAGAGGTCACCACAACACAGGGAAGTCCATTTTACTGAAGCCAGGGTCTCTGCGCTGCTCCCAGTACGTGTTGTAAACTGATTGTAAATATAAAATGTAGCTATAACAGAATATTGGTACAAAATCTGCAGACTGCATTTACATGAAGGGTTGACAAATTTTCTTTAACACTTATTCCACTAATGTATTTTATTTATGTGCTTCTGTGGACTAACTGAAGATAGTTGCCATTAAATAAGTTTTATATGAGTGTTCTTCATCCAACCTGAATTGTTTAATCTTACTAATATAAATTCTGTCTCTGAGTGGACGTTGATATTCTTGTGACTTCATTCCCATGGATCTTAACTCTGTGGTCTGTTGCCAGACCATGGAGCTCTAACTATGAGCTTTATCAAAAAGGAATATTTTAAGCCTACTCTTAAACGTAGAGAGGCTGTCTGCCCCCCAGACCAAATCTGGAAGATGGTTCAACAGGAGAGGAGCCTGACAGCTGAAGTCTGCCTCCTATTCTACTTTTGGAGACTTTAGGAACCACAAGTAAGTAAGTCTGCCTTCTGGGAGCTCAGTGTTCTAGTGGGGTAATAGGGTACTATGAGCTCTTTAAGATACGATGGTGTCTGACCATTAAAAGCTTTGTAGGTGATGAAAAGGACTTTAAATTCTATTCTGGATTTTACATGAAGCCAGTGCAGCAAAGCTAAAATGGGAGAAATATGATCTCTTTTTCTAGTTTTCGTCAGTACGCGTGCAGCTGCACTCTGGACCAGTTGGAGAGTCTTTAGAGACTTGTTGGGGCAGCCTGATAATAAGGAATTGCAATAATCCAGCCTAGAAGTAAGAAATGTGTGGACTAGTTTTTCTGCATCATTTTGAGACAGGATGTACCTGATTTTTGCAATGTTACGTAGGTGAAAAAAGGCAGTCCTTGAAACTTGTTTTATGCAGGAGTTGAAGGACAAAAAAAAATTCAAAAAAAGTTTATGAAATTAAAAATTCATAAACACAACCGTGCAATACAAAAGTGTTAAGTTTGTGTATCAAGACTTCTTTTTTTTTTCATTCAATTCAGTCAATTGCTTGATGGTAGCCTGGCTTATATTGACAGAATGGTACAGTTTTAATTAAATGCAGGATAAAAGTTAGAAACTGTCAATCCAGCAGGAAAATATTGGCCACATAATCATTAGGCCCACCGATTGATAGTCTAAAGGTCAGACATTGCATCATTTCGGTTTGTGTTAACGAGTCGGTTTCGACCCGTGTCTTAAATCAGCTTTAAAATACACTAAAAACAATAACCTACCATCCAATTTTTTGTCATCTCTTGGTTACCTTGTTAGGCTTCCTTATCCATGAAAATGTTGGGTTTAATATTTTTAGTGTGGGTCTCTGGACCCATATATATTTTCTTCAAGAAAATGCAAAAAAATATATTTTTGTCAGCAATAGAACTTAATATAAACACATTGAAACACAGAACAGGTCACACAACGCACAAAATATTGATTTGCAAGTTCAAACAAACAACAACCAATCAAACAAATCAAACCAACAGAAATCAATAGAAAT
Organism: Scomberomorus guttatus; assembly: GCA_038419695.1. Classification (NCBI taxonomy): domain Eukaryota; kingdom Metazoa; phylum Chordata; class Actinopteri; order Scombriformes; family Scombridae; genus Scomberomorus; species Scomberomorus guttatus. The sequence continues at coordinate 24,078,207 of CM076461.1, forward strand.
CAATTACTACTTCCAAAACTATTAGAAAGCTAAATCAGAGTAAAAGTCTCTGTGTGCAAGAACATGCTTGTGTGTGTGTGTGTGTGTGTGTGTGTGTGTGTGTGTGTGTGAGCCTGTGTGAGTGAGAGACATGCAGACCTACAAGTGAGACTACTTGGACCGGCCACCTGTGTAGAGAAAGCAATGAGACGTATGGATCCTGTTTCCAGGGATAATGTTAAGAGAATGTTAAATGTAATCTGGCACAACTATGGACACATAACAGTCATTAGAGACTTTCAATGAATTAGGTGATCAGCAGGAGCAGCCTCAGCACCAGTGACCTCCTCATCAGACTCAGATGTGTCTGTGTCTTCTGGCTGGTACTCCACATTGTCCACTTCCTCAGAAACTTGCTCCTCTGCATCGCTATGCTGATCTGTGTCTTCTGCCTCATTTTCTCCAAAAATGTTATCTAGAACTTGGCTCACCGTAAATATTCTTTTCATTTTTGCATGCTGCAAATTAGAGATGTGCCCTCTGCAAGTCAAATGAGTGAAGTGACCTCACATGTCTGGACATTCCCGTCTTTGTTTGTTTTGTTTTTTTGCAGCTATACTGGACAAATGAGCATCCCCTGAAGCTCACATGATTGGGAGAGGAGGTGGCTGTCACTGATGATTTCAATTTTTGGCTCTAATTATTGCTTTATAATCTTATTTTTATAACCAGGTCGAAACCGACCCTAACACCACAAAGGACATAATTTCAACCAGAGCATTTTATAATGTAGTGAAAAAAAATTGTTTTGTTTAATTTTGTTGAAATCAAGGTTCCTGACAAAGTCAAAAAGCTTTGATGCAATAAACAAATTTTAAGTGATTCTTTTATGCATTCTAAAACTAAAACGGGTCGGTGCCGACCCTAACACAAGAGGAAGGTTAAAGTGATGAGAAAAGTATTCAGTATTCAATTCAATTCAATTCAATTCAATTTTATTTATATAGCGCCAAATCACAACAAAAGTTATCTCAGGGCACTTTACACATCGAGCAGGTCGAGACCGTACTCATTTACAGAGACCCAACAATTCCCCCCATGAGCAAGCACTTGGCGACAGCGGCAAGGAAAAACTCCCCTTTAACGGGAAGAAACCTCAAGCAGAACCGGGCTCTAGGTGGGCGGCCATCTGCCTTGACCGGTTGGGTTTACAGAGAAAGAAGGAGGGAGGGGGACGGGGGAAGGGGAGGGGTGGGTGGGGTGGGGAGAGACACAGAGAAGTATAATAACAACAAAAACAATAACCATAACAGCAGTAATGTACGTAGAGCTATGACTTTATAATAGCAGCAATAATATCAGTAGCAGAACTAGAAATAGAAGCAGGACATCCACGGGACCACGCCCCAGTCCTCACAGCCGTGGCCCACCGTTCAGGCGCTGGATCTTCCTGTGAGATGAGAGAGCACAGAGACTCCGGGGAAGAAGTCAAGTTAGTAACATGCATTAATGGTACGTGAAGCATTGAGATGGAGAGGAGGAGGAGGAGAGAGGAGAGAGGAGCTCAGTGCATCATGGGAAGTCCCCCGGCAGTCTAGTCCTATAGCAGCATAACTGGGGGCCGGTCCAAGGCGAGCCTGGCCGGCCCTAACTATAAGCTTTATCAAAAAGGAAAGTTTTAAGCCTACTCTTAAACGTAGAGAGGGTGTCTGCCCCCCGGACTGAATCTGGAAGATGGTTCCACAGGAGAGGAGCCTGACAGCTGAAGGCTCTGCCTCCCATTCTACTTTTAGTTATTCTAGGAACCACAAGTAAGTCTGCATATTCCTTTTACTTAATTGGAAGAAGGCTACAGAAGTATCATCAGTAAAAATGTACTTAAGTGCTCATTATGCAGCACTATGGCCCTTGTCAAATTTTTTATAAATTATTATTATTATATATTATATAATTGGATTATTATTACTGATGCATAAATGTGCAATTAGCCCTTTAATGTTGATGCCAAGGTCGAGCTGATTTTAACTGCTTTATATACTTATTGGATAGTTTGATAACAATGCATCATATTTTATAATGTATCATATTTTGTGTGTGAAATTTTAACTTAAGTAGCTAGTCAGTAACTTATAGAGTTAAAAGTATAATTTTTCCCTCTAAAATATAGTGGAGTAGGTATAAAGTGTAAATATTCAAGTAAAATGTAAGTACCAGAAAACATTACACCCCTGGAAGTAGAAGTTTTACATTTTTATTAAAATTTATTTATGTTTTTAAAGATGCACAGAGTGTATACAGATGTGCCTCAACAAAACAAGCAATGACCTTTGCCTATACACACATGATCCTGTGCACAACTTGTGACCAGAGGGTCGCCGGTTCAATCCCCCAGACCTACAGGATAAATCTGGGCAGCAGATGCTTCCTCCTACTTCATTACCACCACTGAGGTGCCCTTGCGCAAAGCATTTAACCTCAACTTCTCCAGTAGCTGCTGAGTGGCTGGCAGATCAAACTGTGGTTGTCTCAGCAGCTTCCAGGTATGAATGTGCAACTGTGTGAATGTGATCAGGGCATTCCTGAAAAAGATTTGCAAAGCATTGCTGTCAGAGAAACTCCCATGAATAAATAAAGGTTAAAAAAAAGACTCATAGATTCATAGACACACACCCCATTTTTCTCACTCCTTCTCTCACCACCTCACACGCAAGCCCAAAATACAGAGGATCAAGTGAAATTTGTGAGAAAACCATCATGTCATAGCTGTTCTTACCAAATATGTGGGATGATTGAATTTTGCCATAGAACTTCGGGACTCAATGATGTGTAATCTCAAGGTTATAGAGAAAAGTGTGGAGGTTGTTCTAGTCCAGTGTGGGTCAACAGTTGGATATCATGACGTCAGCTATAGACTGGTTGAAGGTGGTAGGAAAGTAATAAATATGAGGAACAGTCTCTGACATGTAAGTTCAGACAAAATATACAACTACATAATAAGTCTGATGAGGACCCAAGTGTGGCTTAATGAGTATCATGGCAGGTAGGGCCAGCCTCATCAACGAGTTCACATTTCAGAGGCTGAAAATTATGCAGCAAACAATCACAAACAAGACAAACTTGGTGTGATCAAATGAGGATGCAGTGATGTTGCAAATATAGGGCAGAATCATGTATGTGAAGGGAAGTAAAACAGTGCCATCTTGTGGAATTACTGTTGCTTTACATTAAGTGATGTGGTGCTATTTAACCAACAATATCTTGGAAACATATTGTTAGCCACCGCCTCCACCTGCAGATTCTGACAGACAACTGCAACCCAAACCTCCACCTGCAGCCTCTACCAGCAATCTGCACCGCCGCCTCCACCTGCAGATTGTGGCAGACAGCTGTAGCCCGGGCCTCCACCTACAGCCTCTACCAGATATCTGCACTGCCTCCTCCACCTGCAGATTCTGGCAGACAATTGCAACCCAAACCTCCACCTACAGCCTCTACCAGATATCTGCACCATCGCCTCCACCTGCAGATTCTGGCAGACAATTGCAACCCAAACCTCCACCTGCAGCCTCTACCAGCAATCTGCACCGCCGCCTCCACCTGCAGATTGTGGCAGACAGCTGTAGCCCGGGCCTCCACCTACAGCCTCTACCAGATATCTGCACTGCCTCCTCCACCTGCAGATTCTGGCAGACAATTGCAACCCAAACCTCCACCTACAGCCTCTACCAGATATCTGCACCATCGCCTCCACCTGCAGATTGTGGCAGACAGCTGCAGCCTGGGTCTCCACCTAAGAAATTTAAAGACACCTTCATCTACAACCTCCTCTGCAAACCACCCAATGTGCCCTGTTTCATCCTCCACCAATAGCCTGTTTCAGCCTCCATCAGATCTAAATTGTGCTTCCAACTGACACCAGCCATCTGCTGTCCTAGCCTCCACCTGCAGACAGCAGATAGCTGCAAACACATGCTCCACCTAAAACCTTTTCCAGCCAAATTCCAAACAACAACAACTTGAACTGAGGGAAGGGTACCTTAAGGGAATTGCATATTGTTAAAAATGGACCTCCAGCACTTAAATGCACCTTTATTTCTTTTATTGTATTGAAGTGAATTTGCCTTGTTCATTTTTAGACCCCTATTAAATTTAAACCATTTTTACTTATTCTGGGTTTCTTTGCACATATGAGTAATTTTAATGTTTTTCTCATGTGTCATTTTCTGATTCAAAGATAAAATAAAATGCTGTATTTTCACTGTCAAATGGTGTTTTGTCATTGCTATAATCTGAACATTATGACAACAATTGACCAACATGATGTAAAAATTCAGAGGGATGTCTGTGTACACTATTACTACATTAAAAGATATTATTATTGTCAAGCTTTTGTCATGTTATGTATACATTTCTTTATTTCTGAAGATCTCAAAGGTTGAAAAGTGAGTCGAAGTGAGCCAAACATTTATCTCATAGGCAGGGTCTATGTCCCATCCTAAACTGAAGGAAATGAACAGAGAGTCATTGACAAGTGTAAAGACAAAACTAAAGACATGTTCTACTATGACAAATATACAGAGATAAGACTCAGGATTCATGACTACATCCAGTTGTTTTGTAGTTTGTAGGTTCACTATAACTCCTGCTGGTTTTACACATCCATGGTGAATATGAAAATGTTGATTATAGCTGCTTTAAGTTGAAATAACCGTTGTATTCTCATATTTATTCAGTTCCTCTGAAATAAAATGGATTTTATTTTTCCCCATCAGAAGAATAATTGACTCTAATCAGCTAAAAGACTTCAGAGTTGCATATATAAATATCCACACATTATTTCTTTAAGCATTATAGCCTCTATGCTGTGTCTTTAAGCACAATATCATTTAATATCATTAAAATAAATGGAGTAAATTTTAGGTATATTTTCCACTATATGTACAAAAGCTAATTAGTTATATGATAACTAGTTATTTAAAAGAATGAAAGAGAAAAGATTTGTCATATGATACGACAAATGAATATGATAATTAGATATAGACTAGAGTTGATTGAAAAACTCAGCTGGCTGATATACAATTCTACTAGTTTCCTTGGTATAAAATCCAACTAAAATCTACGTTTTGAAACGTAAATTTGGGCTGAATTGATTCTTAATTGATCTTGTATAAATATGATTTAATTTAACGTTTGCTAAAATAATGTTTGTAAGCCTGCTTGTCTTCTACTTGTACTGATCTATATACCTAGATATACAACATTTATTTTAATCCTTATTGCAGATGGAAATTAACCAAATTGAAACATTTTAAAGCTTTTTAACCGTTTGGATGCGAGAGAGGGAAACAGTGTAGATGTGTTGTAAACTTTAACCAACTGTCTGCAGCTAGTTTACGACAGTCGGCAAGTTAGAGTGTTATTAGAGAGACATTTTTGATTTTTTAGGAGTGAAATATTGATCAAAGCAAGGTGAGGCTGTCGCGTCAGTCTGCTTCATTTTATTGTCCATGTTCTAAGATATCGGTCTCTGAAATGTCTGCCTCCATTACAACAGAAGTGACTATGGACAGTTTTCATAGGAATGATTTCTTCAGTAGAAATGTTCCAAATGTTTTTACCGGATAAACCTGGAATCAGTGTGTAACAGCAAGCCTGTATGAGGTGTAAAAAGTACTGAAGATCAATTAACGTTAGATCCTCACTGATCCTTTTGGGGGATAAAAAATAGGAATGAAATGATCTGTGCTGTGCCACGTGCGTAAAATGCGCATGGCACGTCTCGGAGACGCACGTATCTGCTGCTGTATATTAGCTACAAGTAGGCTATTTCATGAACTTAAAGGAAAGAATACTAACAAACATTGCAGGGAACAAACAGAAGTATTGACGTTTCTGCAAAAAAGGGGAAACAACGGATTACGCTCAGTGAACCACATTATTGGTAAAACTCATTGATGTAACCCGTCACAGACTCTGCATCACATCAAAAGTTGAATTTGACGGACATTATAACATATGTAAAATAGTAGAGATAGTAAAACAGACAAAACGTAATATACATAAAAAGGTGTTTTATGATTTTGGAGAGGTCTCTGTGTGTGCGCCTCGGTCAATTAAAGCCATTTAAAATTGCCTTTTACACTCTCTGTAATGTTTATGGACCAATGTCTGCGCTGAGATGGGAAAAAGCCCGACGATCAGACGTTGTCCTGTGTGACCATGAAACCCATATAGCTCTATGTTTTATCCAGGAGGGACTTATTTGGCGTGAGATTTGTTTGGGTGGTGTGAGAGCGGACAGCGCCTCAACAAGGGCGCAAAAAGCGCAAGAGGTGGCAACCCAGATTAAATAGACTAGAACCTGTTTGAAAAATCTTGCAATTTAGCCTATTAGTCAGATCAAAATGTGGCAGGAGCCTGCTCTGATATACTAATCACATAAGGAGCTGTTCAAATACTTTAGGCCTTAAACCTGAAACCAAACGTATTGCCATAGAGGAGAGTATGACAGGATCTAAAGTCTGAGTCAGATCTAAACATTTCTTCATAGTTAGATATGGACTTGATCTCAGGCCTTTTGCAGGTTGATTGGATAAAACTTTAGATTACAGAGGTGAGATGTGACTGTAAAAACAGATGTGTACAAAATGGACGCTGAGGATTCCATGGTTGCTATGTTTTATCTCCAGGTGCATCATTTCTATATGATCCTCATTCAAACGCAAACAAAACCAAACGGTCAAGAAAAGTTTTTCACAACTTTCACTCGACGATTTCTTCCAAATAAACGCTTCTGCTGAGGACTTCTTACATCCTGTTAAGGACTAAAGACTCACTGAGACTGACGAGAAAGAGAAAGCAAACTTCCATCATGGAAAATGTGAGATTTGAACACTTTGAAAGTCGATGGTGTTTTCAATGTATTTTACCGTCGAGACTTTCAGAGCCCTCAAAGGTCACTGATGTTTTTCCAAAAGGCTCTGACATGAACACTCCCCCAACCCGGGGTCACATAAAAATAATATGTTGAAGGGCAAATTCGGATTAACTATGAATAACACGCATGTGCGTGTTATTTTACGGCAGTGATGCACATTGTCAGTACTGGACTGTACCAGCTCCATTTATACTGTATATTCATTAAAAATGAACAAAGATGCGCATAAAATAACGAAAATCACTGCCTCACTGACAATAATGTCATTATCTAATATATCTAATAAGATCATTAATATCGCCCAGCTCCCAGCTGAATTTAACTGCAGCACTGGAGTACCTGAAGTTAGTATATAATTCCCAGCAGATATGTGACATTATATTTTCAGACAGTATGGCAACATATTGATTTAAGGCTCTGTCCTGAAGAAGACCCCTGTGTCAAAATGTGCTTTTAAGACCTTCATTATTTCATTTTTGTCCTTACAAGTTGCATATTCTTAATTAAATACATTTATTCAGGTTACCACTGCAAATCTGCAGCACAGAAAAAGGGTACACACTGCACAGAGAGTGCAGATAATGTTTTCTCTGGGGTCTCCTGGCTCTGTTTATAGGCACATTTTAGGGAACAGAACTTTCCCTCATTTTGAGGGGGAAAGTTCAATTTTTTGCAGAAACGGTGAAATGAAATTCACATTATTCAGTGCCTTTTGTTGCATTTACTGTACTTGTGGAGCCTTGTTCTAACGTGTGTATTGTTGCAGTGTAATGTGTCCATTGCCCTGCAAGACCACAACTACTCGAGAAGCAGGAGAATCTCTGCACGCCGGGCAAGTGCCCCGAGCAAGTGTCCATGCTGCAGGAATGACCAGGTTAGACTTTTGAAGTTTCTTTTTTTTAAAGCCTTACAAAACATTTCATCATTTACTATTCAAGAATTATTAAAAAAAATCAAAGAAATTAAATTCTTCCTGCATCCAGACTTGAATAAACTAAGGTCCTGTAAATTGTGAAGGGTTTGTTACTTTTTAAAAGTCTTCATCAGTGCATCTAACACAGATTTTTCTCTTGTGAGACTGAAAAAGTATCCTCTGCTGAACTTCCCCAGGAGCAGAAGCAGCAGCACTCTGCTACTGCTGCCAAACCTCCCCAGAAGAGGAAGCGGACCTCTGTGGCCCGTCCTTCCAAACCTTCTGCTGAACCCCCAGAGGTTTTGGCGTCCACTCCTCGGCCCTCCAGCCCAGCTGCTGACATTCCAGGGTTTCTGAATTTGATCCCTCGGTCCACCGTCCCACCTGCCGACCTGCCAGCGGTCTCAAATGTGGCCCCCGTCAGCCCCGGGCCCTCCGCTGCTCCCCTGCAAGATGACGGCCCTCTGATGATACACAACCGCTCAGTAGAAGAGTACCAGCAGATCTACCATGAAGTGGTAGATGACATGCTGAAGTATGTGTGAAAAATCATGACTCTTTCAATTAAATCATTGTCACATTTTTATTATCACTTAAAATCTATTGGTCATTTTTTCAATATATAAAAGCTTTTCAATCCCACATATCATGATTATTAAATGTTTGTTTCTTTATATCTTTACAGATACAAGAACGGCCGCTTGCGTCCGTACACTTTGAAGCTTGGCCGTCGTATCAAGCAGAAGCTGTGGGAGAGGCTGAATCGTCCCACGATTACGACATCAGCCAATGAAGACGGGCTTGAGAATGTTGACGTATCATACGGGGTTGGAGTCTATCCTCCCCGTTTTGATGTTGACATTTCAAGAGAACCACAGCCTGAGCAGCCACCAAAAAAAAGGGCTAAGAAACGAAACTGAACTGAAAGTATCAGTAGTGTGTAAATAGTTAAAGACATTAGAATAGTTCAATAAGATCAAATCTGTAAATAATATTGTAGTTTTAAGTTTTCTTAATGAGTAGAATTGTCTTGTTTCATCAGTAAATGCAGCTTCTGTCTGAACTCTTTTCCAGTTACACATCCAACCTGATTCCATCTGCTGTTCCAGCCTCCACCTGCAGTCTCAAGCTCCACCTGCAGATTCTGGAAGAAAATTACAGACACCTTCATCTACAACCTCTGCAAACCACCCAAAGTGCCCTGTTTCGTCCTCCACCAATAGCCTGTTTCAGCCTCCATCAGATCTAAACTGTGCCTCCAACTGACACCAGCCATCTGCTGTCCTAGTCTCCACCTGCAGACAGCAGATAACTGCAAACACATGCTCCACCTAAAACCTTTTCCAGCCAAATTCCAAACAACAATCTGAACCTCCAGCTGCAGCCTCTGCCAGCAATCTGCACCGCCTCCTCCACCTGCAGATTCTGACAGACAACTGCAACCCAAACCTCCACCTACAGCCTCTACCAGATATCTGCACCATCGCCTCCACCTGCAGATTCTGGCAGACAATTGCAACCCAAACCTCCACCTGTGGGCTCTGTTAGCAATCTGCACCGCCGCCTCCACCTGCAGATTCTGGCAGACAATTGCAGCCTAATCCTCCACCTACAGCTTCTGCCACAAACCTGTAGCCACCGCCTCCACCTGCAGATTGTGGCAGACAGCTGCAGCCTGGGTCTCCACCTAAGAAATTTACAGACACCTTCATCTACATCCTCCTCTGCAAACCACCCAAAGTGCCCTGTTTTGTCCTCCACCAATAGCCTGTTTCAGCCTCCATCAGATCTAAACTGTGCCTCCAACTGACACCAGCCATCTGTTGTCCTAGCTTCCACCTGCAGACAGCAGATAGCTGCAAACACATGCTCCACCTAAAACCTTTTCCAGCCAAATTCCAAACAACAACAACCTGAACCTCCAGCTTCAGCTTCAGCTTATTGTGTATGTTGGGTTTTGTGCACACGCTGCAAACAACTTTCCCTCTGAGATAATAATAAAGTTCATCTTAATCCTCCACTTGCAGATACTGGCAGACAGCTGCAGCCCAAACCTCCACCTCCAGCCTCCAGCTTCTGCAAGCTACCTGTACTGCTGCCTCCACCTGCAGATTCTGACAGACAGCTGCAGCCAGAACCTACACCAACTTCTTCTACTAGAAAGTTGAAGAGTCCCACTCCACATGAAAGTTCTGCCAAACTCCACTAACAGCTTCTTCCAGTCATCCACAGAACCAGCCTCCTCCTCCAGCCCACAGTAACCATCTGCTCCTCCAGCCAGTGACTAAAAACATGTCATTTATCCATGTCTGAGCCATGTTGTAGCTAAAACGATGTTTGAACATTTGGGAAGATAAAAAAAAAAACCCAAAAAAAACAGGTATTTATGTCATGTATATTGTTTTGGCAAATGTATTGTAAGTGTTTGCTCAATTTTTGGAAATATCAAAACAAACTACCAGTATTTTTTGTAATTAAATGTGTAGAGAATTTTCATTCTATCTCAGGGAAGGGTACCTTAAGGGAATTGCATATTGTTAAAAATGAACCTCCAGCACTTAAATGAACTTTTATTTATTTTATTGTTATTGAAGTGAATTTGCCTGATTCATTATTAGACCCCTATTAAACTTAAACCATTTTTACTTATTCTGAGTTTATTTGCACATATGACTAATTTTAATGTTTTTCTCATGTGTCATATTCTGATTCAAAGATAAAATAAAATGCTGTATTTTCACTGTCAAATGGTTTTTTGTCATTGCTATAATCTGAACATTATGACAACAATTGACCAACATGATGTAAAAATTCAGAGGGATGTCTGTGTACACTATTACTACATTAAAAGATATTATTATTGTCAAGCTTTTGTCATGTTATGTATACATTTCTTTATTTATGAAGATCTCAAAGGTTGAAAAGTGAGTCGAAGTGAGCCAAACATTTATCTCATAGGCAGGGTCTATGTCCCATCCCAAACTGAAGGAAATGAACAGAGTCATTGACAAGTGTAAAGACAAAACTAAAGGCATGTTCTACTATGACAAATATACAGAGATAAGACTCAGGATTCATGACTAAATCCAGTTGTTTTGTAGTTTGTAGGTTCACTATAACTCCTGCTGGTTTTACACATCCATGGGGAATATGAAAATATTGATTATAGCTGCTTTAAGTTGAAATAACCGTTGTATTCTCATATTTATTCAGTTCCTCTGAAATAAAATGGATTTTATTTTTCCCCATCAGAAGAATAATTGACTCTAATCAGCTAAAAGACTTCAGAGTTGCATATATAAATATCCACACATTATTTCTTTAAGCATTATAGCCTCTATGCTGTGTCTTTAAGCACAATATCATTTAATATCATTAAAATAAATGGAGTAAATTTTAGGTATATTTTCCACTATATATACAAAAGCTAATTAGTTATATGATAACTAGTTATTTCAAAGAATGAAAGAGAAAAGATTTGTCATATGATACGACAAATGAATATGATAATTAGACATAGACTAGAGTTGATTGAAAAACTCAGCTGGCTGATATACAATTCTACTAGTTTCCTTGGTATAAAATCCAACTAAAATCTACGTTTTGAAACGTAAATTTGGGCTGAATTGATTCTTAATTGATCTTGTATAAATATGATTTAATTTAACGTTTGCTAAAATAATGTTTGTAAGCCTGCTTGTCTTCTACTTGTACTGATCTATATACCTAGATATACAACATTTATTTTAATCCTTATTGCAGATGGAAATTAACCAAATTGAAACATTTTAAAGCTATTTAACCGTTTGGATGCGAGAGAGGGAAACAGTGTAGATGTGTTCTAAACTTTGACCAACTGTCTGCAGCTAGTTTACGACAGTCAGCAAGTTAGAGTGTTATTAGAGAGACATTTTTGATTTTTTAGGAGTGAGATATTGATCAAAGCAAGGTGAGGCTGTCGCGTCAGTCTGCTTCATTTTATTGTGCATGTTCTAAGATATCGGTCTCTGAAATGTCTGCCTCCATTACAACAGAAGTGACTACCTTTTGAGGTAGAAAGAGGTGTGAAGCAGGGCTGCCCACTGAGTGCTGCTCTTTAATGTTTTAGCAATCAGCCCTTTAATAAAACAAATAAATAAAAATAGTCTTATGGGAACTTATGTAGGTCACAGCTATAGCATATGCTGACGATATTACAGTCAGCATAAAAAAATCAAGCAGAAATGAATGTTTTAACTAATCTTTTAGCTTTATATGAAAGTGCTTCAGGAGCCAAATTAAACCATAACAAATGAGAAGGAGTTTGGATCAGAGCTGATGGTGACAAACAAAACAATAATATACAAGTCAAACAAGAAATACTTGGTCTAACCGTCTGTAACAGTGGATGTAGTGAAAGAAACTGGGAGAAAAAACTGTGTGAAATTAAAGAAGAGGTAAAGAAATGGGAAAACAAAAACACTCATTATAAATCAAGAGTAAATATTGTCAAAACCTTCATCCTATCCAAACTCCTTTTCCTTGCAAATATCTTTCCTCCACCCAACAAAATAATAAACCAGCTAAACAAACAGCGTGTCGACTTAATCTGGGGAACAACCAGAGAAGTAACCAAGAGAGATTTAATGTATAAAAGTAAAAAATATGGAGGTTTGGGTGCAGTAGAACTTGGTGACAGACTGAAAATAGCCTTTGTCAAAAACATATCTGCTGCCATCATCAGAAATTATCTCTGGATTGATGATTTATCAAAATGGAAAAAAAGAAGAGGCAGGGCAAGACATGGCCCTTATTATAAATGATTATATGGTGATTTTACAGCACAATACCAACATCTATAAATAGACTGGGGTGGTTTACCCAGTAAAATGATTTCTAATAAAATAAATGATTTTAAATATGGTGGGTTTATAAATGATAAAAATGTAAATACTAATGAGAGCACAGAGGTGATAAAAAATCTCAAATGTAAGAACCTGTCAGAGAGCATTAGAGACGTCCGGTGGCTGATGTCTGTAGGAAGACTTCCTGTTAAAGCTGTTGTGTCTTGGAGTTGTTATGTTGCCACAAAAAAAATGTCCTATGATTTTCTGCAATGATGATGAGACACAGCAGCATCTCTTAATGGACTGTTACAGAGCTCAGGAAGTCTGGGATAAACTAAAAGCTGTCAGTGTACACTTTAATTTATGTTATAAATCTGTTGTGTATTGTATTGTTGATGATAATTTGCCATCTAAACATACTGAACTGTTACAATTAATTATTTGTGTGGTGTGTTCAAAATTGTGGAAAACCAGATGTGCCATGATAATACAGCAGACAGTGATCTACAGTGACACTGTAGTCAAACAGATTCTTACTGACCTCTGGAGGAGAAGAACTATGGACAAATCTCAGCGCCTCCCCTGGAACATACTGGACTTATGAGCTAACAGCACTTTAAACAGGGTTACTGGACTCTATGCACTTTATAGATGTTTTAAAAAATCACTTTGGCACTGTATGCACTTTATTGTTAATGTAAATTACTGTTCTTTGTAAATTTTAATTATGTGAAATTCAATAAATACCTTTTTAAAAAGAAAAAAGATAAACAAATACTTGAGCAACTTTTGACCTTTTGAAAAAGTTCACTTTCATCCCTGATCCTTTTCTCTCCAGTAGTCCATACTGACATCATCCAAAAGAGCAGTTTTTAAAGTCTCTAAATAAAAGTGTTTTTGCATAACTGCTACAGCAGTTGATTGAGTGCAGCACTGCAATAAAAGGCACTTTGGTAAATGCTGAGATGCAACAGAACATAATGATATAAATCTTTAGTCTGACACCGACACCATGTAAATAACAACTGTGATAATGACAAGAGAAAAATGTACCCTAAAGGATAAACATAATAAATGGAAACAAAACCAACACAAGTCCTAAAAGAGGAAGCAGGAAGTCCATATTGGTTTGATTACCATGACACTGAGTGATTCATGTTAACCAGGTCAGGACACTTCAAGGCTGGTCTCTGGTCAGTTTTATACTTCCCTCTCTATGAGAAGTTGTAGTGGAGAGGTTTGGTTAAATCCAGAGGTCACCACAACACAGAGAAGTCCATTTCACTGAAGCCAGGGTCTCTGCGCTGCTCCCAGTACGTGTTGTAAATTGATTGTAAATATAAAATGTAGCTATAACAGAATTTTGGTACAAAATCTGCAGATTGCATTTACATGAAAGGTTGACAAATTTTCTTTAACACTTATTCCACTAATGTATTTTATTTATGTGCTTCTGTGGACTAACTGAAGATAGTTGCCATTAAATAAGTTTTATATGAGTGTTCTTCATCCAACCTGAATTGTTTAATCTTACTAATATAAATTCTGTCTCTGAGTGGACGTTGATATTCTTGTGACTTCATTCCCATGGATCTTAACTCTGTGGTCTGTTGCCAGACCATGGAGCTCTAACTATGAGCTTTATCAAAAAGGAATATTTTAAGCCTACTCTTAAACGTAGAGAGGCTGTCTGCCCCCCAGACCAAATCTGGAAGATGGTTCAACAGGAGAGGAGCCTGACAGCTGAAGTCTGCCTCCTATTCTACTTTTGGAGACTTTAGGAACCACAAGTAAGTAAGTCTGCCTTCTGGGAGCTCAGTGTTCTAGTGGGGTAATAGGGTACTATGAGCTCTTTAAGATACGATGGTGTCTGACCATTAAAAGCTTTGTAGGTGATGAAAAGGACTTTAAAGGGCCAAGCACGATAACTTCAGTTTTGAAGTTACTTCAGCATTGATAAATATAATTAAGACAATGATGGACAATGAATGATAATCCCCATCCCTGAAGTATTTTTTATTAGTTTCTGTTTCTAAATTAACTCAAACCAACACCAAACTCAGTGCATCATTATCACAAGAAGAGAACCTGAGCAATGTCTTCTGTAACAATCCACTCCTGCTGGTGCACAGCACCATTTCCAGACTTACAGCATGTTTTGCGTGACAGAACCAGCAGCTTTAATATTTGGGGTTTCAGTTAAGCACAACTTGCATAAAAATTAGTAACAATGGTCTGTTGAAAGTATTTTTGCTGTAAGGAAGGTAATAGTTTTTGTATTTCAAATGTTTGACAAAGTGATTTTCATACAGTACCTTGTTATGTCTAATCTAGGTGTGGTTAAGTAATATAAATTGTTTTCCTTTTTACCTCACAGAAGCCAACAAAGATTTATTGCACCTAATTGCAGAAGCAGAACTACATTTGAAACATGTGAACACAAGGTTTCATTTGTTCAAGAAATCATGTACCAATTGTGGAAGAGCTATAACCTAAAAACACAGAAAGACATTTAACATTATTCTGACTGGAAGTCTTTGGAGAGCCCACACACGTCTACGTTTATCATAAACCTAAAACACAGGACCTTAATTGTAAAGAATGGATTGAACTGTGGTAAATCTGCTCTAACAGCTGTTTATTGTTTGAAAATACAATTAATAATAATTCTTAATGATTAATCATCTCTACTTGCTGTACAATAATACTGAGCTATCCTGCAATACAAGAACAATATACTGCTTCTTATTGACAAGGTTTCTACCAGCATCATCAACTGATGAGGATGCTAACCTATGGCTGGAAATGGAGCTTTAATTTTCATCGTTTATGTATACAACATATCAAATGCATGTACCCATCAAATGTATACTCATTATCCTTGTCCTATACAGGTTACTCGGGTTAAAAATGAAAACATTAAAAAGTTTGTAACATACTGTGGAGCTAATGTTACGTAATTAGCTAGCTGCAGATGCTAAAATCTGCTAGTGATTTTCACCAGCTAAAGACGCCAGCTTTTGTCTGTCTGTATGAAACCAAAGACCGATGGTTTAGAAATTCACTAAAATTTTCACTAAAAAAGTTAAAAATATTAAATTGAACTGAACTAAATACATTAATAAATACTACTGTTAAATTAAATTATTAAATGATGTGTTTAAAGCACTGTTTTAATCTTTAGCTTTTTAAAGTAACATTTATTTATTCATGAATAAATGCACTGTACAAGTGCTACACACAAATGTGCTGCTAAAAAGTGATTTGACGTGTGAGAGCGCAGTACCATGTTTTTAACAGACCAGAACAAAAACATCTGAAGCAGACACCTGTGTGGGCCCTGTCCTTGGTCCTATGAATCAATTCAGGTGTCGTGCCAGAAAGTTATTGATCGTCCCCCAGAAACTGATTGCCGTCCGTTCACAGCCTGTTTAAGCTGTTATCTGGATCAAACTGTTATAAAGTGCAAAATACGACTTTATCCTTGTGGTAATAGTGAAGTTATATCTTTGTGAAACTTTGTAGCAACTGAATAATCGCCAAAGAAAGTCTCTGCAGTTTAGATGGTAATCAGGCTTTACTCAGTGGTTGGCTGGATGCGTATCCCATACAGGATATATTTACATGATTATAGGCAATATTTGCCTGTGACGAATGCCGATTTCTTTCAGTGAGCTGTGGTGATTTACTCAATTATGAATATAGCAATTTGGATGTACACATATTCAGTTACCCAGCCAGTTTCAGAAGCAAAATATTTATGTTTAAAGTACATGTATTTTGGCTGTAATGGCAAATATGGATGATAAATAAAATATTAAATTGTATATAGTGTCCTTGTCTCATTTTTTTAAAAGTTACCTATGTTCATATGTATTTGGTATGCCTACTATCATTGTTTATATTTGGATACAAGACTCGGATTAACATGACTTGATGGATGTAAGTTACATATGAAATAAAGAAATTGATCCCCTTTGCAATCATTCTAATGAGTAAGCATATTTTTCCTGCTTTATGTTCCAGATAAACCAGAAAAACCTCTAAAGGGCCAATACAACCAGTATCAGGCAGTTTTCTCTTTGCCACAAAGTGATTGCAGCCTATAACTAGTCACTTTTTTCTGCCTCAAATTAACTTTCACTCAACTGGGTTATATTTTAAAGGCTGATGTGTGTGTATGTGTGCACATGTGCACATATGAACAAGAAAAGAGAGATAGAGAGCAAGTGTACTTACACAAGTGTTTATTTTAGCAATCTGACAAAAAATGTCCCTACCAAAGATCAAACCAAATCTACACCATTGTTTGAGCGTCACTGTGCAGAATGATGTCTGTGCAGAGTTTGACACTAGAAGGCTGTTTTCACATTGATCTGCTGAGAGTGGAAAGTTTCTCTGTGCTCACCTTAAACCTCTCAGTTTAAGGTATGAACCTAACATTATGAGCAGGGTTTGTGACATCGCAAATAGTGATGTGGACACTTGGAGCCTCCAGTGGACATACACTGAGAATGGACTTTTCTGTTGGACATCTTGTGCACAACAAGATGTCCAACAGTTAAAATACTGAAATGAAAATATTTGCATATTCATAGATTCTGTATTTTTCCAATGAGGAATAAAGAGTAGATGTCAGAGTAGATTCTGCTTTGAAAGAGTCGATTCAAAGCAGATTAATTTGATGTCTTCAAACATGCCTGGAGGGGTTATTTAAGGTTTCAGCAGACAGAAGGCAACAAAGATTTCCTGCACTAAGCAGGAGAAGTAAAAAAAAAAAGCCATATAACCCTGTTTATATCTCAATAACATTTCCAGGCAATTTGAAGTGAAGAAAGCATACAGGTGATGCAAAATGTGTTAATGTATTGCCTTATAATGAGATATGGTCATAAATTTAACTTTGTTGGTCACTCAATATGTCAATATGGTTTATTTGTGCAGTTAATCATGCACAAAGAAACGTGACCTAAACACACAGAAAGATGTTAAAGATGATGCTGACTAACATAGATCTAGATTTAGGCCACATTTTGATGACAGAGATGAGGGAGCACTATTTTGTCCAAAAATGTTTTTAATAAAATGTACTTTTACACGTCATGATTGTCAAACTGAACATTTTTTTTGGTGATCACCAACAGTCCATTTTAGTGCCCATTACATCATTAGAATTATCCTGGGTTCCTTTATGACATCATTAGAATGTTCCTGGGTTCCTTTGAGACATCACGTCTATATCAGACTGTTGAGTGATAAAGTGAGAATCCAGATCCTGTCAGATGACCGTTGAACCTGTTGAGAGCCACTACTCACAGTTTTGATTACGTCTACAATTGCGTCCCAGTTATCGATCTGATACTCTTGTTGGCGATTTCGTTCCAGTTATCTTTCTGTTACTCATGGCTAACCGAAAGACATCAAAAACCTTCCTGCAACAGCAGAAGAACTTCACTGATCACAATGTAAGTAACCAACTCTGTCAATCTCCTTCTGTTCATAGATACAGTTTTGATTTTGATCAAATGTCAACACAAGCATTTTCAAATTTTACTACAAAAAGTTAAGAACACCAATTCAGATAAATGACAGAATTGATTTTTCAGACATTCATGTCTACAACAAGGTTATATATCAGAATACAATAACAGATTAGGAAATTAGAAAGCTTTACACAGTACAATATTTTATTCAACCTTTGTGCATTATGTGCCAAAGTTTTAAGCATAAGTGTAGTTTCCTTAGATTACTGTGCCAAGTCACATAGTGTAGTGTGGTATAATGAAATGTAGTATGCAATGGTATAGTAATAAAGTATATAAATTTAGAGTACCATTTAATATAATATAATATAATTCAACTGTGTAATTATTCCCAATGACTCAATCTATATTTTTTTCCACAGGCACCTGAGAGCCACAGGAGAGGATGTGGCTCCGGCTGTCAGTCCAGCACCCTGGCCAACCAAAATGCTCAAATGGTTCGCAGGGCTGTGCTGATTGAAAGCGCAGAGAGGCTGTGCGCATCACAGAAAGCCATCTGCGATGCTGTGTTGAAGAGACTGGGAATCTCCAACCAGCATGACACCCTCCCCTCACCTCAGCCCCCAGCTTTACCGAGAAGGAGCCCTGGATCCTCTCAGCGAGGAAGGAGGATCAGGCTACCTCCGATTGTGGAGAGAAACAGCAGCCAGACGACCAGCACCAACCAGATGTTGGAGGAAAGCGCAGAGAGTCTGTGCGCTTCACAGGATGCCCTCTACCATTTGGTTATGGAGAGATTGCAACTGAATGAAGAGGATGACGAAAAGTTGCATCTGGGCAGCGAGAAGGCAGTGCTTGCCTCTCAGATGGCTACGACTGAAGCCAGGAGGCCAAGCTCAGTCAGCTCCATCTGCTCCGTGGACAGCCTCAGCTCTGTGGACACACACACTCCCACGGAGCTGAGGGCTATTCCAAAGATGTGCCCCTTCACCCCTACTCCTCCCCCCACAGCAGCTCCAGCAACCAGGAGACCGTCTCGTCTCCCGGTGTTGTCTGCAAACCACGGTGGACAATGTAAGTTTATACTGTTAAGTGAGAATGACTAACATTATGCAAGCTTGAATGGAAATAGGTGAAGATGTGATAACAGCAAACAGGTGGAAATTTCAGTCATAATAAATATTTTCTTTTTAATCTAAACAGACAAGGAGGTAGCTGAGGGATGCAGGCTAAGGTCACATAAAGGAAAGGTTGAGGAGTTTGTGCAACAATTCCAGCTCGTCAGCCTCCCTTCACCTCGACCCCCAGCAGCTCCCAGAAAGATCGCAGCAAGGACACCTGCTGTTCCAGCTCCTCCACCTAAAGCTGCCCCACCTAAGAGGGAACCTCGTCGCGGGACAAACCTCCGCCCCCTAAAGGCTGACAAAAGAGCGTGCCAGGATGAGCTCCAGCCTCTGGCCATGCCTGCAGAGAGCCTCTCCCTCTGCTTCGAGCAGCTCAAATCGGATGACTGGTAAGACACCGACACTATAGAAGTGTAGAGAAAGATTTTAAACAGTTTATTCAGCAGCATTTGTTTCTGAAGCAATGATTAACACTTTTCAAAAATGTTTGTCATCTAAATACAGGATGAAGAAAATGGATGGACTGAAATCTGTTCAAGCGCTGGTCAAACACCATCCACAACTTCTGCAGACTAAACTGCATGAAGTCTGCCTGGCCCTCGTAGAAGAGGTAGCGTAGACATTTTCCTCTTTGTCTCTGTTTGTCTTTGTGTTACATGCAGTTCTCATTTTTTTTACAAGTGCATCTACCTTTACTGTGCACGCAGAAGTACTGACTGATGTTCTTCCTTTTTATCTAGGTGAACAATCTGCGCTCTAGTGTGGCGTGTGCTGCCATGGAGACAATAGCTGAACTCCACGTCAACCTGGGGAAGGCCATGGATCCAGAGGCAGAGAGGACAGGACGCACCCTGCTGCTGAAGCTGGCATCGACAACGAACAGCTTCATTCACCAGCACGCCAACCTTGCCTTGGATGCGCTGGTGGACGGGTGCAGTCCTGGTAGAGTTATTTCCGCTCTACTCAACACAGGGCTGAGGTAAGAGGAGATACAGTGATCAGAATTTAGTAGGAAGTGTAGTACAAGCAACATTTAAAGTAAATGAAATGAAACATAGTCGCAGGATTATTCTCACATTTCCCTGTCTGTCTTTGTTCTTTCTCAGTCACCTTTGTGCTGCAGTGAGGGGGAGCACAGCCCAGCACCTCCACCAGCTGGGAGAAGTTGTCGGGGAGGAGCGCATCTTGACAGGAGGGAAGACCTTCACAGAGCGTTTCCTGTCTGCTGTGGGTAAAATGTCTGTGGATGCTGCACCAGAAGTCAGGTGGGTAACTAAGTTTTGCATGATCTAATGTTAGTGGTTCTTGTGAAAAATGTCTTTCAGTCTTAGTCTTATATCTTTCTGTTCATGCTCTGAAATGCTAACTGAGAAATGTATTTCTGTACAGGCACTACGGTCATAAGATGCTCCAGACACTTGTCCACCAGAGGGAGTTTACCGGCCTGTGGAATAAGGTGATCCCAGTGAAAGACAGGACCCCACTGGAGAAGATCCTTAGAAAAATGGTGCAGTAGTGGTCTTTAGGCTGGCACGGAGGTGCAGTGGTTAGCACTGTTACCTTACAGGAAGCAGATTTTAGCAGATTTTAATAAGAACCTGCTGGAGTCTGTCTGTGTGGAGTTTGCATGTTCTCCCCGTGCCAGGTAGGTTTTCTCCGGGTGCTCCGGTTTCCTCCTACAGTCCCAAAGACATGCAGATTAGGTTAATTGGCCTCACTAAAATAATACAATCATGAACAAGTCGCCAGTCTATCACACAGCTTAAAGTTAGCTGGGATAGGCTATAGCCACTACACAAAAAAATTGGCCTAAGTAATAAAAAATCTAACTAAATGTTCTGTTTATATATTTGTCATCATTCAATTATTTAGTAAGGTAATATTCTCTTTCAGTGCTTTTAACTGTCTTGACTGGTGTTCAACAACAATTTAATTTCAACAATGATCAATTTTTGGGAAAGTAGCAAGGTGGTTCCTTTATATGCTGGTTTTCTGTGTTGCTTTACTATTAAATCCAATCCTAATATCACAATTCTTACATTATGTTTCACTTAAAATCATTTCAAAGGAGTGATAGTTGGTGATCATTACTTTTTGGGGAGCCTTTCTCATTTTTTAGCAGTTACAGAAACTAACAAACAACCAAAATTGTGGCTTAACCCTCACTCATACAACAACAAACACAGTGTGACGCAGCATAACTTGTCCATTCATTGTACAGTTTATTACCTTCTTTGAATGTGGAGTATTATTGCTGTTTACCTCAGTGATAAATTGTATCCACAGTCCCTGACAGTCATGACATGATTATAACAAGGCAGCATACTGAAAGGCTGAAGTCACTCTTTTATAAAGAGAACATCTGATCACAAGGTTGTGACGCTGGAGTCATGATGTTGACTGGATAAACAAATACTTGAGCAACTTTTGACCTTTTGAAAAAGTTCACTTTCATCCCTGATCCTTTTCTCTCCAGTAGTCCATACTGACATCATCCAAAAGAGCAGTTTTTAAAGTCTCTAAATAAAAGTGTTTTTGCATAACTGCTACAGCAGTTGATTGAGTGCAGCACTGCAATAAAAGGCACTTTGGTAAATGTTGAGATGCAACAGAACATAATGATATAAATCTTTAGTCTGACACCGACACCATGTAAATAACAACTGTGATAATGACAAGAGAAAAATGTACCCTAAAGGATAAACATAATAAATGGAAACAAAACCAACACAAGTCCTAAAAGAGGAAGCAGGAAGTCCATATTGGTTTGATTACCATGACACTGAGTGATTCATGTTAACCAGGTCAGGACACTTCAAGGCTGGTCTCTGGTCAGTTTTATACTTCCCTCTCTATGAGAAGTTGTAGTGGAGAGGTTTGGTTAAATCCAGAGGTCACCACAACACAGGGAAGTCCATTTTACTGAAGCCAGGGTCTCTGCGCTGCTCCCAGTACGTGTTGTAAATTGATTGTAAATGTAAAATGTAGCTATAACAGAATTTTGGTACAAAATCTGCAGATTGCATTTACATGAAAGGTTGACAAATTTTCTTTAACACTTATTCCACTAATGTATTTTATTTATGTGCTTCTGTGGACTAACTGAAGATAGTTGCCATTAAATAAGTTTTATATGAGTGTTCTTCATCCAACCTGAATTGTTTAATCTTACTAATATAAATTCTGTCTCTGAGTGGACGTTGATATTCTTGTGACTTCATTCCCATGGATCTTAACTCTGTGGTCTGTTGCCAGACCATGGAGCTCTAACTATGAGCTTTATCAAAAAGGAATATTGCCTACTCTTAAATGTAGAGGGGCTGTCTGCCCCCCAGACCAAATCTGGAAGATGGTTCAACAGGAGAGGAGCCTGACAGCTGAAGTCTGCCTCCTATTCTACTTTTGGAGACTTTAGGAACCACAAGTAAGTAAGTCTGCCTTCTGGGAGCTCAGTGTTCTAGTGGGGTAATAGGGTACTATGAGCTCTTTAAGATACGATGGTGTCTGACCATTAAAAGCTTTGTAGGTGATGAAAAGGACTTTAAATTCTATTCTGGATTTTACATGAAGCCAGTGCAGCAAAGCTAAAATGGGAGAAATATGATCTCTTTTTCTAGTTTTCGTCAGTACGCGTGCAGCTGCACTCTGGACCAGTTGGAGAGTCTTTAGAGACTTGTTGGGGCAGCCTGATAATAAGGAATTGCAATAATCCAGCCTAGAAGTAAGAAATGTGTGGACTAGTTTTTCTGCATCATTTTGAGACAGGATGTACCTGATTTTTGCAATGTTACGTAGGTGAAAAAAGGCAGTCCTTGAAACTTGTTTTATGCAGGAGTTGAAGGACATATCCTGATCAAAGATGACTCCCAGATTCCTTACGGTGGTGCTGAAGGCCAGGGTAATACCATAGGGTGGAGATGTGTGATGTCCATGACAGGTTCTCTGTGATGCTGATTCCCAGTAACTTAAAACTGTTCACCTGCTCCACCTCAGCTCCACTGATGTAGACAGCGGTGTGTGTCTTTGCCTCCTTTTTTCTAAAATCAACAATCAGCTCCTTGGTTTTGTTGACATTGAGCAGTAGGTTGTTTCACATTGAGCACTATATAAACCATTATATAAATTAAACAAAACATTAAATATGTTATAACGCCGTGTTGTGTCTAGTCCTTGGCCACAGCAAAGAAACCAAGATTAAAACGGACTTCATTCTGTGTTTGAGCGTGGGCCAGATTGCATCAATAAATCACAGGAATTCTAAAAACAAACAAAAAAAAAAACACACTTTTCAAAGAATTGTTTTCCACCACTTTCAATATATATGATATTTTATATGATATAGTTATGAGTAGTTGTAAACGTCACTGTTATCACTTTGTTATACTGTACAGTACAGTATTGCTGTTAAATTCCTTGAACAGCTATCAGGACACCACACTGTAATTATGGTCATTATCTAAACCAGCAGAGGCTTTTATAATTGGCTGTTCACTTAAGTGCTAACATATAAATGCAATCACCCTATTTTTTCCCTTTTCTTTTTGTTCTAATTCAATTATTATTGCACAACATACAAGAAAAACAGAGGCGCAGCTGCAAACTGCAGGGTCCTATAAAGTTATTTGCTTTGATGGCTGCACTGTACCACCTTTCTCAGTCCTCCATAAGTGACATTATCTAATAACAGAGTTATAATATTTCAACATGTTGGACTGTACTGATCTTGTAACAGGATTTTTAGCTACTGTAATGTGATTGTAGTTCCTATCTCAAGTTTCTTCCAGAAATATTTAAAATTGGTTTTATATAGATAATTAAACTTATGTTTTATCACAAAAAAAAAATCAGGCATATTCCACACTATATAAGAGCTATATAACTATAAGAGCATCCCACTGTTTCAATCCTGATCCTAATTTCTTAAACTCAGGATACCAGCTGACACAAAGCATCAATTTACCACTGCTATTTTTTCTCCTTACTTTACAGACTGGGACTGATTAGGATCTTTATTCTATATGTAAGGTATCATGACATTTTAACTACACCTTACTTCTTCTTAGCAGTGAGTGGAGACATTGGTACAACGGCATTCACATTGTAAAGCTGGTCTCACACGTTTATCATGGTTGCGAAGTCACTGCATACTCAGTTATTGAGAAATGTTGTTCGTCCTGCCATGACCTGCCAAGGTTATAGCAGTTTTAATTTACAATATCAATAAAGTCCAATTGAGCCAAAGCCAGTACAATTAAAGCAAAGTGTTTCACATCATATTTGTATTTTCATGCATCCCAATCAAGCACAAATCTGGCAGTATCACACTTCAGCAGCTGTGGTGCGGTGCAAGTTTTGCAAACACTGAGTCAGATTTAATGTTTCTATACAATCATCAAAAAAAAAATCAAAAAAAAAATCACCTTTTCTGTTGACTTCTGGGTGTTGCACAGAGAAATTATCTGCAGAAGGTTTTACTAACTCTAGTCTTACACTGGATCTATGACCTTTTTTACAATTGCAAATATGTGCATGTTTTAAGTGACTTTATTCATTAGAGGTTCAACCTAATCAAATTACACTTACAATATAACTTGATAGATAGTTTGTGATGAGTCACGTGATGTCACGTTTTGGTATCAAGCCAATAAGGGCACGGTGACCGAGACACACGAGTCATAAAAACAGTTATAAACAAGCCTTCAGCTTCATCATTAATCCGTGTCAGTCGATGTGAAGAAGTTACAGTTTTCATGGTCCTGGAAATTCATACACCTGTTGTAACAAGCGGGTTTACTAAGTTATCTGGATAACTTTGCTGATCAAAACACAGGGCAGGACTTTTTACGTCAGTCCAAGTTCCAGACTTACAGGGGGTTTCACTTGGAAAGTTATCTGTATGGAACAGACCCCAGGTTAGCGTTTAACAAATACTGATTAAAAGCACAACCAATATTTATATTAGATTCAAGTGGTTATGGAGACTCCAGGGGAAGCCAGGGGAATGTAAGCTGTAGGGATGAGCCCTATTGTACCTGAATTCACATACCAGGCAGGTACACCCTCTATAAACATTTAAATTAAGTCATATATAATCGCTTTAAAAAACTATTGACACACCTATGACTTAAACTTGTATTCACATCAAGTACAACATGTTATTGTGTGTGTACCTGGGCCTTTGGGTGGGGCCTGGCAGCCATTTGTCTGGGTCTCTTCATAGGAGGGGTTGCAGGGGAGGTAAGAGCTCATCTTTTTGGTCTCACTGTGGGAGTCCATCATCAACCTCTAACAGTCGGCCTAGTGGGTGAAACACAGACATGCAAAAAACATCATTCGCTCTGCAAAGTAAACATGAAAACATCTAACTCATTTCCCTTGGTGTCAAGCATCAATTCAATTAAACTTGTAGGGAAGATCTTTCAATAAATACAAAGACCTGACTATGGAGTAGGATGATACTTTGACCTCATATGCTGCCATACCCAGCCCTGAGCTGTGTGGAAACTGTCCACTTCATTAGGGATGAAGCAGGTACTATCTACTACCATGATCATAGAAACAAATCAACAATTTGACAAATCTGAATAGACATCCAGTGTCAGAAAAGTACTGAGGTTTGATACCCTGTCCTACCAATGGAATTAACAGAAAAGGCTTCAGTTCATTGTGGTGCAGAGTGCATGCCCCATAACTCTGAATATATAGGAACATAATGCGGGAACAGTGTGCTGCTCACAGTTAATGTTTCCATAAAATTGCTTCATATACTGTAAGATTAACCACAACGCCCAACAGGCGCTAACAGTCATCAACTTACTTTCACAAAAATGCACTTTAACCAATCCTGGTGCAAGAAAATGGATGAACAATAACTGATGATCAGTTCCCCTTTTTCCATTTCTCGGCAGTAGTCCAAGGTTAACTGATATCGTTTGGTGGGCCTGGATACAAGCAAATGAAAGCCCTGTCATAAATACCAGCTCTGTGAAGCTCACAATGGAGAGTGTTGAGTAAATCTGGTGAGTTTCGAGCTTTAACCTCTCTTGTTTTACTGTTTTGTTGCCTCTGCTTTATAGGATTTGAGACTTTTCCATGCACTTCCCTACACCTGCAATAGCAGCTTTATGGTTGTCATAATTTATAGGCTAAATGAGACGACTGAATGAGACCACGTCCTTTTCCATTGTGTCTTATTGTGTTTTTCTGTCCCATGCTACTTCAGGCCTTGAGCTAAAATGTTGTAAGGTCATTCTGTGAAGGCCAGGAACAAATACCACGAAAGAAACACAACGTATTATGGCAAAAATCAAAGGTAACAGCTTCAAGTATGGGATTGTCTACTACAGCTTGTTGTTTCACGCAAAAAAGTTTGAGTAAAGAAGTTCTGAATTTGCAGTATCAGCTGTATGCGGTGACACTTCCCTACCTGACGCCCCAGCTGTGTCTCTGTTGTTAATTTAGGTTCGTGTTTGTCGGTCCATTCGTTTTCTGACTGGTCAAACTTTTCCTCGCTGCCAGCTGCTCCTAGCTCGTGTCGGTGCACGCACGCTGCTTGTTTTGGTAAAGGCACGTGTTTAGCCCCGCCCATATCTACCCAGAGCACCAATAGGAAGCGTCGATTCGGCTGAAACCATGAAAACGTTGGGTTTAATATTTTTGGTGTGGGTCTCTGGACCCATATATATTTTCTTCAAGAAAATGCAAAAAAAAATAATTTTGTCAGCAATAGAACTTAATATAAACACATTGAAGCACAGAACAGGTCACACAACACACAAAATATTGATTTGCAAGTTGAAACAAACAACAACCAATCAAACAAATCAAACCAATAGAAATCAATAGAAATCAATTACTACTTCCAAAACTATTAGAAAGCTAAATCAGAGTAAAAGTCTCTGTGTGCAAGAACATGCTTGTGTGTGTGTGTGTGTGTGTGTGTGTGTGTGTGTGTGTGTGTGTGTGTGTGTGTGTGAGCCTGTGTGAGTGAGAGACATGCAGACCTACAAGTGAGACTACTTGGACCGGCCACCTGTGTACAGAAAGCAATGAGACGTACGGATCCTGTTTCCAGGGAAAATGTTAAGAGAATGTTAAATGTAATCTGGCACAACTATGGACACATAACAGTCATTAGAGACTTTCAATGAATTAGGTGATCAGCAGGAGCAGCCTCAGCACCAGTGACCTCCTCATCAGACTCAGATGTGTCTGTGTCTTCTGGCTGGTACTCCACATTGTCCACTTCCTCAGAAACTTGCTCCTCTGCATCGCTATGCTGATCTGTGTCTTCTGCCTCATTTTCTCCAAAAATGTTATCTAGAACTTAGCTCACCGTAAATATTCTTTTCATTTGTGCATGCTGCAAATTAGAGATGTGCCCTCTGCAAGTCAAATTCCCGTCTTTGTTTGTTTTGTTTTTTTGCAGCTATACTGGACAAATGAGCATCCCCTGAAGCTCACATGATTGGGAGAGGAGGTGGCTGTCACTGATGATTTCAATTTATGGCTCTAATTATTGCTTTATAATCTTATTTTTATAACCGGGTCGAAACCGACCCTAACACCACAAAGGACATAATTTCAACCAGAGCATTTTAAAATGTAGTGAAAAAAATTTTTTTGTTTAATTTTGTTGAAATCAAGGTTCCTGACAAAGTCAAAAAGCTTTGATGCAATAAACAAATTTTAAGTGATTCTTTTATGCGTTCTAAAACTAAAACGGGTCGGTGCCGACCCTAACACAAGAGGAAGGTTAAAGTGATGGGAAAAGTATTCAGTATTCCTTTTACTTAATTAGAAGAAGGCTACAGAAGTATCATCAGTAAAAATGTACTTAAGTGCTCATTATGCAGCATAATTGGATTATTATTACTGATGCATAAATGTGCAATTAGCCCTTTAATGTTGATGCCAAGGTCGAGCTGATTTTAACTACTTTATATACTTATTGGATGGTTTGATAACAATGCATCATATTTTATAATGTATCATATGTTGTGTGTGAAATTTTAATTTAAGTAGCTACTCAGTAACTTATAGAGTTAAAAGTATAATTTTTCCCTCTAAAATGTAGTGGAGTAGGTATAAAGTGTAAATATTCAAGTAAAATGTAAGTACCAGAAAACATTACACCCCTGGAAGTAGAAGTTTTACATTTTTATTAAAATTTATTTATGTTTTTAAAGATGCACAGAGTGTATACAGATGTGCCTCAACAAAACAAGCAATGACCTTTGCCTATACACACATGATCCCGTGCACAACTTGTGACCGGAGGGTCGCCGGTTCAATCCCCCAGACCTACAGGATAAATCTGGACAGCAGATGCTTCCTCCTACTTCATTACCACCACTGAGGTGCCCTTGTGCAAGGCATTTAACCTCAACTTCTGCAGTAGCTGCTGAGTGGCTGGCAGATCAAACTGTGGTTGTCTCAGCAGCTTCCAGGTATGAATGTGCAACTGTGTGAATGTGATCAGGGCATTCCTGAAAAAGATTTTCAAAGCATTGCTGTCAGAGAAACTCCCATGAATAAATAAAGGTTAAAAAAAAGACTCATAGATTCATAGACACACACCCTATTTTTCTCACTCCTTCTCTCACCACCTCACACGCAAGCCCAAAATACAGAGGATCAAGTGAAATTTGTGAGAAAACCATCATGTCATAGCTGTTCTTACCAAATATGTGGGATGATTGAATTTTGCCATAGAACTTCAGGACTCAATGATGTGTAATCTCAAGGTTATAGAGAAAAGTGTGGAGGTTGTTCTAGTCCAGTGTGGGTCAACAGTTGGATATCATGACGTCAGCTATAGACTGGTTGAAGGTGGTAGGAAAGTAATAAATATGAGGAACAGTCTCTGACATGTAAGTTCAGACAAAATATACAACTACATAATAAGTCTGATGAGGACCCAAGTGTGGCTTAATGAGTATCATGGCAGGTAGGGCCAGCCTCATCAACGAGTTCACATTTCAGAGGCTGAAAATTATGCAGCAAACAATCACAAACAAGACAAACTTGGTGTGATCAAATGAGGATGCAGTGATGTTGCAAATATAGGGCAGAATCATGTATGTGAAGGGAAGTAAACAGTGCCATCTTGTGGAATTACTGTTGCTTTACATTAAGTGGTGTGGTGCTATTTAACCAACAACATCTTGGAAACATTTTAAAGTAAACACAAGACTGCAAAGCTATCCTACTGCAGCTAATATTTCCTGCTACAACTGCCAAATCACATAACAAAATGTACCAGTATACATCATAATGGTTAGATGTTCAGGTTGAGGACCCCAGACTCTACAAACGTGTGCAAACTTCCAAATTCTTCTTACATGCATGTCATTATTATAAGTGTCTCTGTAAATCTTGTATCTTAAAGATTTAATTGCATCTGTTCGTGTTCACTTTTAAACATTTCAGGATGGCACATCTCTTTTGTACCATCCCACCATCAGTTGGCATGTCAGCAACAGATATTTAGTTGTATCTTGTATCATTTTACCTTTTTTACCTTTTCATCTGATGGGGGCTAAGAGTGGGCTGGTGATTTGTTAATGGTTCCATCTGTCTGTTACTTTTTCTTGCATTTGGTTTGTGAGCTTGGAGTACATGGGATTTTATTTGTTTGTAGAAGGTGTCGACACTTTTCACGCTTCTTCATACTGCTCATTGCTTCCCCTCTTGCTAGAGCTCCCAGGCAGTGAGTCTTCTTCAGAGTCGCTGGAAGCAAACTCATCCCACCATCTGAAACATTTGCTGCCAGTGCTCTCCTCAGCTTCCTCCTTTTCTCTAGACTTCCTCTTGGTTCCTCTGGACAGTGACTCTTCTTCTGAGTCTGTCAAATTCCTTCCACACTCTGAATCTCTTGCTGCGACTCTCCTCATTTTTTCCAAAAAGATTCCAAACAACAACCTGAACCTCCAGCCTTCAGTCTCTGCCAGCAACCTGCAGCTGCCGTCTACATCTGCAAATTGATGGCAAAGGCTACAGGTGGAGATTTAGGATGCAGCCATCGCCTCCACCTGGAGGTTCTGGCAGGGTGCTGCAGACTGAATCTCCACCTACATCTACACCAGGTGTGTATGTCTTGCACATAAAACTCATTCACAGCATTAGTATTGTAGTTAGTGCTGCACCATGGAATGTATTGTAACCTTCAGCAGCAGCCTCTTCCAGTGACCTGCACCACCCCCTCCACCTGCAGAATCCAGCAGACAGCTCCAGACCAAACCTCCATCTCGCAACCTGAACCTCCACCAACAGATGCTTCCAGCTCATCTCTGAAATATCTGCTTCCACCTGCAGATTATGACAGCTCCAGCCCAAACCTCCACCTCCAGCTCCAGTGTCCAGCACCAGCCTCTGCCAGCAACCTGCAATGCCGCCTCCACCTGCAGATTCTAGCAGACAGTTCCAGCCCAGCCTCCAGCCTCCAACATCTGCCAGCAAGCTGAACCACCCTCCACCTGCAGGTTCTGGCAGAGAGCTGCAGACTGAATCTCCACCTACACCTACACCAGGTATGTATGTCTTACACATAAAACTCATTCACAGCAAAAACGGGTATTTGTTTTGGCAAATGTATTGTAAGTGTTTGCTGAATTTTTGGAAATATCAAAACAAACTACCAGTATTTTTTGTAATTAAATGTGTAGAGAATTTTCATTCTATCTCAGGGAAGGGTACCTTAAGGGAATTGCATATTGTTAAAAATGGACCTCCAGCACTTAAATGCACCTTTATTTCTTTTATTGTATTGAAGTGAATTTGCCTTATTCATTATTAGACCCCTATTAAACTTAAACCATTTTACTTATTCTGTGTTTCTTTGTACATATGAGTAATTTTAATGTTTTTCTCATGTGTCATATTCTGATTCAAAGATAAAATAAAATGCTGTATTTTCACTGTCAAATGATTTTTTGTCATTGCTATAATCTGAACATTATGACAACAATTGACCAACATGATGTAAAAATTCAGAGGGATGTCTGTGTACACTATTACTACATTAAAAGATATTATTATTGTCAAGCTTTTGTCATGTTATGTATACATTTCTTTATTTCTGAAGATCTTAAAGGTTGAAAAGTGAGTCGAAGTGAGCCAAACATTTATCTCATAGGCAGGGTCTATGTCCCATCCCAAACTGAAGGAAATGAACAGAGAGTAATTGACAAGTGTAAAGACAAAACTAAAGGCATGTTCTACTATGACAAATATACAGAGATAAGACTCAGGATTCATGACTAAATCCAGTTGTTTTGTAGTTTGTAGGTTCACTATAACTCCTGCTGGTTTTACACATCCATGGGGAATATGAAAATGTTGATTATAGCTGCTTTAAGTTGAAATAACCGTTGTATTCTCATATTTATTCAGTTCCTCTGAAATAAAATGGATTTTATTTTTCCCCATCAGAAGAATAATTGACTCTAATCAGCTTAAAGACTTCAGAGTTGCATATATAAATATCCACACATTATTTCTTTAAGCATTATAGCCTCTATGCTGTGTCTTTAAGCACAATATCATTTAATATCATTAAAATAAATGGAGTAAATTTTAGGTATATTTTCCACTATATATACAAAAGCTAATTAGTTATATGATAACTAGTTATTTAAAAGAATGAAAGAGAAAAGATTTGTCATATGATACGACAAATGAATATGATAATTAGATATAGACTAGAGTTGATTGAAAAACTCAGCTGGCTGATATACAATTCTACTAGTTTCCTTGGTATAAAATCCAACTAAAATCTACGTTTTGAAACGTAAATTTGGGCTGAATTGATTCTTAATTGATCTTGTATAAATATGATTTAATTTAACGTTTGCTAAAATAATGTTTGTAAGCCTGCTTGTCTTCTACTTGTACTGATCTATATACCTAGATATACAACATTTATTTTAATCCTTATTGCAGATGGAAATTAACCAAATTGAAACATTTTAAAGCTTTTTAACCGTTTGGATGCGAGAGAGGGAAACAGTGTAGATGTGTTGTAAACTTTGACCAACTGTCTGCAGCTAGTTTACGACAGTCGGCAAGTTAGAGTGTTATTAGAGAGACATTTTTGATTTTTTAGGAGTGAGATATTGATCAAAGCAAGGTGAGGCTGTCGCGTCAGTCTGCTTCATTTTATTGTCCATGTTCTAAGATATCGGTCTCTGAAATGTCTGCCTCTATTACAACAGAAGTGACTATGGACAGTTTTCATAGGAATGATTTCTTCAGTAGAAATGTTCCAAATGTTTTTACCGGATAAACCTGGAATCAGTGTGTAACAGCAAGCCTGTCTGAGGTGTAAAAAGTACTGAAGATCAATTAACGTTAGATCCTCACTGATACTTTTGGGGGATAAAAAAAGGAATGAAATGATCGGTGCTGTGCCACGTGCGTAAAATGCGCATGGCACGTCTCGGAGACGCACGTATCTGCTGCTGTATATTAGCTACAAGTAGGCTATTTCATGAACTTAAAGGAAAGAATACTAACAAACATTGCAGGGAACAAACAGAAGTATTGACGTTTCTGCAAAAAAGGGGAAAAAACGGATTACGCTCAGTGAACCACATTATTGGTAAAACTCATTAATGTAACCCGTCACAGACTCTGCATCACATCAAAAGTTGAATTTGACGGACATTATAATATATGTAAAATAGTAGAGATAGTAAAACAGACAAAACGTAACATACAAAAAAAGGTGTTTTATGATTTTGGAGAGGTCTCTGTGTGTGCGCCTCGGTCAATTAAAGCCATTTAAAATTGACTTCTACACTCTCTGTAATGTTTATGGACCAATGTCTGCGCTGAGATGGGAAAAAGCCCGACGATCAGACGTTGTCCTGTGTGACCATGAAACCCATATAGCTCTATGTTTTATCCAGGAGGGACTTATTTGGCGTGAGATTTGTTTGGGTGGTGTGAGAGCGGACAGCGCCTCAACAAGGCCGCAAAAAGCGCAAGAGGTGGCAACCCAGATTAAATAGACTAGAACCTGTTTGAAAAATCTTGCAATTTAGCCTATTAGTCATATTAAAATGTCGCAGGAGCCTGCTCTGATATAGTAATCACATAAGGAGCTGTTCAAATACTTTAGGCCTTAAGCCTGAAACCAAACGTATTGCCATAGAGGAGAGTATGACAGGATCTAAAGTCTGAGTCAGATCTAAACATTTCTTCATAGTTAGATATGGACTTGATCTCAGGCCTTGTGCAGGTTGATTGGATACAACTTTAGATTACAGAGGTGAGATGTGACTGTAAAAACAGATGTGTACAAAATGGACGCTGAGGATTCCATGGTTGCTATGTTTTATCTCCAGGTGCATCATTTCTATATGATCCTCATTCAAACGCAAACAAAACCAAACGGTCAAGAAAAGTTTTTCACAACTTTCACTCGACGATTTCTTCCAAATAAACGCTTCTGCTGAGGACTTCTTACATCCTGTTAAGGACTAAAGACTCACTGAGACTGACGAGAAAGAGAAAGCAAACTTCCATCATGGAAAATGTGAGATTTGAACACTTTGAAAGTCGGTGGTGTTTTCAATGTATTTTACCGTCGAGACTTTCAGAGCCCTCAAAGGTCACTGATGTTTTTCCAAAAGGCTCTGACATGAACACTCCCCCAACCCGGGGTCACATGATAAAAATAATATGTTGAAGGGCAAATTCGGATTAACTATGAATTACAGGAAAATGAAGCACCTGCGCATGTGCGTGTTATTTTACGGCAGTGATGCACATTGTCAGTACTGGACTGTACCAGCTCCATTTATACTGTATATTCATTAAAAATGAACAAAGATGCGCATAAAATAACAAAAATCACTGCCTCACTGACAATAATGTCATTATCTAATATATCTAATAAGATCATTAATATCGCCCAGCTCCCAGCTGAATTTAACTGCAGCACTGGAGTACCTGAAGTTAGTATATAATTCCCAGCAGATATGTGACATTATATTTTCAGACAGTATGGCAACATATTGATTTAAGGCTCTGTCCTGAAGAAGACCCCTGTGTCAAAATGTGCTTTTAAGACCTTCATTATTTCATTTTTGTACTTACAAGTTGCATATTCTTAATTAAATACATTTATTCAGGTTACCACTGCAAATCTGCAGCACAGAAAAAGGGTACACACTGCACAGAGAGTGCAGATAATGTTTTCTCTGGGGTCTCCTGGCTTTGTTTATAGGCACATTTTAGGGAACAGAACTTTCCCTCATTTTGAGGGGGAAAGTTCAATTTTTTGCAGAAATGGTGAAATGAAACTCACATTATTCAGTGCCTTTTGTTGCATTTACTGTACTTGTGGAGCCTTGTTCTAACGTGTGTATTGTTGCAGTGTAATGTGTCCATTGCCCTGCAAGACCACAACTACTCGAGAAGCAGGAGAATCTCTGCACGCCGGGCAAGTGCCCCGAGCAAGTGTCCATGCTGCAGGAATGACCAGGTTAGACTTTTGAAGTTTCTTTTTTTTAAAGCCTTACAAAACATTTCATCATTTACTATTTAAGAATTATAAAAAAAATCAAAGAAATTAAATTCTTCCTGCATCCAGACTTGAATAAACTAAGGGTTATACCTCTAAAGTCCTGTAAATTGTGAAGGGTTTGTTACTTTTGAAAAGTCTTCATCAGTGCATCTAACACAGATTTTTCTCTTGTGAGACTGAAAAAGTATCCTCTGCTGAACTTCCCCAGGAGCAGAAGCAGCAGCACTCTGCTACTGCTGCTAAACCTCCCCAGAAGAGGAAGCGGACCTCTGTGGCCCGTCCTTCCAAACCTTCTGCTGAACCCCCAGAGGTTTTGGCGTCCACTCCTCGGCCCTCCAGCCCAGCTGCTGACATTCCAGGGTTTCTGAATTTGATCCCTCGGTCCACCGTCCCACCTGCCGACCTGCCAGCGGTCTCAAATGTGGCCCCCGTCAGCCCCGGGCCCTCCGCTGCTCCCCTGCAAGATGACGGCCCTCTGATGATACACAACCGCTCAGTAGAAGAGTACCAGCAGATCTACCATGAAGTGGTAGATGACATGCTGAAGTATGTGTGAAAAATCATGACTCTTTCAATTAAATCATTGTCACATTTTTATTATCACTTAAAATCTATTGGTCATTTTTTCAATATATAAAAGCTTTTTAATCCCACATATCATGATTATTAAATGTTTGTTTCTTTATATCTTTACAGATACAAGAACGGCCGCTTGCGTCCGTACACTTTGGTGCTTGGCCGTCGTATCAAGCAGAAGCTGTGGGAGAGGCTGAATCGTCCCACGATTACGACATCAGCCAATGAAGACGGGCTTGAGAATGTTGACGTATCATACGGGGTTGGAGTCTATCCTCCCCGTTTTGATGTTGACATTTCAAGAGAACCACAGCCTGAGCAGCCACCAAAAAAAAGGGCTAAGAAACGAAACTGAACTGAAAGTATCAGTAGTGTGTAAATAGTTAAAGACATTAGAATAGTTCAATAAGATCAAATCTGTAAATAATATTGTAGTTTTAAGTTTTCTTAATGAGTAGAATTGTCTTGTTTCATCAGTAAATGCAGCTTCTGTCTGAACTCTTTTCCAGTTACACATCCAACCTGATTCCATCTGCTGTTCCAGCCTCCACCTGCAGGCTCAAGCTCCACCTGCAGATTCTGGAAGAAAATTACAGACACCTTCATCTACAACCTCTGCAAACCACCCAAAGTGCCCTGTTTCATCCTACACCAATAGCCTGTTTCAGCCTCCATCAGATCTAAACTGTGCCTCCAACTGACACCAGCCATCTGCTGTCCTAGCCTCCACCTGCAGACAGCAGATAGCTGCAAACACATGCTCCACCTAAAACCTTTTCCAGCCAAATTCCAAACAACAACCTGAACCTCCAGCTGCAGCCTCTGCCAGCAATCTGCACCGCCGCCTCCACCTGCAGATTCTGGCAGACAGCTGTAGCCCGGGCCTCCACCTACAGCCTCTACCAGCAATCTGCACAGCCGCCCACACCTGCAGATTCTGGCAGACAATTGCAACCCAAACCTCCGCCTGCAGCCTCTGCCAGCAATCTGCACCGCCTCCTCCACCTGCAGATTCTGGCAGACAACTGCAACCCGAACCTCCACCTGTGGCCTCTGTTAGCAATCTGCACCGCCGCCTCCACCTGCAAATTCTGGCAGACAATTGCAGCCTAATCCTCCACCTACAGCCTCTGCCACAAACCTGTAGCCACCGCCTCCACCTGCTGATTGTGGCAGACAATTGCAGCCTAATCCTCCACCTACAGCCTCTGCCACAAACCTGTAGCCACCGCCTCCACCTGCAGATTGTGGCAGACAGCTGTATCCCAGGCCTCCACCTACAGCCTCTACCAGATATCTGCAACATTGCCTCCACCTGCAGATTCTGGCAGACAATTGCAACCCCAACCTCCACCTGCAGTCCCTGTTAGCAATCTGCACTGCCGCCTCCACCTGCAGACTGTGGCAGACAGCTGCAGCCTGGGTCTCCACCTAAGAAATTTACAGACACCTTCATCTACAGCCTCCTCTGCAAACCACCCAAAGTGCCCTGTTTCGTCCTCCACCAATAGCCTGTTTCAGCCTCCATCAGATCTAAACTGTGCCTCCAACTGACACCAGCCATCTGCTGTCCTAGCCTCCACCTGCAGACAGCAGATAGCTGCAAACACATGCTCCACCTAAAACCTTTTCCAGCCAAATTCCAAACAACAACCTGAACCTCCAGCCTTCAGCCTCTGCCAGCAAGCTGCACTGCCACCTCCACCTGCAGATTCTTATAAACTGTAACAACCTGAATCTCCACCAACAGCCTCTGCCAGCAACCTGCAGCTGCCGTTTACATCTGCAAGTTGCTGGCAAAGGCTACAGGTGGAGATTTGGGATGCAGCCATCGCCTCCACCTGGAGGTTCTGGCAGGGTGCTGCAGACTGAATCTCCACCTACATCTACACCAGGTGTGTATGTTTTGCACATAAAACTCATTCACAGCATTAGTATTGTAGTTAGTGCTGCATCATGGAATGTATTGTAACCTTCAGCAGCAGCCGCACCACCCCCTCCACCTGCAGAATCCAGCAGACAGCTCCAGACCAAACCTCCATTTCCTGCCTCAATCAGCAAACTGCACCACCTCCTCCACCTACAGTTTGTGGCAGAATGTTGCAACCTGAACCTCCACCAACAGATGCTTCCAGCTCATCTCTGAAATATCTGCTTCCACCTGCAGATTATGACAGCTCCAGCCCAAACCTCCACCTCCAGCCTCCAGTGTCCAGCACCAGCCTCTGCCAGCAACCTGCACTGCCGCCTCCACCTGCAGATTCTAGCAGACAGTTCCAGCCCAGCCTCCAGCCTCCAACATCTGCCAGCAAGCTGCACCACCCTCCACCTGCAGGTTCTGGCAGAGAGCTGCAGACTGAATCTCCACCTACACCTACACCAGGTATGTATGTCTTGCACATGAAACTCATTCACAGCATTAGTATTCACAGCAGTATTGTAGTTAGTGCTGCACCATGGAATGTATTGTATTATGTATATTTCTGGGCTGCATTGTGTCTTCTCACATTGAACCTTTGTACATCATGAGCACTACTAGATGGTGCTGTGTAGTTTCTTGTGTATTTTTAATAAGGATTTATGCCATGTGTGGAATATTTCTTGGATTATTACCGATTGTTTCTCTTTCTTTCTTAGTTTGAATATTTTTATTGTGTATGTTGGGTTTTGTGCACACGCTGCAAACAACTTTCCCTCTGAGATAATAATAAAGTTCATCTTAATCCTCCACTTGCAGATACTGGCAGACAGCTGCAGCCCAAACCTCCACCTCCAGCCTCCAGCTTCTGCAAACTACCTGTACTGCTGCCTTCACCTGCGGATTCTGACTGACAGCTGCAGCCAGAACCTACACCAACTTCTTCTACTAGAAAGTTGAAGAGTCCCACTCCACCTGAAAGTTCTACCAAACTCCACTAACAGCTTCTTCCAGTCATCCACAGAACCAGCCTCCTCCTCCAGCCCACAGTAACCATCTGCTCCTCCAGCCAGTGACTAAAAACATGTAATTTATCCATGTCTGAGCCATGTTGTAGCTAAAACGATGTTTGAACATTTGGGAAGATAAAAAAAAAACAAAAAATCGGTATTTATGTCATGTATATTGTTTTGGCAAATGTATTGTAAGTGTTTGCTGAATTTTTGGAAATATCAAAACAAACTACCAGTATTTTTTGTAATTAAATGTGTAGAGAATTTTCATTCTATCTCAGGGAAGGGTACCTTAAGGGAATTGCATATTGTTAAAAATGGACCTCCAGCACTTAAATGCACCTTTATTTATTTTATTGTATTGAAGTGAATTTGCCTTATTCATTATTAGACCCCTATTAAACTTAAACCATTTTTACTTATTCTGAGTTTCTTTGCACATATGACTAATTTTAATGTTTTTCTCATGTGTCATATTCTGATTCAAAGATAAAATAAAATGCTGTATTTTCACTGTCAAATGATTTTTTTGTCATTGCTATAATCTGAACATTATGACAACAATTGACCAACATGATGTAAAAATTCAGAGGGATGTCTGTGTACACTATTACTACATTAAAAGATATTATTATTGTCAAGCTTTTGTCATGTTATGTATACATTTCTTTATTTCTGAAGATCTTAAAGGTTGAAAAGTGAGTCGAAGTGAGCCAAACATTTATCTCATAGGCAGGGTCTATGTCCCATCCCAAACTGAAGGAAATGAACAGAGAGTAATTGACAAGTGTAAAGACAAAACTAAAGGCATGTTCTACTATGACAAATATACAGAGATAAGACTCAGGAGTCATGACTACATCCAGTTGTTTTGTAGTTTGTAGGTTCACTATAACTCCTGCTGGTTTTACACATCCATGGTGAATATGAAAATGTTGATTATAGCTGCTTTAAGTTGAAATAACCGTTGTATTCTCATATTTATTCAGTTCCTCTGAAATAAAATGGATTTTATTTTTCCCCATCAGAAGAATAATTTACTCTAATCAGCTAAAAGACTTCAGAGTTGCATATATAAATATCTACACATTATTTCTTTAAGCATTATAGCCTCTATGCTGTGTCTTTAAGCACAATATCATTTAATATCATTAAAATAAATGGAGTAAATTTAGGTATATTTTCCACTATATATACAAAAGCTAATTAGTTATATGATAACTAGTTATTTAAAAGAATGAAAGAGAAAAGATTTGTCATATGATACGACAAATGAATATGATAATTAGATATAGACTAGAGTTGATTGAAAAACTCAGCTGGCTGATATACAATTCTACTAGTTTCCTTGGTATAAAATCCAACTAAAATCTACGTTTTGAAACGTAAATTTGGGCTGAATTGATTCTTAATTGATCTTGTATAAATATGATTTAATTTAACGTTTGCTAAAATAATGTTTGTAAGCCTGCTTGTCTTCTACTTGTACTGATCTATATACCTAGATATACAACATTTATTTTAATCCTTATTGCAGATGGAAATTAACCAAATTGAAACATTTTAAAGCTTTTTAACCGTTTGGATGCGAGAGAGGGAAACAGTGTAGATGTGTTGGAAACCAACTGGCTGCAGCTAGTTTACGACAGTCGGCAAGTTAGAGTGTTATTAGAGAGACATTTTTGATTTTTTAGGAGTGAGATATTGATCAAAGCAAGGTGAGGCTGTCGCGTCAGTCTGCTTCATTTTATTGTCCATGTTCTAAGATATCGGTCTCTGAAATGTCTGCCTCCATTACAACAGAAAAACAATTTATATTACTTAACCACACCTAGATTAGATATAACAAGGTACTGTATGAAAATCACTTTGTCAAACATTTGAAATACAAAAACTATTACCTTCCTTACATCAAAAATACTTTCAACAGACCATTGTTACTAATTTTTATGCAAGTTGTGCTGAACTGAAACCCCAAATATTAAAGCTGCTGGTTCTGTCACGCAAAACATGCTGTAAGTCTGGAAATGGTGCTGTGCACCAGCAGGAGTGGATTGTTACAGAAGACATTGCTCAGGTTCTCTTCTTGTGATAATGATGCACTGAATTTGGTGTTGGTTTGAGTTCATTTAGAAACAGAAACTAATAAAAAATACTTCAGGGATGGGGATTATCATTCATTGTCCATCATTATCTTAATTATATTTATCAATGAATCCAGATGAATCCAATCAGTTAGCTAAACTCCAAGCATGCCTTAAGGGCATAAAAAACCTCGATGTTCTGCTACTTAACTCAGACAAAACTGAAGTTATCGTGCTTGGCCACTAAACACTTTAGAAACACATTATCTAATGATACAGCTACTCTAGATGGTATTACCCTGGCCTTCAGCACCACCGTAAGGAATCTGGGAGTCATCTTTGATCAGGATATGTCCTTCAACTCCCACATAAAACAAGTTTCAAGGACTGCCTTTTTTCACATACGTAACATTGCAAAAATCAGGTACATCCTGTCTCAAAATGATGCAGAAAAACTAGTCCACACATTTCTTACTTCTAGGCTGGATTATTGCAATTCCTTATTATCAGGCTGCCCCAACAAGACTTACTTACTTGTGGTTCCTAAAGTCTCCAAAAGTAGAATAGGAGGCAGACTTCAGCTGTCAGGCTCCTCTCCTGTTGAACCATCTTCCAGATTTGGTCTGGGGGGCAGACAGCCTCTCTACGTTTAAGAGTAGGCTTAAAATATTCCTTTCTGATAAAGCTCATAGTTAGGGCTCCATGGTCTGGCAACAGACCACAGAGTTAAGATCCATGGGAATGAAGTCACAAGAATATCAACGTCCACTCAGAGACAGAATTTATATTAGTAAGATTAAACAATTCAGGTTGGATGAAGAACACTCATATAAAACTTATTTAATGGCAACTATCTTCAGTTAGTCCACAGAAGCACATAAATAAAATATATTAGTGGAATAAGTGTTAAAGAAAATTTGTCAACCTTTCATGTAAATGCAATCTGCAGATTTTGTACCAAAATTCTGTTATAGCTACATTTTACATTTACAATCAGTTTACAACACGTACTGGGAGCAGCGCAGAGAACCTGGCTTCAGTAAAATGGACTTCTCTGTGTTGTGGTGACCTCTGGATTTAACCAAACCTCTCCACTACAACTTCTCATAGAGAGGGAAGTATAAAACTGACCAGAGACCAGCCTCGAAGTGTCCTGACCTGGTTAACATGAATCACTCAATGTCATGGTAATCAAACCAATATGGACTTCCTGCTTCCTCTTTTAGGACTTGTTGGTTTTGTTTCCATTTATTATGTTTATCCTTTAGGGTACATTTTTCTCTTGTCATTATCACAGTTGTTATTTACATGGTGTCAGTGTCAGACTAAAGATTTATATCATTATGTTCTGTTGCATCTCAACATTTACCAAAGTGCCTTTTATTGCAGTGCTGCACTCAATCAACTGCTGTAGCAGTTATGCAAAAACACTTTTATTTAGAGACTTTAAAAACTGCTCTTTTGGATGATGTCAGTATGGACTACTGGAGAGAAAAGGATCAGGGATGAAAGTGAACTTTTTCAAAAGGTCAAAAGTTGCTCAAGTATTTGTTTATCCAGTCAACATCATGACTCCAGGGTCACAACCTTGTGATCACATGTTCTCTTTATAAAAGAGTGACTTCAGCCTTTCAGTATGCTGCCTTGTTATAATCATGTCATGACTGTCAGGGACTGTGGATACAATTTATCACTGAGGTAAACAGCAATAATACTCCACATTCAAAGAAGGTAATAAACTGTACAATGAATGGACAAGTTATGCTGCGTCACACTGTGTTTGTTGTTGTATGAGTGAGGGTTAAGCCACAATTTTGGTTGTTTGTTAGTTTCTGTAACTGCTAAAAAATGAGAAAGGCTCTCCAAAAGGTAATGATCACCAACTATCACTCCTTTGAAATGATTTTAAGTGAAACATACTGTAAGAATTGTGATATTAGGATTGGATTTAATAGTAAAGCAACACAGAAAACCAGCATATAAAAGAACCACCTTGCTACTTTCCCAAAAATTGATCATTGTTGAAATTAAATTGTTGTTGAACACCAGTCAAGACAATTAAAAGCACTGAAAGAGATAATATTACCTTACTAAATAATTGAATGATGACAAATATATAAACAGAACATTTAGTTAGAATTTTTATTACTTAGGCCAATTTTTTTGTGTAGTGGCTATAGCCTATCTCAGCTAACTTTAAGCTGTGTGATAGACTGGCGACTTGTTCATGATTGTATTATTTTAGTGAGGCCAATTAACCTAATCTGCATGTCTTTGGGACTGTAGGAGGAAACCGGAGCACCCGGAGAAAACCTACCTGGCACGGGGAGAACATGCAAACTCCACACAGACAGACTCCAGCAGGTTCTTATTAAAATCTGCTAAAATCTGCTTCCTGTTAGGTAACAGTGCTAACCACTGCACCTCCGTGCCAGCCTAAAGACCACTACCGCACCATTTTCCTAAGGATCTTCTCCAGTGGGGTCCTGTCTTTCACTGGGATCACCTTATTCCACAGGCCGGTAAACTCCCTTTGGTGGACAAGTGTCTGGAGCATCTTATGTCCGTAGTGCCTGTACAGAAATACATTTCTCAGTTAGCATTTCAGAGTATGAACAGAAAGATATAAGACTAAGACTGAAAGACATTTTTCACAAGAACCACTAACATTAGATCAAATTTAGTTACCCACCTGACTTCTGGTGCAGCATCCACAGACATTTTACCCACAGCAGACAGGAAACGCTCTGTGAAGGTCTTCCCTCCTGTCAAGATGCGCTCCTCCCCGACAACTTCTCCCAGCTGGTGGAGGTGCTGGGCTGTGCTCCCCCTCACTGCAGCACAAAGGTGACTGAGAAAGAACAAAGACAGACAGGGAAATGTGAGAATAATCCTGCGACTATGTTTCATTTCATTTACTTTAAATGTTGC
Source organism: Scomberomorus guttatus (assembly GCA_038419695.1). Taxonomy (NCBI): domain Eukaryota; kingdom Metazoa; phylum Chordata; class Actinopteri; order Scombriformes; family Scombridae; genus Scomberomorus; species Scomberomorus guttatus. Next base: position 24,121,523 of record CM076461.1, read on the forward strand.
TTGTACTACACTTCCTACTAAATTCTGATCACTGTATCTACTCTTACCTCAGCCCTGTGTTGAGTAGAGTAGAAATGACTCTACCAGGACTGCACTCCTCCACCAGCGCATCCAAGGCAAGGTTGGCGTGCTGGTGAATGAAGCTGTTCGTTGTCGATGCCAGCTTCAGCAGCAGGGTGCGTCCTGTCCTCTCTGCCTCTGGATCCATGGCCTTCCCCAGGTTGATGTGGAGTTCAGCTATTGTCTCCATGGCAGCACACGCCACACTAGAGCGCAGATTGTTCACCTAGATAATAAGAAAGAACATCAGTCAGTACTTCTGCGTGCACAGTAAAGGTAGATGCACTTGTAAAAAAATGAGAACTGCTTGTAACACAAAGACAAACAGAGACAAAGAGGAAAATGTCTACGCTACCTCTTCTACGAGGGCCAGGCAGACTTCATGCAGTTTAGTCTGCAGAAGTTGTGGATGGTGTTTGACCAGCGCTTGAACAGATTTCAGTCCATCCATTTTCTTCATCCTGTATTTAGATGACAAACATTTTTGAAAAGTGTTAATCATTGCTTCAGAAACAAATGCTGCTGAATAAACTGTTTAAAATCTTTCTCTACACTTCTGTAGTGTCGGTGTCTTACCAGTCATCCGATTTGAGCTGCTCGAAGCAGAGGGAGAGGCTCTCTGCAGGCATGGCCAGAGGCTGGAGCTCATCCTGGCACGCTCTTTTGTCAGCCTTTAGGGGGCGGAGGTTTGTCCCGCGACGAGGTTCCCTCTTAGGTGGGGCAGCTTTTGGTGGAGGCGCTGGAACAGCAGGTGTCCTTGCTGCGATCTTTCTGGGAGCTGCTGGGGGTCGAGGTGAAGGGAGGCTGACGAGCTGGAATTGTTGCACAAACTCCTCAACCTTTCCTTTATGTGACCTTAGCCTGCATCCCTCAGCTACCTCCTTGTCTGTTTAGATTAAAAAGAAAATATTTATTATGACTGAAATTTCCACCTGTTATCACATCTTCACCTATTTCCATTCAAGCTTGCATAATGTTAGTCATTATCACTTAACAGTATAAACTTACATTGTCCACCGTGGTTTGCAGACAACACCGGGAGACGAGACGGTCTCCTGGTTGCTGGAGCTGCTGTGGGGGGAGGAGTAGGGGTGAAGGGGCACATCTTTGGAATAGCCCTCAGCTCCGTGGGAGTGTGTGTGTCCACAGAGCTGAGGCTGTCCACGGAGCAGATGGAGCTGACTGAGCTTGGCCTCCTGGCTTTAGTCGTAGCCATCTGAGAGGCAAGCACTGCCCTCTCGCTGCCCAGATGCAACTTTTCGTCATCCTCTTCATTCAGTTGCAATCTCTCCATAACCAAATGGTAGAGGGCATCCTGTGAAGCGCACAGACTCTCTGCGCTTTCCTCCAACATCTGGTTGGTGCTGGTCCTCTGGCTGCTGTTTCTCTCCACAATCGGAGGTAGCCTGATCCTCCTTCCTCGCTGAGAGGATCCAGGGCTCCTTCTCGGTAAAGCTGGGGGCTGAGGTGAGGGGAGGGTGTCATGCTGGTTGGAGATTCCCAGTCTCTTCAACACAGCATCGCAGATGGCTTTCTGTGATGCGCACAGCCTCTCTGCGCTTTCAATCAGCACAGCCCTGCGAACCATTTGAGCATTTTGGTTGGCCAGGGTGCTGGACTGACAGCCGGAGCCACATCCTCTCCTGTGGCTCTCAGGTGCCTGTGAAAAAAATATTGATTGAGTCATTGGGAATAATTACACAGTTGAATTATATTATATTATATTAAATGGTACTCTAAATTTTATATACTTTATTACTATACCATTGCATACTACATTTCATTATACCACACTACACTATGTGACTTGGCACAGTAATCTAAGGAAACTACACTTATGCTTAAAACTTTGGCACATAATGCACAAAGGTTGAATAAAATATTGTACTGTGTAAAGCTTTCTAATTTCCTAATCTGTTATTGTATTCTGATATATAACCTTGTTGTAGACATGAATGTCTGAAAAATCAATTCTGTCATTTATCTGAATTGGTGTTCTTAATTTTTTGTAGTAAAATTTGAAAATGCTTGTGTTGACATTTGATCAAAATCAAAACTGTATCTATGAACAGAAGGAGATTGACAGAGTTGGTTACTTACATTGTGATCAGTGAAGTTCTTCTGCTGTTGCAGGAAGGTTTTTGATGTCTTTCGGTTAGCCATGAGTAACAGAAAGATAACTGGAACGAAATCGCCAACAAGAGTATCAGAACGATAACTGGGACGCAATTGTAGACGTAATCAAAACTGTGAGTAGTGGCTCTCAACAGGTTCAACGGTCATCTGACAGGATCTGGATTCTCACTTTATCACTCAACAGTCTGATATAGACGTGATGTCTCAAAGGAACCCAGGAACATTCTAATGATGTCATAAAGGAACCCAGGATAATTCTAATGATGTAATGGGCACTAAAATGGACTGTTGATCACTAAAAAAAATGTTCAGTTTGACAATCATGACGTGTAAAAGTACATTTTATTGAAAACATTTTTGGACAAAATAGTGCTCCCTCATCTCTGTCATCAAAATGTGGCCTAAATCTAGATCTATGTTAGTCAGCATCATCTTTAACATCTTTCTGTGTGTTTAGGTCATATTTCTTTGTGCATGATTAACTGCACAAATAAACCATATTGACATATTGAGTGACCAACAAAGTTAAATTTATGACCATATCTCATTATAAGGCAATACATTAACACATTTTGCATCACCTGTATGCTTTCTTCACTTCAAATTGCCTGGAAATGTTATTGAGATATAAACAGGGTTATATGGCTTTTTTTTTTTACTTCTCCTGCTTAGTGCAGGAAATCTTTGTTGCCTTCTGTCTGCTGAAACCTTAAATAACCCCTCCAGGCATGTTTGAAGACATCAAATTATTCTGCTTTGAATCTACTCTTTCAAAGCAGAATCTACTCTGACATCTACTCTTTATTCCTCATTGGAAAAATACAGAATCTATGAATATGCAAATATTTTCATTTCAGTATTTTAACTGCTGGACATCTTGTTGTACACAAGATGTCCAACAGAAAAGTCCATTCTCAGTGTATGTCCACTGGAGGCTCCAAGTGTCCACATCACTATTTGCGATGTCACAAACCCTGCTCATAATGTTAGGTTCTTACCTTAAACTGAGATTTAAGGTGAGCACAGAGAAACTTTCCACTCTCAGCAGATCAATGTGAAAACAGCCTTCTAGTGTCAAACTCTGCACAGACATCATTCTGCACAGTGACGCTCAAACAATGGTGTAGATTTGGTTTGATCTTTGGTAGGGACATTTTTTGTCAGATTGCTAAAATAAACACTTGTGTAAGTACACTTGCTCTCTATCTCTCTTTTCTTGTTCATATGTGCACGTGTGCACACATACACACACATCAGCCTTTAAAATATAACCCAGTTGAGTGAAAGTTAATTTGAGGCAGAAAAAAGTGACTAGTTATAGGCTGCAATCACTTTGTGGCAAAGAGAAAACTGCCTGATACTGGTTGTATTGGCCCTTTAGAGGTTTTTCTGGTTTATCTGGAACATAAAGCAGGAAAAATATGCTTACTCATTAGAATGATTGCAAAGGGGATCAATTTCTTTATTTCATATGTAACTTACATCCATCAAGTCATGTTAATCTGAGTCTTGTATCCAAATATAAACAATGATAGTAGGCATACCAAATACATATGAACATAGGTAACTTTTTAAAAAATGAGACAAGGACACTATATACAATTTAATATTTTATTTATCATCCATATTTGCCATTACAGCCAAAATAAATGTACTTTAAACATAAATATTTTGCTTCTGAAACTGGCTGGGTAACTGAATATGTGTACATCCAAATTGCTATATTCATAATTGAGTAAATCACCACAGCTCACTGAAAGAAATCGGCATTCGTCACAGGCAAATATTGCCTATAATCATGTAAATATATCCTGTATGGGATACGCATCCAGCCAACCACTGAGTAAAGCCTGATTACTATCTAAACTGCAGAGACTTCCTTTGGCGATTATTCAGTTGCTACAAAGTTTCACAAAGATATAACTTCACTATTACCACAAGGATAAAGTCGTATTTTGCACTTTATAACGGTTTGATCCAGATAACAGCTTAAACAGGCTGAGCGCTCCCATGGACGGCAATCAGTTTCTGGGGGACGATCAATAACTTTCTGGCACGACACCTGAATTGATTCATAGGACCAAGGACAGGGCCCACACAGGTGTCTGCTTCAGATGTTTTTGTTCTGGTCTGTTAAAAACATGGTACTGCGCTCTGTGACCACCCTGCATATTATCCTGGTGAAATAAAGTCAAAATCCAGCTGTAAAACATTTCTAAATTGCTTCACAAATGTTAACCCTCTGGTGCATAGCGGTCACTACAGTGGACAGCTACTAAAAAGTAACTTTCTCTTTAATGCATTTGTTTCTATGGTGAAACTGCATATCAGCCTCTCGAGTGCTCTCTGCTGCCATAGTCCTTTGAGGTCAATTCAGTGGTCAGTCATTGTAACTGCAAGTAAATTTCCTCTGACTCCAAGATGGCCGATAAACAGCCCCCCCTGCCGACCACTGCTGGCATATCCTGTCAATCCTTCTATACTGGAAGAGCCCCAGTGGTAAAAAAACATATGATGATATACAGTAACGTCTAGGGAAGGATATTATCTGTTTGGAATATGACATTTTTATGTCCAATATGTAGAAAATTATGATTAACCATGTGTCCAGTGAAGTGGACATCATGCATCACCCAGTATATTTTTTAACACAAGTCATATAATTGCTTCACTGTTTCTTGTGACTGTTTTGGTTATAAGTCAGTGTATAATTGTTATATTTATAAGATTAATTTAAAATATACATTTTTGTGCAGATTAGCTGTAGTTTGAGTTACTATAATAATTATTTTATCTTATTTTGTAGACTTCAAATGATGAGTGTAGTGACAACAGTGATGATGAGTGGCTGCCAGAGAAGAACAGAGACATAGGAGCTGAGGATGATGGAGATACAGACAGTCAAGATGCAGAAAGTGAGGATGATGAGGGGCAGGATGCAGAGGATGGTCAGCATGATCAGGGAGCTGTGGAAGATGGGCACATGGCACCTGGGCTTGGTAATACTGTCCTGCATCCTTATAGAACTGTGGAGACTCACAATAATGTTTCTCCTGTTGGGGATGGTTTGACACATTTAGGTGTAAATTGATCCTTTTTTCTAACTGCCAGTAATTAAAACAATCATATATTTACCAAAATTCTGGAATATTCCTTTAGGGCAACAAAAGGGTAAGCAATGAAATCCGGATAAACATAAATAAATATTAGATAAATAAGCGAGGGGTAAAATAATAATGAAAAATAAATTGCAATATAGCATGATTAATTCTGAAATACTTGTAATGAAGAACATTTACTGGGATTCCACTTTCATTTACAAGCTTGTTCTTCAAATTAAATATTGTGTCAGTTGCCAAGTTCACCTTCACCTCAAAGTCTCCCTGTATCAAATATCAAATACAAAAGAGAGTAAAGTTATTTAAGTAAGAGCTCATGGTAGACTGCGGCATCCATCTAGAGATGTGATGCTGTTATCAATGGGAGAAATGAGCTATAAATCAATGGCAAAGCCTTTTGAATTGGCCAAAGCTCTGATTCCCATGTCTGATTGGTTGGATGCTGTAGTATTTAGAGAAATCCAGATAAAAAATATTTTTCTTACAAGAAGTTGCAATATTTACACACAATGGCCATAACATAAAGTCATAACAAAAAGGGGAATCATTTATTTTCACTATAATTCCATCCATAAGTAACACAATGACAGCATGTATGACTATTTTGGTCAAGGATTTCATACACTTTCTGTAATAAAACATCTAAAAGCAAAAATCTTATCAGATGGAGGTCTGTGGTCTAATCTGTGTCAGTTTAGGGGTCAACAGACGTGAAAAGGTTTGAGAACCACTGTATTAAATTACAGTACCTTGAGCATGACATGGCAGCAGACTGTATTCGCACTGTAGGTTTCAGTAACCTGTCTTGTTGCATTTTGAGGAGCTGTAATAAGGCTCTCCTTTGGTGTAAATATAGCGTAGATTACATCTCCACTCATAATATGTCTGTCCTGTAAAGACCCTGTAGACAAAAAACAAAATCATAATAACCACTTTACATATTTTGTTGTGTCACAGGCAAAAAAATTCAAACAACAATTGCTGCTGTAAGGTTGTTGAGATTCTATTGAAGTCAGATTTTTGTTTCATTTTGTTTTTGTTTTGTAGGCCTAATATATATAATGAAAAAACATAGTAGTGCTAGTAAACTGATCTGTTTTAGATGTTGGGGATTTTTTTTTACCTCTAATTCCAGTAAAGTCCTTTAATTCATCGTCAGTGTCTTCTCATGTGGAAAATGGATGAATTGTACGTTTTTCTCCAATTAAAAAAAAAAAAATCCTGTTGCATTTTTTGAACAGCAACACCAAAGCTGCAGGAACAGGACAGGAGCGTGTGTCCCTCATGGGTCCCTGCACTGCACTGCTACAGTTAAAAGGCAGCAAGTGAACAGACAAACTAGTGCAGTGTAGTGGTTTATGAGGCTGTTGACTTCCTCTCTGCACCTCCCCTTACATAAATCCCTTTTGCCATATTCTGACCAAATTGCATCACATAGGCTGTGTTATATACAAAAGTTCTGTTAAATAACAACATTCATGTACTCTTTTAAAACAGATAAAGTCAGATGTAATTCACATTGATTTCCTATATTGTTACTTGTATAAAGGTCTAATATTCCTTCACTGAACATCACACTTAAGAATGCCCTGTCATTATGTATTTTAAACCCTCAGCACTGAGTGAGCTTACACGTGTTGAAAAAGGGATCATCAGTCAAGGGCATCCCGTCCACTGTGTAGAGACAGACACCTTTGGACGAACCAATACTTTCAAGGTGACAGATCCTCAACATTAGATCTTCAACTGTGTTTTGTGCTGGATCCATATCTACAAGTTAAAAATAGCAAAAGTAACAAAGGTACGTGAGTGTTTTGATAATATGACAATCTATTGGCTCTGTCATTCCCAACCCGGCCTCATGGTGTCCCTGCTGTGTGCTCTTAGTGCTTGATTTGACCTACATTTCGTCTTCCATCCCAGCTGCTTCATGTTATTTCTTTTTGTATAAAGGCAGTAGGTGTATCTCAAGCATTTCCTTGCTCAGAAGTCGGCAGAAGCAAGATGAACTTTTCTAAGGTATTTCACCACCAACATTTTTTCTCTGCTCTGTCAAAAGCTTAATGATCAAAAACAGGGTATAAATTATGTGAACTTCTTACCTTTAATGTGTTTCGGTTGAGGACATTTGGGGTATGTGTACTGTAGAGAGAATGACTGTATTGACTTTTGCACAGGCATTGCAGCTGGCTGTGCTAGAGCTCTGAGTCTTCCAATGGTGGTTTTCATTTGAGAAAAAACGATTTTTTTCCACTTGACTGAGTCCTGTTTGGAAATATGTTATCTGAATTTAAAATTTTAAAATGGTAACAAACTGCTCTTATATTCAACTTTAATAATTTCATACTGTGTATTGGTTAAGACTTTAACATGATTCTATTCTTACATTAAATGTTTTTTTTTATGAAAGCTACAAGGAAAACAGAAACTGCATTCACAAATCATTCACATTCAGTAATCTGTAAATTGAAAATTGCATCCATCTAAAAAAAAACAAAAACAAAAAGTAAATAAACACATATCAAAATATTCCAAATATAATCATTACTATTCATAAGATGATTCTTATGAATAGATGATTAATTGCAGTTGGTCTATAATTGTTGTTTAAGTTGGACAAACATACCTTGATGTGCTCAAGATGAAGTGCAACAGTTGTGCTGTTTTGGTTTCTGTTTCTAGCATTTATAACTATGAAAGTACTAGTTATACTAATTAAATTAAAATCCTCATATTTTTTCTCTGTGTCTTTCTAACCTCCAGATCTGAACTGGAATTCTACAGTGAGCATTAAGTCACCTGGATGTGGAAGCCATAAGGGCCATTTTTGTGGCAAATAAGTAAATGTCAAACAACCATAAAACACTTTTTTTTTCTTTTTGGAATTTACTTAACCTCAATAATGATAAAAAAATGATCACAGAAAGCAAAGTCGAAGGCGAAATAGTAAAATGCATGTAGCCATTAAGTGCATATTTAAGACATTTTGCGGGGATCACGTTAAAAAACAAGTTTTCAGTCAACTCACAAAGTTCACATTAATTAGCTAGCTAGTGACAATTCAAATCAAATCTAAATCTTCCAGCAACAGTTGTCATTTCAGCCTGCAAAATCGTCTGAAATCAAGAAATCATTGTTTTAAAAATTACTATAAAAATTACTATACATTTTGAGTGGTAAATCATCATTGTAAACTGCATATGTGCCATGTAGGACTAGAGAACTTGACAGATGTAGCAACAGTAACTAGGGAGGTGGGGTTTGGCAGACAGTCAATTGAAGATGTTTTTTGTGAAGTTTAAAATTGAATAAATATAAAAAAACTTCAATATACACGACACTGGTGACATTTTTTATATTAGGGGTGTCTATCCAGGTAGCAGGAACACTGGTTACTCTCACACTTTAACAATGTTGAGGAAGCACAGAGACCCAACCCCAACACAGACAAACTAAACATTTGTGGGTTGCTGGTACAGCTCATAACACTTGGCTTTGGGATAAAACAGCTGTAGTGGTACGAGCTGTAACTTCAGGGATCATTATCACAGTGGTGCAGTGTGTCTTCAGCTCTGCACTAAGTAATGCCTTATTCCATGCTTTAGTGGTTAATAATGTACAATGTTATAGAATGGTGATAAGAGAGATGTGATGATAAGTGAGTGTGATGGATTGAGTGAGGTCAGATTTGTGTTTGTCAAGGTTAGTTAAGTTCTGTTACTGTATTTTGAGTTCAGTTTGGTTTTAGGGCCCAATTTAGTTATTATTCACTGTTGATTTGTCTTTTTTATGTTTGGGGTAAATAAAATCCACCTTTTTCAACTTAAAACCCTGCGTCCTGTGTCTTCCTGTTCGCTTCCAAACAGTGAGTAACAATCAAACACATCGTCCCATCCTCAACAAAGAATGTGTTGAGAGAGATGAGTACGCTGATGTAGCCAAAACAGTGGGTTTGATTTTATGTTGATTGGGTATAGCAGTCAATGTTTCACACTTGTACTCCTCTTGCTTTTCCTGTATGGGAATGTGCTGATGTTTAAATTATCATTATGTTACTTTATGTGAAAACAGATATTATACTTTCATATAAAATTCTTCCTATATGCTTTACACACACTGCATTGTAAACACAAATTAACATTATTATGTAACATGTAACAATGTCCTATTTGAAGACCCAAACATTACAGTCATAATACTGCATTTCACCAGATGATCTGAAACTAAATTAGCAACTAAAGGACCTATAATGCAGCATGAACTACTGCAAAGTGCATACTTTCAAACATGGATGCTGAGGTTTAAAGTGCCTTTATAAAAATGACAGTCTCATTGCACTTCTACACCTCTACCTTTCTATTTCTTATTTTTAATTTAATTCTTATGAGGAAGTAACATTATGTGTATAATGGCTGAGCCGCCAAAGATGCTATATCAGTTACCAGTGAAGAACTCCACTGATAAAAGCTACTGATTTGTTCAGTGACACTGGTGATCCAGTATAGTTCAGTTTAAAGGTTCAGTGTGCATTTGTACATGTACTGCAAACAGTCTGGCATATATGATAACATGACTTACCAGTGTAAAGTGTAAAGATTAACTGATTTATAATCAGGAAAAAGAAGACAAGAGTCAGTGATTCAGCTACATCGGTACACAACCACAAATCTGATCCAAATTCTGTATGAAGTTTGGTGATAAAATCAGTAAGACTCTCAAAAACCGCTCTCTTCATTTAACTCTCTCTGCACTTCTGTGATTCTCACATGTGTGTACCAAGTATTCCTCATGTTGTGGGGACATGAATCTGTTTACACAGTCACATTGTGGGGACACGCCTCCCTTTTGGGGACAAAAAGCAAGTCCCCTTAATGTAAATCATTAAATTTTAGGATGAAGACTTGGTTTAAGGTTAAGGTAAGGGTTAGTATCCAGCAAATGAATGTAAGTCAATGTTATGTCCTCTGAAGTGATGGAAACACTGTGGTGTGTATGTGTGTGACCTGCCCCTCTCCTGCTGACTCATTACTTTCCACAATCATTTCCTGCTCTGAGCCTGTATTATCATTATAAGCAGTGAGTGTTTCAAGCCATTCACATTCAAGTATTCAGATAATTTACTTAAGTAAAAGCTGCTGAACCACAGCGTAAATATACTCTGTTACAATTAAAAGTCACACATTCTGAATATTACTTAACTAAAAGTAAGTATTATCAGAAACATATTATAATTAATTGTCAGTATTATTTTTAAATATGGATTTGTTACTTAATGTATAAGCAGCATTTGGTAGTTTAAAGGGTAGGTTCATGATTTTTCAAGTGTGCCTTAAAACAACAGTCAGGTGTCCATATGAACACTGAAAGAGGTTTACTGAAAGCAAAGGAACAGAAATAAGTGAAAGTTTCTTGGAAGTTATGATTTTTGGAGAGAACTAAGCACAAAGGTGTAAAGGTGTGTATCTTAATATGTTTAAGATGCATATAAAAGAAACTATTTAATCAGTAAAGTCAGGTAAACCTGATAGAGACAGAATCTGTGGCATTGAATTATATGACCCACAAATCTAGTAACTTCTGCAACTAGCGGCACAGTTGTAATCTCCAAAACCAATAAAAAAAATCATTAGGTCCTTTCATGCATATCCAAGGTGTAAGTGGGGCACAGGTCAGGTGGCAGCCTGTGCGTTTACCCCTTCAGTCCTTGATAGACTGGTACGGGCTGAGTTAATGACTGAGGTGAACATGATAAATGTCATTCACCCCATTGTATTTCTCTTGCAGCTGCTGAGTTTAACTAGCCTTATCGCCTCCACGTGGAGAGAACGCAGTTCTGTCTGTATGGGAAGTCCAGGGTCACTGTTTTTTTCTCAATGCAGGGGCTTAAAAAAAGAGGGTCAAGGTTGAACAAGTGACATCCTGGATAAATACGACCGGAGCTTGTGGAGTAGCGTGACACTGTTCATTCTTTCTGGAGCTAACTGGCTTATTGTTTCTTTGTTAACCCTTTTTGATGGATGCCTCCTCCTCTATTATGTTTCCTCTGGAAGAGAAGATTACAAACAACACTTGCTTGGGTTACAAGGATCAGCATTCGCACACCATCCTTTACAACATCTTGAGCTGCAGGGACAGTGGCTACCTCAAACACTTAAACACCACAGTGTACAGTTGTCACTGTGAGCAGAGGAGGGCAGTTTACCTGAAGGACCCCCAGGCTACCTGCCAAGTTGCCTCCAGCGTGCTGGTAAAAACTATTTGCTTCATGAGAAGTCTACCATCTTTTAGTCAGCTTCCATCACAAGATCAGTCGTCCTTGTTAAGACACTGCTGGGTTCCTCTTTTTGTTCTGGGGCTTGCCCAAGAAAAGATGGTGTTTGAAGTGACAGATGTGCCAAATTCAAGTATCCTTAGACAGATTCTGCTCGGATCAGGACTCACTGAAAAGGAGGCTGAACGACCAACTCTTGCTGGAGTCCACAATTTGAGAACTTGCTTGCATCACCTGTGGAATCTGGATCTCAGTCCAAAGGAATATGCTTACCTGAAGGGTGCTCTGTTGTTTAACCCAGGTAAAACATTTTGAATTTGAATACCCATGCTTATTAATTTGTTGGATATGAGCTTAAACAGAACCTTTTCTTCATCTACTACAGCTGTCAAAGGTTTAAGTGCCTTGTTGTTCATTGAAGGCCTCCAACAGGAGGCTCAGAGAGCTCTCCAAGAAGTCATCCACCTCCTGCACCAAGAGGACAGCGGTCGCTTCAGCCACATGCTCCAAGCTGCCTCCGCCATTCAGACTGTCAGCCATAGCTTGGTCACAGAGCTCTTCTTCAAGCCAGTTATTGGCAACACAAATATGTTACATTTGTTAACAGAGATGTTATTTTTACAATAAGATCCCCATGAGAAAGACTTTGAGTGAGTGTTGTAATATTGAGTTTTATACAGTGAGGTATGTTGTAAAGACATTGAAATAAACTAAATATCTTCTTCAGCATGATTAAGTCTTGATTAATGATGAATATTTCTATTTTTCCAAGTGTCCTAATGGAGGGGAAATTGAAGAAGCAGCATGGCCTGACCTTAAAATATTGCAATTTTGGCTCCCTCATGTGGCCGTATGTGGCAAAGAACAAGCAAACAATATCTCTTTTGTTGTACTTTATTGTTTTTACATTGAGATAACTTTTTAAAGATGGGTTACTGTATCTGCCAACACACTTTGTTGAAAATATTAAGTACCATATATTTCCCTTGATGAAAGACCCAAGCATTGTACTTTGGTTTTTAGGAAACCTTTTGAGAAATTATAATATACGAATGAAAAATGATGTAATTATCAGACAATTCAACCAGTTCAGTGAAATAAGAAATACAGTTACAGACACATTCATCACTTCCTAAATTGTCATGTTGCATTTTCTGCTTCTTGGTCCAAACCAGAACAACCAGTTTCACACCATTTCATTATAACCACTCAGGTGTTGCAACCAAATTCCTGACACGCTAAAAAGACACCATGGTGTTGTGTTTATTATAGTATCTTATAGTGTTTAACTCAAAACAAAAAACTAGTTCATTCATTGCATTAAATCAATATACTGTATGTAGGGGGAACATAGGGCACAAGAGGATCGATCATGGGTAACAATAGCAGGAAATAGGTGTCATCTGGACAGTTACATCATACATTTAGCTACCTGAGTGTATTAACTAACTACAATAGGGTCCACAACCTACAGTAACCATAAGCTAGAGCTGACAAGAAGGGCACAGAGCTGAATAAATTCCACTGAGTCAGCTGGTGAAATTCCCACCAGGAGCAAACACAGCAAGGAAAACAGACATTCACTTCATGAGTCGGCGTGTGATAACATCACTAATAAGTGATTAGTCTAGCTTCAATTAATCATCTTCAATAGCATATTTATATTTGACATTTGAGTTACAGAGTAGTACACGGCCACAAACAGCATTCAGGATGCATCCAACACCTGTTAACTTCATGTATGACAGCAATGATGATCTGCTTTTTCCACACGCTATGACACCTAAATCATAAAAGTCACAAAAAGTCAGAAAAAAGATTTTTGACAAAAAAAGAAAAATAAATCTTAAATCCACTCCGCTTACCAGCTTTTTTGGGAGCTTTAAGGTTATCTCACAGTCTTCCTCACTGGAAGAATACATACACTACTATTGTAATTATTACAGTAAATAAATTACAAACATAATGTCTCATGAACAGCTACAATGTGGAACATCTGGAGAAGCAGAATTTAATCTAAAGTCAAAGATCTGTGCGTGAACAGTTATATTCAGGTACATACTAGAAATAGACAAGTTTAATGGTCTCCCTGAAGAGAGGAGACAAAATCCACTTCATGTTTTATTGCTCATTATACGATCATTTAAAGGCTACACCTTTTAGTAAACTGTCCTTGATATTTTTCAAGGAAGGGAACCAGATTATGTTTGTAGTGTTTGTTGGGACAGAAGATTAAGTTCTTTGTTTACATTTTAATTTTTATATGAAAAAGTTAAAGTTATTGTTTAACAAATGTTTCACCACTGCAGCATGTTACAACATATCGTCATTCCACTGAGGAAGGTTGTGAGATGCAGCTCAAAGTTCCAGAAAAAGCTAGTTAGTGAACCTACATGTGAGAACTTGGTGATTTTGTCACATAAAAAAAACCAAACAAACAAACAAACAAAAAAACAAAACAGCATGATGGTCAACTTGAACTGCCATTTTGTTTCACTTCATTCGTTCTATATGAATCTCATTGAATCGGAGATGTGGGAGTAAAAACATAAGACATAAAAAGTCCAACCAACCAAGTTCATCATTGCAGGTTTTTGAACCTCCATCTTCTTCATTATTTTACACTATTGTCCTTTAGAGCAGTTGATGCCTCTTATATCAACTGGAAATCTGTCAAATCATCAAAACTATCAGAATATCATTTCTGATAACTAATCATAGATCACAAACTGCAAACGTGATAGTTTAAAATAGTTCAAATTAAATTTATGCTGAGGATAAGATGATGAAATGTCCTAATGTCCTTTGCACAACAACAGCACAATAATCTGACCATCAAAAATGAGTCAGGTTTCATGAAGATAACTTAGTTCTCCTTCAAGGACGAGGGGACAGTTAATCGTGACACAATATTTAAGAATCATCAAGAGCTACTGGTGATATCTGCCTGCTGGGCAAACGTTCAGCTAAGCAATCCTTCAAATATACACATAATATTTATCAACCATAAATAAATCACACCTGAGTTCACTGGAGTCCTTCAGACAATGTGACTTTTCACATTTTTTTTCCCCCACAGCAAAGCCTTGGTCTCTACAAAGAGCTTGGCTAAGCCAGAGACTCCTGTGCAAGTGGTGTCCCCTTTCAACGTCTCATATGTGACCTTGTGGACACAGCATGACAAATTCAAGCATAGGTCGGCAGCACGGAAGCAGGAATCATGTTCTCACAGAAGTGCGAATTAGTGGGACACCTGAAGAATTAGTCTCTGTGTGAGAGGGCGAGTAGGCTGTTGGAGAACTAGAAGTGTGACCTATGGGAACAAAAAAAAGACACGGTAGTCAAACAGCTTATTGTTATTAATCTGGAAAGGAGAATTATTCTTGCTCACTGCCATCAGTATTCACAGTGCAAAGCCAGTAGAAATCATTTCACGCTCACAGCTGGGACATTTTGATTTAAAAACTGAGAGGTAACAGTATGTTAGAGAGATGATTAATAAATAGGAGCACAATCATGAAATGACTTTCAGACTCACCACAAGCAGTAAATTATCTCCTCACAAACTGCAATTACCAACCATGCAATCTCTTGATACTATTTGCTGTCAGCAATAGCTATTCAATGTATTTACTTTCTGTACATTCTGTAATTACCTCTCTATATATAGGCAAGATTCACACTGCCTTCACAGGAAATGATGCAGCATGTAATCCAGTGTTACTGTTTTTAATTTTATCTCATTGATATCAGTCTTCCTGTTCACTGATCACGCTCCTACAGCTGTATCAGAGCTGTAAACTCAGAGAGTAAGTTATTCCAAATACAAACCCAACTTCTCCTACTGCTGCTGCTTCACATTAAAAGAAATCAACACAGGGTGGCTTTTTATTGTCACTGGAAGCAGAATGTATTTGTCATTAAGCATGAATGTACAAAAAAAGACAACAATTTTGGACAGTGGATCAGTTTTACATATTGCAGTGAGTAATGGAACATGAAGGAGCAGCCACATTGGGACTTGTACTATTAGACTGTACTTGCTGTTAGCACCAGTATGCAAAGGTGTCATCAAATCAACCCGGACTGAAATCTTAAAAGATTATAACTTCTTACAATATTTAACAACCAGACATGCAGAAATGCACATACCACCTTTTGAGAATGCATTCTAAATACATTCTAAATAAAACAAACCACCTCTTGCCTGCGGCTCACTGATAAAACCTATTTACATTTGAGTCTGTAACTGGTGCAGCCCTAAGCACCAATGCACCAGGCTCAGTGTAAATTGTAACAGCACCTTTATGGAGGAAGTATCTGAAAGTTAGTCTGCATATGAATATTTGTCACCTTACTCACAAAGCCCTATGTTGTTTGGCTTGTTTCCTGTACTAGATATGCTTGACGCCTTTAATCTGAGCAAGTTCCACCACTGTTTATAGGGCCCGAGGATCAAGACACAGTATAGTTTCAGGATTCTTTGTGTAGTTAAAAAGGTATAAGCTGAGTTTTAAATGGCAACGTTCTCACCTGGCCGGGAATAAAAACTGTCCAATGGAAATGACACTCCATAGGGCCAATTAAACTGCACTATACATGCTTACTGCAGTGTAAATGTGGTCTGAGTGTCGTCATATTAAACAACACTCTTATATAGCATTTCTGCTATTTTGTCCGCAGTATAAAATTATGCTGTGTTGCTAGTTGTAATCACACAAAAGCAAACTATAACATAACAACAGTAATTAAACACCTGCACAGAGCCGTTGCTACCATAAAGGACACAGAAGTACATTTTTTCCTGGGAATTTAAAGGTTTTAGCAACATGGGTGTGTGGATTTTATATTCTATAAAAACAGCATCTAATGAACAAAAATGATCTCAGTGTCCTCAAAATTCAGACTCAAGTCAGAAATAATCTGATGTTAAAAGATGGAACAGAAATTATAAGAAAGTTAAACCAGTGGTGGGCTCCAGCAACAAAACAACAAAACCATACGGTAAAACCACAACTATTGTCACATACATCCATGATGCACAGTCCCTGTAATAACGGCCATGTGTGACCCAAAATGTTTTCCTGTTATGGAAAACAAAACATGCAACTTATTCAGAGTCACTGGAAGAAAAAGTGAATGACACATTATTCAAGCTAAGATTTTACATACAATTTCCATTATTAACAAGAGTAGGTGTTATGTATGTACAGTATACTGTGTGTGTGACAACATGCTAAGGTGGATTAGGACAGGTTTCTCACCTCCATTGTTCCTCCACATGTCTCTGGCACACTTGTCAGAGGAGGTCAGTTCAGATATTTGGATGTTTGGATTTGATTTGTAGTCATCTTGAGGAAACAGAAAACAAGAGTGATTCCCTTTATGGCAGAGAAGTAGTTTGGTGTTTCGGTGGACATTATTTTTTTTGTGCAGAATTTAACATATAAATGAACGTCCGTCACATTCGAGCCCTTGTCAGGCGAGTTCAC
The DNA here is from genome assembly GCA_038419695.1 of Scomberomorus guttatus. NCBI lineage: Eukaryota > Metazoa > Chordata > Actinopteri > Scombriformes > Scombridae > Scomberomorus > Scomberomorus guttatus. The sequence goes on from CM076461.1 coordinate 24,138,601, forward strand.
ACAATGCTGATTAAGGCCCCGACCACACAGAGCACAGAGTTTTGAAGGTTGCAAAACGAGAGGAGCACCACACTGCCTTTTTTTTTGTTGAAGCCTACAATTTAAAAAAAGAACAACTTGCCCTCTTTTTTTTTTTTTTTTACAGTTGCTAGGCAACCACTGAATCACCTGTCCTTAGCTTAACCATTGTTTTGCTGTAAACGCACAGATCCTTTTCATTTTTAGATAGTTATTGATCGTGGTAACTACGGCTGGTAAAGTCATATAGCTCCAGCTATCCAGCAACAGCCACCGTTAGCTTGGCCTCCATGACTGTTGTATCCACTTGCTGTCGTCACCACCACAGAAGGCCCACCTCTCAGTTCATCCGATTGGACAACGGGAAAAAAGGCAAATGACGTCGGGTGGTTTTCTGTTCTGAGTTGAAGTTTTTTCAACTCGAGGCGTGCAGGGCGCTCCTGCAAAAATGCGAGGTGCATAGAGCGGCTCAGTGACGCAAAAGCAGCGAGCAAAAAGTGTCACTTATTGAAAACAATTAAAAAAGCCGCCCCAGGCTGCTAAAAGGCACCCTGTCTGATTGGGGCCTAAACCTATCACCGCCAGGTAAATCTCTCTGTATTTCACAGAATACCAGAGTTTTTTAAGGTGCAGTGTGTAGAATTTAGTGGCATCTAGCTGACTTGGCAGAAATGGAATATAATATTCATAAGTATGTTTTAATTAGTGTTATAATCACCTGAAAATAAGAATTGTTGTGTTTTCGTTACCTTAGAATGAGCCCTTTATATCTACATAGGGAGCGGGTCCTCTTCCATGGAGCCCACCATGTTGCAATAACATGTTTCTACAGTAGCCCAGAACGGACAAAACAAACACTCTAGAGAGGGCCTTTCGCATTTTCGCAAGTTTTGCAGCCACTGTAGATTCCCCTACACACTTGGAAGGGTAGGGTGAGGGGAGCGATATTCAGTTAGTTGCAATCTGCGACCTCACCACCACCTCCTACACAATGGACCTTTAAATCTGGTGTCTGTGGTGACATTACCATGCTGACGCACCGGTAGTGATGCATTTTTCATCAACCAGCAATGATTGATTTGCCAGAAATGAAGGGGGCACCAGAGACTTCCGCCAACCGAACCAGCTAACTTCCAGTTTAGCCTTCCGCAAACATAAGGAATAGAATAATGTAATCATGCGGCTCTTCTAGACTTCCCAAATATTATCAGACCGAATCAAATTCTGATAGTGAAACGAGTCATTTCATGGGGTTGTGATGCTCAAAACAATTTGAAGAAGAAGAATTTGAAGAAGTGAAATATAACAAAACTTACTGTTGTTGCTGAATGAAAAGGAATCGCTGTCCCTCATCGTCTCATTCCCGCTGTCCGACAGCGTCCTCTCCGTCCTGGGGGTACGTGGCCTCCTCTTTGTACTCTTTCGTGTGCTGATGCGGATGATGCCGCGCACCAGCCGACACTCAGCTTCCTGCTCATCCATTTTGTGCTCCTCTGCCAGCGAGTTGATGAGCTGGTTGATGGCCTTGCTCTTCTTCAGGAACACAGAGTCTGAGGTGCACCTGGCCAGCTCTTCAATCTGATATTCAGAGTAGAGCTCGAGCAGCTTCTTAGCAATCAGAGAGTCCACATTCTCCTCACCATCCTCCCAGTCGTCAATCCTCATAGACTCATGCAGGGATGGATGGCTGGGCTGTGTTTGACCACCGGGCTGAGGCACATACGGACATTTGCTTTCAACATCGAAATACTCTCTTGGACTGTCCACTTTGACTCCAGCGATGCGGACATCCCCTAGCCAGTCTGTGCCATCCTCTTCTTTGTTGTCTCCTGGGTTCACAGGTCGGAGGCTCAACTTCTCCGGTTCGTCTGGGGAGTTCTCGTTTGGCGCCAGGCAAGGAGTGAGGACGGAACGCTGGCAGACCCTGTAGAGGCCGCAGGTCAGCACGCTGCAGATAAAGGTCCTACAGCTCCTTGGAGAGGCGCAGGGATTGCAGGTTTGTGCCGCAGGGGGAGGGTCAGCTGAGCCAGGAATGAAGCCAATGGTCTCAGACTCCTTCCCATTTGCATCTTTCAGGTCAGCTTTGTGGACTGTCTTTGGCTCTGGGGTGTGTGGCCAATCTTCAACTGGGTCCACACAGCGCTCCTCATATGACGACCTCTGGCTGCTGCTCCGGCTGGGTCCATACCTGTTGCTGCCAGGCCCTGAGCTGTGTCTCAGACTGCCAGTGCTGCCAGCAGACATGACTTAGTGGCTCCAAGGTCTGGACGGGCATGAGAGAAAATGAGGTGAATTGAGGAGTAACTAAATGGTAAGATAGTGTTGACATCACTAAACAACATGCTTATTATAAATTCAGTCTGTCAGGGCAAAACCTAAAAGCACTTGTAGCCACCTGAGGGCATCTCTCTTCAAAACAAATGTGAAACTAGTATCCCCAGGTGGCAGGTAAAGTGACAAAACTGGTTCTGTTGAGGATGTGTAAACACACACTCCAACACAAGTAACTATTGACTTGTCAAATTACTGTATGATGTCATGGGAATTTCTAAAATTGAACTGAATTTTTTTAACTGGAATACAGGGGATACATGGGGTAATTACTACTTCAAGACAAAAACATTTATATAAAAAGATTAAAAAATAAATCACAACAACTGCTGCATGCAAACTGAATCGGGGCACACCAAATTTCATTTGAAAATCTTGGAATTGAATGTCCTTGCTGTTGGGAAAAGGCTGATAACACCCACAGCCTAACGAGCTACTTCTTATGAATCTGTTATCATTTTGAGTTCCGCATCTGTTAAACCAAACAATATGTGTAGCAAAATGCCATCTTCAAATCGGATTCAGTCAGTTTGCTTTTAGTTGTTATTTTCAGCCACAATCACTAAGAAGCTGTAAAACATTTTCAGAAAGTAAACAAACGTTGCTTGTAGGTTGAATGAGTGCCGAATTGAAGATTTAAAGACACATTAGTTACCTTCGGTTATGTTATTGAAAAAGAGCTTTAAATTGCTCAGATTCTCAAACAGTCTGACGTCCAGTGCCATGACAGCATGTATTGGGTTGTATACAGTAGTCAGACCAAAGCTAATGAACAAACAAGTGAAACACTTTAAATATTATCTAGGTGTTTATCCCCCACATTTAACCACTAACATTAACATCATGTTAACGCTTGACATTTGACACATTAGGTCACACTCCCTTTCGTGTATTAAAATGATTTTCACTTTCATGGCGGCTTGTCATTGCTGTTCTTTTCCTCCATTAGAGGACTAACGAATTTCTCCCTAAACATTACTTACAGTGTTACACGGTGCGTCCACCAACTGACTCCCAAATCAATGCTGTCCTCGCCGCCAGACATGAAACATTTCTGTTTTTAATCCATTTTGAACATTCCCTCTATCAACTGCGCTCCAAAATTCCAGTTTCAGTAAAGTTTTCGACACAATCCGTGTACCTGAGCGTCAAGGTGGAGGAGGCGCACCAGGTGGCTACAACAAGGCTGGACGTCCGGTGATGACGTACAAAAATAAAACGTACAAAAAAAGTTCTTCTCTCAGAATAATCTATCGTGGAATAACAGTGCAATACAGTAGTAATAACACACCATAAACGTATTTAAATCACATAGCAATTAGTCAGGAAGGCCACCATAACGTTTCATAGGCTACTGAAATCGAATACAACATTTTAAGCTCCAAAAAAACTGGCCTTAAAAAGCCCATTTACTGTTTTGATGGACTGATAAGTCACAAAAAATTTGCTAGACTAAAAATTACAACAATAAAACAATAAAGTGTTGAAAATAGATAAATGAAATATAGTTTAATAAAATAAACACCGGGGATAAAAAATATATAACAACCAATGATTATAACTTATAACTAAAGCTAAAGCTATAACATTACTCCAAATTAAAATTGGAAGCCAGATGAAAAAAGATAGGTCTTTCATTTACTTAAAACACAGAGAGCACAGACGGCAGCCTCACCGGTCCTTTTATGGGAGGCATAAGGAACATAAAGGAGAAGTGGTGGGGGACCTTAATGATCTGGCTGGAACATAAAATGAGAGATCTCTGATGAGGAAGAGGAGCACGGCCATTTAAAGTTTTATGAACAAATAAAAGAACTTTAAAATCAATTTTGAGAGATACATGTAGCCTGTGCAGTGTCTCCATTCTCTTTGTTTTAATTGAATTGAATTAATTGATGAATATAAATTTAACCCTTTATTTTTGTATGATTTCCGGTCATGTTTTTGGTAATGATGTTAGCTTGATAAACCTGCTTCAAGACTTACCGGAAGTTGTATAATTTGGCAACTTCGCATTTGACAATTTGTAGATGTTTGACATTTATAGAGAAAAATATACTAATGGGAGTACGAGGAAGTATTCCTATACATTATGTGGCCGTTCATTTATAATGAGTGCCATCACCATCGTACATATAACATGAAACGTTTTAATGTATCGTTTATTTCGAAAGGACAACCGGAAAACCAGATTGTGTTTGTGTTTAATTTGACAACAGTCGGTTTACCTGGACGGACGGCTCGGTCTGTGGGAACGGAGCTTAACGACACTAGTCACGAATGTGTCAAGACTCCTGGTAGGAGAGCAATATGCATTAAAAATGACAGAGTTTTAGAGCGCATTTTCATTCATGCATACAAAGTAAAGTGGAGTGAAAGCACAGAGGTTGGCTGAAATGTGCAACTCAAGCAAGCTAAGAAGCTATCAGTGGTAACGGTGCTTTGGTTTTTACTGGTGTTAAATAGTCCGCAGCTGGCTGAGCTACATCTCTCTGGAGGCTGTAAGAGGAATAAATGAAGAGGGATGGAAAGTAACGAGGATGTAATTTCCAGTACGGAGTCTTTGGGTTATTTGCAGCTGGATAGCCATGATAGAGGATTAGCTTGTTTTCTCCGCGGAATGACGACATCTGCTGCGTCCAGCTGCCTCAAACACGGGTGTCGGTGATGCTGTCGGTCGCTGGCCAAATGCCCGGTTGTCCGAATTGGGACAGAGCAACCAAAACTACATTATAAATCATGAAAAACTGCGAGTATCAGCAAATCGACCCGCAGGCACTTCCGACACCAACACCGACCCCTCCTCCACCTCACCATCATCATCATCATCATGGACACGACAGTGACAAGAGAGAGGAGCCGAAAAGACCGAGGAGAAAGTGGGAAGTTTTCCCCGGAAAGAATCGCTTCTACTGTGGCGGAAGGATCATAGTGGCCCGGCAGAGTGGGGTCTTGCCCCTCACTCTGGGCCTTATTCTCGTCACAAGTGGATTATTCTTTATATTTGAGTGAGTTTATGATTCATATTAATCCTACAAATCTGTCTTAACACCAGCGAGTTCAGTCGTTGTCCTGGTGAGAAGGGTATGATATATAAAGGAGGACATTTCAATAAATGTCAGCTTCCACAGCAGTACAACAGAGAAGTGCCAAACCAGCTCTATAAATTGACATTTTATTGAATTGTCTCCTGTCTGGTGTAATAGATCTACACCGAACTGTAGAGCAGGTCCTAATGATTCATAAAAAAGTCCTTTTTCATGTTCTACAAGAGTAATTCGTGTACTAATACACCATTCAACTTATAAATGTCAGATTTCATAACGTAGTCTGGCAAGGTGTTAGAAAAAAGTACATATCAGAGCTCAATTTGTCCCATTTGGCCTTGTGAATATCTATTTTGGTTGAACATGATAAAACTTGAGTTTATTCTTGCAGTTGTAAATGTAACATGATATTTTAAAGTGTTGTTGTAAGGAGTAGTGCTTGAATATGAAAATGTTATTCTTTCTATCAGTTTGTAGTGAAAAGTCTGTTCTGTCTCAAGGGATTCAGATGGTGATTAAAAGCACTGAATCTTAATTAAAACTATATCCCCTGGTGGGTGAAAAAAGTAGGCTCCGTCATATGAGACATGGCTTTGTTTCGATCCTTTTCCAGCCTTTGATTATGGTCAGCGTTTCTCTGTAATTCATCATCTCTCTGTCTGTGGTTGCCCCATATCACAGCTGTCCCTTCCTGGTCAAACACCTGACCAGCTGCATACCTGTTATTGGAGGAGTCCTCTTTATATTTGTGGTCATCACCCTGCTCCAGACCAGCTTCACCGACCCCGGCATCCTGCCCAGAGCAACACCAGACGAGGCGGCAGACATTGAAAAGCAGATTGGTAAGGACATTAGGGGGGTTAGACCTCTATGGTTGTCTCATAAAATCATACAATTTTACAGTTTCAGTGTTTTCCCCCAGAGTGATATTCCTGACACTTTATGGCACTGAATTTAGTCCATCATTTACCACGACAATCCTCCATGTGGACTTTTAAATTTCCTAAAGGACATTAAATCGCTAAACCCCAAACTGCTTAAGCTCAACTCACTGCTCAGTGGCATTCAATTAAGTCAAACGTCAAGGATATTCTATTTTCAGTACAGTGGATGTCACTGTCCTAAGAGCTTTCATACAGTATATTTTACTTCAGAGCACAATTCACAGTTGTGATTGAAGGCATTGTTCTGCTAGCATCGGCTAGTTTACTATGAAGCTGAAACATTGGGAACAGTCACCAGTCCTACTGCTGTTCATTTCGATGGTAACAAAACCTCTGACACATCCGACAACATGACATCTAACAGTCTTAACGAATGTCACAGTGGAAGTCATTAGGGGCATATTTCTGGAAAGAAATGTGTCCTGTTGACTTCTAAAGCTAAATAATAAAGCCTATTCAGTTCAAACCTATTCAATATGGTCCATCAGTTATCTTCACTGAGCGTTTCAAGTCTTGCCAACATGTTCTTTTCTTTCCACGTGGATAGCTTCAATGTGGTGACCTCAGTGTCTAAAGCTGGCGTCATGTGCACCTTGTAACTCCTACTCATCAATCATCAAGTTTAGGCATTGGTGATATAAGATGTTCATTTTACTGTGCCGCTGTTGTTCCAGCTATTTTTGAAACACAGACTCTGACATAAGTAGAGTACTGACCTACCAGCCCACCTTTAAAGAAATGTTTTTGACATTTAGTTTTACTCAGTATTCTCTGAACAGGTGTCTCGGTGCTTAACTGTATCACTGACCCTGTTGAAAATTCTTATAAAAGTGCGCAGAATGTGTAGAAAGTGTAGCGCTGACAAAAGCTGTGTCCCGATTCTACACTACACGCTAGTTTCATGTAGGTTTTGGGTATGTAGTGTGTTCACATTGTAAAATTTACAAAAATCATACATAAGAAATTCAGTATACATTCTCTTGGTGATGTACAGTGTTGTCCCACAGTGTAAATGTTGGTGAAACAGATCCAGGAACAACTCAGACAACAAAAAATAACTATTTCATCTTCAGAAAAACATTTTTCTGTGTATTTGTGAAGTCCAATTAGAGTGACATTCCAAAGTAGCAGTTCGATCAATATGTTTTGTTGCTAATATAATTTCCTGTTAGTACAAAACGTATGAGTGTATTTCTTTTATACTGACTAGAGTATAATATAGGAATTTGTATATAGTACAATTGGGACACAGCATAGACCTTCTTCACAGCAGACATTTTGACATGTCATAGCAGGAAAAGATGTTTATCACAGGTGTAGTTAATTACATTTATAACAAGTGAGCCAGATCTGTGTACTGTTACGCATGCGGGCTCATTGGAAAGGTTTACTGGTACACCTAATGGAGCTGAACCATAATCAGTGTTATTAGTAACATCTGTGCTTTTAACTGCTTTGACAAGTCAAGTATTCAGTATGTCTGCTGTGAAAAAAGTCTCAGTAACACAAGTTAGAAAGCCCACAAGCTCTGAAGTTGTTTCATAGGAATGTTGCTCTCTGTTTTATCAGGTGTTCTTATGACTACTTGACATTGCCTGACTAATAATGTGGAAATTAATCATAATTTTGTTATGGAAAAAGTAACTAGCTTTGTCCTAAAGATTTATTTAGTTTATTTAATGAAAATACAGGCTGTGAAAATGTAAGAACTTGTAAGAAACAAATATATCTCAGCTGTTTGAAAGCATATTAATTAAATCATAATTTCAAATCACAGTAATTTAAAAATGCCTGTTCAACATGTTACATGGCAAAGATGCTAATGGTGATAGGCCAGACCATTATCTCTTATGGTCTATTCTCTCTTCTGTAGAGAACACTGGAAGCACCAGCTACAGGCCTCCACCGCGCACCAAAGAAGTCCTCATCAACCAGCAGGTGGTCAAGCTCAAGTACTGCTTCACCTGCAAGATGTTCCGGCCTCCGCGCACCTCCCACTGCAGCCTGTGTGACAACTGTGTGGGTGAGCTGCGGGCGCACACCGGCACACTGACATTTATCAGTGATAAATAATAAATGAAGGCTTCACAGGGCTACACTGAACATCATTATGTTACTGTTGCACAGACTGGACTGACTTGAATGACATATCAGCGTATTTCCCATATGGACTATTCCTTTAAATGAACATGTCAGCGGTTACTCTGAGTTCACTGTGGATTCTCCTCGGGTGTGTTTCTCTTTCAGAACGATTCGACCATCACTGCCCCTGGGTGGGGAACTGTGTGGGGAAACGCAACTACCGCTTCTTCTACACCTTCATCGTGTCGCTCTCCTTCCTGACGGCGTTCATCTTCGGCTGTGTGACAACACATCTCGCACTGAGTATGTGTTTTATGCTCCAGTCAACAGCAGTTTTATGACTGAAAGGATCTTTCTGATAATAACTGCTAACACACCTGGCTCAAACAGCACTTACCAGTTGCTCCTAGTGTTTGTTTTGTCTCGTTCTGAGCGCCAGACGGTTGGGTTTTACTACATCAGAGGACCACATTTCTGATAAGAGAAGTATGCAGAATGTTTTTTTTGTGACTGTATGGTCCCATTTGGTGTTCGGTATAACTGCTCCTACATCAGGAGAATTAATTGCAACTGTTGGTTTGGGAATTCCAACACGGCTACACACTTTAATGCACTTACAGCAGAAAAACAGTTGGAACCTTGTGTCACTGTGATTTCTTCCTCTCTTTCAGGGGCTCAAGGTGGAAAAGGTCTTGTGTTTGCTCTACAAGAGAGTCCAGGCAGATATCCTTCACTTACAAATGTGTTTATGATTTCTCAAACAAGCGAACATTGTCACTGAATAGGTTTTGTTAATTCCTACCTTCTCCAACACACTGATGCTGATCCTTGACCCATTCCTTCACTGCAGTGGAGCTAGTGATCTGTTTCTTCTCAGTCTGGTCCATCTTGGGCCTCTCAGGCTTCCATACATACCTGGTTGCTTCCAACCTGACCACTAATGAAGATGTGAGTAACTCCTAGAGTGGAATGTTGTTTCAATACATGTTTTGTGTCTTGTGGTAAAATAGTAAGTCAAGACCATTATTTTGCTCAAACAAAATCTCAATAAATATCTGTTGAATAAAAACTGGAAGTTGCACAATTACTAGGTTTTATACTGGATCTTGTCCTCTGCAGATTAAAGGTTCCTGGTCAGGAAAGAGTGGAGCAGAGTATGTCACCAACCCATACAGTCATAAAAACATCTTTATCAACTGCTGTTCTGTGCTCTGTGGACCCATGCCACCCAGGTTAGCCTCCAAATCACACGCAAAGTCCTCTTTTCAGTTGTCAAGTCTCACCCTGATATAGTATAGATTTGGTTCCATTCATGAAAATATGCATGTTTTTGCTGTCTTGTAACCAGGCCCCAATTGGGAGGTGTGTCCTAATGTGATAGGTACTAAATTTAGCTTGTTCCTCACCTCCAGTATGTTTCTGTGTGTGCTTGCAGGTATTCAAAAGGTTTATCATTTCATTACCAGACAGAAAGAGGAACATGCACAGCTAATTATTTTGACCTTCCTTTTTCAGTTTGATCGACAGACGAGGTTTCCTGCCTGCAGACGAATCTGCCCAGACCAGCGGAGCCGACATCGAGCTGCCCACCCTGGCCGCTAAAAACGAGATAAACGTGGTAGGAGGGTCTTCCCAGTTGGCTTTTGGCTTGCAGGAATCCCCCTTTCCTGTACCTGCATCCCCCAACTCCCACCAAAACTCTTCCTGTGCCTGACAGAAGCCTTGTTGCCTGCTGTAGCCCCAACCCAGCATTTGTCTGTTGAATTGAGCAACAGTATGTTTTATTGCTTATGACTTCAGTTTTTTATTTGTAAGAGTAAGATTGTCTTATATCTTCCAAAAAGTTACAATCTTGTTTCAAGTACAGTCAGAGTTGGAGACAGGATACAGTATGTTTAGCTTAGCTTAGTGTGAAAACTGGAAACAGGGAAACAGCTAGCTTGGCTCTATCCAAAGTGAAATAATCCACCTATCAACACCTCAAAAGCTCACAAGTTAACATTTTATATCTCATTTGATAAACTTTTACAAAAGATAAATGTAAAAAATAATAGTTTGTGATAGTTTGTACGTTTCTATCTATATACAAGTTAAATAAATAAGATACACTGTGAAAATAAGACACATTTTGTGGTGTATTTTCACGCTTTTGGCCAGAGCCAGGCTAGCTGGTTCCTTGTGCCTTGAGTCTTTATGCTAAGCTAGGCTAACAACGTTCTGACTCCAGCTCTGTTCTTAACACAGACATGAAATTGATATTAATCTTCTCATCTCTTTCCTGGGATTACAGGCTTTTTGTCACTTTGTGTGTTGAAATATTCCCTTAACAATTATGATTTAGTAAGTGTGGCTGGTTGCTGCTGTGGGCAGTTCATGGACTTCTGAACATCCAACTCATTGTTTACCTCATATCAACTAACAAATTAGGATTTACTGCCCTCAGAATAAGGAACAGCAATCCTTTTATTACTATATATAAATGTTGTCTATTTTTACCTTTTCTATCACAATCTACACCTCAGTATTTTGTTCCTGTGCAGTATGTGGACTCAGGGTGTTTTCATGAGGAAGGAAGAGAGCAAGAGTTGTAAGAAGTGAAGACTCCTCCTCACAGAGCAGCTCTCTTGTGTTCTACCTGTCACCAAGAGATATAAAAGAATGCCTGGAGAGCTGTACAACAATTTCTGTTTACAAGACATAACTGTGGCACAGATAGCGTTGCAGTCTGAGCCACAGTAGTCTCATATCAAGCAAGAGAGCAGCTGTTGTTTGGCATTTAGGCTGACAAACAACTCTTTTTTTGTTTACGCCAAAAGAACAAGACAGCAGTAAAATCTTTTTTTATTTGTGTGTACAGAATGAACTGAAAGCCAATAGAAGCTGGACCTTTTTAGTCTTAAATTTATTTAATTGTTGAGTTGGGTTTGGCGAGTGTGTGAAAATAGTCTTCTGAATTCAGTCAGTTTGCTGGTGAAGCTTTTTCTGTGCCAGCAGATCCTCCTTTTGTTTTCTGTGTTGCTTCACCTTCTCCTGTCTCATGTGAACAGTAATGTTGGTCTGCATTTAAAAGGTCAAAGTGCCAATCATCATCATTTCCCACTTGTGTTCCCCTTCATGTTTTTATTTCATGTTTTTTTTTTTTTGTTTGATTTGTCCATCCTGTTTTTATACATATTTCTATTTTGTCAGTACCTAAGATGTATCACATATTAAAAAGTAAAAGTTTAATAAAAACATGCATTTTGTCCATGCAATTCAACATCTGTGTACTCATTTTTCCTTTTTTTTTTTGTTCGCCCACCATTCCAGTTTTAATATTGGAGTATAACTTGTGTATTCCAAGAGAAGAAAAGCCCAGAACAAACTGTCCCAGTATCCCTGTGTGTCCATCAGCCTGGTCCTAACCTGCTGTTGTGTATGTGGTCTGTCTCTATGTGTGCCTGTGTCCCGCCACCAACACTAGGAGGAGAAATGTCTGGATTTTGCTGTGTCCTGCACTGGCTGATTAGCCACATTTAGAGCAGGAAAAGCGAGGCTTGAGCTTGGTAAGCCTGTTTGCAGAGAGGGAAAGCGAGTGCAGAGTCTCTGTGCCCACCGCTGTGCCTGCATGTCCTCTTGGCTGGCTGCTGTACTGCTGCATGGCTTCATTCATACGCTGTCATCTTGAATTAAATTGCAGGGTGCATAATTTAACATAACAGGGCGTGCTGTATGTAAATTTAATTCACAATGCACAGTTGTGTTATATCAAATTATTCTAGTATACCGTGTTAGTATTATCTTTAAATATGGCTATTTTCATTTTCATGCCACAGATTAGCAAGGGTTCAGTTTTATTATAAATGATTTGTTCTTGTCAAAACACATTTGAAACAGCTTTTAGGCCTCTGTGGGACATGAAAAATGTAAATAATACTAACAAAATTTTTATATGCAGGTTAGACGAGTTACACAGCAGATTTTCCTAGTCAGACATGAAAATGATGAAAGTATGAATGTAGAAGGAAGCTCATTCAGAGGGAATAAGCCAGGACATAATGACTTCTGATGGATACATTATTTTTAATTTAGTTAGAGCAACTCTGCATGGCGAAATCCAGATTAGAAAGTGTTTTCTGCTGACAGCAGACTGTACTGACCTGGATTTGTACACAGTGAATAGGGAAGTGGTGTTTTTTAAACCTAGATTAATGGTTAATGTTTCAAATTTTAAATTAAAAATGGACTCCCAACTTTTTATGCTCTGGCATTCACTGAGTGCTTCAAGGTTACAGCCATTTCAAACTTAATTCAGGTGAAACGTACTGTTTAAAGCTGCACTAATCAACGTTTTTATATTAACAATGGATCAAATGACCGAGTAACGTGAAAGGTGTTGCTAGTAGTGACAAACCCACAGAGAATTATCACCTAACTGTAGTTCCCCTCAGCCTACCATATCACCTTTAGGTGATAATATGTAACATGTGCTTTCAGTTTGTTGTGCTGTTCCAAAGTGGCCAAGAAAATCTCTAATGCAAGTGGAAGACTTGAAACTAATATTACTGGCAGCAGGATTTTTTAAAATGTCTTTAGGTGACTGTGATTGTCCATAAAGCAGCACTACACATGAACCAGGAGCATAAAACTAGTGAGCTTGTGGATTGACATCAGTGTCAGTCACAGTTCAAGAAACCATTCTTGCACATCAGTGGTTCCCGACATGTCAAAGTCAGTTTACTTGTCATGAGGAATACTACTTAACCTGTGAGAAGAGTTGTCTTCAGTAGCCCTGGAGGAGCTTTGTTCAGTCTGAGAAAATAACCCCTGATTAATTAATTAATTTTTTTTTTTTTTTTTTTTGCGAAATATCTCGCCAACTATTGGATGGATTGCCATAAAATCATTCATGGTGTTCAGAGGCTGAATCCTGATGACTTTGGTGATCCCCTGACTTTTCATCTAGTGCCTCCAGCAGTTCTAAATTTCAGTTGGACCAATAATTGAACCAGAAAAATTCCTATTAACCTCAGCTGTACTTTGTTTAGTGCTTGTCAGCAAATGTAAATATCAGCACGTTAGCACTGTCATTGTGAGCATGTTAGCATGCTGACATTAGCATTTAGCTCAAAGCATTGCTGTGCAAAAGTACACTCACAGAGCTGCTAGTGTGGCTGGATAGTCTCGTCTTATTAACAGAAAGCCTGCATTACAAACTGAAAGGTTTGAAAGATGTGGGCGTTTAGCAGGCAGGAAGGGTGTAACAAAAGAGTTTCAAGAGTCAATTTTGACCCTTCTTTTTGAAATGTGTCTCTTGCAAGCCCCAAACTTTTAAAAAATGCAACACTAAATTGCTGGAATACTCTTTTTAAAGTATTTTCTCAGATGTATCCCTGGTCTAATACACATCCATATGCAGATCTATGGCATGAAACATTTGGGAACTCTTGCTTCAGATCTCATTTGTGGCTTGCTCGCACTCACAGCTTGCCTTTGATTCATCTTGCACAGCTGTTGCTGCATTTGCTGAAGTGACTTAACACCCTGCTGGCTTGTCTCATCAGTTCTTGTCTTTTTTTCCTCCCCTTTCCTGTACTTCCCCAGTGCACACAGGGAACTAAAGGTCTGCTGGAGTCGGCCACTCGCTCTCCGCTCCTGTCCACCCCATGTCCTCAGGGGAAACCTCAGTCAGCTCATACCTGCCCAGATAACAGCCCCGCGGTGAACTCTGACCCCTCGCCAGAGCTCTCCACGAGCTGTGGGGCCCGCCATACCGCCAGATCCCCTGGTGATACCTCCCCTCCACGTCACACCAAGGCTCGGTCAAAGAAAAGTAAAAGAGCAGCTTTGCATATTCCCAACCCTGCCTTCGACGACCCTGCTTCCCCTACCTCTCCGGATGCGGGCCCCAGCTCCAAAGGCGGGGGCCAGAAAGGTGCCACGTCCGCCCCTTTGCACTGATTGACTTGAATGACGGCTTTCTCAAGTGAAAACACACCTTGTTCGAAGCTTGCATGCTGTAACAGTCAGATTCAAGTGGTATGAATTTTTTTTTTCTTTATTGTTTGTTGGTTCTCTGAAAGTGCTGGATTTAGTCACTGAGTATGACAATCGTAAAGATGGACAGATGAATGGCTGTTTATCTTACTGTGTGCTCAATCTGTAGTGGAAATAGAGGACATTGGATGTGAATGGTGAAATTTAGTCTTTGGTGTATGGTGAAAAGCACATGACAAGATGAAATCTTTAAAATTGAAGAATTGGCATTCTGATAGAACCATGTGTCTTTCTGATGATTCTCATGTAAAACATGAATTCTACCAGCATGTTAGACCCACCAAATATTGTAAGATAGTGGCTTTGATGTATCAGATGGAGCTTGCAACATCAGTATCTTACTTGAAAAGCTTTGTGGAGGGTTAAAGTTCAGAATTTGTCTCCATCTGTAAAGAGAAAGGTTTCTCATTAAGGGAAAGTCCATCCTAAATACACATATTCACATATGTAATTTCTATAATATTGGGCGGCTCAGCTTATAGTGTGAAGCCAGTTTCACTTTGAGCTGAACAGCAGAGAGACCGTTCGTACTGATGATCTCATCTTGAGACATACAGGCAGTGGATAATGGAACAAGTCACAGGCCTTGGACAGCAGCCATGGTCAAAATTCAAGGTTATAGGGACATTTTCTCATTTATATCTGAAAGCTCTGCATTGAAATCAATGTCCTTTGGATGTGCTGTACAGATGAGTGAGAAATTAAATGAAAAACCAACAAGTAGGTGTTGGTCCACCACAAGAATGCCTTCAGGGCTCCTTGTCAAAGATTCCCCCAGTTTCTAAACTCTACAAGAGGGATGAACACCATGCTTACAAAAGATATTCCATCATTTTTGATGATGGTAGTGGATACTGACTGTCCCCTGATTTACTTTATGGCAGTTAGTTTGTGGAAATTTGATAAATTGAAAATGTGTCTCGTAATTTGAACCACTAAAGCACAATGTCAACAGACATGATAAAGGCCTTTAAGAGAAACCAGCCTAGTGATAAGTTACTTTTTAAAGTCCAACTGAAATTAAATTGTATTTTTTGGTCTGCTATAGCATACATCTACTATATAAATCACTTGTCTTGTGTTCAGAAACCAAAAGGGCGAAAGCATCCTGCTCCAACGTCTCCTTATCTAACTTACAAACATGAACACACATCTTGTCCTGAACTTTAGCTTGTTGAATGAGCCACCAAACAAACATGCATTGGCCAGACAGCTAATTAGCTGCTCAGCTGCAACACATTAAAAAGTGTATAAATGCACTTGCAAATGTTACTTTGGCCTGTTTAGATGCTGGTGTGGTCCTTCAGTACCACTGTTAACAAAACACCGAATGCCCATGGCTTGTAAGCTACAGTTCAAATTTGTTAAAATCTTGTCTTGCTCCCCTGGTGGGATTCAGTCTTCCACCTGCTGTCAGTCAAACACAGACACTGACACGCTGCTCCAGCTGTTGAGACAAAAAAATTGCATATCTGATTTTTCCCCAAAGACCATTTTTCAGCCTTTTAATGATACAAAAATATTAACAACAGATTTAAAAACCACTTTGACTAAATTTCAGTCTTCCAGCAACTGGACTATACTGTTTGGTTTCTGGGGCTCTGGGCAAAAAATAATATGGAGAGGCGTAGTGATCATTATTCCCTAGGGCCCCCTAATAGGTTAATACAGCCATGTTACTCCAAAATCCCCCATGACTGTTTAATGGAGTTAAGATCTGGTGACTATAAAGGTTGTAAGACATGTGAGTTACAGAATTTTCATACTCATCAAACCTTTGAATGTGATGTATACCACTGTATGGAGGCATTCATTGTTTCTCTGCTCATTTATTCAGGATTTTTCTGTAATAACTTAAGCAGAGGAGTTCAGTTAATTATTCAGCAACTCCAAAAACAGTCACATGATACATCATACATCAGTTCAAATCTTGATGTTCTTATTTCCGTCTTTGGAAGACAGTTGTATTTGTTTGCTGGTATCAATTTAACCCTAAATGACCAAAATAGCAAAATGTAAATTCAGCTTTAGGGTGGAGTTTCCCTTTAAACATGTTCAAAGAGCACAGTGGGATAAGTGTGTATCAGTTGTATCAGCGTGTACTGTTGTTCAGATTTCTGTGCTGTAAAAATAGCAGCAAATGCAACTGCATGATAACAACAAGAGACATACAGTATTTTATGGTACTTTTCTTAATCTGTTCAAACACCACATTTTTACATTTCGGAAGTCAGATACCACCTTGTTTTGTAGGAACGTTGTGTTTTGAATTCATGAATATTGTTGTATACCTGAGCTAACGCAGTATTGTTCACTGCCTGTGCTTCACCAGCTCCTGCTTGTGTTGTCATTATTATCACAAAGGTCCCTTTTAAATTTCCACTTCCTGCACACACTCTTTTCGTCTCAGCAGCAGCAATATCCGTTCTCTCCTCCTTACAGTTGTTTTTCTTTGTGTGCTTTGACAAATCTAAGAACATGTATGTGATCGGTGGGTGTGTTGGTTTGTTCTCAGGTGGAAAGCTGTAATACACAGTAGGAATTAGGTATTCAATATGCAAGTTCTATGTGACATATATCATGTTTGTCCACACTGTAACCTGATGGCAATAGTCGCACAAAAATGCAATGACCTGAACAATTGTCTCCATGCACTAAAACGTAGGCATGCACACACACACTGTTCGTCTGTAGTTCACCTATAGAGTGTTAACACTATGTAGAGCAACATCACTTCATGTGCAGTATTTGCTGTGTCAAAAAGTCATCCCAACAGCTTCTGGATGTCGGTGAGAGCAAATGCAAGTAATGCATTTCCGAGGAGAAACATATTGTAATGTATTTGTATGGACTGTAAGGTTATTTTTTGCCTTTATCTTGTCAAAATAAAGGAAAAGGAAAATAAAGCTCAGTGAAATTAAAAGGCTCAATTTGTTTTTTATGCCACTGAAGTGCACCATTTGGCCACTAGATGGCACTAATGACCTACAAACAGCTGCAGTCAGATAATCCATTCACAGTTAACCAGTGTACTAAATACTCTGGACATCTATTGAGTTTCAGCTGTTTATAGCACATCTCTCTTGTCTCAGTCTCAGAGTTTTCCTTTAATTACTTTGCTTCTCATTGTGTCTCCTCTCCTCCTCTTTAATTACCTTTTGTTAAATAAGAGAATTCAATATAGGGTCAGTTTTCCCTGGATTGTGTACATTGTAACTGAAAATTAAATTAAAATACTAAGTGCTCTTTACACCCTGTGCATTCTGTGTAAACCCAAGGAAATACTGCCTGACAGTCAAGACTGGTTTTTAACATATAATATAGTGGTAGCCTTGAGGCTAGAGAGGTGAACATGTGACTATTTGGTTGCTAGTCTTAATTCCACAACTGACTGTGAGACTTAAGATGGAGAAATTGAATGTATTGTATTCCCCCCCATTGTCAGCAGCCTCCATTCACCTACTGATTGTAGTTGTGTAGGGCACTTATCATTGTTAAGCCCCTAAACACTAGTCATAAGTAAATAAGCAACAATCAAAGTCAATGTCTGCACAAAAGATGTTCTCATAGGTATTATTTTGTCAGATCTTAAGACTCAAACACTCAGCTAATCTGTTTTCTAAAGATGTGTTCAGACAGTAAGCAAAGCAAATTTTAGCCTTGTGTCATTCATTACATAACTTGGTGAGTGATTGTTCTGCCTATAGGATTTGCTTTGCCCTTCTGTCTGAACAATAGTGTATAAACTGAACAAACAGGAGTGTATGGGTGGGGTTTGACCAGACTTGATTGACTGTGGTGTCTCTGTGGAAACATAACGAAACCCAACATATGTCATCAGTCTTATACAATAATATATACTATACTGTATTAAATGATATAAAAGTAAATAGAATAATAAAAATAAGTAGATGGAATAATAATAAATACATTTAATACATTTTAGAAAAAAAAAACATAACACAATGAACGTCCATGCTGTCATTAGGTTCAGAGTCTGCTTCTGATGTTAAATCCTGACTGTTCCAGGGATCCTTGTGATATTATCCTTCTCCAACAGAGCCCCTCCCACTTCAAACCAGTGAGAAGAGCGCAGACAAAACACAAATTCAGAAACCTGTTGTGTGAAAACAAACAAACCAACAACACCAAAAAAATTGTTCCAAATTTAGCAGATAACAGTGTGTCCACATAGGAACTGATCACTCGAAGACATGAGATGATTAGGGAAAAAGGTTGTCAGGGCCTTTAATGAGCAACACAATGCTTGATATACAGAACATGCATTTCCAATAAATCAACGCTACTGCATTCCACAGTTGAGAAGATTTCCTCTATGGCCACCTAATGTTTAGTGACATTGCACTACTTTTGGTGGATCGACTCACCAAACTGCTTGCGACATTGGTACATATCACAAACAGCGTCATCATCATCCATTCATCTAACAATTTTCCATATTTATCTTCAGCAGGGCCGTGGGCGGCTGGAGCCTATCCATGCACGGCACTGGATGACAGGTAGAAAGGAAGGTTGCCAGTCCAACACAGTTTCCATTAACACTTTAGGGCTCTCACTCCTTCAAAATTCAATAAAACCTTTTGGATGATGGAAAAAATCAAATATTCTATTTGTAGGAATCTGTTTGAATTCAAAAATTGATGTTTATGACAGGCCGCGGATTGTACTTCAGCACAGGACATTCCTAAAATGCACTTTCTCAACCTGTCACATGTCCAGTTGCCCTTAATAAAAAGGCTATTGTTCTTCTCTTTGCTGACGAAAAATGGAGAAAAGTAGCAGATGTGCTGAACGGATAATCATGACACCAAACCATCTGAGACGTAATATGTAGAAGCATTTTGGATACCACAGATGGAAAATTTGTGGAAGAGAGTAAAGGCTGTTTTTTTTTGTAAAACGTAAGAGCTCAGGCTACTTGGGTTGCATTCAAATTAATTCAAAGAAATTACATGTTTAGTTTGGATTTATTCGAACTTGGTGTTTTGAAAAAGTGACATTATATGCAGTAAAGTAAGTTCAGGAATGCTTGTTGCACCTGTATAATATGTGTAGCCTTGTAGCAGCGATTACTGTGCCATGTCTCACATCAAAAGGGATAGAGTAAGTTCATGTATGACCTGTTTACATTACAGTATTGTCAATGTATGTTATGTGAAGATGTCATGGTAAACTTGAACTTGTGTGTCTACGGTGTCAGTATCAGATTATTAAATGTACTTAAAGCACAGGGTTCTCTGATCACATGGTACACATCCTGTCATTACTCAAGGTACACTGCATGGGGTTTGTCACTCATTAGCTGCGGTTACATGCACACTTTTTTTCATTCTGATTGAAATCAGTCTGACTGAAGATTTCGGGTCAACTGTTTGGGATGTGATCTAATATGGTCTGGTGATTACATACGCCAACGCATTTAATCGGAACAGCTGTGTGATATGTGCAAAAGTGATGATTACTTTTGTTTTTTTGGGATTTAGCCTTGTAATAGGCGGTCTTCAAAGTTTTCCAGCGGTTTTTAATTTGTTCAACGCTTCAGTATAACGGCTTTGTTCATTTTTTCGTGGATTTGTTTGAAGATAATAATGTTCAGTTCTTTAAGACATTGTATCAAAAACAAACTCTGCGCAGAGATCCAGTTCAGCTAGGAAGCCGCCATTTTTTGGAAGTGGAGAAACGTACGTCCCCACTCATTTACGCCAAGACGGAGGACATGCGCAGAAAGAACACAGCAGTAGTTAGGTTTTAACTACCCCTCTGCAACCGATTGAAATTTCAATTGGTTTGGGCATGTTTATTCTGATTGAGGTGTTTATATGGAGCATTTCTATTCTTTTTGGGCTTTTAAATCAATTATAATCGGAATATTAGGCTCCATGTAAACACAGCTATATCATGACATGTTGCTGGAATGGCTTTACAGAACATGCCGTTCTCATATATTGTCACTGTATACCATCTTTTGCAGATTTGCATTTTAACTCTACAGTAAAAATCCAACTAAATTCAGGTTGTCAGGAACCTTTCAGTAAATACACAGACATATAGGAAAACACAGATCAAGGGTCAAGGTATGTGACAGTCACTGAGATATTGGATGAGAGAATAGGCTATTCCAGCCTACAGTAGGTGATGTACCTGTGAGGTGCAGCAGAAGACGATACTGGATAAAGACCTGCAGAAAGACCATGAGGCAGCTGTCGGAGTGAGAGAAGTTTATCAACTACTGAATTCTCTGGGGTACAAGGTTGCTCAAGGTTTGGCTCTGCATGAGATTTGTTGACAATAAGAAAAATATAGAAAATTGCTAGCCATACCCTTTAAGAGCTAGACACTTTTCTCAGCAGTGGTGGAAAGTAACTAAGTATATTTACTCAAGTACTGTACTTAATAACAATTTTGAGGTACTTGTACTTGAGTATTTCCATTTGATGCTATTTCCACTCCACTACATTTCAGAGGGAAATATTGTACTTTCTACTCCACTACATTTATTTGACAGCTTTAGTTACTTTTCAGATGAAGATTTGACACAATTGATAATATAACAAGCTTTTAAAATACAACATTGCTAAAGATGAAACCAGTGGTTTCCAACCTTTTTGGCTTTTGACGTCTTACAAAAAGCAGTGTGTAGTCTGGTCACATTTCAGATGTCTATGAGTTGCTAACAGCTCCACCAAATAGTGATTTTTCCCTCTAAACTTCTCACATGGTTTCATTTCAATAAATGTTCAAATGATCCAATATTTCACCAAAACTGAAGATTAGGGAAAAAGTCCAAAAACTGAAAACAGATTTGTGTATCACAACTTTGTTTTTTCTTCTTTCCTCTCCCATTAATCATCTCATGACCCCTCAGATTTATCTGGTGACCCTTTGAGGAGCCTGACCCCTAGGTTGGGAACCACTGGACTAAACTATCTAACTGTATATAAAGTAGTTGAAACTAGCTCCACCTCCAGCAGCTACAACAGTAACATGCTGCTTACACACTGATGCTTCAGTATTAATAATCTAATGATGTCATATATAATAATATATCAGTCAGAGGGACCAAACCACTACTTTTACTGCAATACTTTAACTACATCAAGCTGATAATACATGTACTTTTATTTAACTAGGATTTTTCATGCAGTAATGGAGTTGTAATGGAGTATTTTTGCATTCCTGTATTGGTACTTTTACTTATGTAAAGGAGCTGAGTACTTCTGCCACCACTGTTTCTCAGTAGTTGGTGGAGACTAAAACAAAGTTAAAAGGAGAGTGAATATTGGACGCCAAGTCATCAGTGTCTTCAGCTTATTCCGCTGCCCCCAAGTGACCAAAAATAATGAATTATTGCAGTTTTATAAAGACAAGTTTGGAAATATTTCTAATGGCCAACAGACAACAGTTGAGAATTATCCATTTGGCTAACAGTGGTTTATTTACAGTACTGTGCTTTATCCATTAGAATAAATGAATACAATGACATATGGTAATGTCTGTATCTAAATCTGGCAAGAATTTCAGAATATTTAGTCATAAATACCAAATACAACATGTGACAAACACATGTTTGTGTGAACACGTTTTAATCATTACAGAGGCTCTACTGTAAACCTTACTGATTTGTAATTATCCTCATCAATTGCTTATAATCCCAAATTATTAAAACACACACACAATTTCAGTTTACATGATGTATTCCTGTGTTTACATCTTAAAACACTGACCTCATATGATGTCATGTATTATGACATTTGTTTGTCTAAACACCCTGAGATTATAATACTGTAAAGAAGCCAAGAATCTAGAAACTCTTGCACCAACTGCATGAAGCACTGCACATTAGCAGTATAATATCTTTTTCCAGCTGTCTAAGTAGTAGTTACCTACTATGTACCTTACATTTGTGCATTTGCGAGGGAAGCGGGGCTCCCTTCTTGCCTCTCAGGAATTTCAAGACAAATTAGGCTGCTCCAGGCCAAAAGAGTCTGCCATGTTTAATGAGGTCCTTGGAGGAACAAATAAATGTTTATGGAGAACAGTCAGTTAACATAGCTGATCTTCCCTTCTTAGTCTCCTGTGTATGGCTGTGTCATGAAAACACAACGCTGTTGCCAGGGAGATCCCCTCTCTCTGCTTAATGAGTGGGGTCTTTGTCTGCGTGTTAGGCTTCAGGTTAAAACTTTTCATCACCCTTTACTATGCATTCACTTCTTGGCACCGATAACATCTCATCAGACGCCGTGACCAACTCTCATTTAGAAGTATAGGCCTCCTGCACTACTCTTCTGCAACTGCATGTGCCAAAGTCAAGATCAAGGGCAAAATGGGAACATTTCCAGAACTTTATCATGTCATCATTACTGGTTTGAGCAACTAAAAGGGTTTAAAAGCAGACTGCTGAAAGCCTATATTCAATATTATGGTTTTTGCCAAAACATTACATTTGTCCTACGTATGTCCAGTGTTTTCACTAGACAAGTAATTTCTTTTAGAAAAATTGCTTAAACGTTTGGATCATCAAGGGACTCAAACTTTCAGATGAAATCTAGACTATGGAATTTTTTTAGGGTTAGCCAGTTCACTGTATTTGCTGTTGATTTTAACTGGTCAGCCTGCCTTTTCTGACCTGCCTAACAACCCTGACTGAGTTCAGGTCTGACACTTCACAGCAAGGGTCACAATGCATCTCAACAAAATGGTTACTACAGAGTTAATATAGCATTACTATAGCCTAAGGCTGGCTGCCTGGCTAAGGCTGTCTGGGATGCCTTGCTTAACATGCTTCTGCCATGACCTGTAGCTCAGTAAGTGGAACAAAATGGATGGGTAGACTCCTATAAAATGATACTGCTTCATCCGCACAGTCTGTCATGTTATATCTTTCGTGCAAATGAAGGTCGAAAAGTCTGTTATGGATGTTTGAACATCCGCTACTATATGGACTAGGTCACTAACAGTTTTGAAATCAAGCTGAATGCTTCTGCTGTCCAGCAGCACATTTTTGTGAGCCACCTTTGAAGTCATCAGGCAGTGTTTGATTCTAAAATATAGGTTTTCAGTGGAGTGCTCCTTTAAAATCCTTTATCTAGACAATCTATGCTAGAATTCAAAACCATCTTCTCTCTTTTGTGGTGTCTTTATTTTCCAACTGCTATTTTTCTCCAGCTGTGCTGCCACCCATGGTGAAAATCCCTGATCTATCCATAGTGATTGCGTCACATGAGAAGAAACCCAACATGGCAATTCTCTGTGTGACTGTAATGCCACCTGGATCACTTTCACTGATAACATTTAGTGTGAGGTTCTTAAACCACAGTGAATGGTCGCAGAGAAGAGGTCAGGGTGACTACTGGGGTGTATAAAGCACATGATTCTGACACCAGAGCCTCAAATTCGTCTCTCATGCTTTACGACACTGACTTTCCCAATATGTAACAAAGAACTGGATCTTTCCCTAACCGTAAGTGTTTAGTGGCCTGGCCTTAACCATACTTCACTTGCCATAACCACAATGTTTCCCAACCTGAACATCTGCTTTTAGTTGCCTAAACAAGCTTAAAAACCTTAATCATGTTTTAGCTGCCAAGTATAAATATTGAAAAAATTAACATGACAAACTCACCTGCCAGATTTCAAACTACCAACTACCATATCTTCCTTTTCAATCAGAAGAGACTAATTGAAAGAGTGGTTTAGAGAGTTATAATGGTTTAGAGATTAGGGATTTAATATAGTTTGCACAAAATGGAAAAGCCTAAGATATAGACCCCACTGTGATATGATTATTTAACATGGGAGTAAATGGACTGCACTTGTATAGCACTTTTCTACCATAATGGACAAAGTGCTTTATAATTTGCCAATTTGCCTCTTTTTCACTCATTCACCACTTATGGCAGTGAATCTGCAATGCAAAGCATTGGCCAGCACATCTAGAGGAACTTGGGTTCAGTGTCTTGGTCAAGGACATATGGACAGACGAGCTGGGGATCGAACAGCCAGTGGACGACCCGCTTGACCTCCTGAGCCACAGCTGTTTGTGGTGTAGTCAGCAGTCATTGCCTTGGCTTGCTGAGCAATCTTTTGAGTTTGGAACTATATGCAAGGTTTGATTTGGTGGAATGAAGTTCAGAGATATTTCATTTTAACTAGTGGTGTGGCTCTAGGGATGGCAATGTCTGTCTGTTCTCAGTCAGTAAGTCCACCACTTTGGTCCAGAATAATATATCACAAATTATTGGTTTGATTATCATACAACTTTATACACACATCACGGTCCCCAGAGGATGAACCCTACAGACTTTTGTGATCCCCTGACTTTTCCTCTAGCGCCACCACAAGGTTCACATTATTAGTGGAATGTGTCGACAAATATTGGCTAGATTGCCATGACATCTTTTTGAGTCATTCATGTTCCCCTCAGGATGAACTGTGTAGCTACAAATTGAGTTCAATACTTTGGTTTATGATCAAATACCTGCAAACGAGATTTCCATCAGCCTCAACTGTATTTTGTGCTAGTTAACTAATGTCACCAACATGCATGCTAAGATGGTGAACTTGTAAACATTACAGGCTGAACATCTGCATGTTAGCGCTGTGAGCATGTTAGCACCCTGATATTAGCATTTTGGCAAGTACAGCCTCACAGAGCTGCTAGCACAGCTGCAGACTTTCAGTCTTGTTTTTATAATGTCAACAACAGTGACACATTAACAGCTTAAAGCTTTAAGGATCATCATTCTGAAATGATGTTGTTCAACTCAAAAACTGTAAATAAATGTGTATTATTATAAATATGTTCATAAATGGTTTTGAGGTAGCTGGTGTTAGCAGGACCCCTACTGTCTGTCTCAGCCAGTGTTTATTAGAGTCAGTAGCCAGACACTTCATGTCTGCTGTGTTATATTCATATTTCCAACCAAACCCCAGCAGAGCCAGTTGCACCTCCTGTTTAGTCAGGTTTTTAAACAATAATCATGTGCATATCATTCAAACATAAGATCACCGATTAGTACATCCTTCAGATCACCTCTAGCAGATGCTTCCGCAAGTTCTGCTTTATATATTTCACTGTATGTATTTATTGGCGTGTGTGATTCAGACAGGTTCAGTCCAGTTCAGAAATTCCTTCATTCAGCACTGTCTTTCTCAGAGGGAAATGGTTGATTTGTCACATGTCAAAAGTCTCAACACAGATGTTGGAGAGTATCCACTGCTTTGAGACGATTGATGCATATCTGCAACTTCACATATCCACTGCTGACTCAATTCCATTACATGCTGACTTTTGTCTCTTCATTCTGTGAGTCCCAAAACAGATAAGTGTTTGGTCTTGCTGTCATTTTTTTCCCCCTGCATTGTTATTCAGAGGCAGGCTGTCTGACAGCTGGCAGATGGAAATTGTGATGGAGCACCTGGAGGCCACGTGTTGCCTGGATAGGAGCTGAAAGAGCGCTTGTTTATGAATTTGTGACATTGCTAATAAAAATATGAGATACAAAACAATGCGTTTTATTTCTCAATTTGGATTTTCAGATTTTGGATTTCTTTCGTTTTCCTTTAACTTTCAAACCCTTGCACTTGCAACCCCCATATACTGTGATAGAATTACTGTGTCAGGTTTTTCGTGGTACAATTAGTATAAACTGTGGCCAGTTTAATGGTGTGGGCTGGCATCGCCTCACCCTGCTCACCACATACTGTTCAGCTTCCAACACTGTGTGGGGTCCGCCAGCATGAAACCCTGCTGAATAGATGGGGGGTAAACGTGAAGGTGAAAAGGGGCTTTCTTTCCTGCAGTGAGAAATCACATGCAGCCGCTTGACTTGAGCAGCAGATTAATTGATTTTTCTTTATGGGCGAGATGTGAGAGTGTTTATGGAATTTCCTGGAACCAAATCTGTTGAAAGCAGTTTTGTTTTTAAATCTGGAAATAATTCATATGATGAAAAGATTAGGTAAAATATTATTATTACAACTTATATTCCTACTACTACTTAAATTTAAGTGATGAAATCGTAATTCTTAGGCCTTAGCAGAATATCTGTTAATGATTTGGTAGCAGTGCTTAAACTTAAACTAAACATATGGGGAGACAAAGTAATCAGGGGCCACCATCATTTACACACAGTGACAATGCAGGAAGGCAGGATCATGTTGTTCATACAGTGTTCTGGAAATGCAATACTAAGTCAATAGAGTGCTCTTATAGATCACAGAGCATCTTATTTATTAATACTTCATGTAGCATATGTTTTATTTTATATCCACAAGAAAGTGCTTTCATATATGTAGCTATCTGTGCAATTGTTGCCACTTGTTTGTAAATATTCACTTTTATCCTTAGTTTAAATGGTATACATTATGCACATTTATATACATTTGATGTTTTCTTAATAATTACTTTTGTGTGTGAGGTGTGTGTGTGTGAGGTGTGTGTGTGTGTGTGTGTGTGTGTGTGTGTGTGTAAGAGTCGATTGTAGAGAAGTATTTTAATCTAGGGAGGATGGGTAGTTAAGGAGAAGCCAGTGAAGAAAGAACACACTGCACACAGTACCATGAGGTGACAACATAGGCTATAGTTTTTCTATGGTACCACTGTTCCTTCCTTTTATGGATTGTCTTTATTGTTTTTTTTCTGTACTGTTAGCATTTTTGTACTACATTCAACCCTGTGTGCATCTCTGGCCACATGAATGTCCTCTTTGAATAATAAAGTTACTTTTTAATTTGAATTCCCTCAGATTCACTCAGGGTAATGTCAAAAGATGGCAGGTGGTTACATTTACAGGGCAAAGATCAAATGCAACCAGAGCTCACTCTCTCAAATTAATAAAATACAATGTATGTTTTATGTTTTATGAAAAAGAAATAACCTGATTAACAAAATGTCATGTCAACACCAATGTTTTTGAATGTAACATGAAGAAGGGACACTTGCTGGGCTTGTTTTTGACCTTGGGAGGTTGTTGGGGAGGTTGGTGACCATGGAGGCTACAAATGGACCTGAGCCTTTGGTTGGGCCTGCCGTGCAAGCCCAACCAAGAAGCAGAAAATAAGAGGCCTAAAATAGAGTAAAGGACTGCAATTCTGTCAATGAGCCGTGTTGTGTGAGTAAAAATAATCCAGTGGGAAAATATAATCAAAGGGCTCTCGACTCCTTATCCGCATTTGACTCCATTCAAGTCAAAATAAAGCAACTGTGAGAGGAAAACATTGGATTTCCCACAGCGTTTGCAATACTATTAGGAGAGAGTGAGATGACTGAAGGAAAAGGAGGAATTGTTTCAAACCAAGCTGAGAGCTGAAGAAAAGTATGAACCAATTAAACTGCTCAGATTCTTCTATTTAACCCTAATAAATCAGATTCTCTATTTTATTTAACTACGCGGTCTGAAACCAAAATTTTATGACCCCCCCCCCAATGAGATTTAGCAGCTAATGCCACCAACCATTCTTTTCCTCACCCTGGTCTCCAGAAAAATTGAAAAATGTACACACTTAAAATGCAAATACACTCTCACAAAAAGAGATAAATCAGATTTCCAATCCATGAAAAGATTATGTGTAGGAGTAAGGACAAAATGCAGGAAGCAGTCTGACATTGAAATAGCAGAACACAAAGTACAGTAAGGGTGTTGTGGTCGAGGTGGTGGATGGGCAGATACATTGGCCTTTAATTTATGACTTTTACCGAGAACACACTGTGAGTCAAGTTTTAATTTCAAGCTAAAGGTTTTGTTGTTTCACCATAACCAAAGCCTCTCCCTAACTTTACCCAAAATTGTTTTAGTTGCCAAAGGACAACCATAGCCTCACCCGAACCATAAGTATAGCTGTTTTAGTTGCCCAACCTTAACCCAAACCTTAGCCGGAGCTATTTTACTTATCAGAACATTGGCTTTTAATGTAAAAGAAAAACATACTTGGAGTGGACAAACTTAGGCAAACCTGGCAACACATCATTCACATTTCAGACTTCATAGTTATATCATGAGATCTGATAAAATCATGCAAGTGTTACTTTACCTGAGCCATTGTTGATTAGTATCAGCATCAACCTTGAGTATCAACCTCAGACTCTGCCACACAGTGATGTTGGTGCTCTAGATTTTAACTAGGAGGCACAGTGGAATCACTGTGCGCTCAATGTAGCTGCAGAGGCAAGACTATGAGTTCTACATTGGTGAAGTAATGTGAGACCAACCCCAAATAAGACTATAAACCAAAAACCTGCACTAAGGCTTTAATAATCACCAACATTATCTTATTTCAAACCAAGAACCACCTTCATACCCTTCAGTGGTTGATTGAAGAGTTGTGTCTTTATATAAAGTGTGTATTTACAGTATATCCATTATCTGTTGGTGAGAATACCCTCAAACAGTGGAAAGGCTACAGGGAAAAGAGTACAGAAGCATTGTAGGGGAGTGCTCTGGTTGGATTTGATCTTTTGATCTTTGGCCTACAAATTCAACCACCCGCATCTCCAGGCACCAACTTGACCCACCTTCTCATGGATAAAAATAACATTATGCTGCATGTCAGTAGGAACAGATAACTGGGCAATTTACAAGAATAAGTGACCTACCAGAGGAATCTTAGCTAAGAAAAGATGCTGATAAATAATGTGAATGCCATTTGTGAATTATTATGCCTGGTGATGCCAGGAAGACAGGGTAAAGATTAATTTCTGATTCATGCCAGCAGCTCTAATTATTTGTATGAAAGCTGTCCCTGGCAGCATGTACAGTACAGTACAGTACAGTTCTGTATGTGGTCCACTTACCCTCTCTAATTGGAGCGACGTCCATTGTCAAAGCGTGATTATGGACACGAGATCCACTGGTTACCTTGATAACAATTTGCGTGGCCAGCACATACCTGTTGCTAAATAACCACATACACTTCTGTGCCCATTACTGCTATTTTAAAAGCCCCTAACACACCCACTGATACTATACGATAATAGATTTGTCCTTGTTCCATGGGCATCCTGGGTACGCCTCCTGACACAAAAATACCAAAAGTGTGCCAAAACTCCCTCTATGAACTGTGCACATGACAATGGATCACAAAATGAGCATGTGTGGGGAGTTCTTCCCCTTGCTACTGCCACTTGGGGAGGTCTTTAATCCACATTTTTCACAGTTTTTTCCATGCTACGTTGGACACAGTGTGGTGCCATGGCCCATATCATCTGCCCACAAGGTTTGTGAGAGTGCTTAATCTGTATGGAGCTCTAATGAAGACCACCCCTGAAAGACCCTGCTATGCCATTAAGTCACTTTCCATATGTAAAACTGCACAAAGGTGTATTGTTGCACAGTATTACACAAGGACCTGTAAAATCACAACAATTAGTACATCCGCTTGTCCCATGTTCTCTGATTAAACACATTGATCACCTCTACTGTATTTTTAGAGCTAATCAATTTTCCACAGTTCCATTCATTGCATTTGAAAGTGAGTACATTAGAGTAGAATTGAGGGAAATGTCCTGCATATCACATGTGGAGTGTGAACATGAAGTTTCAACATGTACCAATCAAAAAATTAATTTAAAACAGGCACAATTTGTTCAACAGTGAGAAATGTTTCCTCTGCACAGGCTTGCAGGAGATGTGATTCTAGGTGTGGTAGCAATTATTTCATCCAATAACCCTGCAAAATACCTGGACTATCACTGCGTGACTTCAAAGACTTATACATTCTCAATCCTGTGACATATACTGCTCTCTACTAACATCAAACGAATGGACTCTGATGAATTTATATGGCTGTAAAAGAGGGTTTTGGGCTGAGCGTGAACGGCCCGACATCTGTGCTCAATCTTCACTGTGGCGTGTAATGAGGATCATGAGGCCTTTGTTCTCTCCTAGAGGAGTGAAGGAGCCAGGTAGGGGGCCTGAAGCTCAGGTAAGCCTGTGTATGTGCCTTGTGGCTAATGGAAAACATTAGTGGAGAGCTGTGGAGAATTGAGGCTCTGCCTCTGAACTGGGGGTCTTACTGGCGGCCTTTAAACCATGTGGCTGGATCATCAGGGCTTGGCTCTGACCAAAGGTTTGGAATCTCCCACAGATAAATGCAGGATGTGCAGCTTGAGCCTTGGTCTGAGACTGACATCTTTCACATATACACTTCACCTTTGACCTGTTCACGGCTAAAACTGTAGAATGCTACACAGTCAGGGTCAGCAGGTCTTACACAAAGCTCAAACTCATGAGCCACAGTCAGATCTAAAGACACATTCAGAACATGTTCTATGTGCTGCTTTCTCCTTTGAAACCTTTATTCCATAACATTTTGGAGCTTGAATTTATTAGACTAAAATGTTGAACATTAAAGATTTGACATAGCCAGCAGGTAAAGCACAAAATATAAAGGATTCACCCATCGAATCTTTTTTCTCCTGATACCAACTCAGAGACACCAAGTACCAATACCAGTGCACCATATGTTAATTGTTCCCCTGTTAATTGAGGCAAAATGTGTTTTTCTGATGAATTACTTGCATCTGCAGGTCTATCTAATATAGCTCTGCCTGGCTCTGTCTTTTATCCTCACAGTTCAAAACTGACCTGCTACACTAGTGTACCGTCCCTCATATTACATCAGTCATTGTTTTCTGAGCCTCTCACATCTATCAAGCCTGTAATGTAATAAAAAATGTAATAGAATCTATTTTGTCCATGCAGTGTTTCAAAATGACCTCCCGACAGAAGCATGCAGAAAATGTACCTTTAGAAAAACTATATGGAGTAAATTTTTGGTAATGTTAGCTAACCGCGAATGGCATTGTCAATACTTCCTATTCAAAAGGCCACTAAATACCACTTCATATTGATATGCATTTATTGTAAAGCACATGCAGAAAGTGATTAGTAAGACATCAGCGTCTGTTTACAGGTGTTGTGTGTGTGTGTAGTACTATGGCAGATGTGAAAAAGTTGTATAAAGCCTTTTGTGGCTAAATTGCCTCAAGTGATGTCACTTGTGGTTTAAGCGTTGGGGCTTAGGTTTGAAAACTGAGTTCGAAAGAAGGGGATAGACCTCTGTAGCCTGCTCCCCATCTTTGCTTGAGGCTAGCTGCTAGCATAACACATGTCAATCTGTGTAGACAAGTGAATCAAGTTTAGTTGCATTGTGGGTAATATAGGTGCCAGGTGCTGACAAGGAAGATGAATGGAATAAAAAGACGATTTCTCTGGTTCTGTTGCATCGATTTTGATAATTTTTTTAAAAAAACTGTCCATTATAAGTCCAACAATATTACAGGAGTGCAATGTTAAATCAGCGGAGTATTGTTTTAATGCACCAAAATTAGCTCACCAGAGCAAATAACAGGAGCAGAACAGAAAAAAATTAAAGTGTAAAATGTGGATTGATCACATCGGCTGATGCCCAATCAGGTCAATGAAGTCAGTTTCAGGGAAAATCCCAACAAAATGTACTTTCTTTGTTTTTAAATATAGACCGCCAAAGGTCTGGGGTTAAAGTTGGGACCCTTATAGTTCAGTATCAGTTCAGACAGAGAAAACTACTAGAAAAGCATTACTTTTTCCTACAAAACACCTACAATCCTTCTTGTCCTTTTGCCATCATCTATTGGGAGATATGTGAAGCAGGAAGATTGAAATTTTCTCATCAGGATTCATTGGTGTGTAGGTCTGACGTTCAATTACTGTGGCTTGTCTATGAGGCTTTTAATTGTGACTTAGATGACTTCAAACGGAAATCCTTTTTCATGTAGTATTTCTGTTATTTTGGTCAAACTTATACATACTACATTAGCTTATATGTCAGTTTCAGTCTTTTAAATGCAGCAGCTTACATAAAGCGAAGGTGGCCTGCTGAACCTTTCACCTTTTCACCAAAGCATTTGACATTTTGGTGGTTGTTGGTCAGCGGTGTAGATGGTGGAGGACTCTGAATCAGCACCGTGTCCTTTGTAAAGGAACCACTAAGAGCTGTGGAGTATACATGGCTCAAAGAAATGTTGAAAGGCTGTCTTTTTCAGTCAGGTCAGAAGAGGGTAAACATAAAAAGACCTTCACTTCATGTAGAAGAGTGTTGCTTTATATTTATAATTAACTAGCAGAGGCTGTTTAAAGATTCAAATAAAAGTCTGTGGAGCTGCTCTTTATCTGACTGATACACAATTGTAATTAAGCATATGGGAACTGAAAGCTTCTCATATTAGAAGTTCTACCAACATGGTGTCTTGCAGCTATCTCTCGTAAGTTAAAGTCATCATCCATGGTAGCTGTTTAGTTAAAGCTGCACGTATCAATATTTTTGTATTCACACTGAGTCGAATGACAATGTGTAATGTGAAACGCATAGTGACAAACCCACAGAATTAGAGAGAATTATCACAAACTCTGCACTTCCTCTCAGCTCTAGCATTTTAGGGAGCATTTTAGCGTTTTCCAGCTAATTGTTTTCATTTTATGCCCTGCACTTACCTACTCTTATGACTCTCATCAACTTTATTTCCAGCAGCAATAGGCAGCTGTTTTGAATAAAGACGCTCCAATAACCAACTGTACAGTATCTGTCAAGCACTTAACAGCAGACAGACAAAGCTGGCAACCAGCTGATGAACAGCACAGTATTTAGCAGCTAAAGTGGCTGGAGAGCTGGCGAGTGAATGTTGGATTAATCTTTGCAAGTTGGCCAGAAACATGATTCCAAGTAAATGCTAATGTTGCTCCATGTCATGTTAACTTTTTAAGATGATGCTGTATGTCAGTGCAATGTTTTAGCTTGTTCCACTGTCCTTAAGTGGCCAAAAAATATATTAATGCTGCTCTAATGTCACTTAATTCAAAGTTGACATCATATATTTCATGCACTTTATAGACATTTTTCAAGGACACCAATAATTTGAACCATTTTTTTTTTCATGTGAGACAACATTTCTTTGTATTAGTGGTAGTGTTTTAGTTTGTTGAAGCAGATTCAGTATTGTTGCCTTTTATCCAAGTATATAAAAAAGCTTGCTGTGAAGTTGCAGGTAACAGGTCCCACTCTACCTTCCAGCAATGTTGGAATGAAGTAGTTTCAAATCTATTTTCACAGCTTGCTTACTGCAAAGCTGAAGGATGATGCCAGCGCTTCCAATTATATGCCCTGAGACGTAGAAAAGAACGCTTTTCTCCCATGATGACTTCTGACAGGATGTAAGACAAAGCTATCTGTCATAAGCCCTATTTGGGCAGAATTAGGACAGTAAGTAACTCAGGACATCTGTCATGTTAATGTCCAATTTGAATGTTGTAATGTGGTGTCATCCACAGCACTGTGTACCATACATACTGTACCTTCTGAAACAGACAATAACTAAGTCAACACACCCAGCTTAGGTGTGTTGAAAGACTGCAAAAATGACATTACATTACTCCACCTTCTACTATAAAACTAATCCCATCTGAATAAGGCTGTAATCTGATAGAAAGTCCTCAAAGCCAGTGACAGGGGACTTGCAATAATCCAAACCCCACAGGTGGATACAATATCAAACCCTATGAGGTTTTTTTTAAGTAATAAGGTGAAAATCCTGACACAAGCCACATCTTATCCCCTGGAGACGGACCAGAAGCAGTGCTTCTGTTGCTTCAAAGGCCCAGGCAGGTGTGTACAGACTAGAGGTGGGGCTAGAGCTGCAAGAGGTCTAACTAGACCTGATGGTTGTTTGATGCCATAGAGAAAATAGCTCTACCCCTCATGGAGCATTCATTAGTTTTTACTGCCATTACACCTCATAAAGCATGTTTTGATCTCTGATTGTGTGGTGCGAATTCCAAGTAAAAGGCACTCTGCATGTTGGTTCTTTTTCAATTAATGTGATTTTACACTGCCCAACATCTGTGCTTGTTCAGCTGCGATATTAATTTAATGCAAAATCTGATGTTTGTGTGATAAGATTATAAGAAGTCCCTCCTACAGTGTGCTTTTAATAGGCATACAATCAAATTGGAGAATAATAAAGTAGCACCAATTACCTCACATTGAAGGTTAGAATGTTTCTAGATGCAAGCTGTCTATTCAGCGTGAAGGATAAATACCACTCGTTTCCCTCTCTTTGATTTAACTGGAATGATAACTTTGAGTCGTACATCTCTGTTTTTTTTTCTCTGCCAAACCATAAACCACAAGGAAAAACCTGTACTGAAGTGGTTACCTTTAGTGTAGACTGCCATTTCGAAATATGTGCTCAGATTTGTTTTCTGAAGCCTAAGGTAGAACTAAGAAGACATAAGTAACAGCTGCCAAAAGGAAGCAATCATACAAAAACTGGCAGAACTCCATGTTCTGCCAGCTTAAACTGTTCCTAAATCAAATCCTGAATTAAAACACATATTGTAACAAGTGTCTGAATAGAGGTCAAATTATAATACTCTTACTGAAAGAAAAACTGTGATATGGCTGGACTTTTAACCCAACAGTGATTTAAAACTCACTAAAATCTTAAAATCAAATAATTCAAATCTTGAAATCACTGCTGCATTTTGAGACATTTTGTCCTTAATATAATCAATAATCTGGACGCAACCTGAGAAGCAACTTTCCTCATCCCAAAGGACAAAGGACTGATTGATTTAAGGAATTACTGAAGGAAGCAACAGTACACAAATCTTTTAATCAACAACCTCAGTCAGTATCAAATTTACTCCAAAGTGTCTTCCATTATAAAGGTAAACATATTTGGGGAGATACATAGTACTACTAATACTGAATAGTCTTCATATAGCTGCATTATTGACACATTCAGACTGAATTGCCATTTCATGACACCTCATTCTTTCAGCCTGACATGAAGTTCATGTAAGTCTGTTGTTTCGCCCTAACCGGTCAATAGCAAGTGACATATCCATGCTTAGAACAGCTAACATAAGGTTTTTCACATTGATCGAAAAATGTTATTTTAAGAGTTATTTTTGTTACGTTGATCTATCTTTGGATGTCACCATTTTTCTGTTGCTGTTTTTCATAAAGGTAGCTTTCTAGCTAATTAACTACTGTATGTAGGAAGATGACATTGCCATTCTTAATGCCACCCTCTAAACTTGGATTGGTAAATTATTTCTCTAACCAGTAAAAACAGCCATCAATGGGCACAACAGCAGACCTATTGTGGAACAAATTTGACTTATGGGCGGCAATTCAAAGGTATGGAACCAGGCTACTATTGACATACATCAATTTATTACTGAGGGAATGCCGTGGGAGTGACTGTGTTGTAACAACTGTGTTTCATAGGTAGAGGCAGTAGTAGAGCATACTGTGGATGATATGGCCAAGTGGGACCAGGAACTTGAAAAACACAATGGGACCTAAAATAGAACCTTGAGGGACTCCACAGATAATTAAGAAGATGAGTTTTCTGTTGTGATGGACAAGGTTTTGCTTGAGTGTATGGATCGCCTGTAGTATCTTTGTCTACATGTATTAAAATTAATGTCAAAGTGTTGCATGCTTTTACAATCCTACTGACATGTTGCGGACAGTTATGGTGTTGTTATGGCCTACAGTGTGCATGGTTGTGGATGCACTGCCTGGATAGTGGCTCCCTTTTTCCCCTTTTCCCTGATTAATTTCTAACAATTACTTCCTTAACTTCCCTTTGTCTTCCTTGTTGTCAGTGTCAGTACAGGTTAGATACTGCTGCAGTTTCTCAGCATGCCTGTGAGATAAGAAATGGTATTTTTTTTAAACTTCCTTAAGCACTGTTTTTGAGTCTGTTCAAAAAGAAAGCATTGTTCATGAGCTCAAATGTATTGTTGTATGATTTTGACAATGAGACTTCAGCTAGTGTGTTTTCTGTTACCGACTGTCAATGTTGGTTTCTTTTAACTATTAAGGCAATGCTCACATAGGAAAAGTTCAATTCAATTCAATTCAGTTTTATTTATATAGTGCCAAATCACACCAACTTTATGTGTATAGCACCTTTCATACAGGTTAGTGCAATTCAAGATCCACAGACAACTGACAAGCTGATAATAATAATAATAATAATAAGAACAAAAGTAAACAGTAAAACATTTTAAGACTAATGCACACAAGAAAAAAATGATGAAAGTATAATAATAAAACCAGTAAAGTAACGGTAAAACGACAAATAAAATTGATAACAGGGAATAGAACATGTTAATACATGAATACAGTAAAATAACTATTAAAATAAAACAAAGAACAAAGGCCAAAGAGGTGGGTTATAAGTTTACATTTAAAGATATCACTACTTGTTGTCTGGCTAATTAGCCTAGCTTAGTCAGATAGGGAAAGGAGGGAAAGCCGGAAGAAACAAGGGTAACTCAGGTGATATCTAGCTGAATAAAAAAACGATCAGAAATTGTGTCCAGAATTTCTCTCTCCCAGGTCAGTATTATTAATAGGCTAATATTACCAGCCAAGTTTGCTACAAAAGGCTTTAAGAAAACAAAGAACTTCTTTGTAATTAAAGGATGACACCTGTGTAACTCTTCAGGGATATCATAAAGGCTCCTATTGTTCATAGCAGAGACATGGTGTACTGTACTTGTGCTACACTAAATGCCAATGAAACGTCATAACTTATTCAAAGCAGGAATGGCACAAGGAATGTCTTCCTTGTTTCTGTAACATGTATTAGAGTTTGCTGGATTGAAACTGAGATTCTGTGTTTGCATGGCACATGTCATAGCTTAGTAGAACACTAGCACTTTTTAAACTGTGACAAGCAGCTATAGGTTTCTCTGTTGTTTCTTGGTTGGTGCAACAAACAACAACAACAAAATATATAAAGTACCTGTTATATTGCTGTGTAACTCAAAGACAATGAACCCACTGCTAACTCAATCTCTATTAGATTTTCAATGTTCAATTGTTTTGTCAACAGTGTCTTGTGGACTTTTATTAAAAGAGACAAGTATGTGTGGTATTTTCTTGTAATGATTAAAACCCTTCACTAGTTTATCTGATTAATTCATTTGACCTAAACTGCCTACATTTATTACTCATGGTGTAGAAATGTACCCATTCCAAAATTAGGTATCTATTTTGTTATACTGGTGAATAGAGCTATTTTCCCCTTCACAGACAGAAATGCTTACTCATGTTGAAATAATGGAAGAACAGGCAATGTAATGCTTGGTTGTGATTTCTGACATGTTAAATAGCCTATAAAAACACATGATTTAACATGGTAATGGAGCATGATAGCCATTTGGTTTCTCCATTAAATTTTCTTCAGATTCAATGCTGCATATACCCTCTCTTATTTAATACAACCCACGAGCTTAAGAACTACTCAGGCTTTATGGCCCCTTTTGCTTAATATTAGATGAGAAGGTTTACACTAAAACCAACTCTTTGGTATATACAGTGGGTTTAACAGTTAAGCATGCAGTAGGTAAACAAAATGTGACTAAAAGTATCCTGAAAATGAGAAAATAATTACTTGTAGCAGTTCTACTGCGTTATAGTTGGCTCATTTTAGAGGAATAAGCTGGTGGGTTTTTTTTTGTTTTAGCCCATTAACTACAAATTGCATGTACTACATATTACTGCTAATCGTTTTCTGAAGCATACCACATGTTTTTAGTTTGATTCCCTACCATCCAGGCAGCCATTGCCTTCCATTCATTTCACTCAGGTATATGAAAACCAACTGGCAGTGACTTGAACCGTGTTTACAATAGATAACCAGTGACAGTTTATGTACATTGCCTTTATCAATTGTCAAATGTTTATGGTGATATAATATAACTGAGAGTAGGGACTGTTTATCAGTGCCGGTGCATTCAGGAATGCTCCGAAAAGAGAGATGTGTGGATGTCACAAGTGGGGATTTTTCCTCTAATCCTGATCTGAGCTTTTTAATATTGAGTATTCATTGATCAGATATTTATTTTCATATTTTATATGTATATATTTTTACACATGCACAGTTCTAACGTAGCCTAAAGAAGGCTTACAGTAGAGCTAATTCTGTATTGTAATGCCAAACATCACACTGCATTCTTTTTTAACTGTATCAGGAACATATGCTTTCAGCCTTCCCATTACATATGAAGCAGCCCAACCTCATAATCAAACCCTGCAAATGTTATGACATGAGGCTGATTTAGGGTTGCTGTGTAGCACACAAAGCAGAGGACAACCTGTTACAGATTTTGTGTACATATGGTGCACTTTCCCAGAACAGCAGTGAGAGTAAGTGTTATATTTATAGGATGATCATATCAGTGCGACTGCCCTATAGTTTCCATGCTGACATAAACACACGGGCTGTTACATAAAAGAGGTAGTGAATGTAAATAGCAAAGAGTCAGCTGGTGATGCCACCAGTCACAGATGAGTGCCTAAGGAATGGTTGTGACGTAACACAAAGGCCTTGAAGTCAATAACACTTCATTATATCATTCCCATCGTAGATCAGTTACACAACATGAGAAACCCATAAATATGGTAGAAGCCTCTGTAGGTTTAAATGGACTCTGTATGATGGTTATTTTGTTAATATAGGCTAAATTATGATTGACAGGGCAGTGGGAATGATATTTGCTAATATAAATGTTACATGGGAAATGTAACTGAATGTCAAGGTGCTAACAGCTGGAATTAGTCTGACAAGATCAGTAGACCTGTTCCAATCTGCATTCATCACATTTAACAAAAGGCTAGTTTGAAATGTCATTGTTTAACCTGTCATCACCATTATTGTAGTGTAGTCCAGCGTGTGCCTGTATGAGATGTGTGTGCTTGAGACGTGTTAACACATTCTTTCCTTCCAGGGAGAAAAGTCACTGTAGTTGTGAGTGGAAACGAAGTGGCAGACCAGACCCTATGGAGTTACATAAGAGTGACGTGTTTGCTTCTTTAGGCATGCAGACGCTATTGTCACTGTTGTTAAGCCGCTGAAGTACAAAATCTACACAACAATGTCCAACTGAGATGACACACATGAGATGCAAGGTGTTCTAGGAGCCATGAACTCTAGTTTGCACTGTACATTTCTATGAAAAGCATCATAATGTCAAGGAAAGCGATGCCCCTATTTATTACAATAACACTACACATCTATTTTGGTTAATAACATCAAAATGGCCACCACACCCATTTTGTTTCATTTAGCTCCGCTTTGTGGCTAAATGTTGGGTGCGGCTGTCAGGTATAATTCATGGCCACACCTGAAACACAGCTCTAGTGCACATCATTATTTCCAGAGGTAACCATAGCAACAGCATGTACGTTTTTAAGTTACATTATTAATTTCACGATGAAACTAACCACGTATTAAACTGAAAACAAACATTAAAAATGTTAAATGGAAGCATGCTGATAAATTCAGAAGTGCTCCAACATAGAAAATAACAGACGTCACTTTTAATTGTGGCATTCTTAGTCTCAATGCAAACCAGAGTTACATTATTTTCTTAACATACTGGGACATCTCCCAGACAAAGTCCTGATGCCACTTCTGGGCTAGTTGCTTTTCCACTTGCTCTCTCTACTTCCCACTAGCCTCTGTAACTAGATGGAACCCTGCATTTATTTATAAATTAGATAAATTAGTATCTTTCATATTATTTGTGTCTTTAAAGGTCTTCTCCAGACATATTTTAAGATAAAATACTCTACTTTGAATATTAATTTGTCGAATATATTTTTTCGACAAAAAAAGTTCAATTATCTCGTTAAAATTCCTATAACGACATCTACTCCTTCTCCCTCATTAAAAATTCTTTGCAAATATTGTTCATTTTAAAAGCTGAACTGCTGGACACAAGATGTCTCTTACTTCACTGTGAAGTCCATTCTCAGTGTCTGACCACTGGAAACAATGCTGCAATGTTACAGCCAAACCTGTA
This sequence comes from Scomberomorus guttatus, assembly GCA_038419695.1. Taxonomy (NCBI): domain Eukaryota; kingdom Metazoa; phylum Chordata; class Actinopteri; order Scombriformes; family Scombridae; genus Scomberomorus; species Scomberomorus guttatus. The sequence goes on from CM076461.1 coordinate 24,178,942, forward strand.
CTAGCCACGGCTACTCAACTGTCAAGTTGGGTTCACTTAGGCTCTGTATCACTTAATTGTCAAGATTTCACTTTTACATTGAAACCTAACCTTGCTGAGTCCATACAACCCACACATATGTTCTGTATTTGAATACAAAGTGATGGTTCTATCCACTTTCATTGTCATAATAAGCAAACTGCACAAATGATCAAACTGAGGAAATAAGGCCACCAAGATAATGTTGAGCTCTGATAAAAGGCTTGGAAGGTGATTTTAAAAAGCTTAAAAAGGTTCTGTAGTGCTTGGTCTGACCAATCTTTACATGGTATGGCCAATCATTTGGAAGCAGAAACAACAAAAACACTCCAGGTCGGTTAGTACTTGGATGGGAGACGGCCTGGGAATATCTTCACACGCTACTGACTCTTTGCTGTGTGTCCCTGGGGCTGGAACATTTTACATTTTTTGAGTTTGAATGGCTGTGACTGTGTTATTTTTGCAGTGTTATTTCACATCACATGTTTAGAATCACCTATACACAAATCAGGAGTGACTGTTGAGTCACTGTTGCTGAGTGTGCCTGTTGCAGATCTGCAACAGGCACATAACAATTAACATGTTGAGCATGTTGTCTTTGACAGTGTGACATTCAGTCCCTCCTCCTCTTTCAATTTTAAATAGAACAATGACGCATGATTACACAGCATCACAAGATCAGCCTGACAAATGATTAAGTCTCTGTCAACAGCGGTCGAAAATCATCTTGGATGTTGTGAAATCTCTGTAAAATAGATCTATCAGTCAACCATAATGTCCTGGAATGAATAAGTCTTCATTCTGACCTTTTGTTGTACGTTACAGTATCACCAAGTGAATTACATCATTTTCCTCCTCAAAAATGACTTCCCTAATATAATCAGGCCTTCAAAGGCTCATTTCATTTTCCCTGTGATTTATTTCTTACATAGCTTTAGTGCATGTTGCAGTGATTGATCCCCTTATGGAAAAACAACCTGATTTTTGCTAAGAAGAATTACACATAATTCCCTGGACGGTTGGATGGAAACATACAGTATCTCAAAAGATTTTCTACGTTGCCAATCGCATGCACTTAACTTTCCAAATCAGTGTGGTTTGACATTATATCAAACCAGCTGTCAAGTTCATTTCTGGGGACAAAGCTGAGCTGATGACTGACAGCTGATCACTTTGCCAAAACAATTATACAATTATAGTCTGTCAGTTGATTGGATCGCGTACATGCACACACACATATATATGTGTTTTTTCCCACCACATAGTTATATATATATATATATATATATATATATATATATAGTTAGAATCATCACTTTATATTCAAATACAGAACATATGTGTGGGTTGTATGGACTCAGTGATGTTAGGTTTCAATGTAAAAGTGAAATCTTGACAATTAAGCGATACAGAGCCTAAGTGAACCCAGCTTGACAGTTGAGTAGCCGTGGCTAGTACAGGTTTAGCTGTAACATTAGCAGGACATTTAGAGCAGAACAGCATTGTTGTTTTTATAGACAGCATAGATCTAAAAAGTCAGAAGGATGATATTAGAATAGAGCATTGATAGGTATCATGGATATGGAAATTGTTCTTTGTTAAAATGTTTAATTTTGTTAAAGTCCTCCTCCACTCAAAAATGTGTTTTTCTTATTGTTACTACAGTTGGACACTAGAATATATTTTCCATTTACTTATATATGTTTTTCCACTTACTTCATCACGACTGCTGCAGCTTCATCCATCTCACAGTTTCGTTTTCTTTACAGTGCCTGTTCAGTTCAGACTCATTTATAAATCACCTACACCTTGTGTCGCTTATGGCATACAATTACACTCTTGTTTTGCTGATTTAAAACCACGAATTGAAAGTGAAAACTCAACATAAAAAAACAAAAAAAGTTCTGAATAATAATAATAATTCATTTTGTAATTTTAAGTATACAACATACTATGTCTGGTATGCGAATTTTACGTCTTACGTGCTTACTCGCTTCTTTTAAAAGCGCTTAACTAGTGATTACCATTTTTCCTACAGGCTTTGAAGCTGTCATCTGACGCATGGGAAGTATGTGCGTGCGCGTGCGTGCGCGCGCGTGTAGGGGTGATTGTAGTCTACTGTATGTTGAAGCATTCATAAATCTCTGTCCAGCCAATGGGGAGGCTCATGTTAATCCCAGCTCGGTAAAAACCCGGTGTGAGTCCAGAGGCGGCTCTAATCTGAAGACAGAGTCAGTGGAGACGCAGTGAGGGAGACATAAGGGGACTGGAAGTGTCTGCTTTGGAGATGCCCGGCACTCTTTTAAACTTTTCTATCACTTTATTGCATTTTGGAGGTTTTTAAAAGTTGCTCAGAAGCGGAGACAGAGAGAGAAACACAGCTGTGCTGTCTGTTTAATCCATTTGATCCACAGTTATCCTGTCATCACCGGCTCTTCAGGGGGAATTGCGCTGCGCTGCTGTTCACATTATCCAGCCTGCACAACCTGTGGACATCTCGTTGAGTCCGGTCGTCATGTCCTCCGGTGATGTCTCGGAGCTGAGTCGGCGGGTCAGCGTGCTTTCTTGGGATCAGGTGCGTCGTTTGGACTCCATCCTGGGAGAGAGCGTCCCGATCCACGGCCGAGGAAACTTCCCCACGCTGTCCGTGCAGCCCCGACAGATCGTTCAGGTGAGACCACAGTCTATCCAACAGTCGTATAATATTTTCAACACTACTCTAATGTAATGTTTCAGGAGCGCACATGGCATCAGTGATAGACAAATAAAACTACTTAATTATCTCCACTTGGTGGTGAGCCGAAATTTTGGAAGAAATATAACTTTCATTTGTTTTAGTTACAATGGCGTACTGTATACCATGTTAAATCAGCCCCAAAAGGTATGTTAACATCATACATTTAACTTATATTACTTTCCTACAGGAGATGTAGTCTTATAGCCTATATATGACTTCTATTGATTCACATAAGAACATAGTGTACAAATCACAAGTGTACCATGACAATTAGAAAAATAAGTAATTCGGTTGTAAGTAAAAAAGAAGGGAAATAATACCCTTAAGCATATGAAAGTTGCTACAGGTCTCCCCCTTCCACCCCTACACGCGCACATACACACACACACACACACACACTGACAGCCCAGCATGGCACATATTTTAATTTTAACAAAACATGAATGAGCAATGAGTGTAAGTAACGTGTGTTTCAGATAACATTCAACATTTTTCAGAATCAGGCGACATTGAGGACTTGTAATTCTTGTGGAGTGATTTATCTTTTGCTGGATGAGTCACTTCTAGAAAATGAGCACCAGTGAAATACTTTATAATCTGGAATTATATCATATCAAGTCATATGACATGCCTTGATATGATATGACATGACTTATTCAGACAGACTTTTCAGTGGATGTCAAAATGTCAAAAAATAAACTTAGCTCACTTGTTGCTCTAACAACGTGGATAAAAATAACTTCAGAGCAGCCTGAACCCCACAATATTACGTTTGCTTCTCTCAGCTTCGTGTGTTAACACATGAAAGGAGACTGCTACTGCTTTTTTGAACCACATGCGTGCAGTGCAGTGGTAAAGATTTGTGGCAGGGCTGATTACACTCAAAAAGACATTTGATCACTCATAGTCTTAACACAGACATAAGAGTGGGATGATCTAACATCATGACTGTAGTTTTCCACTAGCTCACTAATGCTTCTGCTCCTTAACTCATTTTTTTTTCACAGCTCTTGTGAAAATGAGGGCGAGATAATGACTGAGCTGAATGACTGAATATATTAACTAAGAATGAAACGTATAGGGGCTGTAATTTTCCTGGGCATTATTTAAATGTATTTGCCTGTAATCTAGGTTCATATTTCACTTGTGTGATTCATATTTTCTGTGATGATCCTGTGGGGAGGAAAGACCCTCACACACACACAGACACGCACACACACACACACATACACACACACACACACACACACACACACACACACACACACACACACACACACACACAAACATTTAAAGAGCCTCTATAATTAAGGAGGCCCCTACCATCTGTACTGAACATCCCCACTAATGTCTTCCCTTCATTACACAATCCTGTAGACATCAGGGACCCCAAACTGTTTTCTTTCCATGAACCAGAGTCCTTCAAAGGAAATTTTTAAAGACCAGCTTCTGGAAATTCAGCCCACTACGTACCCAATATCTGATGAGAGGCACCAAAGTCTTCTCTGTGTCTCCATTATCTGTCCTAACATATGCTAGCTAGGACTAGCTTTGCCCAAAAGTATCTTTTGTATCTTATTTTTAGAAATCTGGATCTGTAGGATTAATTATTTGGCGTTAAGATTCTTAGCTTAAGAAAATAAGATTTCTGTTGGTGAACTCAAATTAGCAGTGCAAAAACTTAACGTGTTACGAAAACAAAAAAAGGCTACATTTGAAATCTTGCGGAGAGAGTTTTTTGTGTATTCCATTTCTATAAATTGGCAATTCAAACTCACGCATTACAAGATTTGAATTTGTCACTTTTAAGATAATGCTAGTTGCCTACGCTTTAAATGATCTCTCCGTTGAAGTAGGTAGCTCTGTCTGGTGACTATGCTAACGATAACTTATACTGAAGGACGATAACTAGTGTTTTTCAATGTCGTAGCACATTTACAACAATAGAACTTATACCTTACATCACTGCCGAAATTTTCTCAAAGCAAGCTGATGTGACTGAGTACACGACACAAGATAATGTTATTTTGACGAAAACAAAAGCAGTTGCCATGTGCAAGTTGATTTTCATACCATATGGACATGAATGGAAACCCATGGCTGCCTTGAAGGAAGGAAAAACACATTCAGAGATCTAAACCACTATGCTATGTTTTGGAAAATGGTTGCCAGTAATGTGAGGTATCCGTGATTTATGGTAAATAGGCTAGAACATGCGAAACCATCAGTCTGCTTCTTTAATATCAGTTATTTTTAGCATATGCGCCAGACAGAGCTGTCTATCTCAGACAGAAAGAGATGATTTCAGAGCCAATCCTGTCGTCACATACTGGGTAAGGTGACCAATGGATCACACTCCAAAATAGCCAGAGGGCCCCCTCTCAGTGGTGGGTTTGTCTGAGGGCCACATTTAAATAACATCTGTTTGTGGTCTGGTTGTGGGTGAGCCATGGGGGCAGTGACGGAAAACTCTTAATGTTACTGACACCTCTGTACTCTCCATTACACTTAATGTCCACAGTCGTCAACCCAGAGTCAGAATATTTGGGGACTATACATGTTCACTCAGCCGGCCATACTTACAGAGGCCCTATGTATACCCGGTAACATCATTCCACATGATGATAAACACATATCTGAGGCATGTGTCATAGTTTACGTAATTTGTTGAGTGGTTTTGTGTGTGGGGGCAGAGGTATGGAGCCCACTGTGTTTTTGTTGGCCACCAGAAGGGTCGTCTCTGATTCCAGCTTTGCAAGCTACAGTATCATATTTAAACAAAATTGTTGTGTCTACAGTACATGTTGGAGATAAGTTCCTTCCCTTTTTTCCTGCTCAGTGGTGTGTTTCACCATTGTGTTTTTTTTTTTTTAACTGCAAATAGTGCTCCACTTTCCAGAATGGTAGTGAGTGGCCTGGATTTGGAGCAGAATGTGAGGAGTGGATTAGTGCCTGTAATAACACTGGGCTTGTGGGTCAGGCTTGACAACGTATCACTGTGGTAAGTGAAGACCAGTCGCCTGACTCCACTGCGGCCCTTGCCAGACTGTAAACCAAGTCTTCACTAGGCTATTGTTGAGATTGAGCAACATGAAGACACCACATGCTCCCAATCTCCCTTGAGGAGGTAACCTAGGAATGTTTAGACTGTTCGGTAATGATTTTTATCTGGCAGGTTGCTTTCAGTTCATAATTTTTCACATCTTTGTGCTTCTCAGAGATCAAACAGTATGGACAGCAATGATTAGCTGGATTTTCCATTGGTGAGTTTGGAGTTTCTGTGGGTGGTGCTCTTTACCTTTTGGCTAAGCCCAAATAGCTAATGCTACTTACACATAACGTCTAAGCAGAAACTTGCATCAATTTCTGTGTGCCCAGGGCAGTAGCTACCATCAAGGACACAGAGGTCATGTTTTACACGGTTACAATTTACAAAAAAAATGTAAAAAAAAACGTTAACTGGATATTTTTAAAAATATGAAAAATCCAAATAATAATAATAATTTTTAAAAATCCAAAGGGGGTTGGGTACACTGTGGGGACTTGACTGTAGCATATTTGTTACTGTATTTCAAAAATTGATTAAAAAGTATAGAGATAGATATAGAATTAAAAGATCCTACAAAAATGATTTTATAGGATTAAGATAAAACCTAACTGACATCATCAAACAAAACTGTTTGTCAAAAATGTTGTTTTTCAAAATAAAATCACTATAATAAGAAGTCCATTTGATGAATTAGGATACAGTTTCAATGCTGAATTCAACACTGTGCTACTGCATGTAATGTATATGACACAGTGTGAGTCAGCTCACTCATGGGTTAATATTGGCCCCCTGAGCTGGTTGCAGGGGCCCTGACCAAGTTTGGGAATAGCTTGATTTCACACTTAAATCACAAGACACTATCACAGTTAGAGGATATATAAGAATGGCTATTCTTGCCACAGTATTCACTCTCACCAGTTTTATCTTACATAGCTAGCTCAAAAATCAACCACAACTAAAATCTCCCCAAATGGGTTCCTTGGATAAAATCCTATCAAACAAAGTTTTAAGGGTCTGAGACATTAAAAACGTCTGTGAAAGAAGCAGATGAACAAATCCTTCATTGAAAACATCCATCTCATAGAGGAGCAACAGCATTACATTTCAGCCTGTGACTCACTCTGGTCCAAACATACAGGTGAATTGACCACCCGTGCATAGGAAATTCAAGGAAGCCTTTCAAATCAAAGGAAAAACCATCATCATACCCCGTTGCCTGCCAAGCTACTGTACGACTGACTGGCTGGGTTAGTTTTGGAGTGGATGCGAAGGTCAGGGACTCGTAACTCCTATTCGCTGTCGCCATTTCCTTGGCAGACGGATAATCTGACTCACTGCCCAGAGTTCTCATTGGCGTCCAGGGAACTATGGGCTGGTAAATGGCTGGTCATTTCAAACTGCCATAATAAAAACACATTCAGGCCGCAGCTTAAATGAAATACTCAAGGAAACTATTGAGACTGGAGAGACTGTTATGTGTCGCCAAGGCGTTGTCAACACCAGACAGTCTGGTGTGTTTGCGGCTCTTTTTACAAGCATTTTTTTATTTTTATTTTTTTGCTCCAACGTCGGCGGAAGTGTCTCCCCTCGCTCAGCTCACCAGGTGCTGGTGCGTCATGTGGGAAATGTACTAGCCTGCTTTATAAGTGCTGAAGGATGGGGATGGTGGGGGTGGCATAGCTGTGCTTCCTCAAATGCTCCTTTCGGGACCCCCAGACAGGCAGATTATGGCATGCTGTTAACTCGGACCAACTGTTAAAGTGTGAGGTCAGAGCAAATACTGCTGTGGGTTTCCCTTGCTGGATAGTTAAAGAAAATTCCACTTCTCTGAAGTGTTGTCTAGTGCCCTGTGAAGCCCTGCACAGTTTTACTCAACAAAACAGATTACCTTTTCTTATTGGGTTTTGGAGTTACATGGTTCCTTTGCTAAGCTTGGTTAAATATGGCAGAATAAATAACTTAGTGTTAATATTCTTGGTGCGATTTTGTCTTTTTGACCAGGGCTTAGGTGAAAGAAGAGATAAGTGGGAGAACTTATTCTCTACATAGGTCTATTCATAAAAGTTTGCATTAAAACATGTTGCTTATGTATCACAATCTTTAGTTTTGAAAATTGGTTCACCATTTTGGAAAATAAACACTTATTTACTATCTTACCAAGAGTGGGATATGAAGATTGACACTAATTCCATGTCTGTGTGTTAAGTACAAGGCTGGAATCAGGATGTGGTTAGCCTAGCTTAGCATAAAGACTGGAGGCAGCATGAAGTGAAAAATTACTTCTACCAACAACTCTAAAGCTATCTTGTTTTCACATTTTATCTTTGTTTAATCTGTACAAAGAAAAAAGAAAAGGTTGTGTGCTGTAACTTTGTCTGGATAAAACAAATGTATTCATCCAGTACTTCTGTGCAGCATCACCAGCTAACATGCTAGAAGACAAACATGGTCTTTATTTGGATTTTGTACAGGCACATTCCAGCACATAACTAACCCTAACTAACACTTTGGTGACCAAGCTAGCTGTTTCCCCCTGTTTCCAGTTTTTAAAATAAGCCATGCTAAACAACTCCAGCGCTGTACTACACAGGCAGTGCACCATTAAAAATCTATTTACTGGATTTAGTTTACACCTTGCATTATCAAATCTTAGGGTATAAAATAAATTCTGATATGATTACCTGGCTGGATAGATGTCAGTCTACTGACTGATAGCTGATAGGTTATGAGCAAAACCCTAGGGCTCAGTTAGAGTTGTCTAGCAGACAGCTGTGTTTTGGATTTCTTCAGTATTGGCCTTGTTTGGCTATTTTTCTCCCCTTAGTGTCATTTGAGTGATGCAACAGACAGGAAGCAAAAACATCTCTGTTGAGCTGTCTGTAGCTCAACAGTTTTCCCAAGCATCACTGTGGTGTAGCATGGTGTGTGTTCCAATAGCCAGATAAAACTTTTCCTTGCCAAAGAGTGTTTATATGACAGCAAAGGACCACATTTTCTCAATATGGTCATAGGCCACAAGTTTAAAAGTTCACAGCTGAGCTGTTATTTTTTTCTCTTTCTAGTTAAGAGCCCCTTATAGCAGACAAGCACTGACTTGTCACTTTCCACAGCTTATCTCTGTTATACTGAAGTTGCTCCCATTTCATATATGAAGAGATACGTCTGCTAAATCAGCTATTCAACTCATTCCAGATGTACTGTACAGTATGTATATGGCGACAGGAGCATTTATGGTTAATGATACTAGCCACTGAGTGGAAGATCACAGCCTTTAAGCAGATGCTTTTTTGACAAAATGCCCTTAAGCAAAATACTGAAAGCCTACCTGCTTCAGTAATTTGCCTCTGACTTCAAGTGGCTTTCGCAGACAGAGTCTGCATGTAGCTTCTGCATTCACCTGCCATAAAATATTTTTAAAAAATGCTCAAATCCTGCAGGCTGTTTGCTGTAGATGTTTGTTTAACATGGCCACATAAAAATGTGTGAAAAAGCATTTTTCATTAAGTTGCTTTATCACTCCATCGTGGCTTTATAATTCATACTAAATGTGTAAAGTTCATTTGTTTTTTTTTTTTGACTTTTTTTTTTAAATTAATTTTCTCTTTCCTTTTTTCTGACTTCAATTCAGATATCTAGGCAAGTATATTAGATTCACAATAAAATTAGGAATGTGTTCATGCCTCATTATGCGTTCTGTTTTCATTACTATTAAATTTCCCTCAAGCTTTATTATGTCCAGTACTTGAAGTGGAAAAAAATAAGTGCCAGTACTCCTCTTATTCACATGTTGGCATGTGTATCGGCCGGTATCAGCAAATCATTAAGTATTATATTCTGAATTTCTACAGTGAATAAAACATACCAGGCAGGACTGGAGCTAGACTCTCAGCGCAGAGGGGGCGGAGCATTCTCGAGGGGCCCTTCTGATAAAGTCATTTTAAAATTCACAAATGTAAAATAGCTGATATATCGTATCCTGTCCTATCCATAAACATGAATTGTCACTTAGTGATTCTATTCTATCCTATTTAAATACAAAGCAGACAGTCTACAACACCACAGGCAGTGACACAGACAGGTATCGAGATGCAGTAAGCATGAAGTTAAACAACAGATACTCTAACATTCTGACTGATTTCTTCATAACCAAAATTTAAGTTGATAAAGACTAATTATGGATGTTTCAGTCACCAATTGTCCCTGCTCAGCCTGCTGTAGTTTAGTGTAGTCCATTTATGTATTCCACCATCCTCCATAGAACAAAATATATGTGCTTTTTATGGCAAGGGGTTTGGAAGCTATGCTTTGATTGATGCTGGTGCTGTTTGCTGCATATACGAGAACCCCTTGACAGTGGTGGGGGCTTGTCTCTGCTCTGCAGAAGACACAGACGTGGTCTGTGTCTGACTTTTTATTTTTTGCCACAATCAAGTACCGACAGCTTGTGAGAAGTGCTGGTGTGCAAGAAAAAGTCACAGTACACCAAAGAGTAAAATGTAGTGCTGGTACTGCGTACCGGTGAATACCGGCCCACTTCGAGCACTGATTATGTATGAATGACAAACCTCTGATTCTTTTTCTTTGTAAGTAGACAGGGGAAAGCAGCTCCCTTTTTGCATGCACAAACTTGTGTTTCCTGTATCAGGCTCGTCAGATTATCTTTTTGTGGATATCCATCACTCAGGTTTTCCCCCATGTCTGTATTTTTTAGGTGGTCAGGGCTCGACTGGAGGAGCGGGGTGTGGTGGTACGTGATGTCAAGCTAAACGGCTCGGCGGCCAGCCATGTGCTTCACCAGGACAATGGCCTTGGCTACAAAGACCTGGACCTGATCTTCGGCCTGAGTCTGACCGATGACAAAACGTTCCGGCTGGTGAAGGACGTGGTGCTGGACTGTCTGGTGGACTTCTTGCCTGAAGGGGTGTGCAGGGACCGAATTACAGCCCTCGCCCTGAAGGAGGCGTACGTCCAGAAACTGGTGAAAGTTTGCAATGAGACAGACCGTTGGAGCCTCATCTCCCTGTCCAACAACACCGGCAAGAACGTGGAACTGAAGTTTGTGGACTCCCTGCGGAGGCAGTTTGAGTTCAGTGTTGACTCCTTCCAGATCACTCTGGACTCTTTGCTGCTCTTCGACCGCTGCTCGGAGACGGCCATGTCTGAAACCTTCCACCCCACAGTGCAGGGGGAGAGCATGTACGGAGACTTTGAGGAAGCTTTGGGTCACCTTCGCTCCAGGACTATCGCCACCCGCAGCCCAGAAGAGATCCGGGGCGGCGGGCTGCTCAAGTACTGCCACCTGCTGGTGCGAGGCTTCCGGCCATCCTCGGAGGCTCAGATAAAACAGATGCAGCGCTACATGTGCTCGCGCTTCTTCATCGACTTCCCCGACATAAACGAGCAGCATAGGAAACTGGGGGCGTATCTGCAGAACCACTTTGCGGGCATGGAGCACAAGCGCTACGATTACCTGGTGACGCTGAGGCGGGTGGTGGATGAGAGCACTGTGTGTCTGATGGGCCATGAGCGCCGACAGACGCTGGCACTTATTTCCGCATTGGCGCTGCGAGTAATGGCCGAACAGAATGCTATCCCCGCTCTGTCCAACATCACCTGCTACTACCAGCCTGCTCCCTATGTCAGAGACGTCAACTTCAGCAACTACTATGTGGCACAAGTTCAGTCACCAGTGCCTACATGCAGTAACTCTTATCAGACGTGGCTGCCTTGCAGCTGAGCAATGACTTTTAGGATGTCTGGAGAGCTTTCTGGTTTATCTTTACATTGTTGTAAGTTGAGCATTTCATTTGAGTGCTGGGTTCCTCTGTAGCAATGTGGCTTTTTTGGTTTGAGGCCCAACGTGGACAAAAAGAAATAATGTATCTTTTTTTTTTTTTTTTTCCAAATCTTATATCAAAACAATTCCACTAAGTTATATTGATTAATACTGCTGTAAAAAAAATCTCATTCGAGCCATTATAATTATACCCTTTTTTCTGTTGTCATTTCATAACCAATGTGGACATGTATGGAAAAATATGAAGGGTTGATACTGTATGTGACAGAGGAACTTTGCTAGTTCTGTTTCTTGTCTGATGGATGCTTGTATTGGGTCTGAAATGTAAATACTTGGTAAGAAACCAGAAAGCTGTTTTTTTGTTCTGTCTGTGGTTTCGACTGACCTGACTAGGAGGGAAAAGGGCCAAAGAAGTACTTTCTCGTGTAGCATGACAAAGACTGTATGTGGTTCCAAGTGCCTGAAACTGACCAATGTCTTTATAGTAGTTGCTATGTAAGAATTGTTTTTGAATCTTTTTCATCCAGGTTACTGTACATTTTATATATCTAAGGTCAGGGTATTTGTTTTTAAATCATTAAAACATGTCAAAATGGAACGATGTGGCACATTGGTCTTTCTTTACATTCTGTACCGAGTTCATAGAAGTAAGACAAGGACAAATATGCTCCATATGTTTTAATATGCTCCAGTTGACTCAAATTAGTCTGGGAATTGCACTCTCTGTATCTCACTGTCTCAATTTCTGTGCCTCCAAAGATCTATCTCTGTCTATCTTTCCTTATCTTTCTAAATCACACACAAACTCCTCAGTGTGTTGTCTGTGTTCCATCAGCCAGACACTGACTGGCCTTACACAAACACTTGCTTGTTCAAGCCCTGTGCATTTTTTCCCCAAGAAACGGATTCCCCTGAGCACAAGCCCATACATTAGCCATTTCCTTCCACTTGTGCATCCGACAAGGGGTTTCCTTGGCCTCATTCAGAAAGGGGAGACTGCTGCTGCTTGTCTTGGATGAGTTGCGCTCTGAGAAGGCAGCTGAGGACCAGGTGGTGAAATGGGACTGCTGGCTTTTCAGCAAATGTAATGATGCATTCCAGCACTTTTCTTCCTGAATGATCAAAACAGTTCAGTATTTCATCCTCACTTAGACCAGCATTTCTCCTGCTATGTCATTTTATCCTAATTACTTTTGCATGGGAGATGACTTCTTGAGATTTAGTAGAGCATGAAATGGCATGTAGCTGGGACACACCTGCTTACTATTGCTTCTGATGGAGACAGAAAGTACTATGGTATAAAGCAGTGCTGGAAGACTTGAGTGAAGTGCTCACTTATTTCTTAGAAAAGTTCATTTGGAAGGAAAGCTACTGTCAGAGTGATTAAGGGGGTGAGATATAAATGCGACAAGGGAAATTTTCCTCTCTGGGCTAGCTGTCAGACTTGTCTCCAAACTGCTACAGAAACACTCTAGGAAACATAGGACACCCCTGGAGAGTTCCATTTGCATAAACACACAATAAAGTCGCATGTGAGATGGCACTTGTCTTATCTTTAACAAACCAGTGATTTCTGCGCCTGGTGGCCAGACCTCAAGAGTCATCCAGAGAACTGTGAGGAACATCTCTGGAAATGTGTAATATTAATTAACAAACTACAGCAAGTTGTAAATGTGCTGAAAGCTTAGTTGAAATCCCCATAATGATTCTAAATAAAACTTTGAAACTTTTAGCATGCTAGCAGCATGGCTTCAGGGATGGCAATGCCTGTCTGTCCACCATCCATGTCAGTTATTTCAACACTTTGATCCAGCCTGAAATATCTGTTGGATGGAGTGCCATAAAAGTTTGTACAGACATTATTACTCCCCAGAGGATGAATCCTAATGACCTTGGTGATCAGTATACTCTTCATCTAATACCACCAGCAGGTCAAAGTTTTAGTTTATCCAGTTAAATATGTCAACATCTGGATGAATTAGCACAAAAAATTGGTACAGATATTCATTCTTTTATTCTATACTTTGCTGATCCCCTGACTTTTCTTCTTGCACCACCATGAGGTTGACATTTGTGGTTTTGAGTGAAATGTCTATTGGATGGCTTTCCATGGAATTTGGTACAGACATTCATTTTCCCCTGAGGATTAATTGTAACAATTTTGGTGATCCCTTTTCTATGTAGTGCCATCATCACATCAAATCACATTTTGACTTATGAGCAAATACCTTCAAAATTAACAGCATTCCCTTTGTGTTTAGTGCTACTTTGCAAATGTTAGCATGCTAACATGCCAAACTAAACATTGCCTGTTAAATATCTGTATGTTAGCATTGTCATTGTGAGTGTGTTAGCATGCCAATGTTTGCATTCAGCTCTAATCAGCTAGCTTGACTGTAGACTGTTTAACATAACATTACAAAAAGGTAATTTATGGTGTAAAATTCAGATGCTTTGGAGGCTTGTGGTTGCACAATGAAAACCCAAACCTTAATGTAGGCTATGCCAAGGAGGTTTTTTCTGCACCAGCAGTTTTTCCATGAGTAGTTGAAGGTTTTAAAGTCATGCTCCTTAGATTTAAGGCAAGGTAGCCACACTTATGTTTTTCCTGGACAAATACCACAGATAAATCTGACACTGTGGTAAGCACTGTGGAACAGTATCAACCACAGTGCTTACCAGGTCTCACCCCGTCTTCTCCAGTCTATGTGGGTGGGCTCTTCTGGGTTCAACTCCCACCACAGTCACTGGAGCAGAAAAGGTCCCGTTATCATTTTGTCACTCCTTTCTGTGTCAGTCTGCTGTGAAGAGTAATCTCTGTATGACGTTCAGGGATGAGGTAGGTTTGCATGTCTGCTGATTAGATTATGGGGATGTCTTCTTTAGTGGTGACAGATACCACCTGGGGGATGATGGGAAGGGTCAGGACGACCGTGGAGCCAAGAGTGGTCTCCAGTGTAACAAACTGTTCATTGTTGTCAACTCTCAGCTCCTTATCTGGGTATATTGCTGCCTGGGGATATTGCAACAGAAAAACAAATTTGTCTTCAAATGAGATGCTACATGGGTGGCTGAATCTTCTGAAACAAAGATGAACACAGTGAACTTTGATGAACATGGTTGTACAAGGAAGTTAAAGGAATATATATCATGGGAGGTGGGGGTTAAGGATTATAGAAAGAAGGTCAACAAATCAAAAGACATATTTTATATCAATGTGGTGAGAACTATGCTTTCTCAATTTCAGCTGCCGCCATCCAAATTAAGTCCCATAAAAGCACCATATGTACAAGAATCCGCAATTGAGATATAATAAAAGCAAATAAAATTCTTCTATTCAAGAATGATTGAATCGGATTGATACTAATTTCAGTCTTTACAGCTGAAGAATGACGGAAGTGGTGCTGAAGTTTTTCTCATAAAGCTGTTTTACTGGACTGGGTGGCATTGCTCCATCCATCATCATGTCGTTAGCAAGCGATTCCCAGGAGCTCACAGGATTTCTATTTGTAGGATCTGTGGATATCCAGACTGGCTTCGCCATGGTGATGTTTATTTGTTGTCCTGAAATGCAAAAGGGGGCTGCCTGTGCCATACAGTGGGCAGTTAAAGTATGCTTCCACCTTGGCTTTTGGTACATTTTTCTGGGCCACAAAATGAGTTAAAAACATGTTTATTGGGGAATTTCTGTCAAAAAGAGTGAAAATCCAAGACATTTATGTGAAGGTGTAAAAATCCAATAACTAAAAATATCTGTTTTGCAAATGTATTCACTCCCTGTTTGCTCACTTGGGCTAGGTGCTCCCATTAACCAACCATGGCATGATATATGTAACTCATTCATACACAGATTTTAGGAAGTCAAAATCTGAGGTTGACAGTTTCTTGACCTTGGAAACAGCAGTTGAGATAGTAATCTCACCACAAGGTTAATTATAGCACATAATGGAGCTTTTAGTTATATCACATGATCTTCATCAGCAGATAGAGTTTCTTATTTTACAACATTTTTTTTTCCTGTATGCATGTGTGGTGTCCTGTGAATCCCTTGTGCGTGTGCATGCCATTTGAATCCAGCTCGGGAATGCCGGACTTCACCACTGACAATGCAAACTACCATACAGAGAGAAAACTAATGAGTGTAAATGCATTTAATGGCAATAACAGAATAAGTGCCACCCTTAAATAGTATCAAAATGTGGGTTTGATATAATGAAAATCTTAAGGATTATAGTGTTCAGAAAAAAATAAAATTCAGCATCTACAATTCAATGGCAACTGGGCGAACTATGTGTACTCAGGAAGATCATTTGATGTGATCAAAAGCTCCAGGACAGCTACTGAATGGACTTTATGGTGAAAACTGCTGTTTCCAAGGTCAATAATAAAATTTGAACCTCAAATTTTAAGTAATTTTCTTAGAGAATTGCTCTAATTTTACCTTTTCCTGCTATGTTAAATTGAACAATGTCCCTTGAATGTTCATTAATAGACATTTTAAGTGTATGGTCCATTCTACCACATAATACTAGAGCATAAGATGAAATATCTGTGCCAGTTATTAAGAAATTTGATTCCAATGCCTGTACTCTCAAAGTCAAATAAAATGTCATTCATGTATCACTATAAAACTACAGAAGAACCAATATAAGTCAAATATTTCTTCTCTAATTTGAATTTTGAGGTCAGTTGGAGAGAAATAAAATCTCAGAAAACTACACATAAAGGGCAGCTTAGTGATGAATCAATCAACAAAGTCAAGTAAGTCATAATTTTCCTGGACTGACACATACCATATAATTGCCTCAGTAGCTGAATTTATTTTTCCAAAACAAGCAGAACAGAAATATTCATTTATGTATCCACTGCTTTCACCACTTTATTTGAACAAATTAGTGACTAACCTATAATTTACAGACAACATCACAGACAGTGAATAGAAGCCTCGGTCTGTGTTTTCATGACAAATAAGGGCTGGAACACAGACGGCTGAGCACCAAATTCTGTTGAGTCACTCCCAGACTGAAAATAATGAACTGTATTTTTAAGAGAGAGTCCCAGGCCACTGAGGGTGTAGACTATAAACAAAAAGAGACACCGTGCGAGCGCACGACACAATTTTGGGAAAGATTTGCTGAATGGAAAGGTCACGTCTTGAAATGGCACAGAGAGGTTTTTTATATGACATGGATGATTTCATGAGCTCACAGGCCTCCACACAGCTGCTGAAGCCGATGCCAGTGCTTCATCTAAACCTAATGGTATCATACCAACATCTGCTCAGGCCAAATTCCAGCCTGCTTTCATTTGGTTTAAAGAAAGATTGGTGAAGAGGGTGGGTGGAGGGGCCTGTCTTCCCCTATCCGACCGGCTTCCTGACAGACACAGTAAACACTGGCCCTCTGAAAGGTCACACTGTTTGTCACCCTTGGGCCCCTGTGAGGAACTCTCCTCTCATAAATATTAATGGCCACTGTACCAAATGGGGCTACTGACTGTGAACAAGGGGTGTGGAGGATGGGGTGGAGGGCTGCAGGAGGCTCCTCCGCTGTGGGGCAATGGGAAAACAGAGAGGCGAACCTGGAAAAGTCTAGCCCCTGCTCCTGGCATATGGATCTTCTTAGTGACTGGAGCTCTGATCCCCTGTGGCTTCGATTGCCTGGCACTCACTTGGCTCTGAAAGTGAAATCAGCAATAGCAGTTTCACTGCACCACATCAGCTCTCCACTTGAATAACCAATGACAGCAAATTCTTTCCAAATGATTGATTTATTAACCTCCACTCCAAATCTTCAGTGCACCCGGGTGGGCTGATACTGCTCTTGCTTATCAATAGGCCTCAGACAGCTTATATCAGTGGTTCTCAAAGTGGGGTCTGGGGACCACCAGGGGTCCTTGAGGAGGTTCCAGAGGGTCGTCAGCAAAAAGGGGAATAATTTATTTTGACTATAATTCCATCCATAAGTAACACAATGACAGAATGTCTATTTTGGTCATGGGTTTCATACACTTTCTGTAATAAAACATCTAAAAGCAAAAGTCTTATCAGATGAGGGTCTGTGGTCTAATTTGTGTTAGTTTAGGGGTCCTTGACGTGAAAAAGTTTGAGAACCACTGGCTTATATAACAGTGTTATATAATGATGTGAGCAACACAGACTAGGTATACCATATCTCCTCTGCCCACTTCCCCCATGAGGTCCACTCCATATTACTCACATGCCCCTCCTCCGCAAAAAAGCCTCAACACATCTGGTTGTCTGCTGATTTTAACCACAGCAAAAACGATATGCAGGCAGCAGCCAGGATAGGCAAAAAGAAGCTTTGTTTTGGTCCAAGAAAATTATGAGCTGGAGATAGAAATTGGGAAAACTTTGGAGGGATGTTTGCTTGATTTGGATTCATTTGCAAAATATTCCCCAGATGTCCATCACTTGGCACTCTTGAGCATGAAATATGCTGTCTATGAAACTCAAAAAGAAATCCTGCAGGTAAGTGTGTATGTGTAAGATTGCATATTACATTCTTTGCTTCAAAGGATCCAGATGGTATTTGGGAGGCATACAATGTGTATGAAGCAACTCTCATAAAACTCTGAAGTCTAAAAATGTATTATTTTAAGCATACTGCATATGCCTCCTGCCTGCTAGCAGTGGGGCTCATTTTCCTCTCAATTGGATTTCCCGGAGTTACACACAGTATATCAAGCCTTGCAAAGAGAAGCAACATTTCACTGGCAGTGTTGATGTTTCCTCATGAAATACAGCTCAGCAGGCAATGGCATCAGGGCTCCATGCTGAGGAGGAGGTAGGGAGGGTTGATCGATAGCCACAAGGCAGGGGCTTCAGTCTGACTTGCTGTAAGCAGGGGGGAATGACATCTGATCTGCCCAGGTGGGGAAAGACAAGCCTGCTTCTGTCTCCATCAAAACCTCTGCAGGGTCTGGATCTGCCTGGGGAAAACGTAAATCACATCTTAACCCTTCTATCCTCATGTCAGATAAACATGAGACTGGCTATGTACTGAAGGGTAATTCTTTTATCAGTGACACTGGTGGTCCACTGCACTCGCAGTGGATTCCTACAATCCCTCAAAAGCGGGAATGAAGTCATAAATGAAAAGAGAGGAAACTCCAGTTGGTGAAGTTTAAAAAGTAAACAGCCAATTATGCAATCAATAGTGCTCCTAGAAACACACGGAAGAAATAAATGTGACATTTTCATATGCACAAAATCTGTTTTGCTACTCTCTAGGGCCAGCTGAAATATGACAACACAAAATTGATACTGACAGTTCATGAAAGCTTTTCTACTTCCATGGCTGAACAGATTTAAAAAGCACCACCTACAGACTTAATTAGCTGAAGGCTCATGGAAAAAAGCATCACGGTGTTATCTAAACAGTATGATTAATAAGTAATCTGTGGGAAGCGCAGCACAGAACTGTCAAAGCAATGGCCACTATGCACCAAACATGACTAAACAAGACTAAGAGTCTGTACAGCCATGCTAGTGGCTCTCTGAGGCTGTACATAGGCACAGTGATGGTTTGAGCTAAATGCTAATGTCAGCATGCTAGCGCACAATGTCAATGCTTACATATGCATATGTATAATAATTACCATCTGTTGATGTTGACCATCTTAGATTAGCGTTTTAGCATGCAAACATTTGCTAATTAGCACAAAACACAAAATACAGAGGCTGATGGGAATGTCATTAGTTTTGTATGTATTTATCATAAACCTAAGTACTGGATAAATTAAAATTAAAAGTTATTTTAATTACAATTAATCTGGAATTGTACCAAATTTCATGGCAATCTTCCCAATAGCTCTGGAGACATGTCACTAAATGGTCATGATCAAGTCAGGGGAACACCAAAGTCATTAGGATTCATCCTCTAGGGACCATGAATGTCTGATATGGATACTGTGATATTTCAGTATAGACCAAAGTGGTGTACCAACTGACAAACAGACTGACATTGCCATCCCTAGTCACTGTCATAGTCAATAAATCATTAATGTGTTTTGGCAAACCAAAACTAAGAGTAAACTCACATCCGAAGTGACTTTCTAAACACAGTAGTAGTAAACACAGTTTAGCTTAGGCCAGGTAGTTACTGCTGGTTAAAGCTGAACAATATCTGGCTCTTTCGCTACTAAGTGACTATGGGATGGTAGGTTTATCTCTGACTTTCAGCTATTTAAAAATAAAAATGTCGACAGGTCTGATGGAGCTCAGGATTCATCCATAAGGTCTGCTTTATTACAAACAAAAACCACTGTATAAACCTGAATCTGTGTGTAACAGCTGATCTGTGTAGATGTGTAGCAGAACACAGAACATTAATTACCGTCAGATCCTGACCGATCCGGTGTTAATGAGTTTACCGCTGCTGTGCCACATGCATAAACGCTCTTTATCATTTCAGCTGCTGTGTGGTGCTGCAGCCAGCTGTGAGACACGGCCAGCTGTGGGCAACAAACAGAACATCAGTACTGATGTTTCTTCGAAATCCCAGATAGATTCAGTGACACCTGAACGACATTATTCAGATAAGACATAAGATTCAGACATTAATCTAACATTTCAGACCTGCCTGAAACATTAATAGCTGCAGCCTATTCTGACAGACATTTCAGTAGATTGTTATAGATGTGAAATACTAGAGAAGTAAAAGAAGCAAAATACATGAAAGTTGGTTTGTGATTGTAGAGCGCTCTGTGTGTGTGGACCTCTGTTAATTAAAGACAATTTGAAGCTTTTGTGCTCTCTGCAGTTTTCATTATGGACCTAACTGTATGCTGAAATGTGGAGAAAAGCCTGAAACACTGGAAACAGCTCCACTTACTCATTCAGATGCAAAACAAGGGCAAATTGTACTCAGCTGCAAAACTTTATGGGTGTATTTGCGCTGGCATATCATTAGTGCAAAATCTTTTGTGAATAGGACCTTAAAACGGGGCAGATTGCGGGTGCAAATGCTATATAATTCACAGTGCTATTAGCGGGCGCAATCCATACTTTGTGGATTTGACCCCTAGTCATTTAATCCAATGTTAATGTAAAAATACTGATAAGTGCAGCTTTAAAGTCTGGTTAGGTTTGGATAACTTAAGATAAAGTGAACTGCATTTGTTATGATCAAACTACTGCCTGTTTCTAGTAGCTACTTTGTTATTTTGCAAATATTACAATAAATGTATTCCTTTTTTTAAATATACTCTCCCAAGGTTGGATAACATTAATCAAAAGCCTGTATTGAACGTGACAAGTTAGAGTTAGTATTTATATCACTAGGCATGAGGATGGGTTGGCAAACAAACAAGGCAGATTAGAGAATATGTGGAGGTGTAATATATATCCCTGTGCATCAGCTCCCATGACTCACACAGATTAGTTGAGTCATAATCACTGCCTTCTTGCCTACATGATTGACCTATTTACAGCTTGACAAACACAAACACATGCAAATTGTTTCTGTCCCTTACTTTTGTCCTACCCATTACTATTAATGATCAAGAATTTAAAGTAGATGTAATTGGAACATAATTTGACTGTCAAAGGAGAGTCTCAAACTAGGCTCTGCTTCAGTAGCGGATCACTATACAGTCACATTTCAGACACTGATGAGGTTACTGGTTTAGTGAACTTTGGGATAATGGTAAATGACCTCCAACATAACATAAAATACTACTAGTTCAAGGTCAAAAATGAACTTTCATGCTCTATTAAAGAATTGTTTTGGAATGTTTTCAGCCATGCTAGTTGTGTGGCTCTAGAGATGACAATGCTGGTCTGTCTTTCAGCCCTTCCATGACTATGGTCCAGATTTTGTTCAGACATTCATGGTGCCCAGAAGATGAATCCTAATGATTTTGATGATCCCCTGACTCCTCTAGCACCACTATGAGGTTGACATTTGTGGTTTTAGTGTAATGCCTCAACAACATTAGGATGGATTGCCATGAAATTTGGTACACACATCGATGTCCCCCTTGGGATGAATTGTAATCACTATGGGGATCCCTTAACTTTCCATCTTGCACCATCATCCGGTCAAATTTTTTATTTTTTCCTAATACTTTGGTTTATGACAGAACACCTGCAAAACTAACTGCATTTTCATCAGTCTCTGCTTTAATTTGTGTTTAGTGCTAATTAGCAAAAGTTAGCATAACATGCTAACCTATGATGGTGAATGTGATAATCATAATACCTGCTGTCAGTGTGATAACATTGTCACTGTGAGCATGTTAGCATGCTGACATTAGCATTTAGATCAAAGCACTGCTAAGTAAAACCTTACAAAGCTGCTAGCATGGCTGTACACTCTTAGTCTCGTTTCATAGTCAACATCAATCATCAAATTCTCAGTTGACTTCATTTTTCAGTTCCTTAAGATCCCTCGGGCTCTGTCTAATTTATATCCTACTCTATGCATTTTTGTCTACCAGCTGCTGCACTGACGAGCCAGTCCCTTAAGTTGCATTTCATCTTAAAAAGTGTGATTTATACAATAGCGATCCCTTTCATCTCCAGCCATTCCTGCCTCCCTCCTGTCCTCTCCTCTCACTCCTCCTCCACCCCTGCACATTCATCCTCTTTTGCGCCTTTCTCAGATTGATCAAATATTTGCTCTTCTTGGGCCCCAGTCTGTTTATTTTCTGGAGTGTGTTTTCAGCAGTGGTCAAGCCTGTGCGATGGTTCAACAGTGCCGTCTCAGACGGCCCAGTGTTTGGCTTAGCGGCTGGGGACAGAGGCTGGGCCGGGTCCTGGGCTCTGAGTGCGCCGGCAACATTGGCTGCTCTCCCTTGCTGGGCAAACTGGGCCTGTGAGGCTCACACACTGCGGCCATTCACTCTCCAAGTGCACACAGGATAGAGTATGGATTGTTTGGAGGCCAGTGGCAATGCCAGGAATGCTGAGCCCTAGTTCCTCTCTGGGAAAAAATGGTATTTGGTTCTCTGTCTCTCTCCTTCCCTCCCTTCCTTTGAAAAGGTTGCAGCAGTCCGATGAGAGGGATCACTAGGTGCATTAGCCAACCTGTTTCCTCTTTCCTGCAGATTCCAGCCTGGCCAGTCAGAGAGGGCCTCCCAGCCAGAGGAATCCTAAGGAGAGCCGTTGCCTTCCACATCGGTATTTCCTGACCCAGTCCCACATCCCTAGTGGCTCATTCACAGTTGAAAAAACAGAAAGCTATATAGGGATGCATGCATAAAATATCAATTTTAACTCAATGGTAATAAACATCCATTTAGAGTGGATGAATTTAATAAACCATACCAATGTTTATGTATTTAGCATTTGTATAAGAGCAGTACAGTGACATAAACAGCTGGCTTATTAGCTCAGAGCACTTCAGTTTTTGCTCCTAATCAGGGCTGTGATGATCCTTCATAAGTGTGTATTATCATTTTCATTTGGTTCAAAGAACACAGGATGGGAATGATCTTTTACGACTTAAACAGTTTTGCCATATGCAAAACCATGATTTTCGAGGCGTGTGGCCCCTGCTATCCCTGCAGATCTAATTCATCCAATCTCGACCGGAGCTGTGCATGACTGTGTGTCCACTTAACAACTCAGCTACTGCATGCCGTAAATATAATAAGAACTGAAGGGTCAGGGAGGATATGAAACATACATACATGACATATAAATCATCAGAGGAGGGGTTGTAAATTTGGAGATGTTGAAAAGCATAAATAGGTGACTAGTCATTTATTAAACACTGTGAAGACCTTCACAGGTTCAAGTGATAGTGAGTTTTTTTTAACATTCCAGGAGATTGTGCACTGATATCCCCCTCAGCTTGACAAACAACAGAGTAGAGTCAAATTTCAGCAAGTTACAAAAATACAGTGCATCCTAAACTTCTATGTGCAGGATTAACAGAACATCTCCTCACTTTCAGACTTCAATGAATGCAGGCATCAAGGGGCCAAATGGAGAAGCCAGTGGGAAAGTGGTGCAGTATCCAAACCCATTTGGTCTATCAGATTCATTTTAGGGCAGGATGAAGCTTCAGAAAAGGTGATAATATCCTGGACAACATTGTAAAATTTTTAAGGAAACAAGTATCTAACAGGCGAACACTTCACCCATTGCTCCTGGGCTGTTGTCGACCTCTTGTGAAATTCTGCTTTCTGTGTGTCTTCACATGCCAGAAGAGATCCTCAGGGTGAAATCCCATCCCTTCCTCCGACCAAGATTCTATACTGTCTTCTGAAAAAAGTTTCAGCAATACAAAATGAGCAGATAACTTCTATACATCCGTGATCTCAACACAAGCTGTCATAAGCATTTCAGCTGTACAATCACAACAAAATGTTTGCTATTTTGTCTTATTTAAATCCTAAAATCTTTCATGTAGAGCTGATTAGCCAGAGAGTGAAATGATTCCACTTGAAAGAAGGCAGCAACGGACTGATCATGCCACTTAAATTCTCTAAAATTATGAGCAGTTTTTTTTCGTAAGAAGTTTTAGCTCTGAATCATTTATCAGATGAAAACCTGCTTGACAGGAAGAAATAATTGGTGATAATTGGCTCATTGAAACCTCTGTGGGTGAAGCAAAAAATCTTTGTACTGGCAAGGTAGACATCAAACAAACAAACAACAATGATTTTTTTAAAAAAGAGAAGACAAAAAACAGACCTAGTGCTCATAATCTTGGGAGGTCAGGAGGCCCTGGCTGCCTTACCCTGATAGCTTTAGATGTGCTATGTTAGATGAGAAGCAACTTTCTTCACTACTGGTGGATTTGGTTCCACTTGGGCAGGTAACATAAATAGCATCAGTGATGTCTGGGTTTACCTGTAATCCCAGAAGTAAAGTTTGTTTCTGCTCATGTTCCTCCTCTATTATCTCTCAGTAATGGATATTGATGCTGTAAGTGGGGGATGGCTGAACTTATTTTAAAGCTGCACTAATAAATATTTTTATATCAACAATGAATGAAATGATGATGTGTAATGTGAAAGAGGACACTTGGTGATGGTAGTGATGGACCAACACAGAATTGTCATTAACTCTGCAGTTCCCCTCAGCCCTTCTGAGCACTTTAGCATCTTTCAGCTCATTGTTTTGGTTTTCTGGTATGTAACCACTGTTTTAGTTCACTCTCATTTCTTTAATCAACCTTGTTTCTAGCAAAAAAGCTCTGATTATTCCTCTATATACGACCTGCCCATTACCAAACAGTAGACAAAGTTAGCAATTAGCAGGTGGAAACTGTGGATCCAGCAGCTAAAGTCCCATTTACTTTTCTCAGGAGTTGGTGGAGACTAAAACAGACCTAAAATGAGAGTGAATATTGTACTTACATTCATTACACAACACTGTGTAACTTTTCTGTTTCCAGTTTGTTCCGCTACCCCTAAAAAAATCCAGTAATATTGCTTTAAAAGGGTAGTTCAACATTGTAGGAAATACACTTCTAACACCAGATTATTTTGCCGTATTACTTTCAGGTAATTATAATGTTCCTCAGCTTTCACTCCTCTTCTGCGTGAGAATTGTAGCGAACATCACTGGAGTCAAAGATAAGCTTGCATGAAACTTTTTGTAATGTTAATCTCAACATATATACAACATAAGAGCAATTAGCAACAACACTGTTTTGATCTTCATGTACACATGTATGTCCTTAACAACAGCCTCACAATATTCTTACTATATTCCATCTTGCGTGCTAGCTTTTTGAAGTGAGATGAAAAGATTGAAAAGACTGATATAGGATTCTCATGTCTGTATTAAGGGGACCTATTATGCTCATGTCCAGCTCTATATCTTTATTCTGGGATTGCACTATAGTAGCTTTGCATGATTCACAGTTCAAAAAACTCCTTATTTATATTATACTGGCCCTTTATGCAGCCCCTCAGTTCAGCCTCTGCCTCTAACAGGCAGTCTTAGTTCCTGTCTCTTTAAGGCCCCCCTCCAGATGAGCCCACTCTGTTCTGATTGACCAGCTTTCTGGAAGCCTGTCAAGGGGCACCCGTATCAGAGTTGTGTTAAGTTACTGCTGATGCAAACACAGATAGCAAAATCAGACTGAAACAACATTTAAATGTCATCAGGCAGAAGTTTTGAATCCACGTTGACGCCTGACATTGAAACGAAATTGAAAACGCTCATTATGATTGATGTTGACTAAATGTACTGAATAACTGACACTGAATCAATATTGATTCAACCATCATCTAAAGGGCAGTTGGCAGATATTAACATGGTATTATTAGCTTGTTCAAAATGACCTTTAAACAGTTTCAATATATTTTTACTGAAAAATATGACAGAAATCATGCTTTTAATATTCAGATTTAATTTGGAAAATGTAACACAAATACAACACTAACCAATAACAATGTTATACCATTTTTAAAGTTCCCCTCCAGACATTTATAGAGGCATACTGGACCACAATTGGCTCCAAACTAGTTGTGCTGTCACAAAGCTGCTTGTAGGCCCACCCCTGAAAACAGCTTTCTAGTGTCAAGCTCTGCACAGACATCATTCTGCACAGTGAAGCTTAAACATCCATCTGTAGGAACAACAAGAAAAACACATTTTTGAGCAGGAGGGACCCTAAGTTTGTTTTGCTGTCCTTTTGATGCCACCCTCCCACTCTGGAGCATAACGCAGCCACTTTTTTTACTGTCACTGAAGGACAGGTGGGACAGCTTCTGGTCAAATTGCCAAATGTCAGCTGATAAAGACAAGATTTAAAAAAACAAAACAATGATTAAAGTCAAAAATAAAAAGTCAGTGATAATGTACTGAACTGCTAAGTCTGTGCTTCACTTAAAGTGGCATACCTGTGTAGACGTCAGTGGCAGTTTTTTAATCAGTTTTTTTTTTTTGCATGTCATCTTCGATCTAAGTTAACTTTTTATCTGCACAGAGCCAGCTGCTGGCTTAGGCATGGAAAAATGAAAATGAGGAACACAGTTTCACCCTGTTGTCAATAGATCATGTTTGCTAGCATTTATATCCGCTCAGCTAACTATTTTCACGCCTATTTGGCCAAAAGTGCCACTCATTCCTATAATATACAGTTGTTTTTGAGTCAGATACCTTTAGCCATGATTAGGAATATGTGTATTGTATCTGCAGCCCCCAGTTTTTGATGCACAGCAAATAATTTTAAACACACCTCAGTCAACAGGTACCTTCATTGATTATTCAAATGTTCTGATACACCAGGATCCACTGACATCATTTGTATATCAGCTGACATTCTTACATTTAAAAGAAAAAGTTTGACACTTTGGAAAATATGCTCATGCGCTTTCTTGCCAAGAGTTACCACTCTCATGTCTGTACAATAAGAAGCTACCAGTTAGTTTAGCATAGCATAGACCCAGAAAGAGGGGGAAACAGCTAGCCTGGCTCTGTCAAAGGTAATAAAATCTGCCTTCGAGCACCTCTAAAGCTCGCCAATTAACATGTTTTATCTTGCTTGTTTATTTCTTGTATCTTGAACCTTAGCCATCACCTGATTCCAACTACCTAAATTTAACCTAGTAAACAGTTGACAGGGGAGGAAACTCACCAAACATGCAGTCTTGCATAATAGTTTGCCCGCATAGCTGCTTGTTTCCCTTGCCAGCCCAATTAAAATGACAGGCCAGGGAGTTAGTCAGAGTAGTTGACAGCATCTTTTCAGATCATGGAGTCTGACGTGGTGCCTCCTACCAAAGCCAAGCGAGCAATCTAAACAGATGAGAGGAAGAAAATGGTTGTCGTTGTGATGTTGCCTACGCTGAAATCCTACATGATGTTGCCTACACTGTGGTACAAATTAAATTGATCATTATTATTATTATTTACTTGGCTGTAGTGTATTTTAGCCGTCTATTTCTCCCAGCCTTATTTCTGCTCGTCTTGTAAGTGATGTGTTGGAGGCTGAAAGAATGTTCAGATGTTGCATACCACGGCAAATAATTGTTGCTCTCTGCCTGTTCAGCCTGCTCTTGGATAGTAGGCGGGTTGCTCTGGTAGCTACAGCCTCACCATCACACACACGCTCTCTCTCGACCGCACACGTGCTATGTACTGAGCTGCTTGTATAACACATTTTAGTTTACAAAACATCTTAAAATACATCTTTTAAAAAATCCCTGAAGTTTAAGTGGATTGCCGGGCTTGCGATACACTGGTGGAAACCCCTGATGTTATGCTTTTGTATTAAAAAATTACTATCTCACAATATACACTGAACATCAACATAGCCACAAAAAAACAACAAATAAAAAAATCAATAATAAAGAGTGCACATAGACTATAATGATAATCACAATGCTGGTGTAACATAAGCATTTGCTGAGGTTCATGTGTCAGCTGAATGAGAAGAGATTGAAAGAACAGAATATGCATTTGTGAGAGAGCTATTGTGTGTGGAGTGTGATCACAACATGAGAGATATGAAACCTGTGAACCCTGTTTCTCTCTGCTAACAATACTAATCAAGGCTATTAAAATAATATCACAATATTAATAAAGATATTTTCCAATCTTTACATAAAATTACTAATTTCTAATTACTAATTTAATTATAATCTATTTGGGACTCTAATTTAAACTTAAATTGTACTAAAACTTTGTAAAAACATACCAAAACGATCATGTCATCACAATCTGATTCCAATTAAAATCAACATTATTAAATATTACCCTGCCTTAATGCACATAAATACAAACATGGCTGTCAAGCCCACATAATTCCACTCCAAGTCCCTAACAGAGTGAAGTCCAGGTCAACAGTGAGTCAAAACAAAGCCCAACAAAAATAATCTTCTTCCAAGACAAGCTTCAACTATTATTTAACCAGCATCAATTCACTACTATATTTTATATCTTATAAAACACTCAGGACAATACACACATTTAAAGGGTCGGGAAATCAATAGTTTAATCTATTCTTAAGTACTGTTGTGGGAAATAATACTGATATCTGATCAAATATCTGAAAAAATCTGAAATCTGATATCTGAAAAAATAAAAATTACGTGATCATACACAGCATAACATTAGACAACAGTATCATAACAATGGCCACTGAGCAACATCTAGCTTTGCCTCTGCCACACAGGCACTGGTATTCCGATCATTCACACAAGTAACTAGTATAGTAACGTTACACACATACATATACAGACACTGTATTTCTCTCTGTAGCCCCTTTTACACAGCCTGTTCAAGGCAGGAATGCTACACTTTTATTCCACCTCGCTGTTCTGTAGGAACAAGGTACGGACAAGGAGTGGGGGGCGGGGGGCAGAGTTGCTCTGCCAATAAGCTGGCTATGGAGGTAGTCAGAGCTGGATCAACTGTGTGTATAAAAGGGGCAGTTGGCACGGCGAAGGCAAAGGCGGCTTTACATCTTCTTTACAGCTATAACTCAGGATCTCTCTCTACCTCTCTTTTCTCTGACCTCCTTGCTTTAACTGTTAAGACATGATAATGTTACCCTCAGTAGTTCTAGGGGTGTTTCTACTAACCTTTTGTTCATTTTACAGTCTCTCAAACCACACAATTCACAGATTATTATGATTTTGTTTACTTCCTAAAGTCACCTTCAGGGAAAACTAGCTGGTGCCATGTTTAAGATAACGTTATCTTACCTCCACATTAAATCAGCAAGGTTAACATTAGCTACTACTAGTGTTAAAAGGTGTAAAGAAAAGTAAATAAGTTAGCAATGTTAGCTAACACTAATGCTAACACTGAAGTGCCAAAGACTTGATATGGACACCCTGTTTAAACCTGCAGTGCAGAACTCTCCCCCTTCTTAACAAAATTAGCACAAAACACTATTTTTCACAGAATCAGCTAATATAAAAGTAATAAAAATGTACTCTTTCTCTTGGAAGCAGCAGCATTAAATGGTCTCACTCAGTTCTCTACTTTAAAAAATGCACGTACAGCATATTAAGACAATATTGATTTAATGCTGGCTTTTCAATCATGAAATGTAACCATAATACAATGTTGATTCAATGACATCTTTTCAACATTAAAACTATTTAAAGGTTGATCCACCATGAATTTTTAACCTTAACCAAAAATCAACCTTTGTGACCATAACTCAATGTTGAATGAACAACTTTTGCTATCTGGGAACCAAACATATCCTGCCTTACTGCTTCATATTAAAAGCTTTTAAATGACTAAATAACTAATAAAGACTTTTATTGTGAAGAATTTACAGGAAATGAAACATGTTCCTCACCGAATTAACAGAACTTCGTTAGTGGCGCTAAAAACTGGTCAAAACAACAACATATAGAGATATTTGGAGCTATTTGTTCAGTAAGTCAGTTAGAAAAAATCCAGGGAAGAATAGTACAAGCAGAAACAGCCACAGTGATGATGATGTTTGATGAAGAGCTGCAGATGACCAGCACACCTCCAACAGGTAAACTACTTTACTACTTACTTCACTACTTTACTTTGCCCTACTGTGTAATGGAAAAACACTCACAGCGTACCAGCTCGACTTGAGTCATGGCTTGATGTGACTAGACCCAAAACAATGGGAAAATGCCATAATGTTAGCAGAGTGGAGCAGTGAACTCTCGCTCTGTGTGTGGAGCAGACGACCATATAAAGAAATCAGTCACGAGCTGATGTCGGCT
The DNA here is from genome assembly GCA_038419695.1 of Scomberomorus guttatus. Lineage (NCBI taxonomy): Eukaryota > Metazoa > Chordata > Actinopteri > Scombriformes > Scombridae > Scomberomorus > Scomberomorus guttatus. The sequence continues at coordinate 24,209,191 of CM076461.1, forward strand.
TGGGCTGAAAGTAGAAAAAAATGTTGGAAACCGAGCATTCAGAGCGGTCTGAAGCCAGTGCTTTTTGCTCACAGGGATTACTTCTACATATGTTTACCTCATTATTGGACACTTGGCTACATTTAATATGAACATTCAACATTGTTACGTTATATATATGACTGAAAATAAGTAAAAGCATAATAGGTCCCCTCTAAGTACAGAGCTGGAGTCGGGACGTGTTTTACTAAGCTTAGCATAAGACTGTTGGTAACAGTTAGCCCGGCTCTGTCTAAACAGAAAATATGCCTACCACCAACCCTAAAGTTGTTTTTGGTTGGAATTATTTCTCAACAAACAACAACTATCCATTCGCCCTGTATTTCTGTGCATCTACACCAATAGCATGGGTTGCCAGATATGGTTGGTGGCCACTGGTTTTGGTTTTGGTCTCTGTACAGGCAGGATGCTACTAAACCTAGCTACCTCACTTTGATGACAAGACTTCTGGCCAGGGTGCTGAGCAGAGTTGTTGCATCCAGCTGTTGTTAACCAAGAAATAGCACATTACAACCCACTAAAAATAGTTTTTACCTTTCTGTATCAGTTAAAAGAGGGACAATGTGTTAATCAGTAGCGAGCTACAGCCTTTATGCTAAACTACACTGATTCCAGTTCTGCACTAAGCACACAATGAAGTATTTTTGTGGCCCAATTGGGCTTGTAAACTGTCACAATTCGCTATGCTAATCTAGATATGTAATAATCTAATCTAGGCAAAACTATCCTGTAAAAAACAAAACTACTGAATTTCATCCTGACACATCCCATCACATGTCAAACAAAGTCTATCTGACAGTTAACTGGAGTGTTTTGCACTAATTTTTCTATAAATGTGCTCCTTTCTGAATAAACCTGTTCACAAACTAGCCCTGAAGTAACTAAATGTAGGAAGCAAGCTACATTTTCTGCGTATGGTCACAGAAGAAAGATAGGTCTTGTGTTCTAGCTCTAAACACTGAATTTCACAGTATGGAGTCTTTCCACTGTGATATAAAATGCACACAGTTTGCTCAGAAACGCTGTCATTATACTCATAAGTGATAGTTAGCAAAGTTGGATGAGACATTCACATGCCAGGAGAGAGAAGGAGAAGAACATTCTTCCATGAGTTTGGCTTTAAGAAAAAATGGATTGTGTCATCATTTGAATGAAGATACACTTTAAAATCTCCATAGATCACTCATTGGTAAAATTACACTGTTTCTTGTCAAATTATAAGATATATATGTATAAAAAGTATGTTCTGTTAGTCAGAAAGAAGAGAGTTTTTTGCGTCACACATACGAAAGAACATATTTCAGGATTAGGGTGATTATGGCCAACCGTGTATTATTCTATGTGAATTAATGTATACCTATGCTTTACTTATGGCCAACCAATGTCCTAAATGAAAGGAAAGGGAGGATAAACACTCTTGAATCAGGCCTTTGGTTCACCGCTCCATTTCACGACCTCCACGCCCTCCACCGCCACCACTCCATCCATCTTCTCCACCGTTCAAAGCTTGACCCTCTTACAGACTGCCCACATCACAGCTGACATCCTTTTCCCCCATGGTGACGTGAGCAATGTTTATTTTCTCTTAGAAAACTTTAATTAGTTGCTATCTTCTAACCTCAAGTGTGTCCCACCTAGAGGGCAAATCAGGCTGCTGCTGTCCGGAAACATCCAAAGCTCTCAGGATTTTCTCTCAGGAAGACTAGCCAACAATAACTGTCCTCCTGCAGACAAGAATATTAAAGAAAGCGCCAACCATTACACTGTTTTATATATCATCACTGAATTCCAGGGGTTATTTTGTGATGATGTCTTTTATTTTACTTTTCTGCTTTCCCCACTTTGATTCATTATGGTTCATATACTTCTATTTCAGTTTGTGATTTCCTACATGTTTCCAAAATTACTTCTTTCCTGTGTAATGGCTGCACAATGCATTCTGGTCCACTGAAACTGCTGCTGCTGGAAAAATTGGTATGCCTTTCTCCCTTGATGATGGTTGAACTCTATGAAAAACTTAAGAAGAAAAACAGTGACAGAAAGTAATTAGGTACATGTACTCAAGTACTCTGCTTAAGTACAATTTTGAGGTATTTGTACTTTACCTGTGTATTTCCATTTTCTGCTTCTTTATACTTATACTCTACTACACTTACTTCACAGTAAGTTAATTTTGTTGAAGAATAATTTTCGTCATAGATATAAAAATATCACTGATGCAAAATAATTAAATAAAAACTAATTTAATGACGACAAAACTATGAAAAAATAAAAACGAATAAAAACGAAATGGAACTGTTAGGGAGAGACGAGTTGGGAAGAGATCAGACATATTGATACATTTCACATTTGATGTCAAGGAAAACAAGACCCTTTGTAAACCATGTGGAGCAACAATCACCGATAAAACACAATAAACTTGAAGCGATATTTGCAGACAAGTCATCCCGAAATTAAGCACACTTTGTGTGTTTTTCTTAGAGCTAAGATTATTTTATCAGCTAACCTGAGCTGCTGTGTTTTCGCTAAACTTCTAATACAATACAAGTCAAAAGGAAACCACTGCTGTCCTGTACTGATGTACTGATGATTGTAAATTAAAAGATTGATTGACACAGTAAAGATAAGACGTGAAAAATTTCACTGTCCTCAAATTGAAACAAATATGTAACAAACAGAAGAGTGCACATCTGAAGAAATGTTTACACTGAGCTTTCAGTACCACACCGAGCAAAAAAACATAATGTTAAACTTAATGTTCATGTTAACTTTATGTTACTGTTAGTTAATGTTAGACATATGAGAAAGGAGCAGAAATGTAGTATGGAGACAACTTGCAGCTGTGTGTGCACATGTGTATGAGTGAGAGAGGGGAGGTTAGGCGGTGAGAGAGAAAAATCAGAACTTGTTTTTTTTTCCCCGCTTTTTTCAACCTCACAGATAGAGAAGCGCTCCGATGACAAAGATGGGCCACTGAGTGCAAATAAAGCTAGTGCATCCCTGCAGAATATTTCAACAGCTCTTCTAAGTGCTTCTAAGTACAAAAGTGACTCTAAAGAACAACATACCAAGGAGGAGGGCATAGCAAAATGGACTGGGTGCACAGGATTACTGGTCACCAGGGCTGCTGCTGGCTATTTGAGTGGTTTAAGCGTAATTCACTTTGTGGAGCCCCCCCACCCACCCAAAAGAAAATCACACAGATGTTTGGAAGTGCAATCATCTTTTATTTTCATTATCAATGCTACAAATAAGAAAACCAGAACTATACAATAACAGTATATATAACATGATGGAACTGAATATAGGGGAACAGGGAAAAAACCTTAATAATAATAATAAAATAACAATAAAATAAAAATAAATAAGTAAATAAAATAACAATAAATATTGTGTTACCATTATTGTTAAAATAACTAAATAAATAACTAAATATAAATAAATACAAATACGAGAAACTGAACTGTACAATTAGTCACATATAACAGAAGAAAAGTCACAAAACTTTACAAACTTTGCAAAGACACTAGCCTATATATTACACTACAGAACTATAGGACAGGCACACAAACCACACACAAGTATTTGAAAGTGCAATCGGCTTCAATAAAATAAACCAAAGAAATATATTTTCATTATCAATGTAATTTTGTGACAAGTAATTTTGGGGACACTGTAGTGTGTGTCCCCAAAAGAGTGAAGTTATTGAATATTTTAGTAGTAGTAGAATATTTTATAGTTGTTTGATTCACTGAGGTGTAAAAACATTGATAATAGCTGATTTTAGTAAAATGTTAAATGCAAGAATTTTACTTGTAAAAGAGTATTGCTATTTTAAAAAGATTAAAAAGATATGTGTACTTCTTCCATTACTGGAAAGAACCGATTCACCTTTGTCTCTGAGAGAAGAAGACCTTTCTGGAAATTCTCAACGTGACATCAAGTTGGCTATTTGACCAACAAAATGCAGGTACACAGCTAGCTTTTTTCTGGGTGGTTTCCTTTAAACAACAAAAGATAACCATTGCTCAAGGAAGACTGCTGCCTGTTTACTTTGCAAGAAAAAAGAACAGTACATAAACTGTTTGCACAGCTATCTAGAGTACAGCCTCAGCTAAAAACAACACTGTATAAAATCATAATAGATGCAAAGTTTCACAACACTCTGTACTTTGTCGAGCTTGCACAGTGGCACAAACGGCAGGTCCTTGGCAGGAAGTAGACTGGAGGGTTAAGTAAGGGTGGCGGCTGGCGCTGCTACTGATTTCCATGGGTTTGGATGAAAACTAACTGGCTTTTTATAGCACAGTGGCCGGGCGGGGTCACAGGGTATGTGTGGCTCACAGCATTCACTGTGTGGGAGTGTGGCACTCATTCAGATGTAGCCGAAAGAGAGACACTGAGAGAGAAAAAGAGACAGAGAGGTGGTGGTGATGGGAAGGAAAGAAAGCCAAGACTGAGATTGAGAATCAACAAAGAAAAGAATGCTAATGCATGAGGCATTTTAGCTGAAGCTCCCCAGAGATCCCCTCTCTGTTATTTTGGAAAGGTGTCATAAGCAATAGAAAAGAGAAGTGCCGATGGGAGTTTAGTAAATGGACAGAGAGCAGACAGAGAGCTGCCAAGCCGTGACAAGCCAGGCCACTCCTACATCACAGCCTCAGGAAATACCCCAGTCTCAGTCCCAGATCCTCAATCACCCAGCTTGTGTTTTTCATGTGTATATGTGCACATCTACATGTACATGTGTGCATGTTTATTATCCTCAGGCAGGTCAAACAACTAGATGATTTACACTGGAGCAAAGTTTGGTTTGCAGCACTGCAAGCAAGTCTGTTTTTTCCCATGCCAATATCAGCAATATCACAGATGACAGAGAGCTTTGAAGGATAGAGGGCTGTACGGCCAAACACAAGTTAACACATGAGCCCTTCTGTGTCATACCAGGGATTCCTCTCGGCTCAGCAGCTGGATGAGGAGGACCAGAGCACCAGGCAGGCCCTTTCATCCAGGGACATATAAAAACCCTGGGTCATATTATTTCAGCCCATAGCTGTGTTGCAAAGTTGAAAGGGAATAAATGAGGCCTTCATCAATCCTGGTTGGATTGTGTGAAACTATTGAAGAGATTAAAGGATTCTTAAAGTTTATTAAAACTTGGGTCTTATTATGATGAAGGGAAACATCAAGATGGCTGCTCCCATCCCCCGCTGTTTGTTTGAGTTTTAAAAACTTTAATGTTTGTTATTTCTGTGATCATCTGTATTTACTGATCTTGAGGATCCTTGGCCTTGACAAAAAGAACTTTTAGCGCATACATAGCTCGAGATCCTACTTACTTATACTGCGGAAATTAACCATTGTTGAGTGCTGCTGGCTCGCAACAACTTGGACAACAGATTCCGACTATTATCCTGAGGACAATCCAAGGGAGCTTCATCCCTTTCACTGAGGGACTAAACAAGACCAGCACCACTGGAGCAGAAGACTAAAAGTGGGCCCAGTTTTGGGGTTTGTTTGCTGCTGTAACCAGACATGCCTCCACATAGTTCCAAATATCACCATATGTAGTTGGGGGCGGCCGTGGCTCAGGAGCTCAGGAGGTAGAGAGATTGTCCATTTATCGGAAGATTGGCGGTTCGATCCCCGGCTCCTCAAGTCCGCATGTCAAAGTGTCCTTGGGAAAGATACTGAACCAACTTGCTCCCGGTGTCTGTGCCAGCAGTTTGTGAATGTGTGTGTATGATTAGACTCCTCCTGATGAGCAGGTTGGCACCTTGCTGCTATCAGTGTATGAATATGTGTGTGAATGTTGACATGTATTTTAAAAGTGCTTTAAGTGGCTGGAAGACTAGAAATATATATAAATTATATAAATTTGCCATTTACCATTGTGTCAACAGGTTTTTAGTGCCACTACCAAAGCTCCGCTAATTTGATTTGATTTCTTGTAAATTCTTCACAATGAAAGTCTCCTGTTATTTAGTCATTTAAAAGCTTTTAATTTGAAGCAGTAAAGCAGGAAATGTTGGGTTTGCATCAGCTGTAACTTAACACAACTCTGATATGGCTGCCCCTCGGCAGGTTTCCAGAAAGCTGGCCAATCAGAACAGAGTGGGCTCATTGGGAGGGCGGCCTTAAAGAGTCACGAGCTAAGACTGCCTGTTAAGAGAAAGAGGCTGAACTGACATCCTGAATGAACAGGATTTTCCGCCACTTTCTGGACTCCTGCAGCCTGTGGAAAGTGTACCGAACGCACCGTTTAAGGATAAAAAAGCGACAGCGCTGGTTCGAGCCAAGTTACACACAGCTGAGGGTCATCCTGCCCATGGAGGTGTTAAAGTATCCCATCACCTCACTGTTTCCCCACAGAATCGGCGCACCTCTGCATATTCTGGCAGAAAACATATCCTACACTGTATTAAACCATACCCAAAAATGACTTACAGCGAAACCTGACCTCTCTAATACTACCCCAAATACCCCAGTACCAACAAAGAATCAGCTGACCCACCTCACCTCCCCTGCCTCGCACAACAATATAAGCCCAAGCCCTATATATAGCCCTTTAAAAATATCAACACTAATTAGGCCCAGATCTGGCAACCTAAGAATCAACAATGCTAATCCACACAATCTAAGACTATCAAACCAGCCGGGCAGGAGTCTAATGTACAACCTGTTAAATGTGCCTTATTTAGTATAAGGTCACTATCAGGCAAAACCTTCATATTAAATGACTCTCTAGGGTCTCTCCTCTCCTAGGGTCAGTGGTTGTGGAGGAGGTCTGGCTGTAGTCTTCAGAGATAAATTTAAGAGCAGCCCTATTGCTGTCGGTGATCTATCCAGTTTTGAGGTTCTAATGTTTAAAATAAATTGTGCCTCTCCCATACTCTGCCTTCTCATCTATCGTCCATCAAAAATAAATCCAGTGTTTTTAACACACTTTCAGAACTTCTATCTTCCATTGATTATGATAAATTCATTATTGTTGGTGACTTTAATTCCTATAATAATGATACTTCAAATCATACCTCTAAAGCATTTTTAAATATCACTAAATCTTAAAACCTGGTTCAACACATTAAGGGCCCAACTCACAACCGTGGCCACACATTAGATTTAGACTGCAGCTAAATGTAAATAATCTCTCCGTCAGAGACTTTTAGTGTTGGATTATACTTGCATCTTGTTTGACACTGTGGTTCAGACTGTGGAGACAAATTGAAAAAAAGAAGGTGCATTTTTGTGTTATTAATAAGCACACAGCAGGATCATTCATTCCCCTTTTTAATAGTGCCACGGACAATCTGACATATTATTCAGATACAAATAACCTCACAAATGCTTTTCACAAGCTGTGCCTATCCACCCTGGACAAGGTTGCACCGCTAAAAACCCAGCTAAAATCAACAATAAGAGCGACCCCCTGGATAAACAAAGACATTCAGACTCTTAAAAGAACACGCAAAACAGCAGAAAGAAAGTGGCAATCATGTAAATTACAAGTGCACTATCGATCATTAAAAGATTTATTATGTTATAATAACAAAGCGAAGGAGGCTCGAGGCCAATACCTTTCACAGCTAAACTCTGCTGATCAGCATGAAACTTGCCAATCCCCCACAACGCCTGCAACCGCCTCATCTCCAGCAGAGTGTGAAAAGTTCCTTACTTTCTCAGTTAATAAGATAAATAACATTAGAGCACATATAACTCCTCCTGCAACATCTGTGAATATTCTTGGCCCCTATCTGGAATTATTGAATTGTTTTATTCCCATGTCACTACAGGATCTTCTCAACACTGCGTCACATATGGGCATGTCATCATGCCCGCTTGACCCTCTCCCTGCTAAACTTTTGAAAGAGATAATGGACACCATCAGCCCTCATCTGCTCACTATTATAAACAGTTCCCTTTCCTCTGGATGTGTGCCTGACCTCTTTAAGATGGCATGTGTTCAACCACTTCTGAAAGGGCCCACATTGGATCCGACTGACATATAAAACTTTAGTTGTCATTTATTTAAAAAATATTAGAGGAAGCAGTTTTGACGTAATTTCTAGAGGCACAAAGGAACATCTTTGATCTTGATTCGACACCAAAGAGTACAAAATTCTTATTGTGAGACTGAGGAAATGGGCAGGAATCACTGGAGTTGCATTGGAGTGGTTCTTCTCTTACCTGGAAAACAGGACATTTTTTGTTTTTTGTTTACATGGATATCTGATTTTTTAAATTTTTATTCTGTAGACCTTTTTAATCTGGAAAGCACTTTGTGCTTAAGCTTGAAAAGTGCTATATAAATAAAATTATTATCATTATTATTATTATACTCACCAAATTAATTACTTAGAACTGTGAACAGGGCAACAATGCTACAAAGAAGGTATATGGGTAAAGAAACATGAGCAGACAGGTTGTAAACAAGCCAACAGTGTAGCCAGATTATCTAAACCATTTTATTTGGAGGTAAAACTCAAAGATAAAACATCTGAAATGGTATTGTACAGAAAAACTGTGCGCGCACAACAACAACAAGTAGGTGAAGTTGAACTAGGAAGTTAGAAGTTGGATGCTTACAACAGACAATTTGGGTAATAATTCTACCGTTCAGCTTCTCTAATCTAGGGGCTTTTTAAAAATCTGTATGATCATATAAATGTTTCTCATCTTATTTTTAGCATTGCCATGTTCTAAAAAGAGGACAATCTTATTATTTCTGTTTAAGTTGTGTTAAACAGGAATTATCCTTCAAAATGACAAAGCTTTCTCACTCTGGAACACCTCTAACTCATTACATGATGAACTCAAAATGCTGAGTCACTCATCCACACCGGGCCTCGGTTCAGCTGTAGGCTATGTGAATTTATTTTCACTATCTGCTGTGTAGGATTGATTCTCTTGAACTGTTTTCGATGAAGTGGGACCTGTATAAGTGAACACACATGGAAACAGGCATGCTCAAGTTGAAGCGCCTTTGAACTGACAACTGACAAAATACTGTCTGTATATGGCTCTAAAATAAAATCATGTTTCATTCTCTTGGCAAAGGAATAAACACTTTTTCATATCTAAACTCTGGCTAGCTCCTCCATGAAGTTGCATGTTGTCAGTCAGCTCGTCTGTCAGTCAGTCAGTCAGTCATGTCCAGGCAAACCACTGAAAAAGAGCCCTGTCCTGCTTTTACCCTCCACAGGCACAGCTAGATCATACAGCACTCTTAGTGGGAAGGCTTGTCTACATTATTGGGTACTATAATGACAAAAACAAGGCAGTGACTTGGGAGCAGATCACAGCTCTAGGGTTTCCACTAGTGGCTGCCTACTGTGTTTCAGTTCCCAGGCTTCTACATTGTCCCTCTCAGTCAAACAAGCTCCTTTATGGCACTGTGGCTCACAGAACGCCACCAAACACAATACCACCCGCCAAGCGGATACAGTGACAAAACAAGGTGTAAGCCCACCCGGGTCCAGGGTGAAGAGTAACGGTAACTCAGCATGCTTAGCTTTAGTGCCAAAGAGGAGGCTCAGATCAGGCCAGGACAGGCTGGATTTGTTTGTGAATGGGCCATTTAGCTGGAATTTTTTGTGGAATTTAAGCATGTTGATACTGGCACATTCTTTGGCACTCTGTAGAGTACAGGTTACAAATATAGACAGCAGAAAACCAGTTTGAGTGGTTTAAGTGTTCCACTCAATTGCCCATGTTCAAAAGGAACCTTTTAATTTCGAGTAACATGCAATCAAAATGAGGCAAACTTCCCATGATTTTCAAGAAAACTGACAAGTTAGGATTCATGCAATTTGAGGTTTTGAAGTTCAGTGTAGATATTAATGTTCAGTGCCTTTAACAAGTCTTTTTTTGCAGTGGAAAACATCAGGAAGGTTCCTGGGTTTTACACCTGTGATATTGCAGGTGCACCTCAACCATCAAACCCACTGGGACTGAATTATTTAATTCCCTCCTTGCATCTTGAGAGGATATGGACTTTTTTATTGTCAACAAATCCCATTAAAATATTAAAATCCAATAATGTGTTTGTCTGTCTCTCAATAGTTTGCAATACCCCTATCCTGTTCATGCAGAAGCCCATTGGTTCCCATTATATGATGTAAATCTTTAAAAACAGGTCACAAATATATACAGTAGTTGCATTTTTTTTAATAAAAGGCTCAATAAACAGCTGGGCACTGTAGTTTTTAGCAGACGTTACTCAAACAGGAGTGAATAGTGCATTTCTTGGGGACTATTTTCAACTGCAGATTAATACGCATCTGGTGCTCTAGTGAGTATTTCCTGCAGCAGGACAGTGTATGTGGGACTGACTCAAAATAAACTACAATGTGTGTTTTCATAGTCATGAAGGAACATGTCATCCAGTGCCACAGTTTGGCTCATTGATGTGTTTTTCATAGTTTTGGACAACAATGGAGCTCTGTGACAGATGAATAGCATATATTGAGTGTTGCACACAGACAATACTTATTGGTGGAATCGGTGTGTAGCTGGTTTTGGTCTTGGTCTATGGGATTTGTTGACAATAAGAAAAATGTATTCTTGCTGGACTCTGTTCAACTGGACTAAATAGCCTTTTGTACAGATTTGTACTCTGTGTACTTCACACAGCAAAGGAAACTGATGACGCAGTGATTAACACGCTTATTCAACCATTCCTTTTGGTTTATTTTTCAGTACCAAATGCTATTGAACTTGGCTCTTTTAAAAAGAATAAGCCAAACATTGAAGCAGCATTACAAATGGGACTGGAGCCTGAAGTGAAGGAGCTTTCATCTCTAACAAATGATACCTATGATTATTGTTGCTCTTTTAAGGATGTTAGTTGGAGGACCCTACAGCACCGGAGATGAAGTCCTCATTTGTCCTCTAAAAGTGACAAATATTAATTTCTCTAAAGATATACAAGGAGAATATTCATTTTTATTTATATAGCACTTTTTCAAACAATAAAATGAAAGTAACAGAGTTAAAAAGGGTTAAAGACCTATAGAATAATTCTTATTAAAATAATAAAAAATAATGAATAGCTTCCATAGATGTACCTCATCAATTTAGTATTGCAGGTATATAAAGCTGGAGGACAAAGTTAGTGCAGCAAAGGCCCAGAGATCATGACTTTTAGACACTAGTACAGGTCAAGTTGGATCCTACATGTCCCATAACCAATAGTAACATTTTGTTAGATTTTCCCTTCCTGGTAAATTGCAACATTATTCAATCGCGCCTCCAGTTTGTAACATAGTCTTTCTGTCATAAACTTGTAGTTTGAAAAGATTACTGGCCGCTGTACTTGATCTGAAAAGTCAAGTAAGAAGAGCTGAAGCTAATATGAGGCTTCAGCAGTCTAACTCTTCCAAAGTTACAGCCTTTTGTGCAAAATACCCTCTTTGTTACTGTCCCCCAACTGCAGCTTAGCAAGAAAACAGTCAGTGGAAAGCCAAAGAGGGAATTTTATACTAAAAAGACGATAACTTTGGAAGATAGATTTGATTTAACTGACTGCCTCACTGCCTCATATTAGCTTCAGCTGAACCTTAGAATGCATTTTTACACAAAATTTTGTTCGATATTTCTTCCATGGGAACCATATTATGATGGTATTTCTTCATGGCCAGTGTGGACTGACAGATCAATTACAGGGACCGATTTGTCTTTCAATCTACAGAGGGCCATTGTTTTAAGACTTTAACTTTTAAAAAATGAACCTGTCCTATAAAACATGGATACACTGAAGGCTTCTTGAGGTGAGGACGAACAATGGTGTGTTTGAAAGTAGCAGGGAAAATCTCTGCGGACCGTGAGCAGATATTAATAACAAAAAAGGACAGGATTAATGAAGAGTGAACATATTTACTTTAATTTTATTTATTCCAATGTATTGGAGCCTCTTAAATGAGATGTTATTTTTCACCAGTTTCTCATAAGAATCCATATATGTCTCGCTGATGAGTACAGAAATTTGGATTTATACTGAAGACAACATCAAACGGTTTTAAATGGAGCAGAGTGGAAGATTTTGAAAACTGAGTGACCTTCCTACATTTTCTGTTTCCATGTCCTCCTCCCACTGAACAGAGCTGCTGTGGATGCGGTCTACCGGAGAAGATCCAAGAAGAGGGCTCGAATGGAAAGAACAGGTGAGCCATCCGTCTCCGAGATTCACCATGGCAATACTTGAAAAAGACAATTAGACCGCTTAAACAATGAGCCCTTTGTAACACTGCCTCCGTTTCTTCCTGGCGCTTTTTTTTTTCCAAACACATTTTGGACTCCATGTGAAATAACAGCAGACGTCAGAGCGGAGAGGTGTTTCCGTGTGGCACCACGGCAGGCGAAGAGAGTGGATAACGCATGTCTGAAATCATTGAAAGAAGTATCACAGTATGGGTTTTCATCATCCTGCTGTAAGTGACTGGACTCTCTTTGTACTGTGTGAGTGTAGTTCACCTTTCTGGCCTCCTTGCAGACTTTTACACGTTTGAGAATATAGACTGATGGAAATGTTTTGAAGTATGGATCACTGGTGAGTTCAGAGTAAAAGAAGAAGTATTTAAACTGCAGACATACAGTACCTGGGAAGGATTCTTTTAGTGGGCAAGTGGTTTCTGTGTAAAGCAGATGAAATTCAGGGAACTTTAGAAGGGGAGAAAAGCCAGCTGACATTAGTATGTTTGGAAAAATGTTCAGCACAATCAAGTACAGACCTTTAGGCAGTAATGTGATTACATTCCAGAGACTTAGGGGCTTTAATCGTGGAAAATGTCAATAGATCTTGGGGGAAAGTACCACGCCGTCATTTAGCTGGATGGGTTGTCATTGAAGCTTTTGCATGGAGAAGGTGCTTGGCCTGTATACAGTGCGTGCTGGAGCTGCATGGCATCAGGTACCACAATACAGTACAGTAGGCCTCTTTATAAAATCTCAATCACCCCCTCCCCTGTTGTTCGTAAGCCTCATGATATAAGTAGCTTCCAGTTAAGAGTTCAAGCAAACATTGGGCGCTATTGTGGAGGAGAGAATTTTGTCAACGTGCACTTTTTGTGCCTCCCTGCCAGGCTGACAGCTCCCCTGAATTCCCAGCACTCACCGGGAGGGAGATGTTATAATGGCCATGTGGGACAATTTTATATGAAACACTTCTTTGCCTTCCAGGCCCATGGCTGTTAAATCCCCCTTCATGCCCAATCCCACCAGCGGTGCTCTAAGCTCCCTACTGGGGTCAGGGACTGAGGGTCGGAAGGCTCTGGGGGAAAACAAGGACTGGAGCTCTGCTATAGAAACGAAGGGGAGGGATATACAGCTGTGGATCCAGCTGTATATCTTCCCTTTTTTTCTTTTCAAAGTGTTTACAGTGCACGTGCCATGAGTGGGACAAGTTGTAGAGGGCCTGAGGGGCAAAGTGAAAGCTGCAATTACCCACTGCCTTTAGGTAATAGTGCTTAATAGTCACTTTATCTGAAGTTTAATTTAAAGTGTTGAGTGAGCACGTTCTTCATGCTGAGACGTGCGTTTGAAGTGTACATTAGAAACATAATTCCCCTCATTTTGCACTTAGAAGTTGCATGCTGCTTAATATGTGAAACAATAACCAGTTTGTTGTAACTTTCATTAACATCATAAGAGCCTTTGGTGTTTTTTGGTGGAGCTTAATAATCTGTCTTTAGAGTGATAATGGCTGATTAACACCCTAATCTACGTTTCATGGCTAAATTTGCCAAGGGATCTTTTTTCTCATTAGGAGCAAACCTTCAGTAAATTCCACGCTGTGACCTGTGTACTTGCATTCCCAGTGAGAACAAAGCGCTTTAGGACATTTTATCATTACTGCTGCTTATCTTCTCGCCTTGCAGCCAGACTTTTGGGAGGTAGTGTTTACACTGGAAAATGGTTTCTTGCTATGATCGCTTAACCTAACAAGAGGTTTAAACTGGCCTTCCCCAAGTCATAAAAACAGCACAGTACAGTGAAAAAGATCTTTTGACAGAGCTGCTAATCCAAACTGCCGCAGAGGTTGACTCAATCAAGGAAAATGTGTGTGTGTTTGTCATCAGGGTTAATGCTGACACACACAGTTTGCAGCACAGGGTAATCTGACATAAGTGGGAGGGACATTTGCTGTCAGCAAAAAACATAAATGAGTCTTCATGCTTTGGTGCAAGACAAGTGACTTAAAGGGTATTATTTTAGCATTGGTCGCTGTATATTCTTTGGCATAATTTAGGATAGCAAGTAGTTGGAAATAAAACATTCATTTTCTGCATTTAAAGGAATAGTTTGATATTTTGAGAAATATTTTTATGTGCTTTCTTGCCAAGAGTTAGATGAGAAGACTGATACCACTCTAAACTGTATGATAAATATGTTGCTTCCCAGGTTAGCTTGGTTTAGCTTAAAGACTGGAAACAGGAGTATCCTGATAGTGTGAAGGTAAGAAAATCGGCACCTCTAAAGCTCCCTAATTAACACGTTAACTCGTTAAGTTATTTTCTGGAGTCCTCAATTGCAAACAAATTATATTAAACTAATTTCCCTCACAATAATTAAAAGCGACACCAACAACTCACTGTTGTCACCTTGTGACCCCCTCAAAATACCAAAATGACAGCCACTTAAAGATGCCTCAGGATGACCCTTCCATCCCAACAGGATTGTCTAATCTGTGGATGATTTGCGACACATTCATGTGAACGGGGCAACATTAAACGTTTGCTTCGGGCTATCAGTCAGGAAACATTCCTCTGGCGGCTGATTGGAGTTTCCAGAATCTGATGGTCTGAAGCATTGATCGTGGCCTCAGGGGAGAATCATCTTCCTCCTCCAGTCTGCCATGGAAGGATATCTGGGTACTGCGTGCAGCCCGCCCTGCAGTTGGTCTGGTGGTGGTGGTGAGTGTACAGCTGCCTGCATCCCATCCCCCTTCTGAACCACTTGAGCAACACTTTTCCTGTCAAGGAAACCAGAGTCTAATAGCTCACACATGTCAGTCATTACAATAGAGAGTGATGAGACCCTGATGAGCCACTCTGTTTTTCCTCCTCTGTCTCTTCGTGTTTCTTTCTCCCTATTTTTATCCTTCCTTGTTGTTGTCATTTAGTGGTTTTAACTTGAAAGTAAAAGAAGTAAAAACACATGGAGGCTGTTTTTTGTTTCTCACTTGTGGTATCATTCCTCTCCCTCTCAGTCATGTCACCTAATGATGAATCTTTAAAGCAACTGATTTAAGAAAATCTTGCGAAATTAAAGGAATTTCAATGGGACTTTATCTTGTATTAGCCACTTGTAGCCACATTGACTGCAGTTCAGCAATTGTTATATGGTCTCATTTTAAAGTACAATTCCAGTTTATTACAACGTGGGTCTTATTTTATTCATCATTCCTATCAGTAATAATACCATGTACAAGTTATTTTTATGAGACCTGGAAATGTGGTGACCGAAAAGCCAAGAAACACAAGCAGTCACATGATCAGACAGGTTGTAAATAAACCTCCAGGATAGCTAACCTTATTTGGAAAAGAAAATGAAGGGAAATAATTAAGTTATTACTCAAAAAATGTCTGTTGGAAACATTCATCACAGTTTACAGATTGACATATTGGTTCAACTTTGACTTACACGTACTTGCCTCAGTTTTGTGCAATGAAGGATTATAACTGACATTTCACATGCACATACTTTTGATTTTACCTCATAAATAATCCAATTATCCATATCATGGCCAGAAATTATGGCCAAAACAAAAAAATCCCTCAGACAAGCATAGAAAAAAACTGAATAAATACAAAAATGAAACAAGAGCCAAGTTGTAAGAAACTGGAATTACCATTTAATATGTCTACAGTGTCATATTACTAAAAATGAATCAACATGATTGCAGATTAATTTGACCTGTCACACAGGTCTATGGAACCAAATGGAATAGAACAGTAGACTGCCAGAATACCCAAAGTGATTTTCTGTGTTTAATTTTCTTGTTTTGAACAGTTTGCACAAGTTTGTCATGTGCTATCACGCTCACTGTCAGGGCACACTGCTGTAACATTACACATGACAGTCTGCTGCTACATTCATGCCATATAGTCGGAATAACTTTTAGAAGGATGAACTTGGCAGTGTTTACGTCATATTTGAACTGCTCTGTACACAATTTGCTCCTAATCTTTGTAACACTCATTAACTCTGTGAATTGTGCATTTGGGTTTTACCACAAAAACATCAGAAATAGAGGCATTTCCTGCTATGTAACAGTTACAATGAAGTTCTGTAAATCTTTCAAGGTATACTTATCTGAAAACAAAAGTGAAAAGTAAATTTAGCAAGTGGAAACAACCGTGTTAATAACACATATTAGTGGCTGCAGGATATTATGGCAAAGCATTTAAGTGTTGAGTCAGTACTGCATGTGTGTTTTTCACATTTCCTTAGACTCTGATCAATGCCTTTCCTGCAGACAGCAGAGTACACGCGAACGGCCTTTGCCCTGTCAAACAAAGCCTATTTCTCAACACCTCAGCTCTGACCCCTGCAGCCACAACACACATCTGTCTTGTAGAGCAGCAGAGAACGGTGACTTCAGACTCTGTATGGTATGGCATTTCAATCTAAGAGCAAACAAAAGATGAGAAGGTGAGCAGAGCTGATAAGCAGGCTCGACAACTTTAAGGAGGAAATTAAGACTCATTACCACTTTCCTTCTGAGAAAAAGGAACATCACCTCAGTGTTAAATTCCTCCAGCAGCAGTGGCGTACCACAGGGAGATCTGTGGACGCTGTGAGCGAGGGAACAACATCCCTCCTGTTCAATACCTTCCCTAAGATCTGCCACTGTTTACCTTTCTGATCCATTAATCATACAGGGGCTACAGTAGTTTAACACGTGACCCAACGATCACCTCAGCACGAGTATAGACACACACTTACTCTACACATTTGGACTGAATCAACCAGAAGGGGAAGAAGGTTTTTTTCATTATTTAATTTATCAGCAAGACCCCAAATTACAAAGATACAGTGTTCTACCTACACACAGCATTTAGACCATCATATGCCACTAAACCTTGAATCACTGAATCCCTGGATGATGATAGACAGACCAGTTTAGTGTTGATCTTGTTTGATTATGACTGGTTTCCATGGTGAAAACCCTACACAACTATCATACTTTATTGGTGTAACCCTAATGTATGAATGAGATTTCATTTAAATGGTCAGAGATGACCAAATGGCATCGGTATCCAATGTTCTTGCTCACTAAAGAACATATTAGATATGTCTTAACCCAGAAAAAGCATTACTGTAAGTCACGTCTTTAATCTTTTTTTCATAACACAGGAGTATTTCAAACTGAACTTTCTAGAAATTAGTGTCTTCATTTTGAAATAATAATAATAATAATAAGGCACATTTCTGCAATAGAAGCACGAAAATGCTTGAAACTAATTGAATTGTATTTAAAACAACTTGAAATATTTTTTAGTGCAGTAGCATATTTTAAAAATTATTTTAAAGGAGCAGTGTATAAGATTTGGTGGTATCTAGCGGTGAGGTTGCAGATTGCAACCAACTGATTAACCCTCCCCCCTCACCCTCCCCTTCCAAGCATATAGGAAAACCTGCGGTGGCTGGGAAACTTGCGAAAAACACGAAAGGCCCTCTCTAGAGCCAGTGTTTGGTTTGTCCAATCTGGGCTATTGAGAAACATGGCGATGCAATATGGTGGGCTCTGTGGAAGAGGACCCGCTCCCTAAACGTCTCATTCTAAGGTAACGAAAACACAATGATTCTTATTTTCAGGTGATTATACACTAATTAAAACATACTTATGAATATTATATTCCATTTCTGCCAAATCCTTTAAGAAAATAGGATTTAAGAACTAATTACAAACAAAAAGTATTTGATAAATCAATATTTATATTGTGTCAAGGATCGTATCACTTATTTCTACAAATAAAAAAGTAGTTTCAGATGCGTTTGCAAATCACTCCATTCCTGTAACAATATCATCAGTAACATTGAAGCATTACTGTGTCACAATGCTCATCACTGGACACTGACTCTGTGTGTGAAGACACAGGCACTTCTTCACCTCCACAGAGCTGTTTGTTGTTCTGCTCTCTGTTGATTCCTAATTCGTACTGTAGGTCTATTACAGGGTCACTGTTTCCTGGCAACAACTCATTCTGCATCCCAAGCTGTGCCTGTAAGCCGGCAGTGGGTCTGACAGGAAGACGGTGTGGACTAATGAGACTGGATGCATGGGTGAGCATCACCTGGGGCCAGGCAAGTTAATCATTTCCATTCAGGGCAGCCAGGCCTTTGTACACAGGCGATGGCTAATAAACTCTCAGTGGGAGGCATTTTCACTTTATCAATGACTTTCGGAGCCAGTCTCAACTGAGAGGGGGTGTTTGTTGGTACAACGCACACATTATTAAATGCCTTTGGCTTTTTGGAGGGGACAAAGAGATCCACAGTGGCGGCAATGTCTGGCTGGCACTCTCCCATCTGAGGTCATTTTCTGAATTCTCCTTATATTGAACTGGCACACTGTCCAGGCTTTGCAGAGAAAACAGGACTGAGCCATCCACCAGTTACTCGGTCAGGTTTATACAGCCATGATACGGATCAACGACTTGCAAAAAAAAAAAAGACAATTTTTTTCTCTCCTCCTGCGGTGCACCGGCCGCTCTCGAGATGTGGACGGGCTTGCACTTTCCCAAAGACTTTTCCCCATCGCACCCCTAATTAGGTAGGAACTTTCCGTGCTCATAAACGCCAATGCGACCATCAAAAGGAGGAATGCTCGGAAACAGAAAGGAAAAGCTCCAGGAATCACAATCTTCAGGCTGACGGAAGCCTCACGGATTACTATTTACAGTGTCACAGGCCTGAGAAGCCAGGGAGGAGTGGAAAACTGAAATGAGTTTGGAGTGATGGAATATTTCGTAGAATGTCTGGCCAGACCGCTGGTGGGTGGTGACATATAGCAGCTATGCTTAAACATTGCATATTATAACTTACAGCAACCACAAAACAGCTATATATTTTCATAAAGGGACTCTCTGGACTTCTGAACAATGCAGTGGGACACATGGAGAAGAGTTTGTTGATGCATTACAGACAGGAGGAACGGGAATGTCAAAGGGTCTTTTTTGGGGGGGGGGGGGGTGATATACGTTGTGATATTACATGAACACAAAGCAGGTTGTAAAGATTAAAGCTGCTCTAATCAATATTTTTTATATTAACAATGACTACGTGTATGTGAAAGAACTCACACTAATGAACCCACAGAGACTTATCACCCAACTCTGCAGTCCCCCCCCCAGCT
This sequence comes from Scomberomorus guttatus, assembly GCA_038419695.1. NCBI lineage: Eukaryota > Metazoa > Chordata > Actinopteri > Scombriformes > Scombridae > Scomberomorus > Scomberomorus guttatus. Next base: position 24,228,587 of record CM076461.1, read on the forward strand.
TTTTTTTTAGCAAAGAAGCTCTGATAAACCCATTGTACATTACCTGCCCAACATCAAACGCCAGACATTCAAAGTTAGCAACTAGCCGATAAAATAAATAAATAAAGAGTGTTGGAGACCAAAGGAGAGTGAATATTGGACAATAGCCAGTTCACTTGAAACAGGACTCCACATGAATGATAGTGTTGCTTCGTGTCTGCTGGATGAGTAAAAAGGCAACCATTTGCTACCAAGTTTGCCGTATCAACTTAAAAGGTGACGATATGTCAGTGTTGTGTTTACTTCTTTTTTTCTTTTTTACTTACACAACTACTTTTGTCACTTTTTGTGTGTACAACCAACTGCAACACCACGAATGCTTTTGAGGACTGTCAGAAAGTCTGTGGCCCTTTTCCTATTTGTGCAATATATCACATTGAAACTACAAAGACACACAGAAGACATAGAGTTCTTGGAGATAAAGGAATGTAGAGGGATGTGGTGTGGAGGATGTTGCGTTGCTTCAAATTGATAGTGACATTTACTGTCACTTGCAAATTGCCCAGTGCAACGCAGACTTTTTTTTACAGGCCTCTGAGCAGCTTTTACTAAAGCTGTGGCATTGAAATAATCTTGCTCAAGGGCATCTCAACAGTAGCTACACAGGGAAGGCTGAGTGTAACTCATTCCTTTTCGTCATCCACATTTTCAAAGCTGGGCCAGGAATTCAACCCAGACCTTATTTAAATATTGATTCCTATTATTTATAATGCAGAGCAAAGGAGAGCGTTTGTACTGAGAAAATAACCACTCTGGTCTTAAACACAGTCTAATGGAACAATTGCTTTGGCCTTCAGAAGCTATGATAAATATCCTTTTGGAAAATGAGAAACACAGAATCCATTGTGAGTGGAAGTTAAATGGTTCTTGCAGCCAGGCTCGGAGAAAATAAATGCAGTGCTGGCGTTAAATTCAATAGTTCTTCCAGTGAAAAATTGAAGTAGCACAGCCTCTTGCAGAAGTCCAAAAATATTGTAGCCTATAGTCAATAAAATCTGACAGAAAGCATTGTTTCTGCCTGTTTCTTTTATAGTATAACATATTTATACGTGTCTGACTATAATCAGTGTTTCCCATTTTTGAGATGGTTTTTGAAGGCCAAACATTTACCCCATTGGACTGTGACTTAAAAGAAAATGGAGCAAAATTAGTTTTTCAAAACCTAAGCTACCAGTGAAGCATAGGTTTTAAGAAATGCACATATATAAATTAAGGGAATTACAGTATTACATTATGGAAATTACGCTTATTTGCTGTCTCTCCCAGAGTTAAATGAAAAGACTGATACCAGTCTCATGTCTCCGTTTAAGTATAGCACTAGAGCCAGGAGGTGATTAGAGTAGCTTAGCTTAAAGACTGGGAGCAGCAGGAACAGCAAGCCTGCCTCTCTTAAATTCAGAAGTCCATCTAACACCACATCTAAAGCTCACTAATTAACATGTATCTTGTTTGTTTAAATCCCTCCACAAACAGTAATGTAAAAATGACAATTTGTGGTTTTAGAGGTAGTCACTATATGAAGAAAGACAGGCTAGCTATTTTCCCCTGCTTGCAGCCTTTATGCTAAGCTAGGCTAATGGCCTTGTGGCTCTAGTATTTCCCAAATATCAAACTATTTGTTTAACAGTCTATAATGTCTAAGGTAAAAGACAGTAAGCTTATCCTCAAAAGTCAGGAAAACGCTTCTCCCATCTTCTTAATGTGAATTTGCTAATTGGCTGTTAGCCATTAGCCACTGGTCGTCTGAGTGGTTTTGCTGGTTACTACGAGTCTCCTCTCTTAAATGCTCTTATGTGTATTAGAAGCGCATTAGTAGAAGGCCATGGTACAGAACAGATTAGCCCTGCAGTGCTCGCAGCACCTGCATCTAGCCAAGTACATCGCTTCATTAACCATATGTATGTTCAGTGTATACAGTGTAATCCTTGCTAACGTCATTAACCTACTGTACCTTCTTCAGGTTGGGGGGGGGGCATAATGCTTCTGTCATCTTCTGAATACAATATAAGTGGAGGAAATGTATTTTCAATAACACCTTTTATATGTGAGATTGAATTCCTAAGTAAAAGTTAAATAAAAGCTCTCTCCAAACCCATTTCTGGATATTTTGTGTTGTTTGGCTTCATCGTAATCTCATCTGGATCTCATATGTCTCCTCACATGAGTCATCTCTGGATACAGTCTGAACCCTCCTTCACTGTCACACACATCAGCCTGTTATTAACGACATCCAAGCGGGCCTCCTTACATGTCGTAATAATATAAATAACTGTTTGTTAGTTTACATTATCAGGCATTTACAGTTCCCCTGAGGTGTTATTACTTTGACAGTTTAATGCTTATACTGGCAGTCGTTGATGGCTTTGTAGGTGAAAAATAGAGGTAAATAATAATTGCTGTAATATTCACAGAGGTTAATAGCACAGCAGGTTAGAGCTTGCACGGCATTTCATATTGCATGAAGGTGAGGGAATATCTCCATCTGTTTACATCTTTAATAATCTTTAATATTCTTCCTGTCAGTCATAGAGACAGGTAACCAAGAAGAGGCCCCCTACTGTACAGCAACATGCTGAGCTGGCAGCGTGCAAAGGCTGAAAAATCACCATGGCTCAGGGTTCGTGCGTGACTTCTCAAATATGCACTTGACCTGACTTTAACGTCTCACCGTTTCCGTCACTTTTGCATTTCCCCTTTCGCCTTCATTCAGCAGCCCTTTCATTAACATTCCTCGGATTTTTTGACACAAGCCAAAGTTGGAAACATTTGCTGAGGCAGACAGGAACATACACATATGGCTGACATACGGAGAACAGTGCAGACTTGATTTCTTAAGGTCCTCCACTCCTCGCCACTTAGCACTGTTTTAGTTCCATTTGTGAGTCTTCTTTGCTCTCTATCACATTTGTCTGTACCCCCTCTTGTCACTACCAATCACAGAAATGCACTTTGAGGTATTGCAGGTGGGAAAGGACTGCTAGACAGATGTGACCTCGTTTTAAGGGGACGTTGTGTCATGCCAAATCATAAAATATTTTCCCCACTTACTCCTAGTGGTATGCAGATAGTTTTGCCAGGTTTTAAGATACCGGCCATTGAGATTTCTACCAGTACCCCTGTAATGGAGGTGAATGGAATTTCACTTTTGGTGCTTAGAGTTTGGAAACATTTGATTAACTGAACAGAGGATGTCTTTACAAAAAGATGTTGTGGTTACTCTGGATAATCCACAGACCTCACTATGAACACATTTCACTATTTTTTGCTTGAGAAGAAATTAGTCAAGTAAATTTTATTTATATAGCCCAAAATCACAAATCAATTTGCCTAAAAGGTCTTTACAATCTGTACAACATAAGACACCTTCTATCCTTAGACCCTCAATTCGGATAAGGGGTCTTTGGATTATTTTGAGTGACCAATCTTCAATCTTTTCAGTCTTTTTGAAGGTCCTCTTTAGCATCTTTAGCATCATTGTAATATAATGTCACATGTTGGTGTAATTATTGCACACAATTCATTTACACATATAAGTGTGAAAATAACTGTAAATCAAGTTTCGTGTCAGAAGACTTGTTTCTCGTTGAGCCTCCTTCATGTAACCCTTTCTTTGTGGGAAAATGTATTTCCTCTCTTTCTGGTGCAAAAGATCAAATGTTGCATTTTTAAGGGGAAATCAAGTCTGAGAAAATGTCCCCTGACAATGTTATCTCAGTTATCTCAGCTTGGACTGAACATGATTATCTTTGGGATTTCATCTTGCATGTGAGTTCATTCATTTTTAGTTAGTTTAGTTTTTAAGTGGGTTAACTTCCTGGTGGCAGTACATAAAAACAGGTTCCTGAGGGCTGTACAGTCTCGTTTGACGGGTGTGTAATTCATGACAAACTGAAACCAACTTGATGTTAAATTGACATGATAAGAATTACAGCCTGTGTTTTCATGTGTGTCAAAGGGTCAAACCAAACTCAAAGTGATGCATCAGTGTTTGGATAGACTTGACTGGGGGACTCGGTCTACTGTGTCATCTTTTAAATAACTTCTTAAAACTTACTTTTAAAAGGTAGTTTTTAAATGCTTGCTTTTTCAAGTGATTTAACCATTGCAAACAGCATTTGATTTATTTACTCCTTGAAGAAGTATTTGTGTTGTGTTTTTCTGTCCACCAGAAATGTCCTATTCACTCATCTTGTAGCTCTGGTCTAGTCTCCATCAACTCCTGAGAAAAATATATGCCTCTTAAGCAGCTAAATACTTCACTATTTTCACTATGTCAGCTAGTCACTAACTTTGTCTGCTGTTTGGTGCTGGGAAGATATAGTAGACTGGTTTTAGCTTCAAAGAGCTGCCTGTTGCAGCAGGAAAAGAGGTTGATGAGAGCTGTGAGACTGAACCAAAACAATAAAGGCACGGGCCATAAAACCAAAACAGTGAGCTGAAAAGGGGCTAAAACGCTCTGTAGAGCTGAGTGGAGTGAGCCTCGGTGGGTTTGTCACTACGAGTGACCCTTTTTACAATAAACATAGTCATTTGATTTATTGTTAATATATATATAAAAAAATATTGATTAGTGTCCCCCCCAGCCCAGCATCTGTAGCCACCATGATATTACAATAAAGCTGTGGTTAACTTTTTGTGATATGTGAGGTGATCCACCAGAGGTTTAGCATCATATGACTTACTGAACTCAGTGCAAAATCACCAGAACCACCCAATTTCACCCACATTAAATGAGACGCTTAAGCCAATGTACTCTCATTTGATACATCTGCTTTTTTTCCTTGACAATGTACCAGAGAACACATCGACACTTTCTGCTGCAGTGCACTGAGAAAAATCACAGATCACAATTTGGCTCATGTTACACTGTGCCAGGAGGATAAGCTTGGCGGATGTTTTTTCTCACACTTCTCATGAGGCTGGTTAGCTAAGAGGCTTTTCTTGAATTTTCCTTGATTACTGTAGGCACGGCTCGCCGAGAATAAGCCAAAACATGATGGTGGTATGTCGAGCAAAGGACTGACGCTCTGATAGGGATGATGTATCTGTTTCTGCTGTGGGCCCAGGGAAAGAAGGAAGGAAGGAAAGAAGCTTACAAGTTGACAGAAACAGATATAAAAGAATCTGACTCATGATAAATAGTCACTTGTATTTTTTAAAGCAATGTTACTTTCAGCTTCATTTTACACACAGGCATGAAATCACAGCTCACATACTGTATGCCAGCGCATGAATACCCACAAAAGACATGCTCGCAGTCTGGGTCTTCTTTATTTACCGCTTTGGCACCACACGACAGGGACATGGGATATATTATGGTGGAAAATTCCTGGTCCTGGTTTCCTGGATTAATACGAACCAAATATAAATTGTCAGCTTCGATTTGGGCATTTACATGAAAATGAAAAGAGGAATTCAGTCACTGCCATTGAGTCAAAGTACAGAACAGCATGATACGCTCATGAAAGGGTTTTTGCTTTCACTGGCTGTCCCAGTGGTTGTGACTGCTAGCGGTGTCACGCCTGCCAACACAAGGCTATGATTAAGCTAGTTCGTGTGGTAATCGGCAGCATTTCAAATGAAAAAAAAAAAAAGGATGATTGACATAACATAACAGTGATTGAACCTACAGACAGCGCGTGGGATTGCTGTGGTTTTTCATTTAAGGCATGACGTATTGTACATTTCAGGTTTGTTAAGGACATTGGTGCAAAGGGGGTAACAGAAGAACTGAGTAGTGCTGCTATTTGCTATGACTGAACAAGTTGGCCTTCTACAGAGGCTTAAACTTCCAACTGTCTGTTAGGTCTTTCCTAAGGACAGAATCCTCTGATGAGATTTACATTTGCACTTCATTCATTTATCATGAACCACCAGGACTAAAAAGACAAAGAATAAAAGCACTATATTCCCATTGTTTGTGTGTGAATGTATGGTAGGATCTATGTTCACATTCACAAAAGCACATTTTGTGTCTTTTATTGTGTGGGTTTACAGTACTACTCTATATTTATACTCAATATATATCATAAAATGAATATGGCAAACTTGCTAGCAAACCTATTTACACATTCAGCAGACACAGGGCAACATTAGTGTTCATTTGGAGTCATGTGTCTGCCCACCTGATGAATGTAAGTCTAGTATTCACTTTCCTTTACACTCTGTCTACCAACCTCTCATGGAAATATTTGGCAGTTTAGCTGCTAAAAGCTCCACTATGTTCATCAGCTAATTGTCTGTCTGCAGTTTGGTACTGAGCAGGTAGTGTACAGTGGGTCTATTAGAGCGCTTCGCTGAACACAGCTGCTGGTGGAAACAGACTAGATAAGAACAGTGAGTCTGAACCACGACAGTAAATTTGTGGATGGGAAAACAATGAGCTAAAAGATCCTATAAAACTTCATAGAGCTGATGGGACCGGCAGAGTTGGGTGATAATTCTTTGTGGGTTTGTCACTACAAGCAACCACAACAAGCAGTCATTTGATCCTTTGTTAATATAAAAATATTGATGATAGCAGCTTTAAACATGTTGTTTATGTTATGTTATGTACTGTTAATTTGTGCACACAAATCATTAATTCGAGAGCACAAATGTGAGCACAAAGTGATGAATTAATGATTTGTGTAATTTGTGCACATGATTTTTTTCTCTATGACATCTGTTTGACAATCATACCAATCATATACACTCAATGAGCATTTTATTAGGAACACCTGTGCAATCTAATGCAATCCAATACAACAGTAAAAGTAGAATTTATGGCAGAGCTGTTGCATTGGATTGCATTAGATTGCACAGGTGTACATAATAAAGTGCTCAGTGAGTGTATAGCCCTAAGGTCATTAAAGCACTACAGCACTAAAGTCATTAGCTGATTGGCATCAGCTGTTTCACTCAAGCTTCACAATCACTGGCTTAATCACCAGCTGTACAGTATGTCTATCAACTGACTAGTCACATCCAATCTTATTCATGCATGTGCACAGCACAGCCATTATAACTAGGCAATTCTCTTTATTACTCCACTGATAGACTCAGGCCAATGCTGTTTGCTGCCACAGTTCCCTCCACCACCTGAGCCTTATCAGCTAATTTTTATTTTTTTTTATTGTTAAAGTTAACAATTTATGTCATCTTAAAAGCATTCAAAACTGTGTCATAATACTATATGACGAAATGTTTCTACTTCTCATTGGGGCTGACGCTGACCAACACTTTCCATCAAATGCTGGCTGGAATTTTACTGTGATAGAATAATTCCAACTGGTTACGTGAGCGCAGTCGTCATGGGTCTGAGAGTGTCTCCAGAACATAATAAACTATATGGAAATTAGAACAGAGACCAGGGACGTCATGATCTAATGTCTGTCTGTGATGAGCTGGAAGTGAATGTGGATGTTATGCCTCAGGGACAACGTGCACCTGTAGAATCTTCAAGCCCCGCATGTCCCATTCATGCAGGAGCCGCAGGGAGAGACATTATCCCTGATCTGCACTCCACGGACACAGTGATCTCTGGTCTAATCTGTATCTGTTTTCACTGCTGTGTCACTGTGTCAGGTTGTTCTAAGTTGTTGATTTGAGTCTTGTTTTTAGCCTCCATCTAAATCAACAAGAGGCTCATCTAAAAATAGCTGAATGAAACCTGGACCTTCACATCACTCCAATGAGATGAGAATGCAGTGATGAGCTCCTCCTGTCTTCTTCTGCTTTCTGATATCAGGGAATTATTATGACCTGATACATAAAGAGAGTAAAGAAAGAGACTTTCTGATTATTTAAGAACAAAGACGGAGATGAGCCCTTCGGGAGAAAGTGATGACAAATAGAGACAAGACAACACTAGGTTCCTCACAGCCTGCTAAGTGGATCAGGGTCCGTTTTCCCCCTGGGTAAGATTAGTCGTCTTGGCAAATGAGCACAAGTCGGTATTAGCACAGTGACACAGCTCCTCTCCCCTGGCTTACACAAAACATTGGGTGGAGCTCCATGGCTTCTGCTAAAATAGGCTGGCTTAAGTAAATTTGAAATGCATGTTGATAACTTAGTGAGTTAGTTTAAATGCCAGAAACAAATTACATATGCCGTTTGTAACTAGAAAAAATATTGCAAAAACTACTGTATACTAACTACATTTGTTGCTTTACACTCCATGGACATAAAGTTATTTTGTCTGACTGTATTAGACCAAAGTGGACCAATAATAAATTGGAATTGTCATCAAGATTCCTCCTGGAATATCTTCTTATCCTGTTGGTGCTGCTTTGGTTTCCTCTCAGGCCACAGGAGGAAACATCATAGCAACAAGTTTACCAGCTAAACATCCTAGCAAGTAAGCTGTAGGACAACAGCTCTCAGTGAAAAGCAACTCTCACTAAAGCAGCTTTATGTGCATAATATTAAGAGAAGTTATTATTTTAAAATGTAATAGATGATAATTATTATTGATGATTCAATATCTATCTATGTTAACATTCAGAAATCCCTCATTTTGTGAAGTCTAATGGTATCATTATCTGTCTGTGTATACAGTTTGCTACCTATATGTCAAGTCAGATAAATTTTATCACTGTCACAGTCAGTGAAAGCGGGTGTCATAGCGCCTGCATTATGAAAACAAAATTACATCCAAGTTAAAATGGCAACTCATTGGTTGTGAGTTGCAATTTTAACTTAAACTAAATTTTAAATACTTCTTGCCATCCTAAATTAGAACATGGAGAAAAATGGAAGAAACCCAGTATTATGCTACTCAAAAAGTAGTCCCCTCTCAGAATGGTCAAGTTGGTAACAGCTGCAGAGAATGAGCAAAGACAAACCAAGCTGTGATAACAAAATGCTGCATACAAATAATAAAGTGAGAAAGCTTAGGTGAAACATGCGGATCTGGTGTAAACATCACAGGGACAACAAGTTTGCCAGCACCAACCAACCTGGAACAAAGAGACACCCATAGAAAGAAAAACCCACTGACTTTGTCCCACTCTCATGAAAATACTACCAACATAAACTAGTTGAGTTTCTGTGGAGTCCACAGGAAAGGAAAGCAAGACTAGAAAAGTAAATACTGTTTTTCTCAAACAGAATTGGTTCTCGCTTATTGGTAAGAAGAGGATAATTGGCTCCCAATGCTAGGCGAACAAAAACGAAACAGCAAAAATAAACAGGGTTTGAGATTGCAAAGAAGACACCAAAAGATTTGTGGTCACCAAACTGTTCTGATCAGGATTTTGTCAGCAGTAATTTCTGTGATCAGAATATGTGTTACAAGTATCCTTAAAGAACCACTTTAAGAGGGGAATAGTCTCCTTACAACATACAGAGAATGCTGACAAGTAATAGTATATGTATGTAGCTTAAGCTATTACAAAAACTAAACGATAATCTGTAAATCTGTCCTTTAAGTGAGCTGATGAACCAGAACCAGAACCAGAGGATAGAGTAGTCAAGTCTTGCCGATACAGTACATACACGTACTGTATGTACTAAGGTTTCCGTTTGTTTCTATTATTGCAAATTTTATTAATATTGACAAGATGTAAAACAATTTTTGTAAAGTCACTGTACACAACTTGCTAAAGAAGGTGGGACTGAATACAACATATTTTTGACAGCAGGGCTCTTGGAAGACATGCAACTCTAGAGTAGTGGATCTATGTTTCTTCCCGTTTCCCCATTAGCTACAATATTGTTTCAGCAGTGACAAACCTATTTGTTTTTTCAATTGTAAAAATGTGTATGAAGGGGTGTTTGTTCAAGGTACCTCAGGTTCATTTTTCCAAATGAAGGATTCCTTGCAAACTGCAAATCAGTACCCAGCAAAGCCTGAAATTGAGCTAAAGACACTTCAGCTATCTCTGCCAAAACAGTGTTTGTATCAAGTAAACAGTCTTTCTACTCTAAAGAGTAAAAGATACTCAACTTTGACACGAGAGGGAAACAAAGGCTGTTCACAAGCAAATTCCCAGCAGGGCTCTGATTACAAAAAGATGCTTCTCATTTCTAGAGGTTAGTCACTGAATACAAACTCTGTGCTTGACCAAGAAAGGTCTTTCTTGGCAAAAAAAGAGAAGAAAAAACATTTACCAGCTTTCATCTACATTAGTGCTTCAAACTACTTTGTACGAAGTGATGTCTAATAATGTCTAAAGGCAAAAATATTTATGAAAGGCAAAAGACTGATACCTTTTGTCTTTTGCCTTTCGTAACTGAGCAAACTCAACCCACTGATGAAGACCAGTTTGTTGAAAGCCCCCGATAAGCCTAGTTAGGATTAAGGTTAGAATGTAGGATTGTACATTCATGTTCCCCAGAGGATGAATCCTAACGAACTGAATGACCCCCTGACTTGTCACCAGCAGGTCAAGTTTTCACTTATCCAGTGAAATATCTCAACATCTACTTAATGGATTACCATGAAAGTTTGTACAGATTCACAGTTCCAACTTTAGTGATCTCCTGTTTTTTCCTCTAGCGCCATTTTGAGGTCAACATTTTGTGGTTTTAAGTAAACTGTCTCGACAACTGTTGGATGGATTGCCATGAAATTTGGTACACACATTTATCTCCCCCTCAGGAAGAATTTGTTAGCATGCTAACATCCTAAAATGAGAGGGTAAATGGACTGCACTTACTGTATATAGCGCCTTTCTAGTCTTACGACCACTCAAAGCGCTTTATACTCCATACCAACATTCACCCATTCACAAACATTCATACACTGATGGCAGGGGCTACCATGCAAGGTGCCAACCTGCTCATCAGGTCGTCAATTACTGGATGACTTGCTCTACCTCCTGAGCCACAGCTGCCGGGTGAACATTGAAAACATTTTACATGCTAAAATCTGAGCATCTTCAGCTCAAAGCACTGTTGTGTCTAAATACAGCCTCACAGAGCTGGTAGCATGGCTGTAAACCTGTAGTTTGTTTTCTCTGGTCCGAATCAGTGGACAAATTGGTAAATTTGTTGCGTTTTCCTCTTGGTCCAGTTTATTTTCCCACAGAAAAAAATTCAGGTGAACCAAAATGCATTGCTAAAAGTCATGTGACACAGTTCATTCCTCTCATTGGATTTGCCCAAATATCAATCAAGGCAACATACACTGTTTCTATTCCAGGTCGGACCTTGATTGTTAGCTGCTAGCAATGCTAGACTGCACTCATCCGCACCCCAATATGCAAAGGGCACTTGCAGAATACAGCTTATAGTTGGGTCAGATTGAAGTCAGATCACGTTCCTACCACAAATGAACTGCTCCAGAATTTGTTGGTGACCGGACTGAGACCGCTTCCTTCTAAAGGGTCTTGGTGCAGTTGTTTTGGTCCACACCTGTATGATTGCTGTGTTCAGATTTGCCCAAATGAATGGTACCAAGAGGGAAAATTAGTCTTGCTTCCACTTGCATGAGGAGTACATCAACATAAACATACAGACACATACATGTGTCTCAGTCTCCTCAGTCCATTATATACACTGCTCTTCTCCCACACAGTAGAGTTGTCTTGTGCCTTGAGAGCAAACACATGGATCCTATGTGCAGCTCTTTTTTTGACACCCTGTATAGTGGAACTACAAACACAAACAGTATTTTTAGTTTGGCACCATTTCACGCAACATGGAAGTGAGAAACTGACGGCTGGAGGAGTATAAGAGGGCCATGCATGGTGTTAAGAAGAGAGGAGCTCTTTACCAGCCTTTGACAGAAAATGTTTGAGGGGGCTGTTGTGAAAATGATCAAGGAGCCTTTTGTTGCCTTACACTGGAAGGTCCTTGTCCCTTTGCCTGTGAATATCCTCAGCACCGGGCTCACAGCACGTGTCAGTGTAGCGCTACCAGTGTGAGGGAAATGCACAGAGAAGGTCAAATAGGCAGCTTGCAAAGAACCACAGAGTTTGTTCACAGACAGCCTACAGAAAAGATTCCACATCAGCGACCATATGTAATTAACTGTTTTAGGTAGGTAGCAATAAAACTGTATTTGTCCGTTTTCTTGAATTCCTCCCTCCAGCCACTGAGACTGTCTCTATCATGCGGGCTTGACCCAGGGGTTGCCAATTTGTGTTTGTGTCTTTGTCTGCAGCTCTAGTACAGGCTTGTGGTTTTGGCGAGGAGAAAAGGAGGAGGACAGCGTTGTGGTGGCAGAGGGGGATGGAGAGGGATTTGGAGGAGAGACAGGACAAAGAGACAGGAGGAGAGGATGGAGGAGAAGAGGATGATGTATTTCAGCCTAACGAGCCATAAACAGCTGAGGTGAAGAGTTCATGCCAGGGGAAGGAAGTGTGTATAATTTTAAGTTCAAAAGAATAGATAAATACTACAATAGAGCTCTGGCCACGACTAAGGGAGATAAACAAACCTCTCCTCTAGTGTCATATCAAAACTGGATTTTTTATGGTCACGAAAAGAGATTCACAGACTCTATAATACTTGCTCAATAGCCAGTGCATAATTTCAATTTTTCATCCTTTCATTTAACGCGCTCCAGCCCTTTTGCCCTTTTTTGAAATGACATCTGCTATCACCAAATCTTTGCTGAGCCCAATTTACCCTGGTACCACGGTCATTTCACAGTCTGTCATTGTGCCTCGGGCCAGGCCTTTCTCACTGCCATCCCCGCGAGACCAAATAAAGTTATCCAATTTCTGGTTGCTGATGTCATCTCCACCATTTAAATGATTACCCTATAATCAGCCCCGTTCTGCTCTGTGATTGGAGCGGCCAGTCCAATCTGGCCTCGCTGACTTCTGTGGGCCCGATGGAAGAGCAAGATGAAGGAACATATGGCATCCTTTAAAGTCAATCTCTCTTTCATTTGGACTTTTTTCAAAGTAAACCTCCTGAAATCAGATTTAAGCTACTAATAACAGTTTGATCCTATGTTTCAGTGCCAATGGATATAAATTTCAGTTATTAGTTATTCTATGCAGGTCATGATGCTTGTTCAGGGACTGGTGAGGTTTTTGGGGACAATTTCCTGTTATATTTTAATGGCTTTAATATGTGTGATAAATGTCCTGCATCCTCATTTTTGGAGCCAACATTCACCATTTAGTGCATTATTGAACAAGCACTGCCATACCTGTACAGGTAGATTAATTTGAGATCAGGTTTTAAAAGTAATGAGGAAGTAATTTAATCATGAGGGGTTGGACTCTGCAACCTGATCTCTCTGACTTCTACGCTACAATGTTCTTATTATGTGATCAGAAGACACCGATTAAAGTTCTCTAAAAGAAATTGCCCATTTTAATTCCTCGGTCAAGAGCTGCTGAAGTGGCTGAAATTGGATGCGTTAGCATTGAATAGTACATTGTATTTGGAAATTGGACCATCTTCAGTAAGAATTACAATTACTCTCTCAAATATTTCCACAGGTGTGCCCAAATAAAATGTAATATGGCTTGCCACGACACGTTCTGCAACCTGTCATTAAGAACCACAACTCCTTCTGTTTAACATCTCATAGCTGCTCCTGAACAAGCCTCTAATGTAAATGGGGTCCACCAGAAGCCCTCAGCAACAAAGGAGAGAAAGAAATGCAAAGTTATGAAATACCAAGTGCATGGCATGTGAGGAGCCGTCGCTGACAAAGAGTGACCCGAGAGGTCAAGAGTCTCTCACAGACCCAGATGATTGGCCTGTTGCTGACCCCGGACCAGGCCTGTCACTCCAGTGAACATCAGCTGTCAGCCTGCGGAGGGGACTGAAAGAAAACAACAGTCTAGTCAGCGTGCCAGCCTACGAAATCAAGAGCAAGAATCTACAGCTAGATATAATACAGTTAACAGGAATATTCTGCAACATCTTTTTATATATAGATGCTTTTTTTACTATCCATTGCTTAAAAAATGTGGTGGCTTTTATTCGCTGTTGTCTGATCAAGTGGTTCCCAACCTAGGGCTCATAACATAACTTGTCCAAAGCTAATTGGTCATGTAGACTAATGTTATTGTCATAGTGTCTTGTAATTTGAGATATATAGTTATTTTTGTAAAAAATGTAATTTAACTCAACTTTCCCAGTTTACATCATTATTAAACAGTATTTGCTGCTGCCAGATCAATTGTGTCAACCATATCCCATTAGCTCTTTCACTTTTCAAGTCAACTTGGTCATCTAATGTTAGTTTTGTTAGTTAATTCAGCTAGCTGCAAACATTACCTGTCAGTGTGTGTAAATATTTAGTAACTAGTTTAATAACTACAGTAATCCCTGTGAACAGTAAGAATTAGTTTGTGTGGTGAAACCTGTTTTAAATTAGTGATGTGTAAACTCCCACTTAGTAAAAGTCATAAGTAGGCTAAGTTTGAACTTACAAACATCTGGTGCAACAGGCTAAGAATCCTTCAAAGGAAAAATCACTTCTTGCTTTAAATGCTCACAATTCAGACCATGTCCAAACTGAGACCATAATGTGTGATTAGGGGCCACGAGTAGACCCTTCATTTTAAGGGGTCACAAGCCAAAAAGGTTAGGAATCACTGTTTCGAGGGGAATGAGCAAGTTGTTCAGGTTATGTTTCAATATACAGTAATTGCGGTGGTAACACACAATGTTGCTGGACTGGTTGGGTTGTGACTGGTGTACAAGGAAGTGATGGGCTTTATGTTTGTGACAATACACCAAAACAGATATCTCATGATATTCATCATATCATTTATATATAAATATCACTTCAGGGTTTCCCCCAAGAAGTTGGTTAGCGGAGGTGGTACGTGCACCTGCTGAGTTGAATTAATCAGATCCTGACACATCTAATCTCGTTAAGATGACGTTAGCAGAGGCACTGTTTATTTCAAATGAGACAGGTGGAAAACCTGTATTTTGTTGAAGAATTTGATTTAAAAAAGATTGTTAATGGTGATATTTCATTAGCTAAGTGACTCAGGATAAGGTTAGATAATCAGTCGACATTGTGGCCAACTGCCCAGGGCCCTCAGACCTTCAGGGTCCCTGTCTCATAGAAGGGCCTTGTTTCAAAAACTCTTATGTAAGTTTATACTGTGCTCATGTGGTGCATATTCCTATTTATACCATGGCCACTGAAAATTCTGGATCCTGATTGGTTGGAAGGTTGGTGGATTAACTTTTAGTAACCAAACAGTTTAACCGGACACCTATGCCAGTGTTTGTTTGCTGTTGTAAATTAATGCGCCCGTATTAAATTGTAGACAGCAACAGCGAGCCTCAGCTATGACAAGAAGAAATAATGGTGGTGGTGGTGGTGCAGGGTGCCAACAGAGGCCCACAACTCATTTTTACCCTAGGGCCCTCAAAGTGGCTGGCTCACGATGAATCATTTGCAACAACTCATCTTCTTCTTGTCTTCTAATCTCAAACAGTACAATATTTACTTTCAATTAGGGACATCTGCCTGAGAAGACTGAAATAAATATGGAGAAATTCTTGTTCTACTGTAGCTGCAGGTTATAGAAACCATCTGTCGCAGAGGCTTGTTGAAAAAGAAAGTTCAGGAGGGGATGGAGCCTTTTCTGTCCTGGATTTACCTCCAAGGCATAATAAGTGCGATAGTGCAGGGCACATGTGCAGTCATTTTCACATTCCACAAGATAGCATAGGAAAGATTCTGTCAGTGGCAGTAAAAGCAATGAGATCTACTTTTCACTAATGTAGAATAAAAGAAACTTGACATGCTGTTTGAGTCTTACACCCCCCTCATCCTCCTGGTGTCCGGTCCTGCCATATATTCTATGATGTGGCATCACTGTCCCCTGCTGGTGCAGCTTAGAAATGTTGGTTTTTATGTTCCACCTGCCTTTTATTGTATCATTTCCTTTTATTTCTTTCAGTCATTTTTATGTTGTGGCTTGCAAATGACTCAAAGCCAATAAAAGGAAGAGTGCAGGTCATTCAGGAGTCACACTGCTTGCTTGTATGCCAGATTAGTTTTCTAGGTGAAATCTCATGTATTCTTTTATCATGCTCAATTTCACCTCCATTAAATGATGTTTTTTATGTCTCCAAAACAGACATAATGGATGTATAAGAGTTTTCTCTCATCCAACCAGATCTGGAACATGTTAAAAGATGGAGGAAAGAATTTATGCTTTGAGCCACTAGGTGGCAGCAGTGAAGTGTCATTTCACAGGCAAATTGGCAACTCACAAACATCGTTTGTCTTCCTCTAGTTTATTTATGTCTAGTAAATGAATGACTCTCTCACACGCACAAATAAGTCTTTTTTTGTTTGTTTATAATGCAATAAGTGTAATAAGTGACCAACATGAGACACATAACACACATACATAAGTCTTATGTGTTTGTAATTTGAAAGCATAAACCTGTCCTGACAGGTGGATTTGCCATTTTTAGCAAGGTATCACCAGTGTTTGGATGAAAGGGTATCCAAAGCCCATGCAACACCTGAGTCCATCAGCAAGTCAGCTCTGCACTGTGAGGATTTGCTGTTTGTCCCTGAGAGCCTGGTGAAGATAAAGTAAGATGGTGCCAGACAAAAAAACATACATATAAATCTTGTTGCATGCCATTCCTCCAGTCAATACTGAGTTATATTTTCTTGTCATGACTTGTTTGACGAGCTGTCAGCCTGATCCAGTGCTGTAAGTACACTAAGAGAGAGAATTCCCCAAACGATAATAAAGAGGAGCAGTCAGCAGACAGCATGCTTGATATACAGTATACACACGCACACATATACACATATATATATACACACACACACACACACACACACACACACACATATATATATACATATACATATACATATACATATAGATACTGTATATCAAGCTGCATCTCCATGCCTGTCCCTCAGGGCTCTGTTTATTATATGTCAAAAGGTCACACATGACCATTTTTACAATAACTTTAGAATATACAGCATCAATACTGACGAATACTTCCTCCTCTCTCGGTTTTAAACTTTTCCCCACATTTCACATGGCAAGGGTCTTGTATGATGAAATTGCCTGTTCCATCAAAAAGCAATTTGCTCTAATGAAAAAAGATTATAGATATGGGCAATGAAATTGGTCATGCATTTCAATTACTGGAGTGACGGGCTTGATAAGTGTATGTCTGGATTGCCAAGTGAGTGGGAGATGAGATCTGAGCCCGGGGCTATTCTTCTTCAGATTCATAAATTCAAATAATGAAGTAGCCTTTCGATCTCTTGTGAGAGCGGCAGATAGATGCATGGGAGGATGTGTGTGGACTAAATTTACAAAGCAAACTAATTTGTTTTGTGAATGACCTGACAGATTTGCTGGCTGTCACTTGGCTAAATCAAACAATATTTACTTCATGAGCATATAGTTGAGTGTTATGTTTTCCTGGGAAGGCTTCTGGAAGATTTACAGTACATCCTGTAATAACTTGCAACATGAAATCCTCTTAAATTATTTAGAGCCTTTTCAGTTTTCTTATGATCCACCGCTGAATCCGTACCCGGACAAAGAATACAAAGAAAATTGAATCTTTTATATCACATCTCTAGCTGTCTTTTGCCATTCTGACTTTCTAGGAAAAGGCCATAGTAGGGAAAGGAAAGAGGAAAAGCTGATTAGCTCCTGGCAGGATGTAGGGTCTGGTTTTGTCAAAACAGTGCTGACTCTGGACCCAGGAGAAACCCCTTGAGCTCTAATTTCCAAACTCTGAGGCCAAAACAAGCTATCTAATTAGCGTCCTGATGTTGCCATTCCACTCTTCTCATTTCAGCCCTCCACTACTCCTCTCTCGCTGTAGCATTACAGAGCCACACTGACGCTGTTTAGGGTGTACACAGTATTCCAATCTGACTGGAGCTTCGGTTCCTGCTGAGAGAAAAATCCTGATGACACAGTGGTCACAGAAACGTGTGTTATTTGTCATTTCTGTGTTTTGGAACAACAGAGAAAAAACTGTCATACAAAAAAAAAAAACCCAATGTTGAGCAGATATACTGTGTTTGCATAAGCTTCTATTCGTCCGGGCATGCCGGGTGCAGCCGCATCGTGCCAGGCTGGGAGTCTGATGCCAGGAATGGCCAGCACAGAGAGCGATTTTGTCTCATAATCATCCTTTTCACGTATACTGAAAGCTATTTAGTGATGCTGCATTTGCTGACTGCCTAGAAGCTTCATCCCATCCATACCATGTGTCATCCAACTCATAAAATAACTGGTTACTCAGTCACTGTTGTATCTTCAGTGACTGAAGTGGGCAACTTAAAACCATAGAGGGTGTGTTTGCAGAAGACCAACACCCGTAGCTCCCCCTCTCCTCCATTTATCATCCACTAAGCCAGTGGCAGATATCACACAGCTGCTTAATGACTCACAGTCAAACAAACTTGGTTTGGATTTTGCCTCAGTTTGACAGATGCCAAAGCCATAAAATATAAGAAGCAAATGTCAGAAGTGCAATAGTGTCAATGCTGCCTGAGGAAGTGCGCCAAGCTTGAAACACGCTGCAATCTAGAGCAGCTGCTGATCCAAGCCTTTTCTGTGTTCTTCATACCATTTAGTGCCTGTATTTGTGCACATATTGAGCATATTAAATTCTCTCACTTTTTTTTTGCATTTCACAGCTCCCCTCCGTTTTTCTGAGTGCAATAGTGCAGCTAATATTGCACAGATTCTGCAAGAAAAAAAAACAATGTTCGCCCAACACAGTAATTACTTTTACTTCTAAGGGTCCGTTCACAGCAAAACTAGCCAGCCTGCAGCAAAGAACAGTGAGACAACTATGTGAGGAAAAAGGCAGCAAAAAAAAGAAAAGAAAAAAAAAGTTGGTTTTGACTCTACTTATGCTGCACAATGCAACTTTATCCACCAACAAGCTGCATCAGCAAATCAAACACAAAAACTGTGCATACCAGGTAGGTTACCTAGTAGTGTGTGTCTTAGCAATGTGCAAATTTGTTGCTTACCTCATGTTGTGAGGAAGAAAATTATTATTAGTAGTAATTGTACAATCTGGGGTCAAAGGATGCAAGCTGCTGTCTTGGTATTTAAAAGCAACAAGACCACAGCGATGCAGCCCTTTGCATTGTACTTAAACCTAAAACTAAACCCTTTAAAACCTATAGGGCTATTACCATAAAGCAAATCTGATCTCTGCATCTCTGCATCCAGTTTCAAAGTCCACTTTGAAGACTTTATTAGATACCAAGATGTCCTCTGAGGCAGGATTTTTCAGCTCAAAATTTAGCTTCTCTGCCATCTCTGGGCTGCCATTTTAAGCCATGCTAGTGGTTTGACTCTATGTTTGTCTGATGATCAGTTGGACCACCGCTTTGGTTCAGACTGAAATATCTCAACAGCTATTGGATGGACTGCCTTGAAAGTTTGCACATTTATGATCCCCAGAGGATGAATAGACTTTGGTGATCCATTAACATTTCCTCTAGAACTGTCATCAAGCCAAACTTTCAATCTGTCCAATTCTTTGATTTATGAGCAAATACCTGAAAAACTAATGACCTTCGCATCAGCTGTACTGTGTGTTTCATACTAATTAGCATGCTGACACGGTAAACTAAGATTGTGAACATGGTAAACATTACCTGCTAAAAATGAGTATGTTAGCATGCTGACCTCAACATGTAGCTCAAAGCACCAGAGAAGTTTTCTTTTTGGTCCAAAAACAGTTTCATATAAAAGGTACCAGACATTTAAAGGTTCAACATGTACTGTATTGAACATCTGTCACTTTCAATAACGTAACATAAAATATAAACCACTTCCATTATGATGACATAGAGTAATGTGTGAACTTTGATCCAATAAATGTGGTTCAGGAGACACTTAAGCTGCTGGCACACTGCCATCTTGGACAATTCTTATTACCTCTGATTCCCTAGGACACCAGAATAATGGTGTGTGTGATATGGTTATGATGCAGCTTCACACTGGCAAAAATTGTCCAGGATGGCTTCTGTGATTTCTTTTAGCTTTCCTGTTACAAGTATGTGTCAGTAAATCCTTCCCCTGAGATGCAGCTTGTTGGGGTACCGTGTCCTCCATTGCACATGCAGTCATTTTATAATCTTGTAAGCAACTCCCACAGGCATCAGCCACACTGTCCATCATGGTATAGCAATCCTCTGAGGTCGAGGAAACAGCTACTAAGTCACTCTTTTAAAAGTTACTACCAATTAGGTCATGGTTGCCATGTGTGTGACCTTGTAAAAAAGACATTTCATCAGTATGTATGGAATTTAAAGTGAAAAATGATATGAGTGAAAGGAGAAAGCATACTATCTACTAAAATGGAAGCAGTAGACAATGCAAGATCAATTGACAAGGGATTTGTCACAACTGGAACATAACATGTAGGGAAAAAAAGCATTTTCATTTTTTAACAGCTTTGAGGGTGCATACAATCTTTACTGTGCCGTTCATCACATAACCTGAGAGGAAGTTAAAGGTCCAGTGTGTAGAATTTGGCATCTAGCAGAATGGACTTGGCAGAAATGGAATATAATATTCATAAGTATTTTTTAATTAGTGTATGAAAATAACAATCGTTGTGTTTTTGCTACTTTAGAATGAGCCCTTTATATCTACATAGGGAGCAGTTCCTCTTCCATTGAGCCCACCGTGTTGCACTGTCATGTTTCTACAGTAGCCCAGAATGGACAAACCAAACACTGGCTCTTGAGAGGGCCTTTTGTGTTTTTCGCAAGTTTCACAGCCACCACAGGTTCTCCTACATGCTTGAACGGGGAGGGTGAGGGGAGGGGTATTAATTTGGTTGCAGTCTGCAACCTCACCACTAGATGCCACTAAATCCTACACACTCCCCCTTAAATAGAAAAAACATTGTATTTTTAGTTATTCTTTTTCTTTCTTTTTGCCAGCCATGCCTCAAAGCTTCTGATTTTCATGTATGGCACATGCTTCTTCTCTGTAGCCACCGACTGAAGTGAGAGTCCACCATTTTTCATGTCATCCACTGGCTCAAAAACTGAGGGTTTTAGTTGGCAGACTCGAGAGCTGAAGGAGTCTTTGATATCATGTCAAAGACCCCAGTCGGTCTTTCAGGCGGTGACATTGTAGTGGACAGAGAATGTCTCTTGAGTCCAGAAAATGAAATCCCCCTGGAGGAAAAGAACAGTTAAGATTCTGTCTTCCAGCAGCCGTCTGTCAGGCTGTCAGCTATAAACTCAGGGGAAGCATCAGTGGAGGAACCAGTTGGAGTTCCAAGGCTTACATGGTGTGTTCACTGTCCTTGCAACAAAGCTGTTTGTGATTAAACCCCTGATTTATTCAAATAAATGCTGTTTCAGTGTCTCCCTTTAAGGTTTCATGGAGTGGAAATAGAGAGACTGAAGCAGTGATATGAGAGGACAGTGTTTCAGGAGTATGTTGCCTTTAACTTGGCCTCATTTAAGCACCCACGAGGCATCAATAGCAATTACTGGTGACAGTGCATTGTAGCAGGTCAGACAGGTTTAAAACGTAAAAGCACACTGCAGCATTGCTAAAATGAACACAGTAATGACAGATGATTTCTTATGCAGAACAAATAATGGCTTATCTCTGCTGACACGCTGGTGCAAATGGTCAGCGCAATCATGGTGTCAGAGCACAGCACTTAGACTCCTATTAGTGAGATTAAGTAGATGTTTTTTCCCCACTTTGTCCTTGGCAGGTTGCAGTGCACTCGCATCCCCCTTATGAATTAGTCGCTGTGTGTGGATCAGTATTACAAAGGATCTAACAGCAGGGAGTCATGAAGATGTTCAGTCATTATTACATTTCTGTCCCTAAAGTGTTAAAAGGTATACAGTACACATAGATGCGGTCAGAGCAAGATCTGCCTCAGATTTCAATAAGGAAGGGGGAGAGACATATTCCCTTCAGGACGCATATTGATCCAACCTCTTTCACTGGATTTGAATGTGATTGAACTTTGACGCATTAAGTCACAAGACTGTCCAGCCCGTTTGAGAGAGGGGGTGGGACTGACGTCTCATTCAAGAGATATTGATTATATACTTAAGTGCGCTTCAAACGAAGTGCCTGATGGATCATCTAATAGTGTCTGAAACCCCCGGGTAACTAGGTGTGCAGAGGTGTGGAAATATGCTGGTTTTGAACTCTCTCAAGCTCTTTTTTTTTCATCTTTAACAAAACTAGTCACTTTTTGTGTTTGTACAAAAATGTGCATCTCTATCCCCCATTGCACAAGTCATTGTCTTGCTAAAGACACACAGATAAAGAGTTCATGGAGAGAGAACAGGGAGGCAGTGGAATGTGGCCATTAGGAGGCTTTGCTATTTCCTGTCCTGCCTGCTTTTCACTACAGCATGCGAGTAAATTTTGTCTGGGCAAATCCAGTTGATCATATCATGGTGTTTCAGCTGTGTTTTTCAGTCTCTCTCGTGTGTCTGACACAACAGCTAAGCTTCCATTTTAATTAATACAGCTGTTTACACAGGCTGTGCAATGGCTCATGTTTTACGTGCATAGCTGCTACCTGAAGCATATTTTATGTTGTAAGTCTATTTTCTTCTCATAATTACAGTGATTGTGTGTTGGTTTCTGATCTACACTCAATACTGTGCCTCGTACACATCCTGTGTAGACACTGACGGAGGACTAAAGCTGCTGCTGCTCTGCTAACTACGTAGCCTGTCTAGACATTGTATAATATTTGTGCTTTTGTCTCTTTGTCAAAGAATCCGATGAAAATACCAAAAACAGCAATGTGTTAGTCTGTACTTTCAATACTTTCTGACTTCCCACTCAGGCTGGAATTATGTTTCTCTGGGCTGCATGTTGGTGAGCGTGCACAGAGGTAACTCGATGTTCATGTGGCTGTCTCTTCTGTACTTGTATGTAAGACATTTGTTTTCATCTCCGCTTCAGATCTGCCTCCCAACAGGAATTAAATCAACCAATCAACCTACCCATAAGACCCTTTTTTTGCGTAGGTTTGCAGAGATGCTTATGTGTATCTTCAGAGAAGCATAATTTCAGCTTCAACCCTGAGCCCAATCCTACTGAAGGTCATACATTTCCTATTAAATCTCTCACAAATTTCAGTCTTTAATTTCATAAAATGGCATAACCTTTTAGCAAATGTTACTCAAACAGGAGTAAATTGCACTTTTGTTGAGGACTATTTTAATACACATTTGGTAGACTAACGAGCATTTGCAGCAGCAGGATGCTGTACAGTATGTGGGATTGAGTCAAGATAAACTACAATGTGTGTGTGCTCATGGTAATGTCAGTGGCTCACTGATGTGTTTTTAAATAGTTTTTGGATAACAGTGGAGCTCTGTGGCATAGAGGAGTAAGATATATCAGGCACACAGAATACTTATTAGTAGAATCAAATTATGTTGGATTTGGTCTTTTCATGGGATAAATTGACAATAACAATGTAATTACATTGGTATACTGAAGAACATGGGTAGATTTGTCCTTAAATGCAAGCAAGACATAACATGACAGGAAATAGGAGAGAGGTTTTGTTGCTTTTAAGATAATACACAGAAGAGAAGGAAACTGATTTGGGGGGGGGGGGGGCGTGATTTGACATACAAAAAATGTACAGAAGGTGAGTGACAGTCACTCAAAACTGACAAACAATAGTCCCTTGAGGATTTTCAAGCTCCATGCTGAAGGTACAGTGATGAGGGATAAAGGATGAGGGATGGAGGTGTACCCTCGGGGACTCAGGGAGATACTGTATGGCCTCAGGGGAAGCAAAAGGCCAACAATGCAGGGCTCAGAGGGATTAGGAACGTCTGCAGCTCAGCAGCATTTTCTGCTGCTTTGCAGCATCACCAGGATTCACTGATTTTAGATGCCTTATTGATCTCTCAGCTCCTCTGTGAACTCTCTCCTTTGAGAAAGATGTTATTTCATGTTTTCCTATTAACGTCCATACTTTTTAGATTTATTTCTACTTCTGTATCTGCATGTGAGAGCCAGTCTGACATTAAGATAGGGCAGCCAATGTTTTAATTAATCCATGTTTATTACTTGACTGGAGACACATGGTGTTGCCTTCTGCCGGTGCCACACTGAGCTTTTGTTTGAATTCAATTAATTTTGGTAATTGAAGCATACTGTAGTTCTCAGGCCATGACTGATACCTGTGGTTTCCTTTTAATTACCCAGCAGTTGAGCCTCTGCCCTTCATAGTGTCCTGCAGCACAAATATAGCTGTAAATTGTTCATGTCCTGACTTGAAAAACAGATGAAAGCATGCGACTGGGTGAGATCCCTGACAGCCGCTCGATGGTCAATGTGATTAACTGTCATCTAACTGGCAGGCCGCAGCTTTGTTCCACAGACATTCTGGATGTAAGGGCCGACCTCTTAATGGTAATATGGTCCCTGCTGATAAATGATGGAAAACCTCCCTGGGCTGTCACTCACTGTGGCTGGCGGTGCGCAGCTGCCTTTACTTTTATTACAGAGTGAAGTAAGTGGGCAAGGTCTGATGCTCAAAGTCAGGCTTGTGGGATAGAAAGAGAGGGCATTTTGTGACATTTTAATCTGACATTTCATGATTTTTCACCTTTGTTGTTTGTTGTATTATGCATAAGGGTGTATTGTGAAGCTGGCCTGAATGATTCTGAATGCACGGGGCCATTGTTAGGGTTCATTGTGCTGCAGGGCTGAGCTCCAACTGCAGCCATAGCTACTGGCTGTGCCTACAGCGCAAGCGCACCCAGTGCTGTGGCTAGCTGTACCTGGCTGTGGGGATGGCCACAGGTTGAGCACTGAAACAAAACTTAGCTTGTTTCACTGCAGTTAGCATGTATTGGTATTAGCTGCCATTAGTCATGTTGTGCTGAGAAGGCAGCTGAAAATATATCCTGGTCCCTGCAGATAACTTGACCACAATTCTGTATCTTTGCATCTAATGTTAAGATAACTAGCGGAAGCTAATTATTATGACTGCTGACTGTAGCTGTAGCTGTGATTGGGTATTGCTGGCATTGTGACTATATAGCTATGGTTGCAGCTATGGCTGGGGATGTTATGATTAGCAAGGCTGTGACACATTAGTTTTTAATGTGTGCAACACTAATTACATGCTGGGGTTGTGCAGGTGCAGTAAATTGAAATAGCTGATTTGTGTGACTTTAAAAGTTATATAACTTTATTACACTGTCTTGGTGAATATTACTATCTTAAGGACAAAACTCATACAAAAGCAAAAGCACAAACATTAAAGAAATACGCTCCAAATCCAATAATGTATTTCCCTTGATGTTTGTGCTTTCACCTTTGTATGTGTTTTAGTATTTGCAGCATTTTAAAATTTGAAACACATTTTTCTTAATGTTTGTGCTCTCACTTTTCTCTGTACTATAATATTTGTTGCATTTCTCTTAATTTTTGTGTTTTCACTTTTCAATTTTTACTGTTTGTAGCATTTTGAGCACATTTCCCTAATGTTTGTGCTTTTGCCCTTTGTATGTACTTTTTCCTTATGGGCCACTGTAGTAAAGAGTAGCTAGCCAGTAGCTACAGAAATACCCACAGCCACAGATGCAGCTATAGCCATATGGGGCCAGAAGACTGACAGTTAAATTTTGGCATTAAAAATAAAATTTGGTATTGAAAATAAAACCTGATCTGAAAAAGGAGACATTGGCATTGAAACACTTGTATTAGAAAAAGTTCCACTGAAAAATAAAACACAGGCATTAAAAAAATATTATTATCTTATTTTATTTTGATATTTTTTGCATTATGATGTGTATTTAAATTGTGAATCTTCAAGATTTTTTCTTCATGTCTTTTTCACTGGTTTTCAGTTTCAACTTTCTGTCAGTGTTTTGATGTAGAGAGGAGGGCCCTACATTACCCAGTATGCCTTGCGGTCTGACAAAGATATCCGAGGGCGATGGTGTCATTTTGAGCCAGACTGTTGTAATTTTCGGAATAGGACTGTTAATATGTCCTGCTGGTCATCAAATGTATTAAAATGAACAGATCAGTCTCTATTAAATTTTTTTTAAATTTTATTAAGCATCCTTCCATCCTCAGAAATCTCTACTCTTGGCAAGTTGTCAACACACCTACCTGACTGTACTGTGACAAAATAATCTCAACTCAAAGCCCCACTAACAGACTTTTTCTCACAAAAAATAACCTCATTGACAGAGGGATGCAGTAAATTGTTATTCAGTCTGTAATGTAGCTATAATAAAAATCCAAACTGTAGCTTAATAAAATAAAACAAAATGTAATATAGACTGATATGTTCATTTTAATACATTTATATTTATGTAAATGTTATGATATCTGTACATATAGAGCCCCAGAGGCAGCGCTGTTGTTCTGTCCAGTAAAAACATGAAGCTTCACTTTTTACATATTTATTTACATTCTACAAACTAATGGACAAATGGACCGCAAGGCATACTGGGTAATGTAGGCCCAGCGAGGGCCCTCCTCTCTACGCCAAAACGATGACTGAAAGTTGAAACTGAAAACCAGTGACACTGAAAAAAGAACTAACAGCGCAAAACAAAAACTGTCACTGAAAAAAGACAGACATGAAGAAAAATCTCTAAATAAAATAAGATTGTAAGATTGTAATTATTTTAATGCCCATGTTTTATTTTTCAGTGGAACTTTCTTCAGTGCCAATACAACTGTTTCCAGTATTTCAACGCCAATGTTTCCTTTTTCAGTTCAGGTTTTGTTTTTAATGCTAAATTTTATTTTCAATACCAAAATTTAACTGTCAGTGTTCTGGCCCCATACAGCCACAGCTATAGCCAGAGCATTGTGTGCCCACCCACACTGTGGTCATAGCCGGTATCTATGGCTACAGTTGGAGCTTGGCTTTCCCAGAGTTTTCAGATTATATCCCTTGAATTGCAGATTCAGTGATACTCCTTTATTAATGCTTCTCCAATATACTATTCCTTCATTTCCCTTGTGGAATTTAAATATTAAAAATGCATGTGTAGATTTTGTATACAGTCAAAGAAATCTGTAAAAGCATAAACAATTCATGAATCTAGAGAGAGACTCAGTGGACCTTACAATAGTCATAGCTTGTTTTGTGAGCTCTGTGTTGTTTTTCTGCTTTCTGGTCAGACATTATTGAAAAGGAGGTCACAGCTGTTTCCATCAAGTGACCTTGAGGTGGTGGGAGAGTGATGGTACCTCAGCAGACAAGCAAGCAGGCAGAGAGGCTGCCTTTCAATCACTCACACAAGCACCATGGAAGACAGAAAACAACTTTTCCACTGACGCCGTGAGAAAGCAAATACAGCCCAATCAGTACTGTCTGGGTCTGCTACCATTTTAATACAAAAAACAGAAGGTGGCATCATCAGATTCAGACCAGAACAGAGAGTGATTAGAGTGGCGGGCAGGTACATTTACCTCCACGAAATAGATTTGATTCCTATCACACCAGGAAAGACCCCATAGAGTGAAGATGTATCATTGCTTACATTATTTCTTGTGTTCCAACCCCTAAAATGAACATTATCTCTCTGCCGTTGTCCATTTTGTTGTTTGGTCCCAGCATCTAATGCACACTCAACCCAGTTTTTCTTTGGAGGATTTCTTTATTTCATAATGTTGGAGATTCTGAGCAGCTAGACTAGACAGGTCAACAAAACCTGATATGAATAGTATGAATGACATACTATGTTGATTTCCGGTGCCTCCCAAAATAAACCTTGTGACCATATAAAAATGACTCAGCGTTTTCTCACCTGGTGTAATTGGTAGGAGACTATAGGCAAACTGTGGTCTAAGGTGTCAGACCTGCAATGTTAGAATAGTTACTATTTACATGACCACAAGAGGTCGCTCATCAAAAAAAAAGCAAATGTCGATCTAAGCATGGAAATTAATTACATTAATTACATTTCCTTCTGTAAGATGGTAACAGAAATGTAAAGCATATGTTGTAAATGTCTCCTTGTTAAACTGATCTAATATGAACCTCCATGTCTGTAGTAATTCAACATTTTTGAGCAGATTAATGATTTGACACAATCACATTAACAAATTTGTTGTATCCAACATTGCCCAGTTATGAAGTAACATGAGCATCTACAGCCATGCAAGCAGTACTTTGAGCTAAATGCTAACATCTGAATGCTAATATGCTCAGAATGACAAAGTTAACAAGATATCAGGTATAATGTTTACCATGTTTGCCATCTTAGCTTCCCATGCTAGTATGCTAACATTCGTTAATTAGCACTGAAAACAAAGTACAGTGAGGCTGATGGAATATCATTATTTTGCAGATATTTAGTCATAAACCAAATTACTGGACAAATACATTTTTTGACTTGATGCACATGGTAGCTACCCAGGGGGCAACATGAATGCGTGGACCAAATATTTAAATCCATCCTATAGTTGTTGAGACATTTCACTTACAACCACACAAGTCAACCTCCTGGTGGCACAAGAAAAAAATCCAGGGCATTGCCAAAGTAAGGATTCATCCTCTGGGTACAATGAATATGTGCAAAAAACAATCATTTTTGTAAAACAAAAACAAACAAAAAAAAGATCATTGAAACTGATTTTCTGAATAAACTTGGGCTTGCAGTATGTTCTGCTACTACTGTGGTAGGCAAAGCAATCATGTCATGCTGCCACTCATTGTAACATGGCTCCACACTGCCAGAAAGCCCAACAAATAAAGAATAAGAAGAGTGGCGGTTGGTGTGGATGTACAAAAACACATCCTTGTTGCATAACACCCCCATCTCTATCACGATGACATTTAATAAAAAAACAGCACATGGTACACATAGATCAGAAATGACAAATTAATACTTTTAAAGCACAGTTTTGATCCTAGGTGGGAAGCAGCAGCAAAATGCAAGGAAGTATGAGAGTTACTCGCGCTCTATTTATTTTATAATCTTTTCACATCCTTCTTGCCCAAAGCTAGGAGATGGAAACATGCTGACTCCCATTTATTTAACTGAAATTCCTGAAAACTTGCACAATATTTGAATGAAAACAGCAGTGTTCTGGTTTTTGACACCAAACCAATACAAAACCATAAATATAAATTTTAAATGCCAAATACACCAGATAAAAATTGTCCAAATGATGAAAAGCAGAACCTGTCAGCTAACCAGGACACAGTCATCCCTTACTGAAGGAAAAGGCAATTTACAATTAGAAACCTTGTTTGTTCCTTTCAACAACCTTGTTGCTTTCCCTGCAGCAGGTAATCCAAATATATTTTGTTCCACAGCAGGCAGAACAGCTGAAGTCCAGGTTCTATTTCTTACAGATCTGTGGGGCTTAATTGGAAATCTCATGTCGACTATCCAGGTCTCTAGCTGCTTCTTTGGCTTGTTTGGTTTCATTATTGCTTTTCCTGATTTCAGTGAAACTTTAATTAGAAATCGTGCCTGCTTCTTATTTGGTCTTGTGATAATTCAATGAATGCGCAATGAGGAGAATGTGAAGCTGCACAGTGAGGGAAGAAGCAGAGGCACTGCAGATGGATGGACTTGACTACTGTATCTCACACTGGTTCATTTAAGCTTAATTTTTTTTATCTCCAGCATAGTGTGTTTTTCTTGTGTATGGTTCATTAGGCCTATAAAAATCTATAATGTTCCATTTGACTGCATAGACAGGATTTTGCTTTTCTAACCAGATCCAGCCCAGATTTCCCTAGAAATCTTATCATATATCGTATGATATCATATCGTTTCTATACCTCACAACTTACCAGACATTCAGACAGAAAGCTGCTCTGACTCCAAAAAATGAGAGCGGCTGCGTTAGTGTGACCATGTTGCTTAAATAAATAAAGGTTAAATATGATCCAGAAAGGCCGGTTTCAGTTCATTTTATATATATTTCTTTACATTTTAAGTTATCTTAAATTTATTTATGTGTAATTTATATTTCATGCCATCACCCTGTCATTGTTGTTTATTAATGTGTTGATGTTAATATAGTTCTGAACTTCAAAAAAAAAAAAAGAAAAGAAAAAAAGACCCAGGTTCGACCTTTTTACCGGACGACGCTCAGAGAACCATAACTACACATGTAACCTTCCATTATTCTAATCACTGCTGAAGTTAGGTAGATGAAACAATGCCTCACACACAGTTTCTCACATTCATTACTAGATTCTCTTTTCCGTTGAGTTTGTATATTTGCAAATGGTGAAAACAGTATACACAGATAGTTTATGACTGCAGGTGGTAAGTTGAAGCAACAAGCTGTGTTTTATGTGTGCTGCTTACTCAAAGGCTGTTGGCAATAACAGTACCAGCATACTGTTTAGCTTTCTTTGTGGGAGAAACTGCATTCCTTGGAGTAACTACAAAACCTAAATGCTGGCAGCCAATATGAATTATAATAAAAATAATTACAACAGAAAATCATTTCTGAATCTGGCAGTGTCTTCAAACAGTTGTGCAATGCTGATAAAAAGAGTGGGGGAGATTAACAAAGGGATGATAACCTTCTGTTGTCTCAACACAAGCCTTGTTTATCTGTCAGATTTAGGCCAAACCTCCAGTGGAAAACTATCCAATAAGACTGATCTCGTTGCCACGATAAATTTTCTCTAGTTCTCTTGCATAGGAGTTGTATTTGCCTTTCAAAGTGGGCTTCATGCTGTGTTGTATGCATCTCAACTGTCAGCTCCAGGCAATCAGTAAAGGCCTACATAACAAACTGCAGCTGTGCGCTAGATTACTTTTTTGGCAAAACCGAGGACACCAATTAAACACGGCTCTGGATGTTGAGCACACCTCACTGCCCACACCTCTCAGCTGGTAGCTCGGCCACCGAATATCAATGTGCTGATTTAGTTTGAGCACACTGACTGTGCCTGTGTGAGGAGACAGCAGACTTCCTTTTGTCCCACATCTTAGCTTTGTCTGACATTAAATATTAAACAACCACCAATACAAGATTAATTCATCACAAGGTGCACTCTGTTGTACAATTCATTTCACACATGGATCTGAATGAAACTGCATGACCCTGACCTCTGACCTCAACAAGGTTTCAACTAAAGAAAATCTTCTCAAGAGGGAGTGATAAAATACCACATTATTTTTATTACCTACCACCAACTTTATTGTCAAGGTTTGCGAAGATCTCAGTGTTAAGTATGTTCTTAGCAGATATCTCATTAACAATGCAATGATACCTGGCATGCCAAAGGTAGCAGGAGCTCATCATTTAATTATGCACATACTCCATTAACCTTTTACCACCCACTGTTCTGCCAAGAAGACACTTCCACTATGGAGAACTTTCAAAGACTGCTAGCACTTTGAAAAGTTACATGAGCACGAACATTGTTAGATTAGACTCATCATTTTGGTCACTGTATTCATTTTCAAAAATCACATCACATCTTTACAATAACCATGGTAGAAAGCAGAATTGAAATGTTAAAGCTGCATTATTCAATATTTTTATACGGATCAAATATTGCTCCCCTCCCCTCCCCTATAGACCATTTTAATTATATGGTTTCTGTTCACTTTTTTTAGGGAAAAAATAAACCCACTGTACACAACCTGCCCAGCACCAAACAGCAGACAGACAACATTAGAGAGTAGCTGGTGAACATAGTGGAGCATTTAGCAGCCAAAGAGCCAGATATTTTTCTCAGGAGTTGGTGGAGACTAAACTAGAGCTAAAAGGAGAGTCAATATTGGGCTTACATTCACCAAGTACTAGAAACATCCAAATGAATGCCAACATGATTGCCATATGAACTTTATACAGTGATAATCATCAACCAATTGTGTTTACAGCTTGTTCAAAAAAGCCAAAAAAAAATTTAGCAGTCCTAAAATGCTGTTTTATGTTCAATTAGGAGGCACAAATTGCTGGGTAGCAATAATCTGCACTGAAAGCTAAATGAAAAGTCAGGGCATCACCAAAGTCACTAGGTGGTCCTTTGGATACCATGAAGACCTGTACCAGATTTCATGCCAATCCATCCAGTAGTTGTGGAAATATTTCAGTCTGGACCAAACCGGTAGACTGACCAATCTACATGGCCATCACTATAGTGACGCCACTAGTGTAGCTAAAAATGTGGTGTCTCCTTACCTTCAAAACAGTCCGGCAGTCCAACAATGCAATAATTCCCTGACAATTTTATTTCCAAATGCCTTGCAGGGGTCTAACAATGAAACATTCCATTTGCTTTAACTTAGATTGGCCGCAGCCAAAGGGGGGTGTGGGTTAAAGAATTATGTTCAATCAGGCAGTCTTCAAGAGGCATACCCATAAATCCTTTCCAGGTGCTCAGTAGCAATAATCCCGCAGGACAGTGTTATCAATCATATTCACATAAAATAAAATAGAAACTAGAAATGAGACAGCAGTGTGCAGCTGTTTTTGTCATCTTTTAATGAATCCTGTTGCATAAGGATCCAAAATCGTTTGAGGAAATGGTTAAGCTTTACTTCTGAATGACATTGAATGGCTTCTTAGTAACTTCTTGAAGCGGGGGAAGTCTATTTTTGTGCTGAAGCGCTAAACAAAAACCAAATCATTGAGAACCCTGTTGGACAACCTCGGACGAACATTAATGACTCTCATACGTTATGGCAGTGACACCAGTGCAGCTGACCATCCCCACAGCAATGCTTTACCCAGCTACCTATGAAGGCTGGATGGTGCATTTGATTTCACTCAAGGGTTAGGGTTAAGGCTGAATGGGATTGATATGAAGGAACTCACATGATTTAACCTGATTTCTTCAACCAATGAACCTGTTTAAAATGTGCAACCCTTCAGGGCTGATGGCCATGTCTGCCTTTTAAATTATATAAAACACTCATGACACAGTAGCTAAGATGAGCTACGGTTTACTTTTTTGCCTTTTTATGTACCACTTAAGAGGCAATATTTTCAAAGCAACACTATGTTCTTGCCCACCAATTCTCCCTGACCAGACAACAGCTCACCTATTAAAAAATTTGTGTGACTCATATCGCTCAGGGATGTTGTACTCAAGCCTTCTAATCCCTTCATTTGCAAAATCAGGGCTGTGCTGTGGAGACAAATGGTGGTTGCTGCCATTTGCCTTTCCATTTGATGCTGCTGTGTGTTTGAGAATGAGGTCATGGTAATGCTTTAACTTGGAATTCAGGCACACAAATGGAATAACACTCCATCAATAGATGCACAAAGACAAGAAGTGGCCTTCAGCCAAGGGACAAGGCAAATGGTAATGTGTGGACCTTATCAGAATCACAATCAGGTTTATTGCCAAGTAGGTTTGCACATACAAATAATTTGCCTTGGTGTTGTGGTGGTGCATAACAGTCAAAAATATACACAGAATTAAGTAATCCTAAATAATATGAAAAAGAAAGAATTTACACAAAAATAATGTAAAATATAAGCGAGAAGAGCTGCTACAGGTTTAAATTTTAAATAGAAGAGAATGAAATGAAATGTACAAAAAATTGACCAGGAGTAAACAGTATATGCAGTGTGCAATTATTAATAACAATAATTATTATTGACAGACCTCAACCTCTTGCCGGAGAGGAGTGTTTCAAAAAGTTTATGTCTGGGGTGGGAGGGGTCGGCCATGATCTTTCCTGCTCGCCTCAGTGTCCTGGAGGAGTGCAGGTCCAGCAGGGATGGCTGATTGCGGCCGATCACCTTTTTGGCACAGCAAATGATAGCAGATGATACTTATTAAATGTTGCAAAGTTCCAATGGTCTTAAACTTCAATATGGAGAAATCCTGCATGGTGATGCCAGCTCAGTTCACACGACACACTGGAATTTATTGGTTGGTCTGTTAGGGACACAAGTATTAAAGGATTAAAAATTCAGATTTCTCTGCACAGAGCAGTCGCTCGCTACTGTTTAGGAGGCAGTTTGTATTTCACACATGATTTTTAAATCCACATTTCCTGTTGAGTGGGATTCCACACATGACACCAGAATTTAATTTAAGCTGAGAGAGTAAATCCACTGGGTCCCAGAGAGAGGAACAGAAAAATAGAATGCTCTTCTCTACTGCACCCTCACTGACTGATTTAGGTTGATAAGACAGGCGTATTTATACAACTAAGCTGCATAGTGCAGCTTTACACATCTACACTCTCTAATGAGTTTGCACACTGCTGTGAATGTACAAATACTTATATGCAGAAGATTGTTTTTGCAGAATAATTAAAACACAACATGAATTTGGTATCTGTTACATTAGCTCATGTTTGTAACCTCAGCTAAACCCACACAGTATTAACACTATACTGCACCAGTGTTTACAACCTTTGTTAGCAATTAGCATCTAAAAAAAAAGAGAGCATGGCCGTTTCTAGAAGTTGACAAGGTCTGGGGCTAAACCCAGACCATCTGGGGCTGAGGTCAGGGTATGTGCAAATTTTTTTTTGGGAGGTCCTCGCTGTTCTGCCTGGAAAACTACTGCCTAAATTTTATTTAATTTTACTGTATTGTATGACTACTGCAAACATTACATCTCATTTGAAATGTAATTTTTAATAGTAATGTTAAGACAATTGGACAAAATGGACATCAGCAGGGCAGCTGAGAATTCTCAAACCTATAGCACCAGTGTTTAACTGCTACTTTACTTTTTTATTCTCTTTTTACATTTTTATTTGACTGCTGGATTGTTTAGCACTTTCTGTTGCACAAATATAATAAACCAGCAGCCTGATGACAGTAGATTGAATTGAAGCACTTGTTTATTTGTACAACCATTTAGGGAATATCAGGTGTTTTGACCATCTCACTTTTCAATCCTATATCAGAGCAGAGCATTCTGAAGGGGCCCTTCTGATAAAGTCATTTTAAAATTAACAACTGTAAAATAGCTGATATATACAGTCAAGCCACTTTGTCAAACACGCTTGCTCTGAACAAAAAAGTTGTGTTTAAATGTTTCAGCACCAAGGACAACACACGACATGCACCGTCTCAGTACCATGTCTTTCTTACACGGGAATAACATAAACAAAGTTTGTAACTTTGTCGAGCCCTGAAAAATGTGAAAATGCCCAGTATTTTCCCAAGAAAAGAGCAGTGAATTAGAGAGAATTCTGAAAAAAATAACTCTTTTTTTCTGTTTTATACTTTTTATCATCTTGTGACCCCACATATTTGCCAAGGTTAGCCAAATTAAGCACTTATAATATTGGTGTTGTCAGAGGCCAAGTCAGACAGGTCATAAAGAAAGAAATAAGGTATAAAGTAGCATAACTTCTCATTTTTAAAAAAACAGTTAACAAATTGTGTTTCATGGTGGTGTGATACAACAAACCACATTACGTTCAATTAGAAAACTCTAGGATGGCATTTAGACAGCGTATTTATTTTCCCATCAAAAATAAACAATGCACATATATTGTAAATACGCGACTTACACATATTTTTTAAGAGTTTTTGTTCATGTCAAAAAGTATCATTGCTCTCAGTATCAAGTTATGGAAGTTACATGTTTCACTCACTAATTGTTGTCTCTGCTCAGCCTGTAGTTTAGTGTAGTCCATTTGTGTATTCCACCATCCTCCACAGAACAAAATAATCGGAATAAGTTAATGAACTTTGTACATATCTCAGTCCCTTTTTAAAACTTCATCCTCCTCTCCTTCATGGTGGCAAACCTGCCAACCACTTTGTCTTTGTCAATGTTTATGTCCCACTCAACACACAGCAAAGTGAGGTTGGACAGTTTGGCCATTAGCCACTGTCAGGCTAGTAGTGCTAACACTAACATTAGCTTCATTATCTGTTCCATCATCAACGCGGTTGTGTTGGAAGGACGAGCAAGACGAGAAGTAAGATGTAAGAGGAGCACAGGGTGCAATTAAACTTTTCTTACTCTCTCGCTCCTTGAGTTTTAATGCACCCGACTTTCTCTCCATTTTAGCTCCTAACTAGATTTAAAAAAAAAATACATCATTGATCGTTAATTTGACAGTGTGCAACAACATGACACATTCACGGATACACAGGCTGCTAGCTAGCCTGGTAGCAAAATCAACTCAAATAAAGCTTTGTTTATACTTGTGCGAGACACCGTGCTGCGGGCTTCTGCAGATGGCGTGCGAGCTACGAGCATGCACAGAGGCGTTTATGCTCAGCGCGTTGTTCATTGCAGTATTCTCTGCAACGCCAAAGAGCGTACAAACAAAATATTGTGTGAATAAGCAGAAAGTCAATGAGTGTTACCAGAATAAATGTCATTATCCAACATGGCTACATGCTAGGGATGTGCAGAGAGCCCAGTATTTGTATTTCTATCTATATTTGTTGAGGCAGCTAAATTATTTGTATTCGAATAAAAGTGGAAATAGACGTAAAAATCAAGTTTTTGTTTTTATTATGCTTTTAATTTTAGAAAGTTAAAGTGTTACAATAAGTGTTCATGAATAAGCAATCTTAAGAAGGATGTCCCCACACTGGATCTCCAACTCAAATCTCCCAGATCATAGACCACTGCGCTGATTACTGAGCTAAAACTTAGCTCATCACCGCCGCACACATAGACCTCTAGGTGTTTATATATCCATAACACAGAGACAGCACGGTGTGTAATGTGTAGGGAAGAACTTCAAAGGTGATACTTGCTTTGCACTCTTTATTTATTGCCTATTTTTTTTAACCTAACTTTGTGGACAGGAGAAGATGAACAACAGATCATGGAGAGTCCCTTGAGAGCACTTAACACATGTCAGTAGCTCAGCTGTATCTCTGGGGAACACTCTCAACTCCAGGAGTGATGTCCAAATTAGGAAATGTGCATCATGTAGCAGGTGGATGTGACTCCCCTTGTTGAGACCTGCTGATAGACATAACAGCAGAGCAGAGGAGACAGGAGAGACTGAGATAGTGATGTAACCGACCTGCATGCTGGTATTTGACTTTTTTTTTCTTCCCGAAAACAAATAATTTTAAAAATATTTGTACAAAATAAATGTTCGTAAAAAACCCACTATATGTGCTTTTACGGATTTGGGCCCACCCCTACTACACACACTACCCTGAAAGTTGCTTATGCCTACATGTGTTCCTGAGGGATGCAGTATTCTCACTGAATGCGCATTTGATGCAGCCCTATCCAGGTAATATACACTGACACCAACACATTTGCTATTTCCTTAACATCATACACACTCAAAATGTAACATGCCTTTCACGTCTTTGTTTGTGCAATATCACAAAAAACTGGCATGTAAACTCATCTAAAAAATGTTATTTTGGACTCTGTTTTTAGTTAACTGCAATGTGGTCTAATGTGTTCACTTGTATTTTTGCTTGTAGGTGTCAACCTTGATGATGGTCAGAAAATCTACAATTACCGCCACTCATGGGCAGGAGGGTGATTGAAAATACATTTGGCTGGAGGATTTTGGGATGGCCCATAGACTTCCTCCCTGACAAGGCTGTGGATGTGGTTAAAGCCTGTGTTGCCCTGCATAACATGCTCGCCTACACTGATACTGCAGTGTAGGTGAGGGGTACTAAGGGGCTGGAATCAACGACATTACAAACAGGCCACAGTGCCCCCGCTGGTGCTGTTTGTTGCATATACGAAAACCCCTTGGCAGTGGTGGGGGCTCGTCTCTGCAGAAGACACAGACGTGATCTGAGTCTGACTTTTTTTTTTTTCCGCAATCAAGACACACAAACTTGAACTTTATTCAAAATATTCAACTAAACAACAAAAATGCTTGTTCAGTCAGGCAGATTGGGCCCAAGGTGGCCCCGTCCTTGTAACTGGAGAGAGCTGTGGGCACAGGGCTGCCTCCCCCTCTGCCCCCCACTCCACTACTGGTTGTTACCCTATGCTAATTAGGTTGTTGACATGTACCACAATGTAGCCATGTTCTCTGGCAAAAATGTCAGAATACACAGCAGCAGATATCACAGATATGTAGTTTTTTTCAGGGTTTGCTTAGCTACATTAGTCAATAAACCAATGGTTCTCAAATCTAGGGGCAGCACGATAGCTAGTGGGACTTTTGTTTATATCTTACCTTTTTGGTGTAGTGTTGTTACTGCTATGTGAGCCCAACAGGCGACAGACAGCATGAAGCAGAAGCAGCATTGCATGCCATGTGTCCATGCCATGGCTCAGGTGAGGACGTGAGCAGCACCTGAGAGAAAGAGGGCTGCAGATGGACTAAGCTTGTATACAAGAGGACTTTACCCAGCCCACTCCCTCAGTCTCTACTACATCCACAGGCAGCAGCAAGGGTTGGGGATGGTCTAGAATTAAATTAATTATCTTTCCTGATGATTATAGATTTTTTCCTCTGTCAGAAAGATTTGGGGCTAGTCAAAAAACATTCCTGGCTAAAGCCCCAGAAGACCAATGTTGACGACGCTGAAGCCATAGAGGATAGAGAGTATGTTTTAAAACCACCACAAAGTCCAAAGTTGTCATTTTGGAGTTTCTTAAACTTTTTCGAACCCTTAAACTAATTAGAGGCAAGAAGCAGATAAGATGTACTAATCAGAGTCCAGACCCTCCAGGCTTGTCTCTACAGAAGGTGGAAAAAGTCTTACAGGGTGCTCTGACATTTCCTGTGTGTAAGTGTGAACCATTGGCAGGTTATGGGAAAAGGTCAGATTAAATCTAAAAATAAAAAAAATTTACTGTGGTTTAATGAAAATTTGTGGAAGCTAATGAAATCTAGAGATGCTGCACTGCAATTAAAACTAGAAGAGACACTGACATGCTGATTTATAAAAGTTTAAGGAACAAAGTTATCCATGAGCTAAGATAAGCTAAATCTCATTTTTATCTTAATATATTGAATGAGGCAAAAGGCAACAGTAAATTGATCTGGAAAAGCATTGATAATCTCACAAGGAGGGACCCAAAATTTTTAGGAGATTTTAAACTCAAAGTAGTTAGTAGTAGTTTCTTGA
This sequence comes from Scomberomorus guttatus, assembly GCA_038419695.1. Lineage (NCBI taxonomy): Eukaryota > Metazoa > Chordata > Actinopteri > Scombriformes > Scombridae > Scomberomorus > Scomberomorus guttatus. The sequence goes on from CM076461.1 coordinate 24,267,487, forward strand.
GTCTGTATATGAGCTAGGAAAAAAAATAAATATAAAAAAATGGATATTGTGCCTATAGATCCTACAGGCCAGGTTTTCGAGCTGGTAGAGACTAATGAGTTACAAGTAAGTACAAAATCATCAGCTCCTTAAAAAGCTCCAAAAGTAGAGATGCTGTCCAATTTGACACCATGTTTGTTAAATCACACAAAGATATTTAACTCCCCCCATTGCTCATTTATTTAACTTGTCTTTCAAACACAGCTCCTTTCCTGATGACTGGAAATGTGCCATTGTCACACCTATTTTTAAATCTGGAGACCGCCTTGAAGCCAGTAACTACAGACCAATAAGTATATTGCCAGTACTCATGCAATTTGGCTTTAGAGCAAATCATATCACTGAAACTGCTACCTTGCACTTAATAAAGCAAATTGAATCAAGGCTTGATAAAGGAGTAGTAGTAGTTGCTACATTTTTAGATCTGCGTAAAGCATTCGACACAGTCAATCACAATGTTTTAATATTGAAACTTTCTAAATTTAACTTGTCATCTAGATCACTGGTTATTAAAGTTTGTGATGCACTGTCCAGTAACATGAAGTGCACAATGGGTGTTCCACAAGGGTCAGTGTTAGGTCCCCTATTATTTAGCCTGTATAGTAATGATAATTAATTAATGATAGAAACTGTCTCTCTTTGGACGCAACCAAGATATTTATGCATGCTATGATTCTTTCCCATATGTCTTATTGCATGTTCGGGGCAGGCTGGAGAAACAGTCATAAGACCTCTTGAGTCCTTATACAAACAAACTCTAAAAACTCTTGACAAAAAGCCAATGCATTTCCATCACTGTAGGGTACTGGAGAAATACAATTTACTGAGCTTTGAGAATTTTAGATTATTTTCAAATTTGTGCCTAGATTATAACATTTTAAATGGTTTGGCCCCTCCTTCACTACGTGACTTTATGCTCGCAGGCACTGCAGATGAAAATTAGCTCTAAATTAACTCTGGTACAGTACATCAAATGGTAACATTTATGTTTAACACTGTACATGGTTCCAATAAATACATAAATAACAGATACATGTCAAAACTTTATATTTATAGCACTGCAGCATTAAGTGCACATATGAGCAAGATCACTTCATCTCATTTTCTAGGTTCAAACCTGAAGGCTGGCTGGGGATTTTCCAGGGAGTTTGTATATTCTCCTGATGTCTATGTGCAGGTTAGTTCAGTCTGTGATAGACTGGTGACCTGTCCAGGAAAGCGTGTGGAATATGCTCCATGACCTTGCAAAAGACAAGCAGTATAAAAGATGGATGGAAAAGTACTGTATATTTGGCACCTTATTTACTGCAAACATACAGACTTCTTCCAGCAACATTGCATAAAGCTGACTTGTCAGCATATTCCTCAGCAAAATGATTTATCGGACTGGCGAGTAGCCAGAAAGATATAATTTCTTGTTTTAATAATAGTGCTCTTCTCCTAATAATACAGTTTTTTAAAGGCACAATTCAACATTTTAAAGGCACTCATTTGCTGTATTACACAGAGAAGATTGATACCACTCTCATGCCTGTATGCTAAATATGAAGCTACAACTGTCCGTTAGCTTAGCTTAGTATATGATATCCAGCTTATGCAAATATATGGCAACAAAACAAAAAGAAAACAGGGAAAAACACAACAAAATCCTACCACCACCTCTAAAGCTCACTTATTGAGATGTTGTATCTTGTTTGTTTAATCAAACAACCGCAAAAACCAAAGTGTGAATGTAAAGGGATGCAACAGGGGAAGGCCCCTTTACCAAAATTACTACAATTTGTACCTTGGGTAGAGCACCTCAGTAAGAGCAGGAGCAGAAAACAGCACACCAGGATAAATTGTTAGAACAATTTATTTCTAGAATTGTCTAACAAGAGACCATAGTAAAATGCCATGTTCTATACACAGTGAACACTAGCCTACTTAAAATAACCAGACTGAACAACAACAAAAAAACAAACCAAGAAAACATGCACTAAAACTACATTTAAATTCTAAAAAAAAACTGTTCACCTCACACACACAAAGGTCACATAAAGGTCTAATGATAAACAACTGCATAATTACTAAATGTCCCTTAATAAAGAGATTAATCTGAGAAAAAAAATAGTTACTGAAACAGGATAAAACAGCAATCAAACAGGAAGGAGAAGCCAGGCTGGTTTTAAATTATCACAGTATAAAAACAACAGTACATTAAAATGCGTGCATGCAATTAAATGGAAAGCATCCCAGAGCGTCTAGGCTGAGAGACCCAATGCAGGAGGATTTCTCTCTGCTACTCAATATCCCCTAATTCACAGAATCATAGGTACAATAGTGCCCCACAACTGAATCAGAGGGAGAAAGTCACATAGCCCCCGCCTCAGTTGCTCTGGAACTGCCGACTGAAACACTGGCAGTCTTTTTTAAGAACACGCTGACAGTCCATTGATTATGCCAATTCAAAACAGCTGTGGCGTTTCTGTCCCACGGCTCACCAGTGGACCCAGGAGGCAGAAGGAGAGACAGTGCAGGTGATTAGTACAATCAGGTACTAAAATGGAACATTATCCCGCTGTACCCTTTACATGAAAATGTCACATTGTGGTGTTACAGGGGGGTTTGTGCTGGGCTATTTCTTGGCCATATGCAGTAACTTTCCGGAGCCTATGCTGACAACCTCATAACAGGCCAAGAAATAGTCCAAACTAGCTGTTTCCCCGTTTCCAGTCTTTATGCTAAGCTAAACTAGCTTTAGCTTCATATTTAGCGTACATATATGAAAGCAGTATCAATCTTCTCATCTAACTCAAACAACAAAATATCAAACTATTCCTTTTATACCATTTTTTAAAAAATGTTTTATGGTGCATATGAGCCATCTATTCCAGACAGAGATAAGACTTTTGTGTTTAATTATAATAGAGACCTGTTCTAATCACCTACTGATGAAACCAAGACTTGGCTTGATCAGAAAACATTAAAACCATAACTTCTATTTAGTTTTTGCCCATCTCTGTAAATACGAGCTGTGTGACTTTTCCACTAGGTGCTGCGGCCCTAGGAAGCTCTGTGTATTTTGGCCCTGAGCATGTGCCATACAATGTAGCAGAGAGCCAGCGGCTGGTGGCTAGCAGTTTCTAAAAGTTTAAAAAAGTATCTTTTGGTGGCCACTTAACAACTGTTTCAACTTTCCAATTACCACCAGAGTACCACAGCGATCCATGTATATTTTGCCTGCCTTCAGAGGGGTAAATGTTATCTAATAAGGAAGCCGCATTAAATTGCCCAATCTGGCAACATTTCTTGGGTGTGAGGTGTCAACATGTCAAACATATTACACACATGCTGTTTTGGGTGGAGAAAAGTACGCCCTTTGGCACACAGACAAAGATTATAGGCAGTGCTTTTTCATTGTTCATCGCATGTTTCTGTAATTATGTATTATTTATGTGAGAGTAACAACTGAAATGTATATACACACACAATATAACAACAGCAAAAACAATTTTTCATTAAAATGTGTAATTCACAATTGGAATTGCAGGAGGGGCGGTGCCTAACCCCCCTAATGGACACACCCCACGTAAAGACCTGTCAATCTGGCACCTTTAAACATCATTTTTTTAGTTCTCGTTTAAACACAGCAGGTGGGTGCTGTATTGGTTTCTTTATCGCTGTATGTTGCCTGTTGCAGTGTGCCTTCTTTTTGCATCTTCCCACTGGGTGTTTGTCATTTGCAAACAGCATCTCTGAAGTGACACTGTGATGTTCTTTTTCTGTGCTCACACTGCAAATTAATTTTCCTCTGGGGATTATATGGCTCAATCAATGGCAGCTTCCACTGTTTTGAATTCCGATGGTGGAGTGGATTATGAGTGGATTAAGCTTAACTGAAAATTGTTGGAAATTAAATGGTGTTGATCACAAGATCACAAAAATATCAGCAATAATGACAATAGTGTCTGGGTATTCAACTAAAAATTGTAAAGAAACTCATGACAATAATGTGATATTTTTCAAACTCTATTTCCATTTTCTTATGCCAACCTCTGTACTAGAGAGCGCCTCCTTATAATTTATCCTATGCAGAGTATACAGAATCCCCACCAGTGATTATATTTGCACAGAAGCTACACTATAAAGCTTGAGACAGGCTTAAAGTCATGGCTTAGAAAACATTTTTCAACAGTATGTCCTGGTAACCACTGAGGTGTCAATCACATAAAAAGGCAAGCAGAGCTCAAATATTAATTTAAAGAATCAGTGAAACGTGCACAAAACCACAGAGATTTCTCTTGGCTTTGAAAGGTGGCATCGTGCAAGACGTGTACAAGCAGACATTTCCTCAAAGTTCCTCTGAAGCTTTGTTCTCACTATGCAAACATTCACTTTGATAAGACATGGGCAGAGAGAGCACACTGACTACTGGTACTACAATCATGATGTTCAGATAATAATGAATTAGTAAGATATGAGTAAGATGCATAACAACTGTATTTGACTCACATACATCAACATCTGAACCAACACTAAAATAAGTATATGCAAATGCAGCTAATTCACTGATAGTTTATAGCTCTTTTCATTTCACCAGCAGAGAAAATGTATTGAGAATTACTGATAAAACATGATTTGTCAGAAGAAAAGGTCCCTGGCTTCTCGCCGCTCTGCTTGCAGATGGTTTCCGATCAACTTGCCAGAATTCAATTAACAGTGAAAAGAAAATACTGTGTGCCACAGTGCAGAATTGTCAGTTTTCCCTAATGCTAAATAAAAACCAATACAATTTTACTGGGATTGGACAGAGTGACCTTAAAAAGACTTTTAAGTGAGATGAGATAAACTCTTTGGATGGACACATACTCTAAATTCATGCCTTATACAGCTAACCCCCCTGACAGGGTTATGTAAGAGAAGTGACTTGAAAATAAGCATTTTAAATTCATGAGACACAAACAGTGGTGGAATAATCCTAATACACTGAGGGCCTGGTGTTCCCTGCATGATTACGACTGAGGCCAACTAATCAAATGTGGTGATGATGCAAAGCACAAGAAAGTAACTGACTGCCATGGAATCAAAACACCTGTGTTCTTTCTGCATATTGCCTCAGATTCAGTATTACTTACTATTATTGCATAAGTGACATAGTTTCCAGTGTACTTTAATCATCCCAAAAAAGTAAAATATTCAAAAAGAAATTATATCTCCTTCTTATCCTCTCTACAGTACTTTGCCTTAAACTGCATTTGAGAGGAAAAGCTCTACTTAAGAGGGAACATAACAGCACACTTGAAAGTAAATAAATTCAGTTAGTCATTTTGGAGCATAAACTGCTTTAGCTTGTCACTGATGCATCTGGTGTCTCTCACATTATTAATCATGACTATGATTACAGATGACAGACTATGCTGCGGTCATTAAAAAAACAGATGACACATACCAAACATGCATGTGGTTCAATAATAACAGATGGAGACAATTGCAACTTTATTCAACAAGTTGATCCCCGTTTTGAGTATCATGCAAACACACGAGGATGCACATGTGCGGTCACATCCTTCCACTGGTTTCACTGTATTCCACTGATCAACAATTGCTAGTGATAACGTGTTAATAAATATATCATATGCCAAGAAAAAAGACTGCTAGCAAGCAAACATATAAGCATTGCATTGTTTAAAACATTTTAAATAATCAGCATTGAAAAAATTTTATGATGAAGGTAATGCACTCAGCTTTTTTGTTGTTGCAATCATGAAATCAATGAGCCCTCAACACAGTCTGTGCAGAAACAAAATCCTTGCTTCAAGGATTTGGTAGCCTAAATATGGTCTTAAATTGAATAAACAATCATCAATGTTGATCATTAACTGTTATTGATGGGTGACTGATGATAAAGCTGCTAATTTCAAGACTTTCCAGGCTTGAAACAATGACTCTGACTCACCTCTGTCTCTTAGTAATGTACGAAGTAATGAGACCAGTTCATTATGGGATGAAGGCACATAAAATTACAGCAGAACTGTATAATTGTGATCACAAAAGTTCCCTATACAGATATAAGACACTATCCTTTCTTAGAAATCTGTTTTAGTACCTTCATTAAGAGAATCAACATAGCACTTAAGTTTTGTACCACACACATATCTTTAAATAGTGATATAATATTTGACAGCGTACCTTATGGGACAAAGCATATGCAAAGTTAAATTCTTGGGTCACTATGACAATATATTGTGAACTGAATCAAATGGTTACACTACCCTTGTTATATTGCCATAGGTAGCCTACACTAATAACTTCTTGCATGCAGATAAAAATACTACTGTACATTTAACTGGGACTAAATTGGTACAAAATTGTACCTTTTACTATCAGCAACTACTTTGCTACTTTATTGTGGATCAAAAGGTACACATGAAGGCTCATTATGTGCCTGTAATGGTACATCTGTAAAATTGTATTGCTCCTGTACCTCTATTTGAGTGTATAATCACTGAAAATTGCTCTGTTTACACATCAGTGGAAGTGGGACAGGTGGGTGAAATATTCTCTTCAGGGTTAACTATGGAGTGAACACTCTATGTTATATGCAAATCTGCCATGCAAGAAAATCTATAATCTCCTCTAATAATACACTTTGTTCCCTTCTAAATTGCTTTCAGAATTGCAGTGTGATTTGTTTTTAATTGCTGTATTATATGTTGTTGTATCATATGAAAAAATGTTTCCAGTGGCAGTGCTATCCTGCAGCTACAGGCTTTGCCTTTTCGTTGACTTCATTGTCTGAATCAGTTTTTCGCTCTAAATTAACAGATTGAAATAAACTGTGTGGTTTGGTCTCTGGAGTTATTACCAATTCTTCTCAGGTCCATCGTCAATGGAGTTAATCAGAGAGTCCAGGAATACAGAAATACCTGAACTCCTACAAATTGGGCAGCTGTTCAACCCTTCAGACCACATTTGTTCTGATAAACAGCCATGTAATGTTCTCACAAGGTTTTGTAGCCAGATGATTGTGAAAAGTAGCCAGCTAAGGGGTTCAGATGCTTTTCACAGGCATCCAATTTGGTGCCTTCTGACACACTTTAGTAGTTACATTAGCTATCTATGCCATATTGTGTGGGGATACACAGATTGGAAAATTCTCACTGACACTGAAAACTACAAAGCATTACTGACCATAATAGCATGTTATGTGGTATCTGATATAGAAACAGTTCATAGAAGCTCATGTCCCGCTTATACCAGGGTCATTTGCTAACAATATAAAATAAAAGCATTCACAAATTTTTGGTGAAAGTTTTCCACTCGAAAGGTTATGAAGCAAGAGCTTACTGTTTTCATGACAACTTGTCGCCAGTCTGAACAGAGGCATAAAATTCACGTGAGGTGTCATTAAGCATAACCACAGAGTCTCTCAGAATATTTACTGCCCATTTGTAGTCTTTTTGTATTAATCTCATTCTTCTCTTCCTCTATCATTTTAAGCTTTTCAGGTGTCAGTTCCTTGTGCCCTTTTTCGATTTTCTTCGCGTTTCTTTTATTTTCTTCTCCATCTCTTTTTCCTCTGCTGTGTCCCCTTCTTCAAAACTCCATAACAAGTAAGCTTTGACAGCTGTGCTCTTTAATGTTGCTATGGTTACAGGTTTGGTAGTGGATGAATTTACGGTGATTAAATTTGAGCTGAACTACGTGTGCATTAAACGGTTTTAATGCATACCTGCCGGCTAATCAGAAAAGAGTATTCACCCAGACCATGGTATAAGCTGACATAATAGTTATACTGCATACAGAGAAACTTGCTGTCTGGCACCTACCTTATGAGATGATTTTGTCAAATCAACTGAAAAAAGAGTTGTTCTATCACATACAGTACCAGTCAAAAGTTTGAACACACCTTCCCACATTCACTTGAATGAGAAATTGTGTCCAAACGTGACTGTTACTGTACATACTTTCAAAACTGAAGTAAAAAAAAAAAATTCTATCACATTTCCTGAATTCGGGTCAATATTAACATCTATATTTGGTCTCAACTTAGTAGGTCTCTTAACTGGAAGTCAACAAGAATCATATTTTAAAGGTTCACATCTTTACATCCAACAATAAATTAAATGCCCATAGAGTATGTACATTGAATATGTAAATATTTTGCATTTCAAAAGTCTAACTCCTTGATACAAGATGTCTCCAACTTTACTGTAAAGTCCATTCTCAGTGTATGTGCACTGGAGGCTTCAAGTTCCACATCACACACTAAGTTGCATATTAGACCACGATTAGCTTCCAAACTAGCTGTGATGTCACAAAATCCTGCTTTTAGGTGCTTGTTTAAAACAGAGCACAGAAACTTTCTCCCTTCAGCAGATGAATGTTAAAACAGTCTTCTACTGTCACATACAGTACGTCATTTCTGCACAGTGACGCTCAAACGTCTAATTGAAGCAACAATATCCAAAACACATTTTTGTGGTGAGGGGAACTTTAAGTAAAATTTTAGAGAAACTGAATGTTTTGTCTTGTTGTCGGGCTTATCATAGTACAAAGACAGCTCTAATAAAAGTAGATAATTATATTAAAATAAATGTATATGCCAATAAACTTTCTGTTTTAGCACTACAGTACTTGATCTGAGCGCAGCTTTTGATTGATCTAAATTCTATTAAATAGACCGAGGAAACACATTGGACTGGTTTGCCTCTTATCTTTCTGGCAGAGAGTTATTCTTAGCAATTGATAATGATGATTTCTTAAAAAACTGTAAAATAAGTTGTGGGGTTCCTCAAGGATCAAGTTTGGGGTGACTACTTTTTCTACATGCAGTATGTTACCCCTTAGTGATGTTGTCAGGATTTCATACAAACAGCTTTCTGTGGCTGTCTCCTGGTGACACAGGACCAATTGATGCTCTTCATAGATGTATTTTAGATATTAGTCCCTGAATGTCACAAAACATTTAGTCTTTTTTCGTCTTTTAGTCTCTTAGTTGTTCCAAAGTGCAGGACAGAAACTTTTGGTGAGGTAGCTTTTAGTTTTCATGCTCCAAGCTGTTAGAACAGCCTGCCTGAGGATCTGGAAGCAGCTCAAAGTGTTGATAAAATTTTTTAAACTTTTAAAATTTTAAACCTTACCTCTTTAGCATGGCTTTATAATTAGATTTAATGTATTATATTTATGTTTTAAAATGTTTTATTTCCATACATTTATGCTGTCGTATTATAAGCTGGTCCGTCATCTGAATAGTTCTTTGAATTTCACTACCCTGTATGAAAGGTGCTATACAAATATACAAAGGTGCTACGTTTGATTGATTCAGACCATATCATTGAGTCATAACTGGGTGCTGTCATTCAATGGAAGGTGCCAGGTAAACACTCTACAGAGCTATCCATTTAAGTAGTTTCAGTATAGCCAGCCATTTTTCATGTGTCAGCAGTGTTGCGTAATCTACTTGAAAAATGTAATCAATAACTCATTCCATGTTACTGACTGAAAAAGTAATTACCTTAATTTACTAATAACTCAACAACTCCATGAATGGTGCCTCTAAACAACTCCAAATCAAAATGCCACAGCCACAGGTTCTATCATCTGTATTTAATATGTGTAGATATAGAAAAAAATTACACATTATCGGTTAAAAACAGCTAGCCTATGAGGTATTTACTAACCATCAAGAGCTAGCTTAGCGCTGCAGAGTTGCAGTCTGTGTGGCTAAACTAGCTGTTAATGGTTAGTAAACACATCCAACCTGTAGACCCAACTCTGAAACCCAGCCCAGTCAGCATGATTTTTTGTATTGTGTATTAATTGTACAATTTGCTCCATCCCTCGTTTATTATGGTCTGCATTTAGGCCTTCTATTGAAACTGCCTTGCTGCCACCTAGTTGAATGGAGTGTTGAAGTCTTTTATTCCATGCATTGTCAATAAAATCTATATTTTTGGTATAGCAGTCTCTGGCTCCAGTTTATTCTGAATATCACACATAAAAGCTGTTTAAGAGGTCATTTCTTATTTCAGTAGAGGCTAACAGCTTCACCACAACTCCAGCCCCAGCACCAAGCTAACACATCCTGGACCTCTCTCCACTGAACAGAGAAACAAAATGGAAATCAACCCTCCAGCAAACAAGCCAACCCCCAAACTGTCACAGTAATGCAGCATTAGTGGGATTAGTAACTGTAACGTAATTAATTTCAAATTGTAATCCTTTACACTATACATTACTGTAATCACATAACTGTAATCACATTAGTACATTTTTGCATTGATCGGTTTCCTTCTGATGTTCCAGTTTCCTCCCACAGACCAAAAACATGCAGTTTAGGTTGACTGACGACTCTAAATTGCTTAGTGTGAGTGTGACTGGTTGTCTGTCTCTCATATGCAACACAGTGAGGCTCTTTACATCCTTCACCCATCTGCCTCTGTTTGTCATAAACGTGTAACTTCAAACATGCCAGCATTATTCCATCTTACTTTTACGACTCTGTATCTCTCCTGCTGGAGTCTGTGGCTGCTCACTCACCTGTTGCACTGAATAAACAAACTCTCTGTGCACACATGCATGCCATGATCACAGAAGCCTCTCATTTGCAGTGAGTAGAAAAAGATCTGACTGCAGCCCTACTCTCAAGGGACGTTGGAAAATTAAAGCTTGAAGTGAAAATATCCAAAAGTACCAGTCGGCTGGTGATTAGTCACTAGACGGCCAAAGTTGGCAGCCGGGGCTTATTGACAACACTGAATCATCTCCTCAGTCCTACAAGTGCTGATCCTCATTCTGACAGTGTTACACACAGCTGCAAACATCTCCAGGGCACACTGGAGATGTGATGGGGTGAGGGGCTCAGCAATCATTGCCGACCTCAGTATAAAGATGAAGTGTTTCAGGCTGGAAGGGTGAGATTTCCCAGAGGGCCTGGTTGTGTTTGAGAAAATTGGAAGAAGTTGCTCTGCTGCGTGTTTGAAACACACATAGGTTGTTTGTACCATGCACTCCAGAACGACCCAATGGAGCATTTTCAGAATGACCAATAGGAGCATAATATGCTGCTTTCCAAAACTGTTAAAAATCACTGTTATAAAATTGTTTTATGTGTGAAAACGCTCTAGTTACGGTCTGGTTAGATTTAAGCACAAAAACCATTTGGCTAGGGAAAGATCATGGTTTGGGTTAAAATGATCATTGAAACGTGGTTAGTACTTCCTTAAAGTTAGGCAACCTTCATCATCTTGGCAACAGTAAACACCATGTTATTTTTTTTTTAAAAATGCCCTGACTGGCAGTTGAAAACATGATACTCGAACGTAACTATAGGTTGTTTTTGGCAACTCAATTTATGAACCTATAGTGTCCTTTTTCTTGGAAGGACATGCAGGCTCCTTTGAAATGATGGAGTTTGGCACACACCATTTCAGTTTTATGTTTGTATTTTTGGCACACCTCTGGTACCCTCTCATCATTTGCATGTCCTGTAGACGATTTAGAAAAGCATAAATTCAGATTGTTCATGTTCAGTATTGGAGGAACTTCATGTTCTGTATAGCTACAACTAACTTAGCTCATTAAAGTAAAGGTCACTGATTTATATTATCTTATTATTGTTTTTATTACTTTCCTTGTAAATGCAAGTAGGTTTAAAGCACAGGGGGGTAGCAGACTGTCACTACAGAAATGTACATTTTTAATTGTGCCTGATTTGTAAGCCAACCCTCAAAATCACTGCATTGTTTCATTGTTTGTGATCTATGATGCTTCCACAAATGGATAATAATGGTAGGTGTTGACTCAATAAAGGAAAAGTCAGATTTTTTGGGGTCTTATTTCTTTATAGTTTGGGCCATCATTTCTACAGGTTATGACAATTTACTCATTAGATTTATTGCTGACTCTTCATAGAAATGTGAAGAGCAGCTGCAGATAGTTTCCACTGCACACTATACCCAGCACCAACTAGCAAACAGTTAGCAACTAGCTGGTGAGAAGAGTCAAACAGCCAAAGTGTAAAGCTGAAGTTGGTGAAGATAAAACCAATTAAGACCCGTGATTGTTGGACTTTCATTCATCAGGGGGCCAGAGACACGATTTAAATTAATGATGATGATGCTATCACAACTTCATAAGGTGACATGTTCTGACTGTATGTTCATTTGTCCCTTATTTGTTCAAAAATCAATGAGCTTTAACATTCACCATGGTTTTAAAGTGAGACTATGGTATATAACCTTTGCCACTCTGCGCCCACTCTGGAAACAAGAGGCAATTACAGAATAATGACACACAGATTTCCCATGATTCTTTTGAACTTGTGGTGACCTCACTGAGGTGGAGAGGAATGGAACCACAAGTGTCTAGCAAACAACTAGTGAGATACACTATATTTACTTCTTATTTTACTTTTGTAATAAAATTTAAATATCTGACATGCTAAAGCATTACAAAACATGCTAACATTAGCACAAGTAGACAAGAATAAGTAAAACCAGCAAACTGCCTCAGTATAACTTATATGTAAAAGTTCAAATGTAAAAGTTACACAGCTATTTTTCTTTAAAATCTGCTAACATTAGCCAGCTACAGGTCATACCAGACCGGGTCGCAACAACACCCTCTTCTTAGTGAGGAGTAGATACACGATTCCTCCTCTCAAAACATAAATAGTCTTGTTTTAACTTACAAATTAATGTTTAACTTACAAATTAATGTTGTGTTCATGTTTGTGTTTCAAAATTTTTTGAAAACCTGACTGACAGTGTGTGTCGCTTGCCTCAGTCACTCCATTGTAAACAGTTGCTGTTTCCCCAGCAACTCTATAGTGAGTAAAATGACATCATGACATTTGACATCATGACACATCTAATTCATGCTTCTTTCTTGAGGTGATTTTCATGAAAAGCACCTGATTCAGGATTCAGCTTTACATTTCAAAAGAAATTACTGTCTACAGGAAAAGTTACCAGGTGAGAGAGAGCACAAAGAGAATAAGAAATGAAGACGAAAGAAAGGCTGAGTAAATGCCAAAATAATTAACATGTTCAGAGGCACCAAATGTTAGCATTTGATTAGACAGGATTGGAACCCGCCTAATTTGAGCGGCTCACTCTCTGAAGCCGCCGTGCTCATTCTTGATACAAAGGTCAGTGCCTGTTGGGGGATATGAGTCCCTGTTGGTGTATATAAAAGGCATGCATAATGTAACAGCTTTTAAAGGGACGGCTATTACATAAGCATATTGGGACACTAAATATATAAGACACCAAATAATCCAATACACTGAAAGGTAACTGGATCTGATGCTCTTTAGTTGAAAAAACCCCACTTTAAGAACAGCAAACACCCAACCTTTCATTATTAAAGTCTGTTTTGGATGAAATTTTTCTAAAAGTTTCTGAATAAATAAGCCATTAAAATACATTTAAGGGTTTCTAAATTTGACGCTAATAATATTTAGCTCCGCAATAATATCCTTCCTTGAAGTAAGCATGCTAATGAATCAGAACACTTTATATTATTTATTTTACTTCCAGCAACCACCAACCCCTTTCAGTGCTTGTTAATGTTGCATCACTTATTACAGTAAATAAATCATTGATACGAAACTGAAGGGATGTTTTTATTACACATAAGATTCTACAGCAGAGTAGAAGAGCAAATGCAAGCAAGACTCACAACAGTAGAAGCAGAGCAGCTGCTGGACAGAGGTGTTATGTCACATTTTGACCCCCCACTAACCTGATCCATTATTTTTAATCACAACAGATATTTCATAATAGGTGGGAAAATAAAATAGCTGTGAGAACACACAGAATAAATCAAGAAGGGACTCACTGTATCTTTGCCAGCATTACTTCTGCCAGTTGTTTTCTTGCTGGTGGTTGTGTGGTGAGTGTTTGGTGTAGTTGCAGAAAAAGACTGCTCTCGTGATACAGCATCCAGCATGAATACATTTTGAGCCTCCACCGTCAAATATCATCAACACGTTCATTCAGACATTCAAAAAAGTTCAGTTTACTTTAAAAAAATTGGGAAAGGTACTGCCTCACAAGAAAACTGGAAAAGCAAATTTAAAGTAATGATCTTGAAGATTTTCTTTTAAATAAATGCTTGTGAAGTCACTATCGCCGAATGAGGTAACACAATGGTGATTGAGCCTGTGGCCCACTGATGAAAGAAGAAGAACTGGGTGTCGGTGGCGACATTCCTGGGAAAAATCACAAGTGGTGCACAATTAGTGACACCTTTGCCATCACCCAGCAGTGGTTGGTCCACCAGAGAGGGTAGGCGGAGCTAATACAACAGACTCGCTCTTCAACTCACTTGCGTGTGAAGCAACTGACTTGCATCACACAGGCGACACTGTTTGGATCTCTGGGAAGTGAGGTCCAAAAATACACCTGTAATCACCGCTTATCGCCATAGGTGCCACCAAAGAGAATGAAACAGAGATCTACGAGATTGTTTAAAGCTAATGTGTTAATCAATTTCAAATTAATTAAACAGTTTGTTGTGGAGTAAAGTAAGATACATCTCAGGAAACTTGTCAGTTTACCTGATTACCCCATTGAAACCACATTATTCTAATTTGTAGATTAGTAAGATTACCAAAGCTTAAAAAAATCAACCATTTGGAGGCAGCAAAACAAGCTGAAAACACAACATCTGACATTATCACCTTATTCACTCTCCTGTTTGCTCCTGAAAACAAATGTGGCTATTGCTTCACTATGTTCACCAGCTTCCTGCCCACTTCAGAAACAGCTTCATGGTTGATCAGACTGATATTTACAGGATTAAAAATAAGAAAAATAAGCTGAAAGAGCCTAAACAAAACAAAACTGAGTCTACAGCCATGCCATCTGCTCTGTGATGCTGTACTTAGGCACAGCGGCGCTTTGAACTAAATGCTAATGTCAACATGCTGACATGCTCATATTAAGCTGGTATAATGTTTACAATGTTCCTAATCTTATTTATGTATTCATTTTTTGTGCTAATTTGCACTAAACACAAAGTACAGCTGAGACTGATGGGAATGTTGTTATTGGACTACTTAGACGTGATGATTGCACTAGATGAAAAGTCAAAAAAATATGAATTAGTGCAGCTTTAAATATTTTGTTATATCAATGAATGTAAACTTATTAAATGCTATTACATGTAAATTTAACATGTGTTTAATCTGAAAACTTGAGCTATGTTAAATTGGAAAAAGTGAGGCAATCAATATTCCTATACATACATTCACAAGCTCATTTTTTCAGTGTACACTCAACAAAATCTCAAACAACTTTAGACAACAACAAAGAAGTCATTTTTTTCTTTTAAGACACCAGTTTCAAGCCTTCAGTACATTATATATCATCTTCAACACGTAAAGTTTTAGTAAATTGGCCTGTCAGCTTAGACACTGATTAATAAAAGCATTAACACCATAATGTATGAAACAGTCTCACACAGCTCGTAGATTTGCTTTTGAATTTATATACTTATAAAGCTTATTTACTGTGTTTGCTTTATTTCTGTAGCTATTTCATGTGAGTGTCCATGTGTTCATCCAGCTGTGCAATGAATTTAGTTTTACAGTCACTGCCCACCGCATGGAACATGCTGACTATTCATTACAGTATGTTTTTTATTCAAGCACAATTTATCATCAAGACGTCCTGAGGCTCTAAAGACAAGCGGAATGAAATAAAAATATTCTGCTGTGCTGAGATGGAGATGGAGGGTGGGGGCAAGAGGATGCCAGGGCAGACTGAGTAATGCAATGGATAAAGAAAATAATAAGTAATGATTCACTCACTCAATTCTGTTGGCTCAATATTAATTGATGATCAAATCAGTACTAATTCATATGATTACTCAGCTCTTAATGGATCACCAGCAGATGAACATTAGATACAGTCCCTGATCTTGCTAAAGCAGGAGTCTTATTACACCTCACACTGGATAACAGTGCTGAGTGAAACCGTGAACAGCTGTCAGTGTTCCAGATTTTTCTGAAGCCTGACTTTTCTATGTTTTAGCAGCAAGGTGATCGAAATAACTTTGTTTTCCCACCCCAGACAACATCCCCACTACTCTTCTTGTATCCAGTTTTTGAATCTATTCTGTAACAAGTAGACATTGTTTTACTGTGAGAACACGCATCTCTCTCTGTTGTCCTGGCTTGTGAGTTGAACTATGACACATTATTATTCAGGCGAGTCTCCTTGTTCTTATTCTATCTGTTGTAAAAAAAAATGGGTATTGAGTGGTAGCATGCAGTGGCACCAGTGAAGCCTGGCAGTGTACACTGGAATAAGTATTACGAATTGCTGCCAACAAATTGATGAGTTTTCCACATTTATACAAACTGTTTTCAACTGGTTAAAGTCCACGTTTTGATGGCAGATTGTAATATCACGCCTATCTGTTCCAACGTAATGCACTCATGCACAGACTACCAACGTGTCAGGCCTAAATTGTGGCAGCATCCATGACTCATCTGTCCTGATCAAAACAGAACCATACACAGCAGGGCCTGAACAGGCAGATGGAAAGATGGGAAATATTCTGGAAATATCATGTGCAAATGATGGAACAGCTCAAAACATGCCCACCAAACTAAGGTTGAATTAGAAGCCTTAATGAGGGTTTTTTTTGCAGGTTTCCAAGATTTATTTGGCAGGTTTGAGCATTGGAGTTGTCACCCAGTATTGCACAGGCTTGACAAAACAGACACCAATACAGAGGCAGCACAGAAAACAGCCAGGCGAGTCCTCTGAGCCAGATGTTTGCCTGTAGCAGATAAATCTGTAATATATCACACTGAACATCAAATTTTATTCAAATCAACACACTTCACAGATTCACAGAAGACATTCCCTGATGAAATATTGCAGTTTTATGGATTCATTAAAAATCAGTAAGTGAAAATTGTTCAGGGCCATTTTTTAATTAATATAATAATCACTTCTCAGAAGTTGAGCTATAAGATGAGCTGCTGTAGAATGAAACAAGACAGAATAAACTATTTTAATTCATGTGTACTACATTTATTTTAGGGCTCTAAAAAAGCCATTTTTTCAGAAGGTTCTGTCAGATCTGCTTTGATTAATTGTTAAAGAGAATAACAAGGACGCTTGTACAAGTACTCACCTTTTTCATTACTAAATTAAAGTTCTTTGGATGTTTAGTTTTCAAGGAAAACTGAAAATCTATATCTTAGCGCCAACAACCCACACCCTGTAGGTTTGAAAGATAATTTTGAAAAGTTTGTAGCTTGCTCCTTTGTGAAGCAACATCAGCGGCTGTAGTCAGTTTGGATCCCCCAGACTCTTAAAACCCCTTAATGGTCCAGCGGCCCGTCCACGGCCGTCACACTGTTACATACACAACTATGCTATGTACACAACTCCTGTCTTTAAGTGGTACTTGTGCCACACATCTTTGGAAAGCTAAGATTCTTGTGATTCGATTGATGCAAACCATTTCAATATACAATCAGGTACAATCAACGCCTCTGTCAGACCTCCAACAAACAAACAATTACAAAATTCATGCTACTCACCTATGAAGCCTCATATTACTCCACTGACTGATACAACTCCGACAAAAATGGTCTTGTTACATTGGCAAAGGTCCAGTCGATCCAATCCAGTAAAATATTTAGTCCAAAACACATTATTACATCAATAAATATCCACGAACGGCTGTTGCATCATTTCAAATTAGCCAGCAGATGTCCTACTCTTTCAACGTATTCTCCGTCATAACTCGCGTTAGCATGTAAACATTAGCCACATCTTAGTATCAAAATGGCGGCTGCACTCTGACTTTTTCAATTGACACCTCACTTGACCCAATAGGAGCTTCCATGACCTGTCCACAGCCTACAATAGCCAACGAGAGTCCGGGCTGAAAGGATGTGCCTGCCCCTCTTCTTTCGTGTAAAGACAGAGCCAATAGGAACAGAGAATATAAATAGTTTCCTGTGATTTACTTTTTATATGAACTGCTTTTCCACCATAGCACTTGTTTTGACTCTTTTATATGCACAAAGTTTAGTTTCAACAGGGGAACAAAGCACTATAATGTGTTTATGCTGAAGTAGGGGTTATTTGGTGTCTGTGAATGGTGTCTTCCTTTTTTTTGGAAGACGCCTAGAAATACCCTTAGAAAAATATGTGTAACGTATTTATTTTCTGTGGTATTGTTATTAAATCTGAACTTGGACTACGTAAGGTTACATGCTGTGGTCCCATTGTGTTTTCCAGCTAATAAGTCACAGCTATAGATCATCTGCAGGCATCTGTTTACAATAAAATATTCAGGTGGAAATAAAAACCTTTTACTTCAGTGTGTTCAAACTTCTTTCAAACTTTGTACAGTTATGGTTACCGACTCTCTCTCCACCTCCCTACACCTGTATTTTGAGTGTAATTCATTTGCCAGAAAAGAGGCAAAACACACAATAAACAAAGTTAAAGATGATTTGACTATTTTTCAAATTTTCTATAGATACCGCAATAATATCGTTATTCTGAATTCTTTTGGCCACAATAATCGTGTTGTGAAAATCTGATATCATGATAGCCCTACTCTGTACGACTACAGCTACCCCCTTTACTTAAAGGGGACATATTATGCACATTCCCAGCTCTATATTTTTAATCTGGGCTCTACTGGAAGATCTTTGCACAATTTACAATTCAAAAAACTCCTTATTTAACACATGCTGACCCTTAATGCAGCCCCTCAGTTGAGCCCCTGTCTGAAACAGGTTGTTTTAGCTCCTGTCTCTTTAAGCCCCTCCAGCTCCTGGAAGCTACCCCTTGGGAGACTTCTGCCAGCTCTGGACACTACTTCATCAACCTATGAAACAGACTGTAGTAGTAGGATTTCACTACTTTTTCTCTTTTTAAATGTCAACTTCTCAAATACAGTACATCCGTACACGTTCGTATCTGATCCAAAATATGAGCATGAACGATGGTAACAACACATGGAAAAACCTTAGCAACAAAGGCTACATAACGAGTAGCCTTTTATGGGCATGCGTGACGATCTGACGTCAGCTAGTTTGGTAGAAAGGTAGCAAAAAACATTGCGAACGAAGCGTTTGCCTTTCAGCATCACGGACAGCTCACTGAAACAATTACATTTTTGCTTTGAAATGAGGAGAAACCTCACCCTTCTTGGCAACTACTAGTCTATATTGAATAGCATGTGTTATGTATCAGCTGACATAAAAATAGTGCAAATAATACAATTCTCTCAATTTAAGTATCAACAAAAGCAATGCCATATTTTGCTTGGGAATGAAAAGTGTCTGAAACTACTGGTAGTTAACAATGAATTGCGCTTTGAGCTCTTATAGCACCATGGACAGCTCACATCAGGCCTGGAGAGCGAGAGACAGAGGGGGGAGTAAGCAGGAGAGAGAAATTATGATTGCTGGAAATCTGAGCAAGAGCTGACAGACGCTCCTGGAACATGGTTGACCTCAGATGCATTTTGATGAGCTTTAGGCGCGAGAAACTTCTTTCTCCAGTTGCTACAGTCACAGGCACTGTCATCGTGAGTCATAGAGCAATGCTGAGGTTGGGACACAGTTCAACTACATTGTTGCTGTAAATGTAGCTAAGAATCTGCAGGCCAGTGGCACGGCACTGACTGCAGCTGACACCTGACGCAAAAGGTCCTCAGCATCAACATCGCCAAGTGTCCTCTCCATGTTGTGTTCACAGTGAAAGAAATGACCCGTCTACCATTTTGCTGTGAATGTTGAGTTGCTAACTGGTTCTAACTGCAATTAAAGCTGGCTGTTAGCTTTAAAGCAGAGTCCAGTGTGTCATCTTTGAATGAAGTAACCACAGCTGATCACTATATATATATATATATATATTTTTTTTTTTTTTTTTTTTTTTTTTTTTTTTAAGTGGGTGAATTATTCAATTTTTGCATGACTGTCAGGGGCCCTTTGGGAGGACAGGGCTCAACTTTAAAGGGTTCAATATGCTTGAAACAAACTAGGCTGTACAACATGTGGTCTGAGCACGTTTAAAGGCAAAAGTGTGTATAGTTGTTCAGAATTGCATCCACACAAAGGCATGGTGAAAAGCCTCTTTGTTTACTATGTGTTGAGTGATTTTGTAGTCTTGATATGACAAATCTTACAAAAGGGCCCATACTTTTGGACAATCTCTTCTCAAAGTCATTTATAGTATTGCACTCTATACACCAAATAAGTTACGATAGTAACTGTGGAAAGAATATTGTAAAAAGTTTAAATCCTGCATACCATCTCACCACCTATCCAATCGCTGTGTGAAAGGGGGAGTGATCACTTTGTCTAAAGCACATGGAGACCTTTAGACTTCTGTAATGCTGAACATTTTTAATGTACCTCTCAAGAGCCACTTCCTTCTGCATCTTTTTTCCCATGTAATTTGGAGATGGATAATGCAACAAAGGCAAACATTTAAAATTGGTTGGTGTAAGTGCATCAGACATTTTAATTATGTTAACCAGTTTTTCTGGACACTGGTCTATTAGGACATGTACTTCTCTGCCAACTTTGGGGTGTGGTGGAACCAACCCTGTCTGGAAACTACATTCACATACTACTACTGTGCAACAGCAACTAAAGTTTAGAGGAAACACAATGTCGCCTGCATTACATTTTCTATCAGCATAATGAGGAAATGTTGTTGATTAATGTATCTGGCATGTTGCAAAATGTTAGTACTGAACATGTCAGTAAAAACTTTTCACTTTGTTTTCAGCCAAAATATCTGATCTTGCAACACAAAATCTACTCCCAGCAACTACAGAAAAAATAGTACTAAAATTAGTAGACTTGAAGCACAAGATACACCATGTTTACTTAATTATCATTTAACTGAAACCACAATCTTTCACTAACTGTAACCAAGGGGCTTTTGCCACCACTCAGGATGCAAATCCTGGTCTTCAGAGTCAAAGTCCTGTGCTTTGCACGCCCACCATCCATCCTGACCTCCTCCTTACGACTTGCTTCATTAACTCAAAAAAAAAAAAGTTGGCTGTGAACATAATTGTATAACAGATAAGATCATTGTCATTTTGACTGTTAAAGCAAGGGTATAGGTCACTCTAATTAGACTTCATTCGATTCCTCTACACTTGTTAGTGAAATCCATATTACCATCAAACACATTTTCATTATAGACCTCTGCAATAGTCAATTTTGCCACATTCTCTAGTCTTAAGTGCTCCTTTACCAGATGTTGTTGATGAAGAATTGAGATGTGGTGGCTTTAGGGCTGCAATTGGATCACAGACATGTTGAAGTATCAAGATCCAGTAACTATTTTACAGCTTGGCCATAAATGTCAGCTGTTGGTGTTTATATGGTCTTGCAGTTGTTTACAGAGACATCTGCTCCTCTGTCTCACTTGATTGGTTTTTCACCATCTTTAAATTTCCAGGGCAATACTCCCCTATCAGTAATGCATTCCTATATGACACAGTTCATATAGCCTCATATCTTCATCTACTCTCACCACTCTGTTCATTGATACAGCCAGGCTTTCTCTATACTATTCCCTCTATTCCTTGTAAGCACTCACTTTACACAACCTTTTAAGAGTACTTGCAGAGATATTTTAGAATCTACTTCACCTTTTTGACTTAATGACCACACCAGAGACTTAAAAAGACTGAGGGAATGTGCAAAAAGATCATCTTATTGGTATCCATTAACATGATGTCTACTTGTCAATCTGTGCTTAATGAAGCAGACATTTCTTGCACCTTTCTACTCAAGGTCACAAGAGTCCTTTTCAAGACAATTAACTCTGTGATCTGTACTGTTCAGAGCAGTTTCATAAAACCGATGAGGAGTAGGCTACATTTATTTCCCGAGTCAAGGGACCTCGATATTATTTATGCTCCCTTGACCTTGCTAATCTGTTTTGAAGTCTATCTGCACAACAAACCTTTTGGATTCTGTATCCCCACTTAGACCCAGCTCTGTGTCCTTTATGAATGTAAATGTTCAAGAAATTCTGGTCCAGTATTTTTTATGGCACCAAAACTGCTGTCATCATGTTACGCATGATCGCATCATCAATATATTAGTCAACTGTGTGGTCAAAATGGGTTGGTATTAGTGAACTTAATCAGCTTGGGTTTTGTTTTGCTCCATTCATGTTTCTGTTATGTCAGGAGTAGTGTCTTCCTCTAAGGCCTCACTTTCTTTTGGGGCTCACCAGGGGTCATTTTTGGGCCCTTTATAGTTTATGCTCTATTTGAGGTGCATTACTAATAGATACAATAATCATTTTAAATATGCTGTCCTACACTAGCTCAGTCAGTCAACGTGTCCTGTATGTCGGGTCTCTCAGATACCAAATGTTGGTTGTCAAAGAATGTCCTCAAATTAAGATTTTTGTTTTTTTGATTGTCAGTCTGTCCACAAATTTCGATCCAAACTGAAATATCTCAACAACTACACGATTGCTCGCCATGGAAGTTTGTGGTGCCATTCAGTCACCCTCACCCCCACATAACCTTTCATAGCTGCATTATCAGAACTAATGCCATTCCCATCAGCCTGTTTGGTGTTTAGTGCTAATTAGCAAATGTTAGCGTGCTAACACATTAAACTAAGATGGTTAACATTATGTCTGCAAAACATCAGCATGTTAATATGATCATTGTAAGCATGTCATCATGCTGACATCAGCATTTAGCTCAAAGCACTGATGTGGAGCCTCTAGCATGTTGACTCTTAGTCTTAAATTTGCCGTTATAATACTTCCCAGTCTAATATGGGCTAACTCTCCATCTGACTGTAATTTAGCAACATTATTCGTCCACTGCAGCTACAAAATAATAACAGACAATTCATTCAAAAAATGGTGCTGTTTGCCATTGAGAATTTCTGAACCTGAGCATGAAAGTTCCTTTATGTTCTTGGCAGTTTGACAAAATGATGAAAACTTTGAGATGTGACTGAAACAGCCCCAGGAACAGCTAAAAAGTTGACCTTGATTTAGGGGTGTCAGACTTTTTAACTCATATGGTCATTGCATATTCATATACGCCATTATCTTATACTGAGCTGCACTGAATGTTCCACTGTATTTAACTGTCACAGTTCTCTACTCTGACCTCTCCACTTACTGACTGTGCGCCATGCAGTTAACTGCTCTCCAGCTGCTATTTCCTCATCATCAGCATCTCCACAAAATGCTTTATTGTATTCTATGGGCTGCATGTATAATTAAGATTATGGATTCAAATTAGTACTGTAAAAAATGTCTGAAATTAACATTGAAGGGCTGTAAAATCATGACATCAAAAAAGTATAAATAGAAAATAAGCGAAGCAGTTTTTAATTTACAGTAATATTTTGTTTAAACTGTTTTAAAGTAAGAATATGTTCAAAGAATCATAATCCTTTGTAGATTACTGTATTTTAAAAACAGAAAAAACATGACAGTGTTTTTTGTAAGGTAGATTTTTTCATACAGGAAAAAAGTATTTTAGACATTTTACAAATTCATATGTTATACTTTACAGATAAGAATATGTACAAATACAATAAAATTATGTCAACATGAAGGGTTTAAAAAACAGGTGATGTGTCTGTTTAGAATTGAGTAGGTCTATATCTAACAATATATCAGCTAGAAGGCTAGAAGTAAAACTGTAATAGTAGTAGATCACTGTAAAAAATGCATTACATATGAACTATTTTTATAGCCTGATAAAAAGAACTCATGAGCAATTGTTACTAGTAGCCAATGGATTTTAAAACATTTGAGTGTTACATTGAAATGTTCATTAAAACCTGCTCTTTCCTTTTTATGTTCACTGTACAAGATAAAATGTGCTTGGCATAGCTAAGTGCAGGTGATTGCAGTGAACATAGAGTATGTTGTCAATACTTTGGACAGATGAATGACAGATTTACAGTTAGGTCCATAAATATTAGGACACTGACAAAAAGTTATTATGCCTGCCTGTCACAGCATATTGGTATTGAAAGAAAAGTCATTATTATGTTTTCCTAATGTTTAGATTCTCAAGTTTCAGTTTTAATTTGAGGGTATTTACACATAAGGTGACTGGTGATGGAATTGCAGAAATTTTATCTTTGTCTTCCAAATGGACAGTAAGCTGCTCATCTGTTCATTAGCTGTTCTTCAGTTCTTTATTTTTATATCACATTAATTGTTAATCAATGAAGTTTCTGTTTTTTAATTACAGAATAATGTCATTTGTTAATATTTATAGTGCCTTAAGGCCATTTTAAATGTAACAGTCATGATTTTTAATGTCAATTTTACATTCCTGCGCCTGCATTCTCCTGTGCTCAGGGAATGAGCTGTGCAGGGTGTCTTTATATGGTTTTTGACCCCTGCGAGGTTAGGCCATGTTAACTGGACTGGGTTGGGCCACCTACTGCTCCGCTGAAGCGGCTTGGATTATAAAGTAGTAGGAGGACCGCAGAGACTAACTTATAGCCGGTCGGGCTCAGTGAAGCAGTCTGATGACATGTCGCAGCAGGGTGAACATTAATCGGGCTCTGTGTGAGATAGAACGAAGGTTATGATATTGTGACCCTTTTATAAGCACAGGCAGAGCCCTCTACCTATGGATCCTGCCGCTCCTACACTGTCCGCTGAAGTGGTTTCTGGATGAGAGTGGCATCAAGGACGCATGTAATCAGAAGGTGCATCCTGATTGGCTGGCTATGTACATGCAAATTTCAGTGGGTGATTGCATGCATGTAGAGGGCTTCTGCCTGTGCTTATAGAACTAGGGTTACAATATCCTTCGTTAAAATACGTTCACTGTGAAATCATCATTTACTGCTCATATGTCCAGGAAACATAGATCATGTTCGGTGGATAGCATACATGACATGTACAGGGAAACTATTTCTCAGTGTTCTGCTGTCATTGCATGTGAAGATGCTTCCCAGAGCTCAAATGATGCAACACAAATGAAAGCATTGAATTGCCACAGAATTTCAATTAGACCTTTCTTAGGAATGTATGTTTATTCTACCTAAAATTGCAAGAGCAGCTCCTTCTTCCAGCTTCAACAATACAGATGATTGTTGAAGAGATGCAAAATGTGCATTAGTTGAGACAGGATTTCACTAAACTAAACTAACTAAACTGTGTTCACTTTTAAAAAATGATGTGTCTAACAGATGATGCTATTGCTAAAATCTTGATTTAGATCTTCTTTTCTCTGTCATCAGAGACCAGGTGTTCAAAAAGATGTTCAAATACAGAGAGCCTAAGTCTTGTGAAACAGACTCAAATGATTTTGATACATACAACATAAGGTTGGAGGTTGGATGCCTGAAGCTAATTATGTACCAGGATGCTTTTGAAATTGTCAGTCCCTTTGTCTCTGCTAAGAAAAAAACAAACAGAACAGTCTATCTTTCTGTGGCAAATTTACCTTCTCATATGTGGTCTAATACTGATCATATGTCCCTTGTCTTATTGTGTGGAGAGAATGAGCTTAAACAATGTAGTAGTGCTGGATTTAAAAGATTTGGAGGAAAATGGAATAACTATAGATGGTGAAACGGTCAAAGGGGCTCTGTATTGTATTGCTGATGATAATTTTGGTTCACACCATTGACTGTATATAAATATGGACGTCATGACAGCTCCCTAAAAGTGAAGCCAACACATCTTGTTCACCCCCTGGTGGCTGGGTGCAGTATAGATCATGAGTCCCGCCCCTCCATTTTAGTGGACTTGACATGAGCCACACTAAAATAATTACACATCAAATACATTTTTCCCAAAGATGTTTTTTGTCATTTTAGTTGTTATCACACTGATGTTTGTCCAAGTTCTCATTTTTCTGATAAATTTGTTTTTAATTAGTTATTTGAACATATAAAAAGAGGATCTGATGTCATAATTGACAGCCGCTCTCAAAACTCAAAAACGTCGTCAGTGTATGTGACGAAGAGGAGAAACAAGCCAGGTTAAAGTGCCAATTGAATGTTTTATTAGAAAATCAAAACAACATAACTATTTACAAAAAGCATGTGGTGTGGAGAGTGGTTGCATCAGTAATGAATGAAATGTATGGATGAGTGAGGGATGTGTATGAGACTGTTGAGTGCAGGGAAAAACGGCAAAACAAACCCAAAACCTGGAGAGATGTGGAACCTAGGAGAGAGAGAGAGAGAATGAGAACAGACTGGTAGATATAACCTTGGTGGAGGCCTAGCCAGGTGTCACCACATTACTTTAACGACCCTCCCTGACTGCCAGCTCCAGCAGGAAGTGGGACCCCCTACCCTACATCTTACTCAACTTTTAAATCTGGTTAAACCTGGGTCAGATACTGTAAGGACAGAAGATTGTGTATGCTGTACAGTTTGTACAGTGCTCTAAAGCAAATTTGTAATTTGTGATTGTCATTTAGTCTCTCTGCCATTTAATACTGAGCAGCAAGTTAAACTCGTCTATAAGCTTTTTTGCTGGAAATGGCTGTTTAATATGATGAGATTCTTGAGGGTGAATTCAGGCAGAATGCAAAGCAATTTTTCACCTCACTGTATTCACATGAATTTGACCACTGGACTGTTTACGCATTCTTTATTTATTCGCTGCAAACAGCCAACACACTGATGTTAGCTGTAGCTAGCTAGCACTGTACTCAGAAAAATGTGTGTGTTGAGAGTGCCTGTGTGTGTTTGTGAGACAGCTCAGACTCCAAGAGGAAGTTCTTTTTGTTACTTTCCTCTCTCCTGTTTTCTTCATCACTGTATGTTTATTGATTGATTGATAAAACCTGGGGATGAGCTCAAATTTTTTCCTCAAGTTGAAACTTTTTGAACTTGCACTGTCGTGTCTTCACCTCAGTGTGGGGCACCTAGAGTAGATTATCATGTGTTCACGCCCATCTGCATCATTCCATTAGCTTTGTATATAATTGCACTGCGTCTAAAATTTGCTTCGTGTTATGTAACCTTGAGAGCCATAAGACTCAATCATACATTGCACATGCAAGCCAGATATTTCTTAGTGGGGGGCGGCAGTGACCATACACTCATGTTAAATAATGTTGTCAAAAATATTAAAAGTATTTTCCATACTTGTCATAATTGGCAGTCCATAAGACCATTTGGCATTCATCTAACAACACTGAGATCTGCATCTTTGTTGCTACACTGCTGCCTGCTTTCAGAAATTGAACTCCCCCCACCTCCCCAGCCCTCTCCTGTACTAGTCTGAGTTGTTTCTGAAATTTGAATGTTTCTTTCAATATGTGTTCATGTTCATCAAATGTTCTATCAGGGAAAAGGAGAGGTGTTGGGCACAGGGAGCTAAGAAAAAAAGTGGTACAACATCAGGATTCATTGAGTGTCAGACTTGTGAAAAAAGCGGCATAAAATGTAGCCTCTGTTTATTTTTGGGACCCATTTTTGTATTGTGTTATTAAATTTTGATATGATTCCATTCCAGGTACAAGCTTTATTCCACATATCACTTTAGTATTGAGCAGTTTACCACTGTGCTGCATGTTGTCATCAGACTCTAACACAATAAAATAGTGGAAAGCGCAGTAAACTGGTTTATTGCATGAATAAACAGTCAAGTCTGCACTACAGAGACAAAGCTTCTCCTGCTTGTAGGTTTGCAGGTTCATTAGTTGTAGGTTTACTTCTAAAAGGTTTTTGCTGTAATGATGTCCACTCCATCATAGCAAACACATCAACTGTGCAGATGGTGAAGCTGTTAGAGGTGTTCAGTATAATGAATTTTTAACATCAAATCATCCAACTGAACTGACTATACTGAATCACCATTGTCACTAACTGAAAAAGTAGCTTTTAGCACTGGAGCTCTTCACTGGTGACTGGGAGCACTGTTGTAGGCTCAGCTGTTATATGCAGTATATTACTCATAATGTGGTAACTCTTGCAAATTGCTGGCTGCAGAGCTACTTACTGTATGCTGAGCATTACATTTCCTCAAACTCATTGTCCTCATTCTCAGTATCACCTCAGTGTTGCTTGTCCAAGTATGTTTTATTCCAGTGAGGTTATGTTCAAATGAAATTACATTTTATTTACATTTTCATTTATAATACTATACTATAGTACTATCTACATGGAGAGATACGACTTGATGTACACCTGAGAGAGAAAATTATTTTTTGGGCAAACTGGCCCTTTAAATGGACTGGTTTTATATGGATGTTTTATATATGGATGCAGTAATATCACTGCAGCAAATATTGTGAAACATTGCATTTAAACAACAGGCTGAAAACTAGGGACAGGACAGAGGAAACTAAAATAAAATAAAATAAAAATGCCCTGACAGCTCTGATGGAGCTCAGGATTCATCCTGTGAAGGGCTGCTTTATTATAAACAATTTCACTGTATAAACTTAGAATCTATGTGTAACAGCTGACCTGTCAGATGAACACTGAACACTTTACATGCTCAATGATCCGATTGGTGTGTCGGTCAAATTAAATCATCAAGGTAGTTACCTCTGCTGTCCCACGTACCTAAATGCGCACAGTGCCTCTTAATTTGGAGACCAATTTATCATTTCAGCTGCTGTTTACACTCAAAGGAAATAATTCTACACACAGTCTTGTGGGCAATGAACAGAACATCAGTATTGATTTTTCTGCAGCCTCACAGATTATATGCAGGTGTATAATCTGGTAAAATTCAGACATTAATCTAATCTGTTACAGACCTGTCTTAATCACACTAACAGTTGTATTTTGACCAGTATTTCAATAGACTGGATGTAAAACACTAGAGAGAAGCAAAAGAGACAAAACCCAAGCTGATTTGTGCACCTCTGTTAATCAAAAACATGCAAACTGTGGCTTTTGCACTCTCTACAATTTGTTATTATTGACCAATCCCACAGTTGAAATGTGTAGAAAACTTTGAAACATGTGCAGGGCTATATTACTCCCCCTCCCTCAATTAACACCTAAGTGGTGTTGCTTTGTAATGTTACATTGTATGTTTTTATTTGAACCCCGGGAAGAATCCAAGTAAATCTCCCAAAACCCTTACTCATTTGCATTCCTTTTAGAGGGTTAATTAATCACTGTGACAGTATATATGAAATGAGTTATGGTCTTTTTTTTTCTTGTGATGAACTTCAGCAGTAGGTTGGCATATACATAAAAGTGATCAACAACTCTGTCTACTGAAGTACTGAGCTGTGGAGCTTGTGGTTTTAGATAAGTCAATAAATCAGGATTTGTGAGTGTTTTGTTGCTCAAATCGGGAGGCACAGCGGAGTTAAAAGTCCCAGAGTCAGGTGCTGAGAGAGCATCTTCACTGTCACAGTGATAATGTAGGTGAAATGTAGTGTGGAGGGGTCACGGGGAATCGATTGAACACCCGTCAGCAGATGCTGATCACACACAAACAAACTAAATGAAGGGATGGATAGAAGGAGGGTGATGATTTGATACCTGCGACAGCCTGGACTATAGGCGTGGAAAATACATACATGCTCTGTGTACTGTAGTGTTAAAGGGAAATTGTGTTGTTACTGAGTTTTCACTAATCTGAATATTTTCTTCGCTGCTTCAGGTTCAGGTGTTCCATATCTCTCAAATATGTATAGAAAGTCATGACTGAATCTCATTTCCAGCTTTGTAATAAGAATTTCCATCACATGGGTTTCTGTGACACCAACAAAGCAAACATTGTCACACTAAAGTAGATGACATCGCTTTGGACCTCCCACACATTCCAGTCATTTTGGCTGGAGGTCAGGAGCAGGCTGTCAGACACTGTCAACCTCAGCACTCCCTCTTCCCCTCCATTTTTACATAAAAGTTTTAATAACAGCAACTGCGTGAGATAAACTTAAAAGCATATTTAGATTTTAGGTCATCATTCTTGAAATACTGAATCTTGAGAGCTTCCTCCTCTCACTGTGCATACCATATCCCATCCTGTCAACCCTACAGGTTTCCAAGAGAAGTCATTGTGAGACAAGGTGACTGAAATCAACATGAGAAGGTGTTTTTGTGCCCGAAACTGCAAGAATCGCTAAAGTAACGTGTGAAAAATGTTCAATATCCCAAGAAGGAAACCTCTCTGTTAGCTCAGAGTGCATAATTAGCTATGTGTTAGCATGTAACAGTCTGGTCAGAGCACTGCATTAGGTAGTGGATAGTTTTACACAGAAACTGGTGACCCACCTGTTTAAAGGTGAGACAGCTCACATGGTTACTGTTTCTACATGGCTGTTAAATGAATAATGCAAGCATTTGTCAGGCTCTATGAATAATGATTAGGTGATTATTTTTGGGAATTCATTTTAGAGCTTCAGTGTGGCACTCGGTGACAGCTAGTAGAGCTGACAGGACAGGTGTGCAGAGTCTCTTTTCATAATCCCTGCAGCTGATAAATAATACTTTTTAATTCTATATTGACATAGTTTCTTATGAGTGAAGCTTTGCCTATCTGCACTGCAGGCATCTCGAGTTTTTGCACTAACATGAGATATCTGGCATATATCTGGTATATGTGGATGGTAAACAGCAGGGGTTTCATACATGTTGTCTTTACTAATATAATATCCAGGATGACGGGACATCTGTGCTCTTATTTGTGCATCTGGTGAACAGCAGGAACTTCATATATGCTAACGTTCCTTTTTTTATGCATCATTTTACTTTCATGAGGGGGACTACTGTACTCTTAACCTGTGCTAGCTGTTAATGGTGTGGTACACAGTTCTTTTCTCACTACCTGAGAGAGCTAACTCTGTGTAGTCTTGGTTAGTATTACACTGCTACTAGCTGCTGTTTTTCCCTTGAAAACATTAGCTAGCCAGAACCAACAGATGTTAAGGTGGTAAAAATGATTTGGAAATGCAAGGATAAGTACAATACACAGATTTACCTCAAAACAGTAATTTTACTGGTTTTCAGCAGGTTGCTTTACTTCTAAACACTGAAAATGTCCATATATATACTGTAAGCGGGCATGATGATATGACATTGTGGCAATGAGCTTCCTACCCCCCTGCTAGACCTGCAGCCATGATTCTTTGTAAATGGGAAACTATAATACAAACTATAAATCTTTGTATAACTCAGTGTGCCACAACTATATTTAAATATTCTATATCTGAAATGGTCAAATGGTCCCCCGCCTACACCCACCCTCCCTCACCTCAATCTTATCAGACATTTCTTTAATAGAAAGAAATGTCAGCAGAAACATAAATCTTCTCAGATAGCCATTTATGTCAGAATTCATGAAGGCTTAAAACACAAACACATTCTTTAACTTCTGCCCACTGCATGTGAAATGCCCTCAGCTCTTTCTCCTGTTTGATCATGTTATAACTGCTCCATTAAAGGATGATAAGAAATCACCACAACAAGATGATGGGCAGAGAAGACATTGGTGTGAATGAGCTGTCACACTGTGTCTCCCTCCAGTCTCCCAGAGGACTGATTTATTGAACTGAGAACAAGTGGGCCGCTGCCCTGAGAGGTTTCCTGCCAACATAATTCGTTGCATGTTTTTTTTTCTCTCTCTCTTTAAATCACTTTCCTTCACTCAGCAGTGTTGGAAAGAGTGCCAGGCCAGACTTTACTGTCTGACCGCCCACTCGACCTCCCATATATATTCACCACAATTTATCCTTGATCAGCCTCTCTCTCCCCTGGCAATTGTCTCCTCTCTTCTTCTTTGTCTTTGTTTTTCATTGTTGTTATAAGCAGCCACAGTACTTCTCCTCAGCCATTGTCCGTGATATGATTTTTTCGCTCAACTATTTTTACATTGTCCCCCACCATCCTATTCATTTGAATTTC
Organism: Scomberomorus guttatus; assembly: GCA_038419695.1. NCBI lineage: Eukaryota > Metazoa > Chordata > Actinopteri > Scombriformes > Scombridae > Scomberomorus > Scomberomorus guttatus. Next base: position 24,299,363 of record CM076461.1, read on the forward strand.
CTGACGAGTGGCTACTTTACTCTCCAGTGTCATTCCGTATCAAATCAGACAGAATCCAGGAAAGTGGTTGCAGCACCGTCTCAGATTTTGTTCAAAGTTTGTCTTTATAATATTGGGGTCCCAAAACTAAGGCCTGTAAAATATTTTTACTCATTTCCAATGTTTTTTTTTTTTGTTCTTTTGGTTTTTTTTTTTGGCTCTTGATATTTTTTTTAATTTTTACACTCTCAAAAATGCCTTATCTGGGAAGCCATGTTTGGGCAATAATATCTTGAAAAGTATTATTCCTAGCCTCACCAAACTTTGTAGGATGGAAGAAAAACATGTCCTCGGTATGACTGAATTAAAAGTTTGTACTGCATGCCATGTTGTTTTTATAGGGCCCTAGATTTGGAAAAAAGTGCAAAATTCCTAAATGAGAGTGATATTTTGGGTATTATAAACCCATTTTTTTGCACCCATATGGTATCAATCATTATTTTTTCTTCAAACACAATCTTTTATTAATTTTCTGCCAATATTTGAGGTCTCTACCACTAATTGACATGAAGATATTAAGAATAAAACAAGGCGTGGCAGCATTTTTCAGTCGTTTTCATAGGACCAAAATGGTATGTGGGGTAGCTAGTAGGAACATGAAAATTATTTAGTAGTATTTGGAAATAGCTTAATGTATGGTCATTTAGTGTACAAGGTGCCAATGTCCTTCCATGTTCCCTTCATAGATAAATACACATAGTTAAAGGCAATGTTTTAACTCTTTGTCATTAATACAAACTATATTCTTTACTATCAGCCTGAAAGTGTTATTATGGATATCACTTATTCCTCCTTATACCAGAGATTTTCAATATCCAGGACCTTACCAGAGACACAATTTCCATCTCAAATGCCCTCTATTCCAATGAACATACTTAAAAACATGTTTATCCTTTATTTCTTACAACTCCACCATTTTGGTCCTATGAAAATGACCAAAATATGCTACCATGCCTTGGTTTATTCATATCTTCATTTCTATTAGTGGCAGAGACCTCAAATATTGGCACAAAATTAATAAAAGATTGTATTTGCAGAAAAAATAATGATTGATATCATATTGGTGCACCATGTGGGTTTATAGCACCCTCAATATCACTCTCATTTAGGAATTTTGCACTTTTTTCCAAATCTAGGGCCTTATAAAAACAACATGGCATGCAGTACAGGCTTTTAATGGTTTTGGCTGACAGAACACATTTGTCTTCCATCCTACAAAGTTTGGTGATGCTAGGAACAGAAATATTTTACAGGCCTTGGTTTTGGGACCCATTCATGATATAGACAAGGTCTGAACAAAATCCGAGACGGTGCTGCAACAACCTTATCTGAGTGGATACGGAATGAAACTCCAGGCAAGGACCCACACATTTAAGTGGTGTTCTTTGTGGTCGCTATAGTGGTCACTTAATCTCAGGCAAACACAAGCTGAATTGGAAGGTTTTCTTCAAACCCTGTTGGCCTGCAGTGAATAAGTGGGAAGAATGCAGCCCCATTATCAAGCAGCCTACTGCCTGTGACCTTGCAGGAGCAATAAAGAGTGCAAACACAGCTCCGACCTTAAACTGAAATAAGAATGGCTCCCTGATCTCTGATGTTCCATAATGTCACATAAACAGCTGTTTTTCTAGTGTTTTAGCTGGCCACTGGTGAAAAGCTACTTCAAACATGATCAATGGATTTAACTTTGTTTCACATGAATGTTTGTTTGCTGTCAGTTAAGGTAAGTAAAGTTGGTGTCAGTTGCTTTAGTTGCAATCCTGCAGTCAACTTGCCAAACACATCTACTATGAAGAATTAATCAACTGTCATAAAAAACAACAAATTCACAGGTAAGAATAACAAGACTCAACTCTAATGATAGGTACTGTGCACTGCATTAATTGCTCTATTGAATGGGACGAGACAGTGTGTCTGGCATTGTTTGTTTATCGGGTAAAATGATAAATGACTCTAATTTTCAGACTGGGTGACACTGTCAAACATTAAAAATGCCAAGCTGCAGTCAAGTAATGGTTGGTTTTAGAATTTGAGTATTGCAGCTTTCAGCAAGCCCTTCCATGAATGTCCCTGATCCACGGCTCAATCTGTGCTACAAGTCTTTTAAAAGAGCACATGGAAACAGTAATTGCTTTTGCAGTACCTGTGAGGCAGTTGCCAAGTTTTCAGATTTCCTGCCTGAACTGCAGCACAAGGTGGAATGAGTTTAAGCATGGCTACACAGGGTTGAGGGGAAAAGGGAAATAAATTTGAATTACTTCACTACAGAGACTACATAAAACATTCTGTACTTCTGATATGAAGACATGTCCAACATAGTTATTGTTCTAACACTGTGAAAGAGTCAACAGTTGATATTGGCTTTGAAAGGATAAAATCATGGCAAACTTTTATGATGTACAGACCCAATTTGAATCAAGTGTATTAAAAACAAGTTCAAATAATTATCTGTATTTTGGATCCTATGTGTTGCATTTTAGCAGCGCCTCATTGTCAAATAATTGTGCTATTTCACAGCAGTGGTGTTTATTAGAATTGATTTAAATATTACATTATGTCTCCTTATATAAACTCTGAAAGCTTATGTATATGTATAATATTTGAGACATGTTTATGATTTCCTGATTATGTGTTGCAAAATTCTTTGGATTGGGCTCATTGATTTGCAAAAAGATCAAAGTTGTCATCCACACTTCAGTTCAGTTCAGTTCAGTGTATAAATGTTACATACGCAGATTGTTGAATTGTGGCTTCATAAGGTGGGACAAAATCAAATACTGCATATCAGGTACAGTAATGGAATCATACTACATGGCTAAAAAAAAGACTGAGCAAATGACTGATGCTGACATTTTTGTTGTGATGACAAATACCTAAAACAGCTTATATTTACAAGGACCTCAATAGGTGGCTTGATGGTCAACAAAGTGTATGACTCTGACATGGGAGACCACTTGGTTTCCTGCTTCCTACAAATAGTCAGTGCAGGTTTTTTTTTTATTTTTATTTTTTTTTTTACCTATGACCATGATTGTTACTTAAACTTAAAGCAATTTCATATACAATAAATTCTCTGGGTTATATGAGAGACAGGCCCTTATTTCTACTTTCCCCTTTTACACAGTTAATGCCAACTCAACACTTCCTCCATGTCGACCTGTTTCTTGCTAGCTTTTTGTGCATAGATGCCAAGTTATCTTTCACAATTAGACATTGAGAATCTAGATGACAGGTGAAGTAGGTGCAGTATACTCAACACATTTAAAAACAAACATATCAACTGACCCTGAAGCATTTAAAAGTACCTAGCTATGAACATTTCCTGGAAAACATAACTTATAGCAAACATTGAAACTTCTTTTTAGACAAAAAGCTTGCTAGCGAAAAGCTTGTCCATTTCCACAGCACTAATTCCATCATTACAGCAAGAGTCAAGACAGGCGTTCCGCTTTACCTTTTAACCCGAACGATGACCATGAATGAAATACTTTCTCCAGAATTTTCAGTCTTGCAGCCTTCCCTTTATAGGTATGCTTTTAAAGTTTAGAAACATATGGCGAGGAAGAAATGGCTGAAATTTGTATGAAAATATTCATTATTTCTGTTCAAAAGATAAACAGAGAGGGATAAGCAGAGTGGTGATGACTCTGTTGCTGTACTGACTGAATCAGTGCTGTAGTAATGAACGTTATACTGAATTTATCATGTGAGCTGTTGCTGTAGGCTACACCACGCCCCTCAATGTTATTTTGTTTTGTATGTTGTATTATTTTGAAAGCCTGCAATTTACACCCTGTTAAAATATGTTCTCTGTAAGCTAACAATCAACATTAGCACTGGAGGACTTCAATGATTACAATTTGTGTGACTGTGGAGTCCTTTTTGACATAACTCTGGATACTACACTCAGGAAGTCCATTAGATATACAAAGAGTGGTGCACTAAGCTTTAAATAATGCTGTCCCAGGCACACCTGATTCCTCAGCTACCTTCTGCAGAGTGTTTTGTGAACTGTAAACAGTACCAGCTGCAAAAAGTGAAAGTTAAAAAAAGATACAATTTAGAGGCAGCCACATAAAGTACATCAGCTCTTAACAGACAGGACTTCTGCTTGTCCTTGAACATGGAAGATGTCTTTTTTTGGATGTCTGAGTTAGAGTGTGTCTCTGGACTGTCCCTGGGCCATCACAGCTGACCATGGTCTACTTCTTTGTGATGTCTCTTGCTGCAGGCTGGCTTTGGCAAAAAATCAGAGAAAGATATGGCTCATTTGAACCCAGCAAGAAACCACAGCCTAGGCCTTGACCATGGGTATTGAGGCATAATATTGGCTAGACACAATTGGATTAGAATGAGAATAGCTTTCTGTCAACCACTTTATGAGCTGCATTTTGTCCTACTCGCAGCATGGAAACACCTTGGTAGGTAAAGGGTAAATTACGGGTTTTCCTGACATGAAGTCCAACACTGTCATGAGCTATAATGATGGTCAGATGTCTCTCTTAATCAGCATATCTCAGTCCGTGTTGGCCTGTGATGCCGTGTTGTGCCGTGGTCAGGAAATTGGTTCGCCGTCACAGTATGAAGGATGGGCAGCATTACAGCTCAGTAATTCTAATCAGTCAAAGCAGAAATGAAACACGTTGACAGTACAGGCCAAACAAAGCAGCAGGAAAGGCTATTAAATGAAACGGTGTTAGTTGAACAGTTAGTCAGCACAGAGACTATAAGAAAACAATGACATATAAAGAGGGTTGTTCTAGTGATCACAACACAACATTACTGTATTACTGTTATTGCTGACAATCACAATTTATTAATAGGCACACACACAGGCATGAATGCCTCATGAAATTTTACAGCATGTCATCTACTCGAGAACAGTTTTACCCTTCCTCCCTCAACTTTTTTTTTAAATTTACTGCAAGATAAGTGATTAACATAAAAAGACATATGACACACGACACTACAAACAGGAGAAGCAAAGAGAACCAGACAGTAATCAAAACAAAACAACATGAACAAAATCAATCAATCAATTAAATGTTGGCTTAATACGAGATACACAGGTGGTGTGTGTGTGTTAGTGTGAGTAGGTGTTATGTATGTTTGTGTGTAAGGATATAGAGGGGAGAGAGCAGAAGGGATGAAAGAGAAGAGAGAGAGAGAGAAAAAAGAAAGATGCAGTGCTGTTGGGGAGCATCTCTGGTTGCATCCCAGGGACGAAGAGACGTCAGGGTAAAACCAGGATGGGTCAGGACAGAATTTCTTTTCTTTTTTTCCTCTACTCCTGTCCAACCACTTCTTTTTATAGTTTGTTTGCTTGTCTGTCCGTACTCCCTTTCTCTCCTCCCCCTTCCTTGCTCTCATTGCTTTAGGTTGCTCCCAGACCCGAGGGAGGTTGTTGGCCTGTTGCAGGTCAGATACCCTCTAGAACAGCCCCCACCCCTACAAGTGGGGTCTGTTTATTTGGGTCTGAGGAGCATCTTTCTATTTGAAGGAGGGTTAAACAGGGAATAGGCCCTCAGACACCAAGCTGTCCAAACCAGTCAGGACCCCCGAGCCCCCTCAGCCACCTGGGCCCAGAATGAGATGGTCCCATCAACCAGAGCCATCTTTTGGTTTGGGGAAATGAAACTTGACAGAAGATAGATAAATAAGTATGCAAACCAGTCAGTAAATAAAATGAGTAAATTAAAATAAATAATAAATAATAATAATAATAGAGGATGCTTGACTTTTTGCCTGGGACAAGATGGCAGCCACGGCTTGTTTCTAGCGCCATCAGTTGCTTTTAAGTTATATTTTTAACGTTTTTAACCCATTGGGCCCAAGATCAAACCATTAATCTTATGGTTTTACTAGTCTTACCATTAGTCTACCATTTTATCACAGCTCTGTTGGTTTTACGAGACATGACTTTCTGCTTGCTTTCCTATGAGATTACACTTTAGTCACACTTTAGTCACTGTTCCAGCTACTTGCTTGGCCAGGCTCATTTTTAGCTTGGTGGCTAAGCTAACTGACTCAACGTTGCTCATTATGCCCTGGGAGGACTGTGTGCGACTCCAGAAAGCGAACAGAAAGATGGCTGACCTTATACCTGCAGCAGAACTTTTACATATAAATGAACGTCTGTTAGGACCTGCAAACATAACAACATCCTACAAACATAATAAACCACAAACGTAATATAAATCTGCAGCTTTTAATGTAATAATCCCACTAACATAATATGTTTCCTGCAAATGTATTAGCAGTTGCCTACCACAAACATAATACATCATTTCCCACAAATGTAATAACTATTATGTTTGTAGGGATTTGTTACATTTGCGGGAAGGTGAAAATCTTCAGCTTTCAAAGTTGTAATGACTTCCCACAAATGTAATAAACCTGTGATATAATGAAAATCTGCAGCTTATACAAGTTCCTAACTCTAAATGTCTTCAAAAGAATTAAAAGAATCAAACATGATTCTACCTCATTTTCATTATCATTTCATTCATTATTTCATTAACTCATTTTTTCTTTATAAAGATATGTTTAACTTCTACATGCTAACTTTTTGCTAATAAGGAATAGAATCTTTAGAAAGAATAAATGATTCTGAAAACTGTCTGGATGAATTTATTGGGTCCAAAAGAGAGTAAAAACTAGGTAGAATCATGTTTTGGGTGGAGTATCTCTTTTCCACAATAGTAGCCTATGTCTGAACCATTTAAATGAAATATGTCTGCATATCAAAAGTCAAAAACTTGAGTATGTATTTAGAACTGTCTTTCATTCTTTGAAATAATGAAAACGAAGCATTTCTCAAGATTTAAGAGTCTTAAGACCAAAGATTAAAGGCTTGCAAATGATTAATGACTGACATCAGGTGAACTTAAACTAATGTCAGTGGATGCAGGAAAGAATCTGAATTCCCCTGTAACTAACTGAAAATTTCCCAGACAAAAGAAAATGATAAATTATATGTTACATTTACTTTAAATAAAAGCCTTTAAGTGTCATCCAAACTCTAATCCACCTATTATTGTTTGAAAGAATTATTTGATAGTTGCGTAAAACCACAGTTCTGACCAGTTTTGACCAGCTTGTACAGTTTCATAACACTGAAAGCTCCTGATATGTTCAGGCAATGGATATCTGACATAGATCCAGGGAAGATGCCTTTCAGGTAATTTTCTAAACAGTGTCGTTGTCGCTCGCCTGTGTCACTTGCTGTTAGGACACAGTGTTAGTGATTGTAACTGTTTTAGTAGCACTTGTAGTGATGAACAAAGTGACTTAAGCTCATCATTTTATAACTATCAATCAAAAAAAAAGAAGAAGACATCGGTCTGACGTCTTAGTCTAGTCAATGAATAAGTCTTCTGTTATTTATGGTCATGCAACTTTCCAGTTTAAAAAGATAGTCTTCTTGGCGATAGTTAGGGCTGTAAGGAGAATACTTGAAGTAGTGCTGTGTAATTGTATTGCTGATAGGTCGCCTACGATGCAGACCTCCAGGGATAAAGGGATCTGGCAGTTCAGAATGTGAGATAATTGATCTGTAACTCAGAGCCAAAATTGCCAGATTGGTGAGCAGTGCCAAGTTGCATGCAACTCAGTGTCAGCTGTGTTTTGTGAACAGTGTGTGCATCTGTCTGAAAGCTGCCTGTTCAGAAAGCTGAGTTGAAAGATTTAAATCTGGAAGTTTTGGGGAAAATGGGGATCATTAAAAATAAATAGTCGATTTTTAGTAGGACTAGCATTTTAATTGTTGCTGTTCTTCCAGAAAGGGAAATAAGTAGGTTGGTCCATCAATTTAAGTCATCTTGTAATGATTGATGATTGTCTGTGGGGAGGTGATAAGGTGATGCCAGGGCTGCCACATCCCTTTCATCCAGAGTGGTAAGATGGTGGGTTTTGACCAATTCACTAAGTAGCTGGAGAATTCTGAGAAAGATTTTATAACCATAAAGCATTCTTGCAGGATGAGTGAGGGTCCTGAAGCAGTAATAACACATAATCTGAGTAAAGAATAATTTTGTGTTCTGTAGTGGATGTCTGAATACCTTTAATGTTGCCATTTTGCCGTATTCCTCCCTCCCTTGACAGAGCCCAGTCACTTACTGCTCAGAGTGCCTAATGGGACACACCTGTTTTCACTATCACTGATTAAGCAGATGATCTGCCCTCATATCATAAAACACGCTCAAAAAACATTAACACAGCAGGAATGAGGCCCTCTTAAAACAACAGCCAGGAGCCAAAATGAACATTGAAACATGTTTTTTCTTGCTGTAATCATTCCTGCTGTTCATACTGACCATTAGAAGATCCCTTCATAATGCACTTACAATGTAAGTGATGGGGGACAAAATCCACAGTCCTCCTCCTGTGCACAAATGTATTTAAAAGTTTATCTGAAGCTAATATGAAGCTTCAGCGTCCAAATGAGTCAAATCAAGTAGATATCTTTCAATGTTACAGTCTTTTTAGTGCCAAAGTCCCTCTTTTTGTTACTATACTTCCACCACAGCTCAACAGAGAAACACTGTCCGAGGAAACACAAAGTAAAAATATCGACTTGATATGACTAACTCACACTGCTGAAGCCTCATATAAGCTTGAGATCAACTTTTAAATGCATTTTTGGACAAAATGACTGTGTGGACACACTGTGGATTTTGGCCTCCATCATTTACATTGAAAGCACATTTGAAGGGGATCTTTTAATAGCCAGTATGAATAGTGTTCATTTTGGCACCTAACAGTTGTTTTAAGACAGACTTAAAAAAGCAGTTTGCTACCCTAACTGATTCACTTATCCTTCAACCTCAGCTGGATTTACTCCCACACTTTCACTCAGACTGAATCACTCTCAACAGGGGTCTGAACTCTGTCTAATGCTATGATGAAACCCTGTCTGGTTTTGGAGGGTAGCTGTATATCTGAGAGAGCACTAATAATTAAAGATTAGGTTTTTTCTTTTGCTTTATTTTTGCTGCCCAGAGATATTTTCTCTGCAAGTGAAAATTGGGCCTGATGCTTCTTGGCAGATAAAAATCCGACATTACAGCATGAATGGGAAATGAGCAGGAATGACTGAATAAAAAGGCATTCACACCAAAATAAAGACTTTTCCTTCATGGATGTTCAAAAACTGAGCGAAATGGAAAACAGACTGGAAAAGGCTTTCACATATCATTAGCAAAATGTGATAAATATGCATTTCTTTGTGAATGGGGAGCAGATTAGCTGTCAGCTAAATAGGTGGATGTTGAAATTTCAGACTCCCAAGCCTTTGAGAAAGGGAGGCTCAGTTCAAGTGTAGGGCTGTTTATATTCACTGTCACGTACATACTGCAGAGGGGGGAAAAAACGGATTTAGTGATGGAACATCCATTTGTGAAAAACCATTAACTCTTAAAGTGAACACATACTGTAGAGGACTGGGTGAAATGAAGGAGTGTCTCCGTGTTCAGAGTCATAAATTCAGTTGAGATAAAATGTCTGTTTAATTGAAGTTACTGATATTTCCAGGGTGTCAGTGAACGTGTTATCAGCTTAGATGTTGTGAAGCCTGTCAGTCACCCTAGCGACCTATGACAGTGATTTGTGTGACATAACGTACGTGGGATTAGCCAAGAGTTATAGAGAATGTGGATGTTCTTCCTGCTAGTTTGGGAAGTTAGTCTTTATGCAGGAGGCTCAGCAAGAGGCTAGTTTAGAGTTTACAGAACAGCTGACAGGTTTTTGGTGTTTTGGCGTTGGCTTTGGCCGACAGTTCGCAAATAAAATTGTCAGCGAAGCCAGGTAACATCTCATCATGTTCTTACTGAGGGATGCTACAATACTGCAATCCACATCCACATTATATCCACATTATAATGACTGAACATGAACATTATGCAAAATCCACATCAGATGCACCGTGCAATGGAGAACAGTGCAGTCTTTAGATATAAAAGGAACTGTCTGATAACTTAGATTGATTAAAATCATCATAAAATGTGTATTCTTTAAGTCAGTGGTTCTCAAAGTGGGGTCCTTGAGGGGGTTCCAGGGGTTCTCCAGCAAAAAGGGGACTATTTATTTATTAATTTATTTTCACTATAATTCCATCCATAAGTAACACAATGACAGAATGTATGACTGTTTTGGTCATGGGTTTCATCCACTTTCTGTAATAAAACATCTAAAAGCAAAAATCTTATCAGATGGGGGTCCATGGTCTAATTTGTGTCAGTTTAGGGGTCCTTGATGTGAAAAAGTTTGAGAACTACTGCTGATTACAAGGAGGAGAAACTGAGTTTACTACAAATCATGTCACATCCTGCTTGTGTTATCTTCAATACAGTGTTAGGCCCAAGCTTAAACAAAACACCAGACAGGTTACACATGCAGTGTGACAGACCAGAACAGAAAAGTGACAACTCCCCCCCACCCCCCAGCCCCCTGGAAGCAGACAAAAAAAATACTACAAACACCCAATGGGGACAGCCTCTCAGAAGGTTGTTTCCTCCAAGGCTGCATACAAATAATACTAGCATGAAGCATGAAACTGCAACATAACTGATTGATTTGTGGAGCTTGTTGCGGGAATACGATAGTTGGAGAGTTCTCAGTATTTCTCTGAGGCTGTGCAAGATTACTGTTCCACCAACTGATCCATGGTCCTGAAGGGGTTGTTGTGTCATTGCTCTATCAGAACTTTTTTGCTTAGGAATAAATGACCTTCTGGGACACAGTAACATTACACACGTAACAACTCTGAACAAGGAGGTAATATTAGAGTCTGTTTACATATGTTCCAATAAAATGCATTCTCCTGGGCACATTATGAAAGACTAATGCATCTGTGCTAGGGTCAGACTACACAATATTTTTGTCTTTTGAAATGGTTGCCATGTCTTATGTGACATATTGTAATGATCGGTAAGATACCAGGGACCGTTGTCGTATCTATTGTCCACTATGACACACTACATTACAGTATCAGGCTGATAAGGTTGATAAGATAAGATAAGTTTGGCCATCGTTTCTATAGTATTCGCTGAGATCTGGAAACACAGTGACATTGCAACAAGCCAGATTATCTTAACCCCTTTAAAGCACTCCTGTATGTCATTAATAGTCTTGCACTGCACAGTTAAAGTGTGGTGCACAATATTTGGTTAATTATGGTGCCTGTAAACTGTGATCCCACAGGTTTATTACCAATAGAAACAAAACTATGAAAATAATTCCCAAGTTGTATAAAACCAGATGTATCCTTTAAATGTTCACACTTAAATATGAGTCCAACTAGTTTTCAGAGGCATTGCTATCACTCAGTGACTCCAGTCTTTAATGGAAAATGGGGGCACATGTGTATCGACATGCTAGCTAAAGGTCTGTGCTCATTTCATTAAGCAAGCCAGCCAATGGGAACATCACTTAAGCCTTTGCCCTAAGACAAAGTATATGCTGTGGATATATGTTTTCTTTTACACCACATATTTCCTTTTCCACCTTCAGGCAAAAGTAGCTACAAAGCAATTTCAGCAGCACATCAACAAATAATAACATTAATTGCTATGAATTGCATTGTAAATAGCGCATATTTTGTGATGCATGAAGCAAATTTCAAGACAGAAGATTACCAGTGAACAGTACAAACACTATCAACACAACATTGCAAATGTGCAAACGTGCAGCAGTCATGCTTTTACCTTCATCATTAGTATTTCAAAAACTTAGGGCAATTAATTATTACATTATTCATTTTCACTGAAGGTTTCTGCACCAACACTTAATTTATATGATTAATGTCTAAATGAAAGCAGTATGGTGCACAAACTCTAAGCTATTTCCTTACTGCACCAAACAGTCCCATAATTGCCTGAAATAGGACTTCCAGCTCCCACAACACGGTGCAGTGCAGGAAGGCTGTAAATGAGCATTGATCACATTGGTATCAGTAACTTCGTATTATCTGGTGTCTCTCAGAGTGCCGGAGGGTTAATAAATATCGGCTAGCCCTTGAGCGCCATGGCTGTATAAATGGAGAGAACAGATCTATTTTCAGGCTGCACAAGTGGAAGTAATCAAGAACTGGAAACTAGACCTTAAAGTTTGTCATTACAAACTTTTAAAGCTGCACTAATCAAAATTTTTATGTTAATTAAGGGTCGAATGACTATGTACGTAAAATGTGAAAGGGGTCACACACTAATGACAAACTAATAGAGAATTAGCTCCCAACTCTGCAGTCCTGCTGAACTCTATGGAGTGTTTTTGCATCTTTCCGCTCATTGTTTTGGTTTTATGGCCCACAACCTTACTGTTTTGGTTCAGTCTGACTCATAAGCCTCATTTCCAGCAGCAGCATGCAACCTGCTTCAACAAAACCTCTTGAAGGAGAGTGAATATTGGACTTACATTATGTTAGGTGGCCAGAAACACTCCAAAGGAATGCTAATTTTGCTCCACGTCTAGATAGGCTACAAAGGTTAATGTTTGCAACTGTTTCCACTGCTTGCAACTGGCTAAAAAATCAATGAATACTGCTTTAAGCTTGGGAATTGAACTTTTGGCTTTGTTGATAAGAAAGAATGAGTTAAGGACAAAGCTATGGAGGCTCTGGTATGTGTGCAGTATGAACATTACAGTCCAGTTCTATCTTTTTTCTTTTAACGAATTACGTTTAAAAAGTGATTAAAGATGTTCATCTAAAATCAGTTTAATCAAGCTCCCTGTTTATTTTGTTTTAACTAATTTGTGAATGTCTGGTGTTATAACAAAATAAGGAAGTGCATCTTAAAGCTATGAATGCATAATAAAATGTAAACATCTTTGTTATTTAAAAAATATAAAAATCACAAAAAAATTACATCTTTTCTGTTTGTATGTCATTAGAATATTGGGGGCACATATTAATATTTCTATTCATTTGTTATTGAAAATATTTATTTATTTATTGAAAATATACATACAGTCTGTATACCATGCCAAAAATAAAAATGGTAGCAAGAAACCCCACCAACAGCAAGCTGTCTCTGGCCATCTGTTTGAATGTGGATTTTCTCCACTCTGCCCTTTGCTAAAGACAACCCAGTGTCAAGGATGGACATCTTTCAGCTTTAGCCTAAAAAAAAAAAAAAAGCCTAATTCCTACAAAAATTTAGGCCATTTAATGCTTCTTTGTTACTTACCTGAATTGCATACTTAACCCAAAGCTCATATTTTCTCTTGTTTAGAATCTCTCATTGTAGGCTTTTTACCTGTTTAATGGCAGATTACACTGGATTGTTGCTGGTTTCAGTGGCCTTGGATACAGGCCAGATTGTGTGGTGAGAACTGTTGAGTATTGAGAGTGCTTATCTGAGTCATTCAGAATTAGTATTGAATATTTTCTTGGATGGGTCTGTCACTGTGCAAAATTTCAATGAATGAATGGAATCTTCCAAAAAAAATCCCTCAATAATTTATTTTACAGCTGAGGCTTGTGACTGTATTATTTTAGAGCACTCCTGAGTAAAAAATTAGGAGGCATTACTGATTGTAGCTCAAGTAGTATTTAACCCCATTCTTATACATTATATGAAGTTTCAATAAAATTAAAAATTAAAAGCACATCAAAGAAAAATATTACACAAGGTAACACAAAGACTTAAATATGTTATTTTACCAAAATATGGTTAGCCATTTGGTTAAGCCTTATAGTCTGTACTTGGAAGGAAGCTTCAAATAAAACTGTAACAGATCAGACGTGTCACATAGAACTCAAAGTTTTCCGTAATACACTTGTACACAAAGAAAACAGCAGTCTTGGTTTAGGCTGAACCATGTTTCATGCAGGGGAATCAAAGTCTATCTCCTAAAAACAGGTATGTGGTATAGGTTACTTTTATCTGTAAACACATAGTGCAATTTAAGATTTCAAAATACCATACTATATTACAGTCAACAAATCACAATCAACTTAAATTTTTTTAACTCAGCAATATTCATCCCCCATATTCAAGCTGCAAGTCCAACTGAAATCTGCCTGGCAAATTTACTTGCATGGTGTGGCCCAGAGGAGGGGGGGCAGGAAGTAACGTGGGTAGGGTTGTAAACATAAATTGCAGGAGTTAGCGTGGTTAGTGTGCTAACAGCATATTATCAAAAATTTTACTGTCATTTTACATTAGAGCAGAGCCTCTGGATTTTCGAGACTCAAAGTTCAATCAGATTGAACTCTGTGCAGGTCAATTTGCAACTAGAAGCAAATGTGTCTCGCCCTTTTCCACATACACAAAAATGGGAATCGAATTCCGGTCTGACTGGAGCATCAGTCTACTCAGTTGCATCCTTGATGATATCAGTGAGTGTAAAAGTAGGAAGTGGTTAGGTGCCTCCCCTTTATATCTCCTGAAAGCATGGTGAGTATGGGAAGTAAGAAGTGATTAACTTGTAAAACCCAGAACTAAATCAATCAACAAATAACTGCACTTAAACAATACGCCCCCCCCACCCCCCCTTTAACCAGAAAATGTTGGTGGTAACTGCAACAAAACATAATGCTAAACACAAACAAAACAGGGACAGTATGTGCGTGCAAAGTTAAACAATTAACAAGCTGGTTCAGAGAATTGTAAAGTGTAAATGGTGTGAGACAAATGAAGTGTTCTCACCCACTTTGTCACAAACAGAAGTTTTTGTCTGCAATGGAGATAAAATGCCTGATGAAAAGAGGGCTTAACTGCTGCTGATGAATAAAAGAAACTGATTATAAATGAATGCAAATGATAGAAATGATTCAAGCACTTTTTTGCTAAAGTAAAGAAGTGGTAGTATGATTCTTATGCTCTCCAATGAAGATCTGTCCATCACTAAAGTAATTCAAAAGCAGTCCAGACTTGATTTGTTTTTACCTTGGGGTGAGATAAGTCAAAATTTGTATAAGAGATCACACATCCTCCTCACCTATTAAATCATGCTTTGTAAGTAAGGACTCCACTAACCTGATAAAGACTGAACCAGCTGATACATGTGGACGTTAACTATCCCAATGGAGCTAAAAAAAATAATAATAAAAAAACAATATGAAAACAAAATAACCACCAAGGTCAGGAAATACATCTGTATAACATATAAAATAGATTAGACCCAACATTTCAGTTTCTGCTGTGAAAATGCAGAATGAATAGCAGCAAAATCCCTGGTTAACAGGGTTTGCAATGACTACTGGGAATTATAGGAATGGTTAAAAGAAATTGATAGTGAGCAGAAAAAAGGGATTGGGGGGTTGGGTGTATCTGATTTTGTTTCCTTCTATTAATACATATAAAATTCAAGACTGTAAAAACATCCTCCGTAATTAAAGCTGCACGCTTTTTTTTCTTTTTTTTGCCACTATGGAGCAGAGCCCTACAACAAAATAAAAATCACACATGTTGGACATTATGCCCTTGTGGAGTTGCCATGGTTATTGTGTAAGCAAATTTTTTTCCTCTTAATTGTACATTTCCAGCAGACATTGGGCAACATTAGCATTCATTTGGAGTCACATTTTCTGACCGCCTAATCAATCCAAGTCCAATATTCACTCTCCTTTTGTTTAAGTCTCCACCAGCTCTTGAGAAAAATATCTGGCTGTTTAGCTGCTAAATGCTCCACTATGTTCGCTTGTTAGCTAACTTTATTTGGTAGCACACAGTGGGTTTATCATAGCCTTTTTGTCAAAAACATCTGCCTGCTGCTGCTGGAGATGACACAGATGAGAGCAGTGTGAATGAACCAAAACAGTAAAGTTGTGGCCCATAAAACCAAAACAATGAGCTGAAAGATGCTAAAACACTGAAATGCTGAGGGGAAGTGACAATTCTGTTACTACAAGTTACACATTTCACATTACACATACTTTTTTTATATTAAAATATTAATTAGCGCATATTTAAGTGTTTAACTTTACTGTATCTGCTCTCAAGGAACTTTCTGATATATAATGCTGATATACCACATGGTAAAGAATCTTAGCAGTCTCTGATTTCACCATTAAAAATGTTAAAATGTCAAGACTGTTGCTATCCATCTAGATAAAGGGCAAACGTGTCCTGGAAGGTCAAAGAGTCGCAACTTAAATAACAAACGACAACCAACAATGTCAGAAAACCTCAACTAACCTTTGTCTAACTGGTGGTATCTGTGGATGGGAATATCTGTTGACAGTTAGGCTTGGTTGGGTGTCTAATCGTCCACCGTATGACCCTGCTGAGATGAGCTCTGGCACGAATAAGGAGAATTTACGCAGCTTGCACAGTAACAAAAGCCTACCACACAGCTTGGTGTGTGAAAGGAGAACACATACACAATCCTTTTCCTCTAGATAGAGGCTTTCAAGACAAAACCAATTGCGTTTAATAGTTGCCACAGTTCCATTTGTGCAACAAGCACATTCAATAGAAAGCATTTTATCATTATACACAGATGGGAGGACAAAAATAAGTAAAGAAGCAAGAAATTAATTTTGTCTCTAAAGATGGAGACAAACAGCTTTAATGGCATTCACAATAATAACAGTACACATACACAAATGGGACACTGGGATAATACATTAAAAACTCGTCTTGCACAACTACCTCCAGGTTTATGCTGCATGTTACAGTACTCCTGAGATATTTTTTCACAGAACTCCTCAGGCTGCAGTCAAAATACCTGCTGGAGTCTGAGTTTTCATCTGAGTAAACAGCTTGTTCCACTCCACAGCCACTGTACTGACAAATTAGTTTGTTTTCTTCTCTTCCTTCTGTCATGACTGCAAAATAATGCTAATCAGATATGGGGATCATTGCTGGCATGATGTACAGTGAAGTCTTGGGGTTCTCAGGAGTCTATAGACACTACTGATTTCTTGGAAACATTAAAGTGTTCCTTTGTATTATGTCAGTTATTAGGTGCATATATACTGACAACCTTATCTAGAGTGACTTTCAAATGCCTGGAGCAGAAAACATGAAGGCTTTCTTCCCTATTTCTATTTGAACACTATGAATAGGCAGCAAGAACATGTCTTGTGATCTGAGATAATGATTGCAAGTTGAACTCTGTGAAATAAGTTTACAGAGTTATAGTGGAAGTTTGCCCAGACTAAGACTGTGTCTGAAATCACTCACTATAGTGCACAATTTATTACCCCTTACCATTTTATCTGAGAGTCCAAATTCCGAAGTGTGTGTGAAATGCATGTACTATTTAGTGCCCTCAATAATTCCCACAGTGGAGTGGTTCTGCTAACAATCCCATGACGATGTGAATGATGTATGTGCACTATGTGTATGCGACACTAGAAGGCTGTTTTCACATTTATCTGCTGAAGAGGGAAAGTTTCTCTGTGTACCTATGAACATGATTTTTGACATCACAACTACTTTGTGGTTCAATATGCAACTTAAAAAAGTGTAATGTGGAAACATGAAGCCTCCAGTGCACATACACTGAGAAATGACTTTTCAGTGAAGTAGAAGAAAACTTTTGAATATACAATATTTACATATATTAATAGATCCTTGATTTTTCAATGAGGGAGTAGATGTAAGTAGATAAAATTCTAAAGATTTTTAACAAGCTAATTGAACTTTTTTGGACACTATAATTATTATTCCAAGCAGAGAATTTTTATCTGTCTTAAACATGTCCGGAGGGGATTTTTAAGAGTCTACAGCGGTGCTTTGAGCAAAATGCTAACATCAGCATGCTGACATGCTGACAATGATAACATCCGGATGCTCAGCAGGTATCTTTTTTATCATTTTTTTTGAGAAGTTGTGGACTGACTGACTAATATTGCAATTCCTAGAGCCACACCACTAGTGAGCCTAAAAACAGTACGAGTCTCAAATAAACCCCTAATTTCAACCTCAGTTTCTTCACAACATGTCAAGGTGTTACATGAAAGGAAGACATTCATCATTGTAACAATATCCACAATATCTGGAGACTTCCTCCTAGCATTAGAAAAAAAGTCATTAATGTCTGCATTTAACAGTTTGAGTTGAAACCATCCCACTGCTTGGTCAGACATCCCTAGCTCTGTTTTAACAGGGCATGATCAACAATATCAAAGGCTTTAGATACATCAATAAATAAAGCAAACACAGCTCTAATAATATTCAAAAACTCCAGCTTTAAAGGCTTTACTTGCCTATACAATTTTGCCGCGGCGGTGCGCTACTGCAGAGTGCATATAGGGGAAACACTGTGATGTGACTTGCAGCAGGCTGTGTACTGTATTGTCCAGTAATCATATGTGAAAGCAGGAGTGCCATGACTAATGGCCCATCAGAAAGCCTCAGTGTACAGGCATGGAGGTAATTTAATGAAGGAGGGAAAGCTTTCCACCACTGAAGCTACATATGAATAGTGTTAGCTGATACTCACGTTTAGAAAGTACTGGATATCAATCAAACATGTTGTTATACAGTATATAACATTGTGTAAGGCTCTTTGGGTACAATGTGAGGTTGTGGTAATGACCTGTGCAAAAAATCTAAATTGATGCTGAGGGCTAAAATGTCACACCAGCTCTGGGTCAACATATTTACATTTAGCTGCACTTTCTTATTATACACACAAACACCTGCTTTTAAGTGTTAAGTTCTAAAGTTATACAGCATATGGCATGGAGTCAATGAAAAACAAAGAGAGGTGTAGCAATTATAGAATGACAGTTATATTGCTACAGATGGTAGCCTACACATGCACACACGCACAAGTTTGTCTTTGTATACTTCTGAGGTCCCTAACCCTAACCTTAATCATCACAGCTTAATGCCTAAACCTAACCCTGATTCTAACCATAAAGTCTGTCTAAAGCAATAATAAATAGTTTTTCACACCACAGAAAAATGTGTAATTAACCACCCAGCCAAATTTGAATGATTAAGAAAGAAATGATTGCCAAGTATATAAAATTAGGTTTCAAAATCATGGAAAAACAAGCAGTATTCTCTCCTCTGAAATGCTGGGGGTGTGTCCACTGAAGGCACTGAAACCACGCCCCAACTGAACAGCCTCTGAGCCTCTGAACTCTGAACAACGCTCATGCTGAACTCCCTTACAAAACATACAATTCAAAATAGGCCTTGTTTGTAGGTGTAAGACAAGCAACATGGATGTTATTTCAAAAATAAAGTAACACGAGGAGCCACTATTTAATTTGGCACCTATTTTGTAGGTAGATGTGGACTTATTTCAGTAAAACTGTAACTTAAATGACTAGTTAACAAGCGATCCTTCACAATCTTTGTTACATAAATTGTTGTTTTTTTCAATGAAGTTTGGTGTTACTGTTACTCACTTCTCTGCTGAAAAGTGCCAGCCAGGGGCTGGATGTAGCAGCCACAGGAGTACTGTACTGATGGTGGAGGTACCAGAGTAGCATCCACAACGCAGCCCGAGGCAGTGAGGGTGAGACTTGCAGCCACACAGGCACAGCTCCCGCAGCACTGCTGCACCAGCAACAGGAAATAGATATATCCTTTAGGGCGGACCAGAGCTTTAACATTGATTCCACCCATCAACAGACACTTCAGCTGGGTTTGAAATAACTTCTTAAGCGCTACCGTTGACTGAAAATGGCCCCATTCACCAGCTAATAACAGCTAATACCATGAGATCAGGCTCCGCTGTCCGGGAGAGAGTGTGAACAAATGGGGGAACAGAGGAGGGCTAAGGGCTAAGCTAAAGCTAACTCCTCATCAGTTATCTCTGCCCAGCATTTTTCTTGCCAATGTACAGTCTCTGGTGAACAAAATGGATGAACTCTGACCGCGGTTCATTACCCATAAAAGGATTATAGACTGCAATGTCATGATTTTTACGGAAACATGGCTTAACAGCAGCGTCCCCGATAGCGCCATTGAGCTACTGGAGTGCTACATCCTCAGGGTGGATACAACACCTAATGACTCCGGACCAGTAAGACCAGAGGGGCGTGGGGGACTGTGCATTTATGTTAACAAAGTTTGGTGCACAGATAGTTAAGTGTAGATCTTTCTATCTGCCCAGTGAGTTTACATCTACTGTTGTGACTGCAGCATACATCAGGACGCTAATGCTAAGCTTGCAATGAAAGAATTGCATGCTGCCATTAGCAGACAACAGACTACACACCCAGCTGATGCTAAGGCGCACTAGTTCTTATATAGTGTTAGGAGCCACCATTTCAGGCCCGCCCATGAAATCATGAACACAGAAATGGTGAAAAACAGTTTAGTGGTCTGACTCCACAATTCAGTACTACATAGTTCACAGTCTTTTCACGTTTTCAGAAATTTAAAAAGAAATATCTGATTTTCCTTTACACAGACTTTAACCTTAAAGCCTAAGTCTAAACCCTCAAACAGCCCTTTGAAGTAGTGAGGACCATCCAAAACATCCTCACTTCAATGGCTTCAAACTAAAACTGGTCCTCACAAAGATAGAAAGACACACTGCATAAACTATGTGTTGAATGTTATGTATTGTTTTGAAAATTATAGACTTTATCCCACTGATGTGTTGAAATAAACAATTTATGGGCTTAGAAAGGAATAGAAGAAAAATGGCAGCTATTTGGTATCAGCAAAATGGAGAGACAGATTGTCTGACCTGCATGAAGGGGAAGGCTTTATTATAAAGACTGCAGAGGTCTTGTTTGTTTGAGGTTGTGTAACATTTTATTTAAATGTTTTTTTATTTTTTTATAAATAATCATTTGGAATCAATGGGGTGCCCCCTAGTTTAGGAGTTAGGATGCAAACCATGAACCACTGATTTAATCCAGATAGATTCAATCTGCATCCCACCTGTCTCTTGTGTATGTATCTTATGCACACAAATTAAACCAAACAGCACACACATTTGGTTGCAATCTGCAACCTTGCTGCAACCTAGATGCCACTAAATCTTACACACTGGTCCTTTAACTAAAGGATCTGAATACTTCTTCCACCACTGGTGAAAACAGCCTTCTAGTGTCAAACTCTGCACCTCACATTCTTGAGAGGATGGCAACTTTAATAATGAAAGTATTTGTTTTTGACACAGGACGATGCAGGACCCATGTAATTTCATTTGATATTGTAATTTAGTTGTACATTTTGACAAATACATTTTAAATTAATCAAATTATCACAAACCAGACACACAGTGAACCTGGGCACTGGGGCCCCTAGGAGCAGGTATCTGCTTTGCTTGGTTGGTAATCCAGTTTAAAGCACCTTAACACAGATTAATAACCAGCTACCGACCATGCACTCTATCCTCTGGATTCAAATTCGTGGTTTGGTGGCTTTTTCTTATTTCTTTGAATAACTGGCCAAACACACACACCTCTAGACTACATAATGTATAAATGCTTTCAGTACAGATTTGGGGGACTTGCTGTTATTGTGACTGAGCCTGGGAGGTGAGGTGCAGCAGGGGTTGTTTCCATGAAAAGTAAGTGGTGCAGTGCAATTTTGGCGTCAAAGGATTCCAACATTTGCACTTCTGTCAACCACCAGCACACACTGTCTGAAAATCACATGGCACAAAGGTGCAGTTTAATTCAGAGCTATTTCTGTGGCTTTATAAAGCAGTGCATGCATGAACAGATCCTATTTAAATGCTGATCTACCTTTTATGTCAAGCATGCAAAATAAGAAACCTTGTTAAAAGGGTGACCATTTCTTTTACAGATTTGATGACGTTTCTCTCTCTGCCGGGTTTGTTTCTGCTTCAACAGACAGAAAGGTTCAGAAATAATGCTTTTTTGGGATTTCCTCTGTCACTAGCATATGTTTGACCAATTGAATGGAGGTGTTCATAACAAAACAAACTGAGATCAGTCACTCATTACTATGTGCATAGTGACAGATCGGTGTGGTAACATGGCTTGAAAGCTGAACAGCTTCTATAAGATGACGATACTGCAAGACTGGACATCCTTCCTGTGATAAATGGCATCATTGTAGCAGGATAATCTGCATGGGATCGCTGTGGTGGAAGTGATGTCATCTAAATTTGTAAATATTGCTCTCATGTGGTATAGAGGTTCCTGGAAGTGTGATCTACAGCCACACTACATAATATTGTTTACTACCAAACCCAGCATGGTCATATTGGTGTGAGCATAAAAATACATTAAACAGTGCAGTGCCCCTATGGGAAATTGCTCTCATCGAGTGGAAGGCCAGTCATTTCTAGCAGAGTCATCAACTTGTAAGAATGCTCAGGCTTGCACAGCTACAGTATGTAGACGTGGGACAACCAAGGAAATTATAAGAAGGAAGGGTCATTATGTCATGCCAACGTTTTAATATCTGCTTGGTGCCAAACTATGGTGCCAGTTCTATTGAAGCCTTTCGGAGATGCATGGAGTAGCACACTCAAACCCAACATATCTACGTCGTATGACCTTTTATGAAGAAAAGCCTCTACCAAATGAAAGAACACACTTCAGAGAATACAGACTGATTTTTCCACATGTGCACAGTCATTTATTTGGCCTCCAAATAGTATCCGAAGATGATTATAGGCATACTTTACAGGGCTCATGGCGAGTCAAATTAAAATGCTCATCATGGCAAATAAAAAAATAAATAGATAAATATTTCTAACAGAATCTGTATTCTTCATTCCTTCTCAGGGCTAATAATAGCTAATGTTATAGGAATATCACGTATTCAAATGAAACATTTACAAACCTCCTCTGATTATTAACTGTGCATTGGTAGGCTATAAACTAACTCTTAGCTATAAAACAACAAAGTCATACATTTCATGGCTGAGAGCGTTCAAGTGTGGCACCAATGTGCGTTCATGTGCTACACAGTGACGTAAAGACCCTTCCTTCTTTTATAGTTTCCTTGTAACCAATGAGGAAGTACAACACACAGAGTGTGTCTGCTCCCTACATTTGGCAACAGTTCTTTTAGGACCAGAGCACCAAATGTTCTGTCTCTGACCAAGGTCATTTATCTTCATCTGCCCTTGCTTGCTTATTTAAAGGTAGACTGGACAGGATTTTCTCCTTGAAGTTGTATGAACTTTAACTAAAATGTCTCAGAAACTTTGCATTTATTGCTGCTTTTTATCATTCTAATAGCAATTTCTCATAAGTCACTCTTTTAAAAGGTTTATAAATTGTAATAAATGGCTTTATTAAAGTTAATAAATGTTTTGTAGTCCAGTTAAAAGCCATTAATAAGGATGGGTTTTTGGGTCTTGCCATGTTGTAATAAATCTCTTGCTAATGAGTCATCAATCAATGTTCCTAATAAGCCATCAAGTCTGCAGCTACAAGCATCAATAATCCATTACTAAAAGATAATATCCTGTCAATTCTGCAAATACACATGATGAAGTCATTAATAAAGGGTCATGAATTTCTCTTTTTTATCAGCAAATGTTAGTAAAACATGTGCATGTAATTATAAATGTCAATAAAACATTGATAAAGGGGTTTTTACAATAATCCATGTCTAAATAAGAACTGAAGGATGTTGCCCTGCAGCTCTTTTTCAAACAGACAGAGGTCAAATGGTCTCATGGAAAATTGATCTATAAAGCATTAATAAATTATTTAGTAACCATGAAGCTTATAACACCTTTATAAACTGTGCCTTATTCAAAAGTGGTCCATTATTCTGTATGATTATTACATTTTTGGGCATCATTTCTTCAGTGGATGTGTGAGCCTACAATACTTGCAACCAGTACCATTCCCACAACTTTGTGAGGGTATGATTCTGTAAAATGGCACCTTTAAACAGCAACTTAACACTAAATCCAAATTTTTGAGTTAGACTCCATTAACATTTAAATACAGGAAAAAGCACTGTGAAGCGTATGGAGTTGTAATATGCAAACATATGGAGAGATTTAGTGTCCAAATGAGAGTAGTATTAGTAAAAATGATATTACCACTAATACTAGTACTAAGCTAGTACTTTATAGTGTTCATCAGTGTTATATTGTTTAGCGTGCTCAAGGTAAAATGGGATGTTAATTTGCTCTTTAAGGGTCCCAAAACAACTGGAGATTTATGAGCACTGTTACTAGGGCTGACATTGCTTTCACCTTTGTTCTAGCAACTGTGTCCATGGGGCACCATGTTGCTATGGTGAAGAAGACAACTTTGCAAGTTGGGATAATCTCAGATGGTTTTCCATTGTGCTTTGGATTGTTTTCTCCATCGCAGAACTGTCAAGAGCCAGATATTGCTATCAGCAACTTCAGCCTGAAAAGGCATTGTATCAGAACAACTTGTATCCACTCAATGTGATTGCTCTGGTAACTGATGATGCCCCTGATGATAACCCTCAGGACACCTTTACCATGAACCCCTAAATCATATCCTGTTCAGCAGTGGATGTGTGGGCCTGTGATCCCTGTCCCACGCCTGCTACTGCCCATTTGTGAAGGAATCAGTCTATTAAATGACATTGTTAAGTGTACCAAATCACCATGTCACTCATGCTCATTCAGGTATATCCTTGCTGAGAGGAGATTTAGGAAGATTAATGCAGGTGTTGCTCTGAGCTATGTTCCATCCAAGGGATGTCATGTTGCTAGGTAGAAGGAGATAACTTTGCAAGTTATTGGTCCAAATTTGCTTCTCTGTTGTTCTTCTTCTTCTGGTGAGGAATAATCTTAGGTGGTTTCTCCTCATGCTCTGGATTTGAACTAAATATGGGCTATTTGTATTTTCAGTATAAATACTGGTATTAAATCAACCTGCTGGTAACTGATGATGCCCCTGGGGACACATTTACAATGAGCACCCAACTTATCTCTCATTTGTAAATTCACCTTTCAGGTCTGGGTAAAAGCATCTGTAGCATGATTAAATTCATGAAGCGCCAGTAGAGGCCTCCCCCACACAACAGAATCTGTTTTTAATAAGACTTGTTACTGTCCCCAGGGAAATTCTCAGCAGCGCAGCCTCTCCATATGGATGTTGTTTTGCAAGGATGCATCTACTTTTGGACTCCAAGCTGGGGGTGACAGACTTCACTCAGTGTACTTTCTTCCTGCCACTTCAATTTGATTCTCAGCCTGTTTATAGCCAGTCCTCCCAAAATCCACAGCATCACCTGAGAGAGAGGGCAGCATGAGGGGTCAGGATGAAGATTTACCACTGTCAGCTAATAATATGCTACAGAACACTCTTTAAAATGTGTTCATCTTACATGAGTTAGTACTTAACAACAAGCTAACGAATAGCTAATATTGGCTGATGATTTTACTTGTCTATAGGCCATGTTAAATTTTAAATTGTGTACAAATCTAATATATTTGTGCACACACACATATATACATACATACATACATACATACATACACACACACACACACACACACACACACACACACACACACACATATATATATATATATATATATATATATATATATAGTGCTAAAAGTGTTGGGTGTCTGAACAGCAATCTAAGAACAGTAAAATGGAAGCAAATGGAAACCGTAAGTGAATTGAGTGGGGCAGCAGCAAACAATTGTTTTCATTACAGATTAATCCCTTAATTTGAATTTTCAGTAAACCAATTAATTGTATAATCTATAAAATGTCAGAAAATAGATATAAATGTCCATCGAAAGTTCCTGGAGCCCATGATGGTATCTTCAAAATTGCTTGTTTTGTCCAAACAACAGCACAAAACCCAATCACCTAATTGTTTCAGCACTATAAAGTAGTATTTCTGTTGGAAAGGAAAAACTTAGAGCAACAGAGAGGTGACTATGACATGACACTGTAGTTGTGGTGATGGAATTTCAAGGTGTTCATCCTTACAGATTTCAAGGAGTGGGTTGTCAATAATTTATAATCATTTCTGAGAACATCTTGCTCTGATACACTATAAAGATGAGTAAGAATGATTTTACAATACCATGCTTTTGAGGCCCAGCTTGTTTTTCAGAGTTGCTGACGACGGTTTGAATATCTCAGCCAAAACCACTTTTATCTCACATGAATTTAATTTTAGTGGGCTCAGCATGAACTCTGACATGTCTTACTGGCAAGCTCAAATAACACTCTCAAGTCAGAAGAAGCAACTTGGACCTTGACAGCTGTCTTACTTGAATCTGAACTTAAGAGACCTCACCGTTTCTTTTCTGACAGAAGAACAAATGAAACATTTCCAAGCTCATTTAAATTCTTAATTAGGCAGATCAGACTACAGTAAATTTTGTCTTTGGTGAGGAAGATATAAATAGCATATGCCCATAGTCTTACTATTAGACTATAAACAGAGTGATTGATGAGTCTGTATTGGAGAACTTTATTGAAACTGTGTGGACTAACTGGACACTAGCAGACTGCTGGAGTGACATTAAAAAAGGAGATATATATGTTTTTTGTCCTTTTATAAATGCTGGTTTTATGTTGTCTGGTTAATCGATTTATCAAATCTCCAGCTTGCATATACATATAGGAACTGGGTGATTTATTCAACATCCAAACACAAGCATCCATCCCCAGCAGCTTCTCTGCTACCACAGCATGACCCTAATAAATGAGGTGGTCCAGCAAAATCAATAACATGGTCCCTTGAGAGTTGCCTACTGCACCACATGTACATGCATCTTATCCATCGAATCAACATCAACAGCTGAACATGGACGCCACAAGAAACCAAGATAAAGAATCACCATCAAAGGGAAAATACTAACTGTGCAACCACACGCAGCAAGTATCTAAATCACAAAACAGGTTGTTTTCCATTGCTTTCCAAAATGCTCATATGGCCATTACAGAAAACGATTCATATTACCATGTTCTGGGCAGCCGCCACCATGGTTAAGATTTGATGAGGCCTAGGCAACAGACCTACTTGGGTATGGTTGGTTGAGTATTTTCACAGTTCTGTTGGTTATGATAACAGTGTACTTACTAAAGTCATTGCTGTGATCACGAAATGCGGTGACAACACAAAAATATGTCCAGTAAGCCAACAGAAACACATGGCCAGATTTAAATTACTACCTACAGTAAACTGTCCGTTGTAAACAGACCAACTTCTTGGGTTAACTTTGATTTGTCATACTTATTAGCAACATTACGGGTGCGCTAACTTTTGTCTTTACTTAAGAGGTAGCTAATCTGGCAAAACTGTCAGCTTGTTTACAACCTGTATGAGTGTGTGACTGTTCAGGTTTCTTGCACCGATGGAAATGTTTGTAGCAACATCACTAGTTCAGAGATCTCAAAAATTCATTTGGTGATTATGATGACTGATAGAATTGATTACTGGAGCTTCTTTCTGTTAATTTCTTCTAGTTTCTCTACTCTTTTCCTCTGTGGAAGTGCCTTTACCTTAATCAAATACCAGTTGCTGAATTTGCATCTTTGAATTGACTTTATATGTGCTGCTTCTAAAATTGAATTGAGCAACTGAGGCCCAGTGCCTTAGAACACATTTAGACATGTTGTCTGATATTTTCCACCATTGAAACAGCTACTTTTGCAAACACTTAAAAGAAGATGGACTTCAAAATATTTATCTATGATATTTTGGACAGAAAACAGAGCATTTTAAGGCTCTGATGTAATTGTCAACCTTTCAAAAGCCATGTACTCCTGCCAACTCTGAGTGACCCCATTGTTTTATGCCAGAAAAAAATGATTAAACGAGTTTGTCCTTAATGAAATATCATAATGATTCTGTTGTTGGCGACAACACTAGAATAAAGTGTTTGATTCACAGTCTCAATGGAGCAGCAGAAGAGTTAAAAAGATGCTGAAAAAAAGCCAACATTGTTCCATCTATAATTTATTGTTGTTAAATTTCAGCAATGGCCCTCATCTCTCTGTAGTCTTTTCTGTTTTAAAAAACTCAGTTTTGAACTTAATCATTTTTTGAATGCAGACCTGAACTAACTCCAGAAATTAGCAGGTTTAATGATATTAAGTTAAATAAGCCTCAAAATAGAAACATAGTATATGATTGGTAATACTGAAACCCAGAAAACCCAATTATTGCTAAATAAATGCTCACAGAGAGACTCTCTCCACTCAGACATGGAGAGAGTCAATGTTTAAACGAACGATTCTGACAAACTAGGAGATAGAAGGGAGATAGAATGTGTCTGGAATTAGTCGACAAAAGTGAACTCATACTCAAGGCTGGAAGTGTTAAAAGTTAAAACAAAAAGACATTCTTCAGAAAGAAGACTGAGTAGATAAAGTGAGATATGGTATACAAGGCTAGAGACACAACAGAACAAAACACAAAAGCCGCAATGTATCTGAAGTCCTGTCTTTGCCTCTGGACATTTAAAAAACATAGTTGTGGAATATGTTTTTCACTGTAACAGAGTCACACTCAAATAAAATGGCCGCACATCCGGAAGCAAACACACAGATCAAAAGATTCATGAGGCAGAGCTGAACTTTTTGTTCCTGTAAGGGGTAAAATAATGACTGTTGGTTTCATGTTGCTGCAGCTACATGAAACCAAGAGACTGGGGATTAGAGGAAGAAAACAACCCTACCATAAATGGATGATAGTGCTGGCACATATTCTACTTTTGGAGAAAGCCTTTATTGTCACTTTATCAGCAGCTGAGTTCAGTGCAACCAAATAGATGTCCTAATTCATGTTTCTTCCTCACAGTAACTAAATTTTGTGAAATCGACTCAAAGATGTTCCCGCCTGCTGTCTTCTTTTACCACTAAAAACCAAAGGCTTCCAAACTGACATACGATCAACAGCAAAGCTGTCGACAGCGTAACCATCAACAGGGATTATTACTGACTCAGGTAAAGGTAATGAATCTTTTAACCATGAGGTTAGTAGTGCCCCTTACAGCTCCAGGGATAATCAATAATCTTTACAGAAAAAATGTAGGGAGGCATAAAGGTCTCAATTTACAAAAAGCAGTAAGAGCCACTATTTCAATCCAATATGGCTTCAAAAGACAGTTTCTCTCTTTCCATGTCCATCTCTAACCTTGTGTAGTCAAGGATCAGCAGCTTCATCAAAGAAAATACATTAAATGGAGCATGTATTACAGTTTAATAATACTTACTTCAAATATTGTTTCTCTCTTTACAATTATAATTTCAGCTTTGAGTTTTGGTCACCACCACCCTTCCAGCCTGTGAATTGAATTTGGACTAGAAAATATTGTCGGTTGATCTGAACCTCATTTTCTTTGCCAGCTTTTCTTTACAAGCACAACCCACGGGGCACATAAAGACAAAAAAGGGAGAGAAATAAAATGTCCGCTTTATCAGCATCAACAGCAACAATGCTGAATGAGTATGCAGCCAAGGACCAGTAGAGAGGTAGCAATAATGGTGATGATCTTTTCTCAGTCAGGAGAAATCACAGAATCCCTCGCTATGGCAACAGCAGCCCCGAGGTGGAAGTGGCAGTTCAATATTCTGTTCAAGAACATGTTGTTTGATTTAGATTTAGACATACAAACAGTAATCTTTATATCTGCTCTTTGCACAAAATGACCATCATATACATTACCAGACAGACTTTTTCATTCAAGTGAATGGGAAGGTGGGCAATTTCAAAAACAGAATGCACATACTACATTAAAGCAGATGAAACTATTATTCAGTTAGAAAAGAAGTGTAGAAAAAGAACAGTTGGTTGATGTGAATTTAAAGCGCCATGTGAAGGATGAAAAACATTTCTGACTTTGGTGACTCCTAGTGTAAGTATCAAAACAGACAATGTAGCAGACAGCAATCCACACCAATATGAATTATTTGAAACATAGTTTAATTAGCTATAATTATGAAAATTCTACTTAGGGGCTTAATGAATAACATGTATTAGTGATAAATAATATACAACAATATGTATAATAATATAATAATATATGAAATTAATATATATTATGACTGCGCTTTTGCTAAGTGCTCATAATTTATCCACAAAAGTTCTTAAAGGAATTGGCAGACCATCTTACTTGTTCTGTTTTTGAGAATGGTGGCAAGTAACCTTTCTGGAGCAAGTATAGTAGGTTATGTTATACACTGAAATTAATATAAAAAAATAATGAGTTACTTCAACAGCTGCTTCTCCTCCAGTTATTTATGTCGTGATAACTTAATGATTATTAATAAAGGACTGGATCAATCATTAATATACTGACAATATGCACAGTTGGCGAGACAGTTTTTTCTTCATCATTGGGACAGTTTGACCTTTGTAACTGTACCTTACATAACATGGCATCATGATCATCAAGCAGCTACAGTGATCAGATTGCACCTACAGTACGACTCACTCATAGATATTCTCAAATAATGAGTAAGAAATGAGTCTGTTGTTGGGAGATCAGACAGTGCATTTCATTTTTCTTCTTCATAAAAGACATTTGTTGTAGAGGTGCTCTAAATCAAAGAGATGGTTGTTGAGCTAATAACCTTGTAAGCTGTGCTTAAAAGATTAGTTTTAAGACTAGTTTTGTACTGAACTGATCGAAACAGTTTGAAGCAGCTACATACCAAACCTGCTACAGAAATGAATGCAGTCAGAAGCAGCTTTGTGATATTATAAACAGTGATGCAATCATGTAGCTAATAAAAAGAACAGACTAAAAAGTCATTGCAAAACATTTCCTCTTCTGATTTGTAGGCTACAACACTGAATAATTTAGGCTTTGTTTTACATGAACTGCATGTTAACTCTAATTTATTTTATTAAAAGCTTGTAAGTTGTGCAACATTTCTACATTTCCCCTTTTGTTAAGAAATGAGAAGCACATTATGTATTCACTAGAGGTCATATTACATCTTCAAAGTTCATTACCGACTGAGCTGCATGCACAGCCTAGCTTACACTATCCATCAAAGACGCCAAAACTCTTGGGAGTTGCCTTTTGTTCTACAGAGGCTCATAAAAATGACTTTCTCCTGCTCTACATCAGTAATCGGTTGTTAAATGTGCCAAACTGAGTATATGTCCTTCAGGTTACAATAAATACAATGAAAAATAGCACAGCAGCTACAGCAACTCCCCACTCCATGTGGGACACATACAGAGAGGAAAAATTCTTTTGAATTTACTGTTTTTTTGTGAAATGCACTTAGTATATATCCACCATTTAGTGTTCCAGCAGGAGCCTGATTTGACCACTTGATTGCACAACTCATTTTACAGCCAATTAAGCTCACAGTATGACCACTGCTACAAGCAAGGGGTCTTTCAGCAGAAGAAGGATCTACTTCTCTTTACCAGACACTAAGTAATGTATAAGGCCTACATGAAGACATTTTAGTTGTGTCTTGTCGAGGTAAAAAAACTATAGACTATTAGCTCACTGTTGCAACATTCCTGCACCACTGTGGATTCAGATGCGACAGAAATCATACTTTCGCTTTGCTTTATTCACACAAAATTATCCGCTTGAGTGTTTTGCCCATTAGCTTTCGCTAACTAGCTAGCTGACTGATTTCAGAACATATCAGGAACTCCAGTTCTTTTGGTTTTTTTGTCTCGTCTTTTTCTCTTGGAACTGTACATCCATGAAGTCATCAAACTTCCAGGCAAGTACAAATTTTTCACTTAAGTTTAAACATTCTCAACTTGTAGTGAAGAGCAAACTCGCCTGTGTTTGTATTCTTTCGTAACTGACTGTACGTAATGGTTCCCCATTTCAAATTTGTCACAAGTTCAGTCTGAACATCTGAACACACCTTAATACTTGTTGGACGAGGAATTAAAATGACCAAATACAAGCAGAACAGATTTGTGAGCAGCAAACATTCAATAAATGTGGAGAAAAACTGTATTTGGCAGGGACTTAAAGGGACTTTTTGGATTAAACAGAAACTATACACAACGCATAATAGATTCTTGTTAGCATATGACAGTGATTCTTCCAACAATACATTTATTGTGTGTAACACTGCTTTTTCTGCTCAAAATTAGTATGTCTGCTTGGATTTGAAAGTTCAGTTCAGTCGGATTCTTTGGACGTAATAGACGAATCAGAGGTCTATTTCGTATGTCAGCTGCCATGCCGAGTATGAAGCTGAACACTGGCTAACTTTAGCCCCAATTTGTACCTCTCACACATAGCTGCTATTAGTGTTAGCATTAGCATTAGTGTTAGCAAACCTGATAAGTGCGAGATGATGTCATACATGAATGAGAGATGAATTCCTTTTCTGTGGCAGTAAACACAACTCCCGGGCCAACCAATAACTGTGCTATGTTCAGAGCTTAATAAGATATTCAAGACTGACAAATTAAGCGCAATAAACATCATGCCCACAGCTATGAACTGACAGTTTCTAGTGACTGTCAAAGCTCAGCCGGACTCCCTGTCTTTCCAGTGCGGACACGGAGAGTCTGACAGCTCTGGTCATGCTGGTTAGCTCTGACTACCAGCCATGTATATTAATGAATCAGAATGAACTTGGCTCTTACTTATCAGGGCTGTGCCTGACAGTGTGATTAGCAGTTCTTTTTTTGTTATTTTGATTAAGTGACAATTGACAAACTCCTCTGAAAGTCTATATGTTCGTCTATGATGGAAAAACACTAAATTCATAAAAAAACCATCAATCTCGCCATAAACATTGGTTTTAATGGACTTCTTTGCATAAAGACCTTGGTTAATGATTGCTTTCTCACTTTATGCCCACATAAGCAAAAATTGCATTTATGAATTATGAAAATACACACACATGCACACTCACACTCACACTCACACTCAAGGATTTCCTCTCTGGATGTGGAGCCAACAACAATTCATCATCATCATCATCCTCATTAAAAACAACATCAAGGACATTATCTTACAAGCATGAAGAAATGACTTCACCCTCCTCAAACTGATGTCTATTGACTCCATGAGAAGATTTCTGAAAGACAGAGACACTAACTCCATTTATTCCAGTTTTTTGACAAGTATACACCCAAAACGGAGAGCAGAATATTTAAGATTCAAGTCTGCTGTCACCAGTAACAGAAGCCACGAAAGGAAAGCAAGTTAATGACCAATTTGTGGAGCACTTTCTGTCGTTGATGCCAAGACTTATTTAAAAAAATGAGAAGATAGCAGGTAAACTTATCAAGGTAGTGGTGGAGCCACAGGGGTATCTCATTAGCACAGTGTGTATGAGACACATCATATGAAATCTGACTGGGCCATGGAGCTGTAGTATCAAAGACAGAGGTTTGCTCTCATTACAGGCATATAGTCACACAGATAGTAAAGTACATGATGCTGTTAGACTCCCTGAAACCTTGCAAAGACAAGTGGCAAAATTGGCAGTCACCATGCGTCTCACAGAAAGTAGAAGACTAACAGGGAGCAAGTGATCAGGTCCAAGCCAATCAAACCCAGCACAAGAGGTTGATATCAAATATTAAGTTTTGCCCAGAAGGGAAATGGCTCTGTCAGATGACGCATGACTGTACAGTATGCATGGAAAGCAGTGTCTCCAGACTATATGGCCACACATTCAATATTCAAAGGCAGTCAAATTTTTAAAGTAATCTCAATTTGATTAGGCTTTGAACTAATGGTGAAATGAAGTAGGAAAACCATTAATACTGCAGGAGACAAGTTTTATTAGAGCCATGACATCATTTTATAAGACAAGTAGATGCAAGAGTTGATGCGAGAGTTCACAAGAGTACATGTACAAAAAAAATAATACGTCAATCAAACTCTTCTCGTCTCTTTTCTTTACTGTATTGCTTAAAGGAAATTTAATTTTTAACAACCTGGAACCCCTTTACAATACATAGATTTGGCCATGACTGCTATCAGTTTTGGCTTTTTCTCACCGCAGTAATTGCTGAGAAAGGGTAATACAGCCAAATTGCTACAACCCGACAGGTCTATTTGAAGGGACACCAAAGGTGAGCACACATTAATAATTTCACATAGAAAACTATGTGCAAAAAACTAGGGTGAGTACAGTATATCAATGTTGAAATTGGTGGAAGATGCTTTTTTACAATGGTCAACTTGGTTTAGCATGTTAGCATGCTGACATTTTGGTATTTAGCACTGAACACAAAGTAAAGCTGAGGCTGATAGGAATGCCATTCATTTTGTAGGTATTGGGTCATAAATTAAAATAATGGACAAATTAAATCTTTTACCTGATGACACTGAATGAAAAGTCAGGGGATTACCAAAGTTATTACAATTAGTCCTGAGGGGGACATGAATGTTTGTATCAAATTTCATGGTAATCCATGCAAGAGTTGTTGAGATATTTCACTCTGAGCCAAAGTGGCAGATCGATGGTACAGACCAACATTCCCATTGCCCCTTGCTCAGCTAAACATGTTTATTGAACAGATTTGATAATAATTTTAACTTTAGTTTTCTGTACCAAATAAGTAAAAATCCTTTCACCTCCTCAGCCTCCTCCTTCATTAAGCTTATATGAATTTTGAGTGTTTAAATATGTGTTCATGCTCACCGTCAAAACGTGTGTCAACCCTGCCCAGCTTTGTTCCGGGGAATACTGTTGCAATAAATGGTTCAAACCTTGATTATGGTTAATGCCATCCTTATGGAGGATGAAAAATTGCTCCTATTTAAGGTTCTTGTATTGTGTGTAGCTAAAGCATAGAGATAATGGAAACTCTGACCTAAATGTCCCTACACTTAAATATAGACAACAGTTTAGCATCTAGTAGTTGTTTATTTCTTACAAGCTAGTAACTAAGAGTTGGGAATTACTCCTAAATTACTGTGAGTCATTCCCAGATCAAAGATCATCAGCGCACCTGCCTTAAAAGATCAATCTCTGGCTAAAAGCTCATTTATTCAGCCTTCTTCACAGTTAGTGGTTAACATGCAGCAGCCCTGCAGTCAGGACTGTAATTCTCACTGTGACACTGACTCTATGGGTCACTGTAAAAAGCAAGAGGCTGTTCTTCAGCCTTCATCACTGACCTTACAGTATGAGAGGAAGAGGGAATTAAAGTTACGGTGCAAGCCATAATAAAATAAAGGCTGACATCAACCTCAATGTCATTTTTTATAAAGTGAGACACTGAGCTTCCTGACACATGCATTTATGTATACTGTATGTGTGGCACTGTGAAGGCAAGGTTACATCAAACAAAGCCTTAAACCATATACTGTAGGTGCCTGGTACTACTGTAGTTCAAAGCAGTCAGCCTAATTTAAAACATGTCTGTCATTTTAAATATGGAATTTAAAGGATATTCTGTCTGTGGGCAGGTTTATAACAATATTTTCAATTTTATAACAATTTTGATTTTATATATGTTTCATTCAGAATATTGTGTGCTCCAGTCAAAATTACACAACTTCCTTGAAGTAGTGCTTTTCTTGTCTTACGGTTTTGTCAGTCTAAAATGTTCTGAATTTCTCTTTACCATTAAGCAACATTGTTCCCTTTAGTGAAGGGAGACAACTGTGATTTATTAACATGTTGCATATGTTGGCCTATATTAGATCCTGATCTGATCCTGATATTAGATCTATCTTATGTGTACAACTTGTATGTTCACACTACAGATCAATCAAGCGGTCACAACATGGGTGATAACACTGAACATAAACACAGGGTCCCCGATCGTTTTTGTCCATCGACCATTCCATAAAGCTTATTCAACCAAGACATGGACAGTCTGGTCTGTCTGCTCTGCAGCGAAGTTCAATTTTATTTCTATCAGAGCACAGTCTCAATCAAGACTACAGTAGCCACAACACATAAAATATAACTCCAATAACATAAAAACAAGCTCAGTACAATTTATAATGGAGATCAGCTGTGTGGGAAGTTGGGGCACAGAACTGCTCAAACTGCAGACACTTGAGCATCTTTTTGTTGTTGTTGCCTTAGAACTTATTTTCGATAATGTAGATTGTGTTGGTTGATCTGTTGTGAAATTCATCAAGAGTATTAAAAAAGATTTCATTCAGTGAAGAGGTTTTATCATAGGGGGGCTTAAGAGTTAATAAATTAAGACTATTCCTAAAACAGCAGAATGTTCCTCTTCATCACTCGAGGATGTTAGATGAATGTAATTTAAGACATTTGTGAGTTGCAAATTAGCAAGACAATGATGATTGTCTTTCATTTGTGTTGTTAAGAGCCTGGGTGGGAACCAGGAGACCAATTTCTGTTTTTTTTTTTTGTTTTTTTTTTTTAACCAGATCCAGACAATTTAATTATAAAACCAAACCTGAGAGGAATTAAATGAAAGCAACCCTTTCAATACAGAGTTGTTCTTGTTATTACAGACACAACCAGATAAATTATTTGAATAATCTCACGTTTCACTGCATTACAGGTTTTCATCTGTTCATCATTGAGTGTTTCATCAGCAAAACAGAGCGGAACTTTATTGCTGCTCTGTTCCTGAAAGTGGTGCAGCACAATGTGATTTTCCTGCTTTGTTGAATAACTAGTTTCTGTTGAAGGAGTCTTTGGCTACCACCCCCTCTTTAGCTTTTTCTCTCTTCAGAAGGCTCTGGATTGAGCAGCTAAAATGTGAATAATGCTTTGATTGAGACAGATGCCAGCTAAACAGTCAGATTTGCCCTGGGTTATCCTTGCCACCTGCAGCGCTTTAAGTCTGTTCAAAGACGGCCTCCATGTCTTCTGGTGTACCATAGGTGGGGGGTGAGACAGACTGCATCCACACATGCCAAGTCTGTGGCCTGAGGGCTGGATACACTGCCAAGGCTTGGATGACCCTCTGTTCACATTTAAAAGCGTCCAGTTCCAGTAAGAAATGGAGCTGAACTTTTCATCTAGTAAGAATGAAACAGAAATAGAGAAAGAAAAGAGGAAAGTTGCTAAAAAGTAAACAAAAAAACTCCCACATAGTCAATACTCAAAACTTAAACACAATTTTGAAGGAAGAATTCACTGTGAGTACTGACAGAGTGCCGGAGCATTTTAGTAAATCTTGTAGACATGCTAGCAGTGTGGCTCTAGTAGTAGTATATGTCAGTAGATTGGTCCACTGCTTTGTTCCAATGGATTAAATTGATTGCCATGCAATTTTGTACAGACATTCATGGTCCCCAGCAATCCCATGACTTTTCCTCTGGCACCACCAACAGGTTGGCATTTTTGGTTTAAAGTAAAATATCTTGACAACTATTGGATGGATTGCATTGGATTGTCCCCCTGATGATGAACTGTAATAACGATGAACTGCAACAAAGATTTCCTGACTTTTTATCTAGTGCCATCATCAGGTCAAAATTTAAATTTGTCCAATACTGTGGTTTATGAACAAATGCAAAACTAATGACATTCCCATCAGCCTCATTTGTACCTTATGTTGAATGCTAATCGGAAAACATGCTAACACACTAACCTAAGATAGTGAACATGGTAAACAATATACCTGTTAAACATCAGCATGTTAACATTGTCACCATGAGCATGTTGCACACAAGCGGCAACTATCCAACTTGAGGCTGAAGCCAATGCGGAAGTACCTCAATGTGTTATGTCACTGACGGCCACTGGATGCTGGCTCCAATTGAAATACTAAGTCAATCATTTTTTTCAACAAGTCATTATTGTCTTAGTCACTAAAATCATGCACAACATTTGCTGTATTTTTGTTGCTATATTTCGTTAAGTTTAATGTTACTGTATTATGATACCTGCCCTATTAGCTCAATTTCGCGAAAGTAGCTAATGTTAGCCCAAGTGTGCATCACTTGGTGATCAGTAAACTAGCCTCACTTTAGTCCGAGGTAGCGGGGCAAGTTTCCAGAGCATTAAAAGGCAACACCCCACACTCATTATTTGGAAGCTCCTGGCTCCAAACAGAAAAAATGATGCCGACCATGAACTACAACTCTGGGGTTCAAAACGGTTCCAATGTATCAATGCATGATGTCACACCTCGCTCCATCCATCTTTATTTACAGTCTGCTTTAGCATTTAGCTCAAAGCATTGCTTTGCCTAAGCCCTGCCTCACAGAGCCACCAGTGCCTGTTATCTTGGCAGCATGATAGTTTTACTTTCTATAGTTGTATCTGTAGGCTACAGCATGGCTGACACGAGTCTCTTCAAAAATGAAATTACACATCAGGGTGGTTACAGTGACACTACTGTCCATGGGGACCACATTGCTTTGGCTGCTTGTGTTTTCTCCTACAGGTTTAAAAATTGATGATGATGATTAAGACAACATGAAGTAAGCTGAAGACAGGCTCAGTAGTCTTCTGCTTTTCACATGTCTAACAAAACCATCTCCACTGCAAATCACAGTGATCACCTCTTTCTATCATATTGAAAGAAGGCACAGTGATTGTACATCAGTAGTTATGTATGTGTATAACCCATTTATTGTGGGAATAAAATTAAAGCATGAGTTGTCTGGTCCACTAACACTACTTCTGTTGGGCTATCAATGCTGCACTATAAATCAAAAAATATGCCATATGTATCTATGGTGGAACTGCCATATACCCCCTGCATCAAATATAGATGCAGCTTTCGTCTTTTAACCAGCATAAGTAACAGCTGGCCTCCAGAGGCTGGAAGGTGGTGCTTTTAAAATGGTCAATAATCTAATGGGAGAATTCAGCCAGTGCATGTTTCTCCAGCCAGCATCAGTTTGAAACAGCATCTGTGCTGCAGCCAGATTTCCTCCAGGGGGTAAAAACAGTGAGTAGACGACTATTGATGTGACCACAGTGGGCTTTTTCTGTGTCTCAGCTGCACTTCCTTAAGCGTTCAGAGAGTCTCTCTTTACATCTCTCTTTCTTTTTTCTTTCTCTGCCCCCCCCACCCCACCCCCCTTCTCAGGTATTTATCTAAAAGAAAACAAAGGCAACTGTAGAACCAAACGTATTTAAAGACCATAATTGCTTTTGGGCACTTAGAGAGGACTTTTTAAGAAAAGCTATTAGGGTTGATAATGTTCTATCTCGTAGACCAACCCAACCACGACACCTGCCTAATTGGCTCTATTCCTGATTAGAGAGCAATCTGCTTAGCATTGATGCTTATTTACCCAAATCAATTCCCATCCCACACACCGGCTTCTCTCTGGGCTTTGTATTTTCCTCCATCTCTTCCACAAACTAAGTAATATGATGCCACACAAAAACTTTGCTTTACCTTGCCCTCAGGTGTATCAACAACAGAAATGTGCTCCACTGTTCTCTTCTTGTATTTTGAAACAACAAATACACTTCGAAGCGTAATTGTGCATCACTTGGAGCAGCACAAATATTTCAGTGTTGCTGCTGACAGATTCCTTTACTCATGCTATAAGCCAACATGCTGCAATAAAAAATGAAATACAGATCTGCTCTCTACCCAGACATTTTGTGCATGAGACCTCTCCAGTCAACCATATAGCAGACTGAGTAGTGAAAAACAAAAAAAAGTGGTGTTTTACCGACTTTCCAATCCTTCCCAGCATTGCTTTTGCTCCGTCTTGTAAAATTCTCTTTAAATGTTTTCATGTTGAGAAGGGAACGAAGCCAAAAACAGTTGATTGGAATGCCAGGTGAAATGATATAGACTCAACCAGGGTGATAAATAAGAGTTTTGGTGTTTCTGTGCAGCAGGGCTGGAGTGATAAATTCACAGCATGTCTGTTTATAGCCATTGTAGTCTCTCCACACCTACCACAACATCAATTACACCTAGATGTATTGCAGTCAACAGGTTGATAGAAAGACAATATAAAAAGGCCACAATGTGTACTTGGAGTTTTAGATTTATATTCCATTTTATCCTCTACACTACCTCCCACATATCTCTTTCACAGACAACCGCAAGCTTCAGCAGTGGAGAGGCTGCACGAGAGGAGACAGCTGATTGAAAAAGAACAATATTGTTGTTTTCCCTCTCAAACTTCCTCTCACTCCTATTTGCAATCTGCCCCATCTCATGGCTTATACACACACAAAACACACCTACTACACTAACACAAGTGAACTTCACCACCGCTGTGACCGTTACTTTAAGCTTATGAACCCAGTGGAGCACAGTCTGAAAAATCACGACAGGCCTAATTTGATGATCTTTGCCTTTCCAGCCTCATTATTAATGCCAACAATTTTGAGAGCAGATGTGGGCTTGGCACCGCAATCATTAATAAAACGGCAGTGCCAAAAGACCATGTGCTGATCTAACCGAGAGGGCAAAACCAGAGTGATGCTTTGATATTAGAACAGGGGGAACAGCAGAGCGGCCACTGTGTCAGCTGCAGCCCACTGGTAAATGATGCTTAATGATCATGCAAAGAGATGGTTACAATTTCCTCTGCCAATCATAACACTCCCAGTGTTACTCTAATAGCCATCAATTCTCAGATTAGCCACTTACTACATAAACAGACACAGTCTGTGTAAAGCAATAATAAATGTGTTCTGAGTTTTCTCACCACAGAAAAATGTGTTATTAACCACTCAGCTAAATATGAATGATTAAAAACGCCAAGTATATAAAATTAGGTTTCAAAATCATGGAAAAACAAGCAGTATTCTGAGCTCTGAAACGTTGGGGGTGTTTCTGCTTAAGGCAAATAAAGTAACGTTAAGAGCCACTATTTAATTCGGCACCTATTTTGTAGGTAAATGTGGACTTTTTTCAGTAAAAATGTGACTTAAATGACTAGTTAACAAGCGATCTATCACCAATCATTGTTATGTTAAATTGTCATTTTTTTCAATAGAGTTCGGTGTTAACATTACTCATAGGGGCTGGATGTAGCAGCCACAGGAGTACGTCTGTAGTGATTGCGAAGGCACTGGAGTAGCGTCCACAAGCAGTGCTGCACCAACAGTGGGACATTGATACATCCTCTGGGTGGACCGGAGCTTTAACACCGAGTCTACCTGTCAACGAACACTTCAGCTGGGATGGAAATAACTTCTTAAGCGCTACCGTTGACCAAAAAATGTCCCCATTCACCAGTAACAACAAATACCATGAGACCAGCAGCTATCAACCTGGCTCCACTGTTGAGGAGAGAGCGTAAACAAATGGGGGAAAAGGGGAGGGCTAAGGGTTAAGCTAAGGCTAACTCCTCATCAGTTATCTCTACCCAGCATTTTCCTTGCCAATGTACAGTCTCTGATGAACAACATGGATGAACTGCGAATGAGGATCACTACTCATAAAAGGATTATGGACTGTGTCATTATTTTTATGGAAACATGGCTTAACAGCAGCAGTGTTAGGGAAAGGGTCATGCTAGCAACCCCTCTATGTCATCGAGTCACCATTTCAGGCCCGCCCAAAAAATCCTGAACACAGAAATGGTGAAAAACAGTTTTAACAATCTAACTCCACAATTCAGTACTATATAGGTCACAGTCTTTTCACATGTTTTCAGCAATTATTTTCTAACATGTTTAAAAACAAATGTCATGCATGACACAGAAATAGCACGGAGAAACAAATGGAGAGCCGTGAGGTAAGTTGCTGCAAAAAGTTTTTTAAACCCAGGAAGTATCCAAGCAACAACAATAAAAATAGATTTTGACTTATTGAACCCTGGAGAAGCAGAACATCTCCACCGCTGCAGCAGAGGTGCGATAACAGCTTCTCTCTGTGGGCAGTACAGTAGTTTCCTCAGCCTGACAGCTTCATGCCATTTCATACTGAAAAATATTCTGAAGAATGTTGATGAAACAACTGCTGAATAGTAATATTATACTAAACTATAAAACTGCATCATTGCTTTTGTCTTAAAGCATAATTGCTCAACGGGAAAGTCCTGGCGTAAAACGGGGGACCAGCAGCATTAACCATATGTTATGGCAGAAACCCAGCCCCATAACAGATCTAGCTCCACTAACGTCTTTTTCCAAGAGTGTGAAGGGAAACAAGGCTGGAGCTAATGTGTCTTGACATTTCCCTTCTCACCCTCCATCTGCTCCGCTGATGAAGAAGCTTCCAGAAAGCTCCCAATTTTCAGTTGAACAGCTCTGGAGCTGACATGAACAACATCACCCATTTCAACATGGGCATGAGTCCAGTACTAGAAATAGGATCAAAGTTCATGGTTCATAACAAAGAAAAATATAGCCCAAGAAGATAGACACATACACTGTATCTCA
This sequence comes from Scomberomorus guttatus, assembly GCA_038419695.1. NCBI lineage: Eukaryota > Metazoa > Chordata > Actinopteri > Scombriformes > Scombridae > Scomberomorus > Scomberomorus guttatus. The sequence continues at coordinate 24,341,421 of CM076461.1, forward strand.
TAAGGACCTCTCCCTGTCAACACATATTGCCTTCATAAATAGTTTCAGGGGCTTCAGAGAAAAGTTAAATACCTGTTCTTGAACTCTCCCATCCTGTGGCAGGCTGAGCTGCCCACTCTGTCGTCTCCCAACTCTAAGTCAACAAGATCTAAACTGTAAACACACATCAGCAGTTACAGAACAACACCTCAGCCTTATTTCAGCAAAGCTGAAAAATGGGCAGGATTGATCTTAAATTCAATGCTTGCTTCCTGGCAGCATTACAAGAGAGTAAACAGCATACTGAAGTCTTTTTTTGTCAATGAAAATGATGCCTGATGCCTCTGGACAGTTTTTGCACTTTGGGTGATTCAAGAGGTCATAATTGATTTTTTTATTTATTTAAATCATTTAAAAGCTTCATAACAACAACAACAACAACAACAACAACAAAAAAGATCCAGCAATGCCTTTGGCAGAATTGAAAGGTATCTGAGGAGAAACTCTAAAACAGCCCCTTCTGGACTATCGTGGTTGGCTAAAATGCCTGAACATGTAACATGTAACTGTTCTTTCTGTGTCACTATGAGATGTCTAATAAAGCAGCTATGCTTAATAATCTCTGAAAGAAATGTTATGAGGTTCAGAGACTCTGGAGAGAAATATTTGAAAATGTGCTTTACAAAAGTTTAAAAGTATAGTAGTATAGTAGTATAGTATAGTAAGTAAGTTTAAAGGTATTTTACACTGCAGTGGCACATATATAGCCAGGAGAAAGGGAGAAATTGCAATATACTTGCAATCTGACCTCTCATTGAGTTTATTGCTGTTTGTAATTCAATTTAAAAACTATAGTTATGAAATGAAACTCAAGTTAATATGAACTTTAAAAATCAAACAGTAAACATATTTTGAGTTTCTTTGTTTATCCATTTGTACTTTTTAGAAAATTGGCAGAACACGTTTTAATAGAAGATGAAGAAGGCTCTTTTGTTTTTATAAATGGGATGAGGATTTTGGAGGAAAGACCATAAGGTTTTTTTTAAATATAATCAGGTTTAAAATCTATGAGTAAATGGCAATCTACCAGCAAGTCCTCCAAACTAAACGTTCTTTGTCAGTGCCTTCTAAAACACTAATTCAAAGGGACCTGTTTTTATTGGGTCGCCAATCGGCAGAGTAAAATGCATAACAATTCTATTATATGTGAATTCATTTTCCTAATTAAAATAGAAGAAGAGTTTTGATCCTGTGTGCTGGGCCCCCCCTTCTCACGATCCTGGACCTGTGCTCTCTGGCGTAGGCTGGGCTGAGGTACCGTCGCGTGCATAATGTCGAAATGAAAATACAAGGAAGATTTTATAAACGTTGGCTTCACTAAAGCCAGTGGAAATGCAGAGGAGAGGCCTCAACGTGTTTTATGTGGGGAGGTGATGAGGTAATGAGAGCTTAAAAATGAACAAATTGGACAGACATCTCCAAACGAAGCATTCTCAGCATTAGAGCAAGTCAAAAGAATTTTTCCTGTGCAAAGAAGAGACTTTCAGGAGACAGTGTTTTAAAAGCAGAAAAGAAAGTCGGTCATGTGTTTGTTTGCGTAGCATTTGAATAGTTTGTGTTGTGTCTGTTAGTTGCATTGGTTAGTTGGTGACTAGTATGTATGTTGCTAGCTAGATAATGTTACTTATCAGTGTTAGCTGCAATTGCTGACAAAAGTTAGCTAGCTAGCCATAAAGTTGTTATTTTGTAATGTCACTTTTCACAAGGTTCTCCTGTATTTGGCAACACAACAGCCAACGCCACGCAACAGTTGCAAGACATTCTGTTCCTGACTCACAGGCTTGTCCCTAACATGCATTAGGCAGCAAAATGCATTTATTCAACATTGTTTTAACAGTGGAAGAGTCAGTAATATGTGTGTTACATTTGTATTAGTTAGGTGTGTATGTGTGTCAGTTTCCATGCTGGACAAATGTCAGAAATATGTGTGTGTGTGTGTGTGTGTGTGTGTGTGTGTGTGTGTGTGTGTGTGTGTGTGTGTGTGTGTGTGTGGTGTGACTAATGTGGTGATTTTTAATGATAATATCCTCTCTTTTATCTACCAGACATTCAAAGGGAACAGAGCAGCACTGAAGGCATCATATCAAGTCAGCCTCCACATTGCCAAGGCAGAGAAGCCTCATTCCATTGGGGAATAGTTGATAAAACCGTGTTTAAAAGATGTGTGTCCCTCTCTCTCTCTTGGGTGAGGAAGCAGTGAACAAAGTTGAGTCTGTCCCACTCTCAAAAAACACAGTTGCAACCAGAATCAGGGGCATGGCAGCGGACATTAAAAAATTATTGGAACACAAAATATTTTCACTGATGAGCTAGATGAGTCTGTTGATGTTGCTGGGATTCCCCAGTTAATGGTCTTTGCCAGATACATCAGTGGCAAGGATATCGAGGAGGAGTTCCTGTTCTGTGACCGGCTGCACACAACAACAGGTGAGGATATTTTCAGAGTGGTGGACACAAATTTGAAATAACCTCAAATTGGAATGGATTAACGTATTAGATTTTGCACTGATGGCGCCAGGAACATGACTGGGTGCAGGCCTGGTTTTGTGGCTCATGTTCATAGAGTGGTCCCAAATGTGAAGCTGACACATTATATCATCCACAGGGAAGCTTTGGCCAGCAAAGCATTACAGCATGACCTAGGAGTGGTTTTTGATATGGCTGTGAGAGTAGTGAATCTAATCAAAAAGCGAACATTACAATCAAGGCTCTTCACAGAGCTATGCAGGGAAATGGGGGCAGAGCATGAGCACCTGCTCTTTCACTGTGAGGTGAGGTGGCTCTCCAGGGGAAGAGAGCCACCTCTTCTGCTGAGAGAAGAGGTCATGGCCTACCTCAAGAATGAAGACCCTAACCCTGCCAAGCATTTTCAGGACAAGCGGTGGCTGGCAAGATTTGTCTACTTTGTGGACATTTTCAACAACACACTGAACACAAGCCTTCAAGGAAAGGAGAACAGCATTTTGGAGCTGGAAGATGGGATTTAAGGATTTAATGCACACCTGGGTCTGTGGCAGTATCAGCTCAACTCAAACTGCTATCCTTGTGCCACTGCCATGTGCCAACATCTTTTTTAACAGCTTCACCCAAACCAAACCGAGTCTGGTTTTCTCTGAATAGAGGACTCACTGGCTGCTGTTTGAAGTTTGGTTTGCTTTTGATGAATCATTTCTGGGCACTTTGTACTTTGCTGCCAGTCACAAAATCTGACACACCAGCATTTGATTGCAAACAGTTATAGGTTGTTTTTTTTTTGTTGCAGCCACTCTTTGTGCTTCAGCCTGATAAGACAGCACCATCTAGCAAAAAAAAGTGCTAGCTTTAAAAGTGAACCAATGACACTTTTAGTATAATCCCAATATTATAGAAATACTGTCACACATGCTACAGTAGCTTATATTTATTGCCAACATGGTTTAGATGTTATATGAGTATGTGCCTCAGGTTTGCAAGGCACATACTTCTAAGTTCTCTGCCAAATTCATAAGCTGTGACCTATCTTCAGCTGGATGCTTCACATATTTCGACAAAGCTAAACAAGACAAGGATTTAGGGGTGAAGAATAACTGATTGTCACAAGCTACTTGAGCCGCCGTGACATAGAGGTGTAAGTTGAAATGTTTTGTTTTTTTCCAGTGTACCTGCCTGCTGCTGTACATATAAGCTACAAGGTTCTGTGTGACAGAATGTCTCTCTCCTTCAGAGGCAAAAAAGAAACGGTGGTACACTGAACTTTTAAATGGACTCAGTTTTGGAGTGCATTCATTTTTTAAAAAAATGTTTTATGTTTATTTTTTCAGCTGCTCCCTGCTGCACATAATGATGTAGAACTTCATAAGTAGCCCAGTTAACCGCAGTTTTCTAATTTTAACCACTGAGCAGATACTAGAGCAACCATTTGCCCAGCCCACCTCCATTACTGTAGCTACATCTCAGGCTTTATGTTGTTGCATGGCACACTATCTTGGGTAGTATCACCTGCGGTTGCTGGAGTGTAAACCAACGAAGAACACACCTGCTAACATTAGCCTTATCTGTGATAGTGTATACTAGCTTCCACACAGTTAGCACAACCACAGTGGATGTGCTAGTTGTTAACTGGGTTTTCTTATGTAACCTGACACCCCACAAACAATTTCTAGTCAGTTAATGAATGATGTGCTCCTCTGCCTTGGAACTAACCCTTGTTTACAACCATAGTTTAATAAGCTATCTGGACATGATAACTAACTATCACTCTTACTACAGCCCCATATGCACCACTTCAGCATGTGTAGAAATCCAAAGCTTGACAGGCCTGCTGTGCTTAGTTACAGTTGCTAAGCTGTGACTGAATGCTCACTGTTCAGGGGAGGGATTTAACAAACCATTAATTGTCCTCCCTCCAATTTCCAATCCCAGTTTTTACCATCCAGCTTGGGGATTTGAGCTGATGGCTGTTCAGTCACAAGTCTACTTTTCAGAGACTATTTGCTATAATTAAGAGTGGGGACGAGAATTACGATACTTCCTGCTCCTAAGTGTCCCCTCCCTTATTTGTCAGGGATGGAGACCATATTGTCTAACATATAAGAAGTGCAGGTATCTGGAGCAGGTAAAATGCCCAACAGTGCCTTTAATCTGTGTCTGTAAGACATTTTCTCTTGAAGGTAATTAAGAATTGAGGTATCTCCAGAAGGGGGTGCAATCTGGTAACTGCACTGAGCATAAAGCAAATGAAAAGTGTACCACAGAGAGCAAAACTCAACACTAATTAAATGCCAGAGAGGCTTGCTGGAAAAACAGCTAGTTCAATTACACTGTGATTGCAGGAGAAGAGTCAGGAGAGGAGGAGTAACTGATGCACATTACACTCCGGCACATGCATGTTGATCCGGAAAAACAGTGAAGATGACCACCTGATGCAGTTGCTGTGGTCAAGAAAGAGGCAAAATAGGAGGATGATCAAAAGAGGGGGGCGAGATGGATCAGATGGATCTGATGCACCTAATGACCCATCTGAATTCATTTCATTTCCCACGGGGTACATCAGTGCCATCAGATAGGCATTGATGAGCAAGTGGAAACCGTCCAGGATCGATCAGCCTTTATCTACATGCCTTTGTTCAGCGTGCCAGTTCAGGCAGGTAAACAGCCTTGATCAATCCTACAGACAGACAGTTCAGACAAGATGTGATGTGTTAAGGCACTCTGGGTTATCCCCCGTACAAAATGTTGTAAGGGTGATAACCAATAATGAGTTTATGATGAACCTAAAAAACTTTAATAAACAAAGTTCCTTCTTGATTTGAGAAAACAATCTTACCACAAGGTCCATGTAGTATACCATGTAGTATCATAACACATGCTCTTAAGTTTGCGCAGTTATCATGGAATTGCAGATGTTTGTTCCATTTGCATTGAGTTTAACTTTGGTGACACTTGATTTGCACTGTTGACCATTACGGTTAGCAAACTGGCTAGCTTGGAGAGCTATTTTCCACTCTTCAGTAACTCTATAAATATTAAAATGATGTACAGTCCTGATAAGAAAATGTCAGGGGGTAGTAAGCCAACAGTACAGAGAACATAGAAAAGAAGCTAGCTTATTGTGCTTGACTAACACTAGAATATTCCTGCATGGCTTTCTAGCATGTTCCCATCTTGCTGGCATGTTAGTAGTTAGCACACAAGCTATAGTGTAAGCTTGTCATTTTGTCACCAAACTTCTAGCACTGCTTCAGAAACACACAGACTCTAAGTCGACAGTTTTGGAAAACTAGTCCTTAAAGTGTGACGTTTATCATGTTCTGTCCCACTCATTATTACCTAACCCAATATAAAAACATAAACAATGCACCACACGTCTGAATTCAACACTGATTTATCTGTATGTGTCAATCAATCAATGTCTCGTTGTCAAGGCTTTTGCTATGACGCTTGAGGGTCTTGCAGTCAATAAGCTAACAGGTAGCTGTCATGCCCATGCTGAAGAGAGAGGTGGTCTTTTCTAAACAACTAGGTGTACTCCTTCCTTCATAAAGTATTCAGCAACGAAAATGCTGCATTCAGCACACACTGCAGGAGTACGTTTTCAGTCGCATACGGTGGAAATGCTGATATAAAAGATCATTAAGGCAGCCAAACATAAGCAGTGGTTTCCCTGAGAGCTGATGTTTTGACGTGTTAATCTTTGTAAGCTCTTGACCAGCTGGTAGCATAGTGTTGTGAAGTTGTGTAAATTAGTTATTTTTATAGCCTATAAAGTTATTTATAGGCCACAAATAGATTTGTAGCTTGTTTTGTTTAAAAAAAAAAAAAAGCTGGCAGAGAATGTGTCACAGTCGGCCATTTAGCCGGCAGCCTGCGCTTGTGCACACTGACAAATACCTTGGTGGATTTTGGGAGACAAAGCATAATTTGTCGTCTGCTGAGGCGCTGTCCATGGTGTTGAAAGTTGCGCTTGGTAGGTGTGCTAAGCGCTCAAATGATTGTTCCCCATCCTGATGAAAACGCCTATGGTACGTGCATAAGCGCGTGCACGTGCGCATTCATGTGCGCGTGCATTACTTTTTTGTCTTTCATCTTATGGCAGTCAACACATTGTGAAACCTTTTTCCTGTCACACACTGTTAAATTACTAGCTACTTAGATGGGAGCTTTATTGATTTTGGGCTTGTTGGTTTTTGGCAGATGGATTGATTACCCTTAAGCAGTCATCAATTTAGTCAATGTGCACAGTTGTTGCATCTTGTATGAACTGCCTTACTATTTTCAGAATATTATTATTCAACGTTGTTTCTTTACCTTTGCTCTCATTTTTAAAGAGACTCATTGTATGTTCAGGTGTGGCGCAGCATAATGCACCTTGCCATTCCCTCTTGACGACCATGACAGTATAAATGCGCAGCCTTGACGTCGATGCCCGGGTATAAGAGAGCGGCCGGGCTGAGAGGTGGGGATCTTGGAGAGTATAAGAGGTGTACACACAGCTAGAGCACACAGACACAGCTGACAGCAGCTGAGGGGCCACCTTCTCCTCCATCTGGATAGAAAGCTGAGGAGCATCCTCAACTCTTTTACGCAGAGCTTCTCTGTTTCTATACATTTTTTGGAAAAGTCTTTCACACTCTCTTTTTTCCACTTCTCGCCTCCAATCGGATCCGTTTTCCTCACTCCAGACAATTAACTTCCTTCACATTATTGTGTGAGCAAGTTTTCAGCACCACGGACAGAGTGCACCGCGCCGCAGCATGGAGCCATACACGGTCTCCGGAGCTCAGCTCTCCCTGTCCGACCTTTACTCCGTTATCCCCTTCAATGTCACCTTCCCGGACGAGGAGAGTGGCTTGATGGGCGACAGTTTGCAGAACTACACCAAGCAGCAGAGTCCCGTGAGGAGCACCGGGGGTATAATCATAGCCATATCCATCACGGCTCTCTACTCCGTCATTTGCGTGGTGGGACTTCTGGGCAACATCCTTGTCATGTACGGGGTGGTCAGGTAAACTGCTTTTTTTCTTCTATCACAGTCATTTTAGTTGCATACATATTTGAGTATTCCAGCGGTTTAAAGGGTATAATGAGATCCCAAATTGAATGTCCTTAAACCTTATGACCGACATCTGAAGTCGAGTATTGAGTCAGTTTCAGTGATAATCATGATACTTTCGGGGACATTTAACACATTTTGGGAGTATTATGATACAAAGTCTGAATGTTTGCATTTTGATTCCTTTCATAAAAGTATAAAATACACTCTCAAAACAAAGGTTTCAAATTGAAAAGTGTTTGAGGATTTCTGTAACACTGTTCTTAAAAAAATAAGATTTTAATGATGTTGTGTAGAGACGTGAGAATGAATAACATGATTCAAAACCATTTTTTATGTGTGCCTGCATTTGTGGATGAATTAGGTCTGTTCCTGCACAAAGCACAAGATTGCTCTTTCATTATTTGTGCATGGAGCAACAGCATGTGTAAGTTTTATGCCCATGGAGGGGGGAGGGCAGTTGAAGCTCTCATCTCAGATGCTGTTTCTCAGTTTAGTCTGAGTCAGCTGTGCATCAGGCAGAGAGGTCTGTTCAACTCCATTACCAGATCAGTGGACCATCAGCTGTACCCATATTCACCTGGTTGGATAATGTTGCAAGATCTAGCAGAGAAGAAATCCTGCAGTCAGAGTATATTAAGAAAGATGTGTAGTTTGGTCTTTATTTAGTCTCTTTATTAAAATATATGTTCTGAGTTGGCCTCAATTAAGTGGTGGATAAACCCATTGCTCTTATTTAGCATTTTTTGTTTTTACGTTAAAGCTTTCCAGAATGCCCTTATTGGCGATGGTTTCAAACTCTTAAAATGTGGTCCTCAAAGGCTTAATGAGCTGTGCTTTTTCAAGTAGATTGTTTTTGTCCATTAGGGGATGTCTGCATCATAATTGTATGTCCAAGGTTACAGTTTGCCTTTCCCCCTCAGCTCCAAAAGCAATATAATAAAACCTAAACCCACTTTGTTATAATAGATACAAGCACCCTGTTATTTTCTGAGACTCCTCCCAGCCCTAACCTGTATGCTTGTCAGGAATAAAACTGTTTATATCCTCTGCAGCCTGGGTGTCTGCTTGTCCTCACTCATCACATTAATTACCTATAATCTTAAACATTCTCTGAATTTGTTCTTCCAATATCAGCAGAAACATTAATTACTCTAAGAATGAAACAAGGTAGAATTCATTTAAGATGCCCTTATTTCAGCAGAGAAGCATAACATGGTCAAACAAGGCCAGGTAATGGTCATTTTTCCATCCACAAACATGATATGACAGACTAAAATGTATAGAATAAGATAAAAACATTGTCTAAATGGTTGTTGGGATTGTTTTAATTTATACAGTGAGAAGAAAAGGACAGCATGAGAGGGAGTACAAAAAAAGAGAAAAAAAAGAATGTTGAATATAGGAAAAGCAAGCTGTTTTCTGCAAGTGGCAATCTTTGGATATTAAACCAACAAAAATTCATGAATATTTATGACTGTGCCCGTTATCTCAATTCAGGAGTCGGAGTGAAAACAATGGGCAATACAAGGCACAACGGACAAAAAAGAAAGAGGCAGTGAGGGAGATAAGAGGGAGACAAAAAGGAGATGGATGAGAGCTTGGAAAAGGCAGTGAATCAAATTGTGTGCAGTGATTCACTGGCATTTCTGTTTCTGTGAGTGAGAAGACTCATCACAGATGCGAGACACCCCAAGAGATGGAGCCATGGGGAAGGTGAGCACATTAGGCATCCTGGTCAGAATGTATTATCTCCTGTGGAACATCTGTAAACTCTGAAGGGTGCGTGCATAGAAAAGACACCCAAACTTAGACACAGATATAGTGATGTAATAAAGAAAAATGGGTTTAACTATGGATTTATTCACAATACTAAAATAAAAAATGAAAACAAAGAAGATGATGGGTTTACTCTGCACTCATGATTGCAATGATGATGACGTCTGAGGCAAAGAAAGACACAAACACATAGCACACACTTTAAGTAAGAATCTTTAAGAATTCAGTAGTTTACTGTAGTGAAATGTACCATTCCTATGAAAGCCCAGTAATTGTGTTAAATGATGTGACATAATTCTCTAACCCTGACCTAAAGTACCCTTAAGCTACTTTTAAGTACCAATTTAATTGGGTCAGGTGGTAGAGCAGGTCGTCTACGGGCGGTTCCTTGGGCAAAATACTGAACCCCAAATTGCTCCTGATGGGAGGCCAGTTAGCATGCTGCCATAGGTGTGTGAGTGTGTGTGAATGGATGAATGACCGCCAAAAAGCCTGTAAAGAACTATGGACAAAAGCGCTATATAATACTTATTTATATACTTAATCTGAATATCACGGGCCACTCGGATATGATAAAAAGAACATGGTTTTAATATGAAGTTGTGTGTGAGTGTAAGAGTGCAGGTAAGTCTACACAGTCATCAGGTGGGCACTCTCTCAATAACTGGTGTTTCGTTTAGTAGGGTCCACGGCACCAAGAAGACTCAACAGTGTGTCCCAGTGTCCCAGAACCACCCTCCTCTTTACCTGCACCCACACACCTAACACAACCAGGGTGGGAAATTTTTAAAAATGTGAACATCTACCAGCCACTGACAGATAAATGTTCAAATTCACCAGCCACTCAATAGTAAATCATTATTTTGTGTCTGAAATCTACCAGCCACTTTCATATTTTATTTTATTTTACCGGCATTTGGCAGGTGCTAATTTCCTACTCTGAACACAACATATGCTGCTCAACCCACTAAACAATGATCCAAACATTCTTCTACAGCTACCTAAGCTTACAAAGCATACAACAACAATATCATCACCTAACACCTTCAGCTAACAGCATGCTAGCCAACAACCAGCTGACATGTTAAGCTAACTAGCATGTTGCCTGAGTGACCAAACAAACCAATCAATCTTCTTCAGCTATCTCACCATAGTAAGCAATAAAGCATACACTCCATCAGCTGACAACATGCTAGCTAACAACAACCAGCTGACAACATATTAAGCTAACTAGCACATTGTCATCACTGGCAGCATGCTGCTCAACCCAACAAAATGATCCAACCAATTAAACAAGCTTCTCAGGCAGGGCTGCCAGCGCTCAGAGATGCACTTCCTCCTACAATGTAAAACTTTCAATGAAATAGGGAACATTTACTTTAACAAGTTCAACTCTGTAATTTCAGATTTCAAAGAGCTTAATGACCTCTCAAAATTAAAAATACTCCTAAGAGAAGGAAGCAGGGCATATCGTGCTGCCCAGTATGTATCAACATGCCACAACCTGAGGGACAGTGAATGACCTAGACACACACACAGAAATACATGCATAGGATATATATATATATATATATATATATACTGTAGATATAGATATGGATCAATCTTAATGTTGTGTCAATGTTCATATTATTATTATGTACTATCCAAATATTTGGACAAAATGTATTTTGATGCTTTGGCAACATTGTTCTCGAAACATTCATGCTAATAAAGCCCATTGAATTCAATGGAACTGAAAAAATTGAATTGAACAAAAGTAAGTACTACAAAAATACCTAACCTACCTACCACTAAAAATATTTCTTGAAAAATGACAAAGGATTGCTAAAATTGATTAATTTTCTGCCAGTCAGATAATTGTTTTATCAACAAATTGTTTTTCCAGATATTGTAACTTGTTGATTTGTTTGCCTGCCACATCAGGCAGCCTATATATATACAGTCCCAGTTTGGACACACTTTCTCATTCAAGGGAATGTGAAGGTGTGTCCAAACCTTTGACTGGTACTGTGTATATATAGGCTGCCTGAATTTTGCTATACTGTATATAGCAAAAGTCATTAAATTCAGATATTTCCCTCCACTTATATTCCTAGATAGAGACACTCAAATGCACACAGACCCCATTTACAGCAGAGTCTGCATGGATGCTCACGTCAGTGTGGATTGGGCATTGGGCTGCTGTGGCGTTGAGAGCCTTCGGTCTGATTGCTGATGGAGAGGCTGACAGTGACACCGCTGGAGATGGTCAACTCTGTTACGCAGGATAGGTCAGCAGTACGAGGCTCCTCTTATCTTTCAGGGATCCTCTCTTCTACCTCTCCTATGTTCCTATTCCTGATACCATGGTTTTTAGATAAGAACTGGCTCAGTGCGTATGCAATTTATTATCAAGTAGCCTCCATTTAAAATCAGTTTGATGTGCGGCTAGTGGAAGGCTAGATTATTTTGTGTGAAAGTGGATTCTTTACTAGGCTGCTTCTTGTGGATTATTACTTCATTTCTATAGAGAATGCAGTAGAAATTGAAAAAGTAATATTTTGGTAAAGACAAAAGATAAAGCACGAGTCAACACAGCTTCAGGGGAAAAAAATGACAGGGGATGGAAATTTGGCTGAAAATATTGTAGCCCGTTGCCAGTTGGTGCATGACTGTGTGTGTGTCAGATGCCAGTCTGTCAGTCTGTTTATTTCCTGAGCTGAGTCAACATGGCCACTGTGTCTCACTGCTTGTCTTCCATCTCACCCAGCAGCATTTATATCAGCGTGTGTGTCAGTGTGTGTATGGAATTCAGCCCTGCAAACACAGGAGAGTTGACCTTGACTTTAGTATCAGCAAAATGATTTAGTCGCATTAGGCAGTATAACTCCAATTAGCGTAGAGATAAAAGATCAAAACTGATTTAAATACAAATGCTAATTCTCTATAGAGGAAGGCAGATCTGTATGGAGGATGGCATGGTGGTGTAGTGGTTAGCGCTGTCGTGTCACAGCAAGAAGGTCCTGAGTCTTCCTTTCCTGATTCCTGTCTCTACCCAAATACAATGGAATTTCTTCCGTGCACACATTAAAAACATTCAACAGCAACATCTCTTTCCAGAATTCAATGCAATGGAGGTGAATGGATAATCCACAGGATGTCTGCAATTCCGTAGGAATATTTTCCACTGAAGAAAGACTCCCAATGAAAATTGTCCACAATGAAGTCTGTGGTGATTTTCACCTCCATTGGGGATGGAGGTAAAAATCTCACGATGGGTATTCTGCAATCTGAACAAATAAAAGCATTTTACAAAGGAGGGGACTGACTCGCCTGACATAGGCTTACCTCCCCTAACTTTATTAACTTATTTATTTACTTAATTTTAACAATTTAACTAACTATTATTGATGTGTTCAGTTATATTTTTTTAAAATCATACTGCCTTTTGTCAGTTTCAGGACTCCACAGATCTGTGTATCAGCTGGTTGAAGTATATTCCTACAACCTTGGCTGGTTAGGTGGGATTTACATAGTGCTGAGCTTGCGGCATTTGATTAATCACAAGCTGAATGATAAACCAGTAGCAACACGGACACTCCATCTAGGTAAACAGGAAGGAATCGTTCACATGACCTACATAGACCAGGGTTCAGGGTGGTCAATATTTGCCACTGTCAGTGGAGGCTGTATATCACTGTTTCTTTAGACTGTTGTAAGGCCAGGGAGCCCTTTGTCATGTGCTGCTTTGAGGCTTTTCGTCTCCTTCTGATGTGGCACCAAAGGACGTGTGTGAGCAGGAAGGGATTGAACAGCCATGACAGCCTCATAGCAGGGAGTCCACACTGTAAGGGAAAAAAAAGGAAGTCTGCGATTAAACCATCAGAGTGCGACTGTGCCAAAGGAAAACGTGCTTCACTGTAACATGAAAAAGGGCGTTAAATTTAGATCTCCTGACACATAATTGCTTCTCCAATCTTACAGAAAGGAATATGTTTGTTTAAGAGCTTTTCCCTACCTCTGAATTATAAGGCAAATAATTAACCATAGCATAACCTCAGGACAGGCTATGTGATTGCAATGACAAATCATGGAAATGAAAAGGTTTCTGTTTTTATACATAAAACCTGCTTCGTGTGAAACTGTTTAACTTGAACAATTGCATTGAAAAACTGAATCTGAATAACATAATTTGAAATTGAATGTATTATTTTGGAACTGAATTCAAATAAACTTGAAACTGAATGTCATATTATGAAAATGTATTCAGTTGCTCCGAAACTGTATTTGATCCTCACTGAAAATTCAACTCTCTATATAGCTCCACATTCAGTTCTGGCAATTCAAATTCAGTTTACTGTGCAGATTTACAGAACTCCCTTTCAGTCCGTTAGCTGCACTTATGGGACTTCCTAAAAACTTGGTATTTCACCCGGATGGGCATGGTTTTCAGGACGTAGCAGTGCACGCTTCGGCGAGCTGAGTGACCGTCTCAGCCTGTGTTCTGAGTGCACGTTCATGACTTTTCCCCGATGGAGGGTGAGTTACATTAGTTTGTACAAATAATGTAGGTTACTACTTAATTTGCATTATCCAGTCATGCTAACATTAGAATGTTGTAACATGTGTCCCATATCATGTGCCATGAAAATATTGGATGAATTTACTGGCTAGCTAACACTAGCTAACTGTTAACAAGCTAACTTTCGTTAACAGGTTTCCTCTGTAAACAAGCCTCACATGCACAGTGTTTTTTTATTCAATTAATGGATTGTATTGCATCTGTCTCTCACAGATGCTGCAGCAGCATGAGAGAGAGAGCAGAAACAGAATGAGATATTAATAAGTATGTTTTAATTAGTGTATAATCCCATGAAAATAAGAATCGTTGTGTTTTCGTTACCTTAGAAAGAGCCCTTTATATCTACATAGGGAGCGGGTCCCCTTTCACGGAGCCCGCCGTGTTGCACCATGGCCACTGTATGTTCTTTCACACGCTTGGAGGGGGGGGGGGTGTTCAGTTGGTTGCAATCTGCAACCTCGTCGCTAGATGCCACTAAATTTTACACACTGGACCTCTAAAGTATTCCTGTAATTTGTATATTTGGCATCGCATCTGTGTACATGGAAGTAATTTTTGTGTGTGCCTTGTAAGCCCGTGTGGGCTGAGCATCTTGATGTAAGAAAGAGCCCTCAGTTACTTTTAATGACATGTTTTGACAAACACTAATATAGGCAAATCATGAGATATCCAAGGAGTTGCACATGCACTGCTTCTGGTTATGGCACCAACTGAAATGTAGTTTGGTGAGGAGTTCCCAAATTTTTCTATGCTAAGGGCCCTCAAATAGATAGAACAGAAACCTTCTGGTGTGGAACCCTGTGCCTGAGAAGACATATCCTACCCTTGGCAATAGAAGTAGGTAAGTGAGGAAGGTAGAGTGTATTTGGTCTGTGACCTGGGAGATGATAAAAATAAATTGCACTTAGTTTTATTGTAGGCTACTTTATATGAGAACCTGCGTGCACCTTTGTAAGAATGAAGAACAAAAATCCTGAATTATTTTGGTTTGATGAAAATGAGAAGTTGGACTGAGTGGCAAAGTATGGGCTAGTTTCATTTCCAAAGCTTAAAAAATTAGGCAAACTAGCCTGAATAATACGATATGAGATCAGTTTATTTGATGCATGTCAAGTATGAAGGCATACATAACATACTATATATATTAATATATTTTCCTATAATTTATATATTTGATTTCACACCTATGTACATGGAAATTGATAGTCTGCCTTGTAAGCCCGTTTGGGCTGGGCATCTATTGATGGAAGATACTACATTGATAATAGAATACAGAAAATGGCTGTGCTTCCCTCCGGCAATGCTGCAGTTAATGCCACTTTCTGCTCTGGAGTGTGTACCAGAGATTAAATCCTACCCATTAATCCGGTCTGTCTAATAAACTCAAATAAAATGCTACTGCTCAACCCACTTGGTAGGTTCATTAATGTTTTAATGCTGAGCTCCTGAACTCCAGTCTGTCTTTCTTGATCATACTTTGTACAATCTATGATTGCATGCGTAATAGTCTCCTCAGCCAGGTGGAAAAAATATGTACATATATCATTGGCATCGGCAATCGGCCAAAATGAGTTGGAAAACATTGGCATATCAGATATCGGCAAAAAATCCAATATTGTGCATCCCTAGAGACGACACAATGCAAGCGAATGAGAACGTGCTTCAGACACACAACACTCGCAGCTCATGACGCAGGATGTAAGGCACTGCCCCCGGGTGAAATACCAAGTTTTTAGGGAGTCCCCTGTACTTATTCCATGAATATCACATCAATAACCGCTTCTAAACCAAAAACTGTACTGTCAAGCCGGAATCTGATCCAAAATCGTGGAGAAATGAACAACATCAGCAATCAAGATTACAGGTTTCCCTGACATTTTCCTCAGGTAAATACTGCTATTTATGTGTCTCTGTCACATAATGTTAGCTTAGTATTTATGCATTAACTCTCTAAACCGTAAACATATACTCTGTTTTACATTTGTCTCCACAGGTACATTTGTGAGAAGTGACTTACAGAGCTCAGTGAAGTAGAAAGAATTTGTTGTGAAGAGATACAGAGGTAATGTGTTAGCATGTAAAGTTACATGTAGCACAGTAACTTATGTAATATAAACACTTACAGTAATTGTCAGGGTGTGGGGGGTTAACACTATATGAAACAAATAAAAGATGTGAAACATTAGTCAAGTAATTATTTCCAGTAAAGACACCTAATAAACATACAATAGTTATCAAAATAATAGTATAATGATTACTGTCGCCACCCCATGTGTTATCCCCTATGTACAAATTAGTTACGTCAGACCAGTGACACTTACCATAATGAGGTACTGTACTTGAAAAACTGCTCAGTAACCAACGTATCTGCAGTTACCGTGAGGACTGTACTGTACTGTGTCCATGTTTCATAGTAACTTGGATCTTT
This sequence comes from Scomberomorus guttatus, assembly GCA_038419695.1. Taxonomy (NCBI): domain Eukaryota; kingdom Metazoa; phylum Chordata; class Actinopteri; order Scombriformes; family Scombridae; genus Scomberomorus; species Scomberomorus guttatus. The sequence goes on from CM076461.1 coordinate 24,357,762, forward strand.
AGTTTTTATTTGTCAGACAATTACCATATTTATGCTTGAAATGTTCATCAAAGCTGCAGATTATCTGTTTGATGCTCTTTCAAAATACTGTGGAGAATATTGTATAATTTATGTTGTGATCTGTCTTGTCTTGCTTACAGAGTCACTATTTACTACCTGTAGTAAAGGACTCACATTTTCATAGTCAGGATGTTAAATGGACCAGTTTTTTCAACCCTTCTACATACATGAAATCAAATAAGTTTTTCATAAAACCTTTGTGAAAGAACATGATATATTTCTGTAATATCACATACTACTAAATTTAAAAATGACAAAAACCGTCCTTAAAAATAAAGCACTCTATTCATAGCCAATGAAATTGAAATTGGGTATATATAATGTACAAAGTAGCAAAGCCATAACTTTTATGTAAAAGTCCAGATCATGTCCTCCATTGGGGTAAGGGTTTTTTGTATACTGAAGTTGTGTCAGCTGGTATTGGAGATCTCAGGTCACATTGGTAATCCTGACATGTGCTGTAGCATCGAGCCCTCCCCCTCCTCCTCTTCCTCAAGGTCCTGACAAGGTCTCTTTATTGGATGTTAGAAAGGCCTGAGGAGCTGCATGGGGAGGAGTGGATGTGCAAAGTCTTTGCAGGACACAGTAGCCTGGACAGCTGTAACAGAATTGTATTTTTTTTATGAAAACCAAGCAATATGACATGAGACAAACCATAGACCGTAAAAAAAATGGCTTTTTGACCAACGCCATATTGGATCTTTGGAGACAGACGAGAGAGTGAAACTAACCCTAATGCTAGCTGCTAGCTTGGTTAGTATGGTGCATTTACAGTCTATGGTTAATGCTATGCTAATTTTTGCTAGCGAAAAAACAGACTTAAAGCCATGAAAACAAAATGTACTTACTGGAAATACTGAACATCCAATGCCTTAGAGGGTCTTTTATCTTTTAGTACAGCCCAACCCTGAACAAGACTTTTTTAGGTGACCAAAATGTTACAATTAACTTTCATAAACTGAAACACTGAAATAGCGATGGCTACAGCTACACCTATGCTCTCTGAATCTGGGGTTACATCATGGTTATGTTACCCAACCAATGTTGATGCCATGACTTGTCAATCTGAACATAGCCACATCCTAATGCATAGACTGCTTTATCATCTATTTTACTCCACATGGGACCGTAATTTACAAAATGAACATCATGCTGTATTGAAGAAGACTTGAAACTAGCGAGTGAGACCATAAACTCATTAGGACACTGTTTACTAAGGTAATAAATCAAGTGAGAAGTAGAAACATTTTCTAATAGGCTTCCATGCAATCAGACTTCTTTTTGGAGCCAGTGGAGTCACCCACTGCTGGCCATTGGAGAGAATGCAGGTTTAAGTCACTTCCGCATTGGCTTCACTTTTCAGACCCAGAGCTACCCACTTGCTACAAATCTGTACTTCTGATGAGGAATCCTCTGCTGTCCTTATGGTATGTCTCTATGGTGGGTCGGTCTGGCAGGCAATATCCTTTGTTGCAGGTAACTGTAGTGATTGCCTGTATGCAGGAAACAGTTATAGTTTACTCCAATATCATCTCAAATGTATAATTATGGCAACAGCTACAAACAGTGCAAAAAATGATAAATCGTTTTTATCAAGTGTATCTGTGAATGAGAATGGTTGTATTAAGTTAGTATCAGCTTGACTTTACACACACTGTACCCAGCAGGCCACTACAGCTTTCAGGTATGAGCGAGTTAGTGGCTTGGTGCTAATCAAAGTTACACAACATAAAGGGAAGCAGTTTTGCCATTTGTTGGTTGTTTCTGTACAACTGGTCTATCTGGTGCATTTACATATGGCAGCAACAGACAAACATACCAATGAGGATCACAGAGCAGAGGAGGCTTTCGTGTAACAACAAAGCTAGCTCAGCTTTCGTTGCAGAATGAAGTTCCACAAAATGCAATGTGAAAAAACAGTTACCCACATCCAACCTACTACTCTGGTTATTTAATTGGCTTCGACTGAGGCTTAACACTCACACAATTTCTCTTGACTGTTCCTCAATATTACAAACTCCAACATTGCTCCAGCATGTGGGCCTACAATAGACGCTAGCCACATTAGCCACAGAACGTGCTAACACCTACATGACACACCCAATGGAACATGAAAAATGGCAAAACTTACAGGATACAAGTTTGAAGTCGGTATCAATCCATCCTTGAGCTTCAGTTTTAAAGTGAATCCCTCTTTGTACTGGTCTTCGTTGAGAAAGCAGTCTGAAGTAAAATGGTTAGCAGCACAAATGTAAGAGTTTTCCAGTTGTTGCGGGTATATTTCCATCAAAAATAAAGTTTTGATGGAAATGGGAGGAAGTGGGTCTTCACTTCCTCAGATGATGGGAGAACATGAAGACTTCTGTGTTGGTTCTTGCAGCCAACAACAGAGAAATTGTCGTGCTTTGCTTGTACCTTCGACATCTATGTGTTATCGGAGTCAGGAAGCAAATGGTCAAAAACATAGGTGTTGATTGGCCGAAAAGGAGTTCTGTGAATCTCCACTTGATTGCTTTTCTTCAACCACCAGATGTGTGTCTCCATAAACTGAAATTGAATTGCAAGAACTGAATTTGAATTGCGAGAACTGAATGTGGAAGTATATAGAGAGTTGAATTTTCAGTGAGGATCAAATACAGTTTCAGAGCAACTGAATTCAATTTCATATTACATTCAATATCAAGTTCATTGGAATTCAGTTCCAAACTAATACATTCAATTTAAAATTATGCTATTCAGATTCAGTTTTTTCAATTATTCAAGTTGAGTAATTCAAATTCAAATCTTTCCAGTGACGCCCACAATGTCTTGTCATGTGCTTTGTACCTGCTGCGAGGACTGCACACTTTGCAGCCCAGACTCCTGCACTAATACCATGAAAGAGTCTTGCCTCTAGCCACTTCTGCCTACTTAATGCCACACTACCAGCTTTTTTGATATCCTCATAATCCTACCAAGCTCCAATGTGCCACTGTGGATGTGACGTAATATCTTGGGGGCCAAGAAAACTATATCAAACTTTTCCTTTCTCATTCGCTTTTACCCTTGACTTGTAGCACCTGTTTGTACAAACAGAGCCTAATTTGCAGACTTACATAATTTCCACCATTTAATTTTCAAGCTCCACATGGTCATAATATACCAGAATGGGTGGCACAACATCTAGGCCCACTCACCCCAGCACTTCAAGGGAGGAAGAAATTGCAGTTTTGCTACACACAGGAATATACTGTGCATGGACATATCTTGTCAACTTGAATTAGGAGAGGGGAAGGCGATTTCTTTTGAATCACAGTTCAAATATGAAAGTGACTGATATAATCCTCTCCCCATGTCGAGAGCCAGGCTTTAGGTACTTTTAGGTACTGAATCAAAGGCTTCAAACAGATTGAGATGCAAAACTAAACAGAGAGCAGTTTTTGATAGAGTTTTGAGATTGAATCTCATAAAATGGCTCCAACTGGTGATCTTCCTTTTTTATTATGACTGATGCCATTTTACGTCAAAGCCTATCTCTTCTCTAAGCAAGATGTGGTTTTATCTGTTTTCCTCACTGTGCTCTTTTGTGTAAGTGGTACCTAATACAAACATCAGATTAGGATGATCAAACATAGAAAGGAATGGTCAAAACCAGCCATCTGCTGTTTCATTGTTACTTTTGTCTTGATCGAGGCACCGTGGAGGTCACATTTAAGGTATTGGCCTTAGACCTACAAGATTTAATAGCAGGATAAGCACACGTGTATCTAATAACATTAATTATGGCTCATTTCCATTTAAGTGTCCAAGGCTGTGTCCCTGCCTACTTACTATATTATAGGTAAGAGATAATCAATGAGTAGGTGTGCATTAAACGGTTTTAAGGCACTACGTGGAGGCGAAGAACCACCTGACGTGAAGCAGAGGGTGGTTTGCCTCCGTTGATTTTCCCACTTATACCATGGTCATTTGCCATCAATATAAAATAAAAGCATTCGCAAATTTTTGGTGAAAGTTTTGCACTCATAATCGAAAGGTTATGAAGCAAGAACTTACTGTTGTCATGACAACTTGCCACACTGTACTCATCTCCAGGCTGATCCGAGGAATTACATTCACGCAAGGTGTCATTAAGCATATCCACAGAGTATGTCTCCAAATCAGTGTTCTTTTGTTTTTGGTAGAGAAAGTCTCTCAGTATATTTACTGCCCATTTTGTTGCCTTTTTTGTATTAATCTCATTCTTCTCTTCCTCTATCATTTTAAGCTCTTCAGGTGTCAGTTCCTTGTGCCGTTTTTCGCTTAGTTTCTTTCGTTTCTTCTCCATCTTTTTTTCCTCTGCTGCGTCCCCTTCTTCAAAAACTCAGTAGAGTAAGCTTTGACAGCTGTGCTCTTTAATGTTGCTATGGTTACAAATTGGGTAGAGTATGAATTTTGAACAGTGATTAAACTTGAGCTGAACTACGTGTGCATTAAACAGTTTAACGTGAAGAGTATTCACCCAAACCATGGTATAATGCATTTTATTTGAGTGCCCACATTCTGAGTGTGTACATTTATCAGCTATATAGTTCCCTCAAAATTCCACAATGGAATGAAAAAAATAGCGTCCATGGTGTGGACTGCTAACAATCCCACAATGTGAAGATGCAAAAATGACCGTTGTCTGACTGTATAGCTGACAGTGCTGACGCAAAATGACCATGATAGGTAGGCCTAAGTGTCTGAAATATCAATTTATTGCTCACTATTGAGTAAATTATTGAGTGTCTATTATGTGTGGAGTAGGGAATGAGTGAATGAGGGATGGATTTCAGACATGATGTAAGTCAGTGAGCCAGCATGTACAATTGAGTCATGAAGAGGAATCACTGGTTCTGGAAGAGTTTTTACTCATTTCAAATTTTTCTTTCATATTACTCAACACAGAAACACAAGATTCTTCAAGGTAATTTAATTATTTGTTATGTTATTATTTGTTATGTTCAGTTTTAATTATTTCAATTTTGTTTTTGAGAAATCATGTTTTATTTGTCAGTTTGGCTTGGTGGATAGGTCTAAATACCACAGTACCCTTGAGCCAGTCAAAGCCGCGAACCAGAATGGTAGTGAATTCAAATTGCTTTGTTGTTGAATTTGTGAATGAAACATGGCATCATAGTATCCAAAATTGACCCAGTACCTGAAAGTAAATTGATTTAAGCTGCAGATTGTATTTTCAGTTTTCTCAACAGTGTAGCCTTTAGCTGCCACCTGCCGTTAGCAGCACACATAACCGAATTTTAAGCTTGGTGAATGGATCTTTCTTGCTGAAATGCCCCTTGGGAGTCATAGTCAGGATTCATTGTACCCTGAAGTCTTTATGTACACAGGCTTGTACAACCCTAGGCTTGCTCCTCCCACTTCACAACTCTATAGCAGCTCCCTGAAAGTGGCACACCTGAAAGGAATGCACCCATTAATTGTGTAATTCATTTGCTTTTCCTGTTAGGACATATGAAAAGGCCCACTCTCCACACTCTATCATTGATAAATGTTATTTATATATTGTACAGCTCAGTTTAAATGTATCCACTTGAGCCAGCTCCTTTCGCTGAACAGAAAAGACACAGACTGCAATGATGATCATTTAGAGACTATTGCTGGAGCTGACAGTGAGTAATGTCACTTCAGTAAAGACTGAAGTGACAGCAGTCATTGCAATTATATTTTCTGATTCAGTTGAAGCCTATGTTCACAAGTGATTGATTATATCAGACAAAATTTCTCACAGAGTTCAGTCACTAATTTATTATCAATGGAACCAACTCCCAAAAGTGTCTGACATCATCAATTTAACTCTTGACGACCTGATTTCCAGCTCAGATAGAATACATGACCTGATCTACAAACATAAAGCCAGACAAACTTGTGAGACAACTGGAAAACAGGAGGACTCAATTGCACAAGAATGGCATGAGCAGAGAGTCAGTTTTCTAGAAAGACAACAATACATTACAGTCAAGTCATATTGGAAAGTGGCAGAATGAAATTCTTTTGCTTGTCATTACATTTATAGGCTGTACTTGAAGCTAACAAGCTCACTAGCTGCATTATTACCTAGAAACCTAGCAAGCTAGCATTCTAGCTCATTAAGTAATAACAAGTAAAGCACATTTACGTAAGAGCAGAATATAAATAACTTAGAGTACAACATCTACTAACATATCATGATTTGCTGGAATCCACAGGCTTTTTGCACTACAATTTTAATTTTGACATGGTGGTGTAGAAGTGGTATCAACTAAGACGGTTTGCTGTTGGTTTATGGCCAAAATGTGTGTGGCTTAACGGTGTTGGGCAAGATACTTGAAAAATGGAATCACTTTCACATAAAATATTACTCACTACTTTACTAATTGCTCAAAATAGTGACAGTAGTCATTTCTTTACCTTCGTTACTCAGTCCAGCTCCATAAAGGTGCCCTTTGAACAACTTCAAAGCCTCCACACATGCACGTTTAATGTTCTTTGTTTAACACGTGAAAAGGTATTTACTGACCATCAATAGCTAGCCTAACATTAGGCACAGTGACTGCATGAAGTCCTGTCCTTTTATCTGGTTGTGGCAATTCCATTCATATTAATTGAATGTGGTGTGAAATTTGGCTGTAAAATGCTGCCATTAAAAAGAATAACGGCGACTGATGGTCCTGAATGGAATTGAAGCATTAAGTGGATATGTACAGCAAAATGTAATACATGTGTACAAGAGTAATAGACCTTTTTTACAGCACTGGATGAAAAGCACATGTGTGATGTGGTTTGTATTAGGATCAAAGTAAACATAAGCAAGAGCTGAAACCATAACGTGAGCTATAACTGATGTTCAGACTGACTAGTGATCAGAGTTGCAAGTAAATTTATTCTCTATTTCAGTGTCAAACTCCTGCTTCTTCCTTCTATTACTATGACTGTCCAGGTATTTGCAGTTAAAGACATTTATTCATTCATTTATTATGTGCAAGTGCCTAGCCCTAAATCTGTTCTACTGATAAGATGTGCTGCATTAACACAAAAGTCAGTCCATCACAAGCTGCTTAGTGCCAGTGCTAATGCTAAAACAGATCTTTCTTCATTATCTCTGAATTTTAATGGTTACAAGTGATTCTAACAGCTCAATATTTGTGTTCATGTTCTACCTTGCTGCAAAATGTGTCCCCCTCTTATCACTACCACCAAGACCCCCAAGTTATTGTCTATAATGCCATGAAAAATGACCAGAAGAAAAATCAATACACATATCCATTTAGACATTGGGGTTGTGTGTATTCTAACTGACCAAAACAATAAAGACTAATATGAATGTTATTTCTCATTTTTCTCCCTTTTCCTATTAAAACATCAAATATATAGGCCATTGTGTACTACAACCAATTCAGTTCTTCATTTCATTCAACCAATTCTTTATAATTCAAAAATAAAAAGTAAAAGAAAAGATACAAATATCAGCATAATATATTCAAACAGCATTGTAATATACAGTATGCATTATACAATATATCTTAATGAAATTTTGTACTTTTCTGTTATTTTATGCTTGCCCTTTTTGCCTTTGGTCTGCTATGCCTATAAATTGAATTGTATTAAATACAATCCAATTTACATGCATAGGAAATCCTGCTATCCCCTAGAACATTAAATCCGATAAAGATTTATATATCAATACATCTTGCAAGGTTTCTAATGAGAGAAGTGTGTGTGAAAATAAGCCTTGTGCCCCAGAAGAGAACTTCTGACCTCAATAAGCCAATATTGTACCAACTAAAATGAGTTCAGTGCTGATGACCATTTTTTTTCCATTCCAATACAGGAGAAAAAGAGATCCTCATCTCACAAAAAATGCACAATCAAATCCTAAAAGCAGGCTCCAGCATATACAATATATATGAACCTCAATTTGAAAGCAGAAGTATTTTCTTTTCACAACTCTCTGGTGCAGTCCCTGCAAGTAGGCTGCTTGATCAGAAGCCAACAAGCCAAATGTAAGCATTATCTCAAATCATCTCATTTAAAAAAGAAAAACCAAGCTATGGAGAATAAGCATTAGACATTCACAGCTCTACGTATATAGCATGAGGGAATTAACTCCTCATCTAAGCCATAAAAATACACTTCACTGTGAAATCCCCATATCCCATAACAGAGACTCTCATACCCAGCTGCTCTCATTGCCGATGCTGCTTATTACAAACACTTCTTCTCTGCTTTGTGACCACAACCAGATATACCAAGATGAAGACGGCCACAAACATCTACATCTTTAACTTGGCTCTTGCCGATGCCTTGGCCACCAGCACACTGCCCTTCCAAAGCGCCAAATATCTCATGAATACCTGGCCATTTGGGGAAGTCCTGTGTAAGCTCATTATTGCCATCGACTACTACAACATGTTCACGAGCATCTTCACCCTCACCATGATGAGCGTGGACCGCTACATCGCTGTGTGCCATCCGGTCAGAGCACTTGAGTTTCGGACACCGGTCAAGGCTAAGTTGATCAACGTGCTCATCTGGGTACTGTCCTCAGCGATTGGGGTGCCAATTATGATCATGGCTGTGACCAAAGTGGCAGATAATGGTGAGATAGTAGTTAGTATTTTCTTCCACTGTTTTATCTTACACTATTATTTAAAGTCTTCATGTCTAGTACAAGCATTAACTGTCTCCCAGAACTGGGTGACCCATACAGAGTTGGATCTGTATTGCATTTATTAGGCGAGCTTCTAGTCCTTAAAACCTTCATCAGGGCTTACATGGCACACAAAGGAAAAGCAAGAATAATGTTGATTATGAATACAGTCCCACCCATGACCCTGAATGATCCATCATGGATTCTCAAAGTGAGTAGAAAAATAGAAAATTTTAGACCACTGAATCTGAAAACCCTCCTTTGAAACCAGAGACAATATTTGATTTTGATAAATAGTTCAGGGTAGTTCCTTTTTTAGAGAACTGTACTATTTTTCCTACTCATCCAGAGTCACAGACACTCACAGATGTCTTTCTCGTGTGAACTTGCTGAATATTGAGCCTAGAATATTTCAATTCATCAGTGTCTTCAAAGTAGTCCTTGAAGAGGGAAAATATCTTTCGAATGAATCTTTAAAGGAGAGGAACAGTGTATGTATTGGGTAAATGACTCGGCAGTCCAGTATTTCCAGAATTTACGTTCATATTAGACAAGTCTGCAACATGTGATTTCCAGTGCCAATATGCACCAAAGCAGGGGGTAGGGTGCCCTTTATGTAGCAAAGTGAAAATAAGAGTGTGGAAGTCAGGGGGATAAATGGTCATGTAACATGATCGACTTTAATGCGAGAGACTGGAGTTCACATCCCAACATAGAATTGCATTTTGTTTAAGCAAAAAACAGTCTTTCCCCAACCTTAACCAAGTGCTTTAGTTGCCTAACCTTAACCATACTTCAACCATAGTTTATATGCCATAACCACAATCTTTCCCAAGCCTTAGTTATACCACTGTTGCCATGCCAAGATTTTGTAGAAAGAAGTTGAAAATCATAACTGAGAGTAATCTGGGGTTGTGTGTTTGTCTTCTTTAGCAATAGGGTTGGAAAAACACAAGGCTACTAACAAAAGTTTGTACTCACAGAATATTTTCTTGATAGTCCTTATTTTGCACAGCAGCAATAGCAATAGTAACAGTTTTGAAGCATGCATTTTGAGTACAGATGTTTCTCTGTAACTTTATGATAAACCCACAAACCAGTATCTGTCAACCTGCTGGATATTATAACCCTAATTCTGTCTGATCTTACTCTGCCTCTTTTCCAGGTAAAACCATGTGCATGCTGAAGTTCCCTGACCCTGACTGGTACTGGGATACAGTGACTAAGATCTGCGTCTTCATCTTTGCTTTTGTTGTTCCTGTGATGGTCATCACCATATGTTATGGCCTCATGATCCTGCGTCTGAGGAGTGTTCGCCTGCTCTCAGGCTCCAAGGAGAAAGACCGAAACATGCGGCGCATCACTCGAATGGTCCTGGTGGTAGTAGCGGCCTTTATCATCTGCTGGACCCCCATTCACATCTTCATCATTGTGAAGACCATGGTGGAGATCAACAGCAGGAACCCCTTTGTGATAGCCAGCTGGCATCTGTGCATCGCCTTGGGCTACACCAACAGCAGCCTCAACCCTGTCCTGTATGCATTTTTGGATGAGAACTTTAAGCGATGCTTCAGGGATTTCTGCCTTCCCTGCCGGACCCGTGTGGAGCAAAACAGTCTGACCAGAGGCCGTAACACCACCAGGGAACCGGTGTCCGTTTGCGCTCCAACAGAAGCAGGGAAGAAGCCGGCATGACTAGGCATGGACTGGGTCCCTCACAGCTCTCGCTCGAGAAGGATCCAACAAGATTTGCAATCAGAGGTCACCCAAATCTCCACAACAGAGTTTTAAGAGATCTTTGCAAGAAAAGTTAGTCTCAGAGAAGAGAGTCATGCCGCTCATTCCTTTCAATTTGGCTGACAAACATTCAAAGGAAAAGCTAAAGTTTCATTCTGATCTCACTTTTCAAATAGTTTTGATAACAAAGTGGAATCTCTTTTTTTCACAGGAAATGTGACGCCTTACAAAGGCAGTGACAGTAGATGGGGTGATAGTGATAGCCCAAAGAGTGTACCAAATGTTAAGCAAGATTAAAAAATAGAAAAATCCCCAGCTCATTTGTCTGCCCAAAGGACCAGAGTACAGGACTTTTTGTTGATGCAGAAAGGACAAAGAAACACCTGCAGGTTTCTGTCTTTTCAAGCTAAGAATGCATCGTTCTGGCAGGATTCATCAGAGAGCATTATAATAAAACAGACTGGCTGAAGGCTGAAACATTGTGCAACAACAGACAAAAGCATGAAACAATGGCCTTTTCTAACTTTGTCATTTCTTCTAAGAAACAATTGTCTGTACAGTCAACAAAAGCAAATGAGATTTTGGTGATAAAGGAGTATTTTGACGGAGAAATAATCAACACCAGAGAGGAAACTTTTTCATTTGAATCTTTAACATCAACACAAAACAAATGAGCCTTACAGAGCAGAACCATGTGACTGATACCCACCGACAGCTGGATGATGAATTACAATATATTTTGTTGCACAATCACAACCACTCTCTACATCGACAAGTTGGGAAATCATGTTTGCTATTCTCTGCAATTAAGCGACCAAGCCTTTGTTGTTTTTTACAGCAACCAAAAGGTTGCTGTTCTGTTTTTTCCCTGTAGGCTGATGTAGAATTCTGCCACCATCAACTGTACTGAAAGAGAAATTTGGGGCTCAATGTTCTATGGATTTGAAAAAGCCTAGTCCAGGGGGTTTTGTGCTCAGGTGAAAATTCTGAAAAGCATCAAACTGCTGAAGCCTGAATTTCAATGAACCTTTTTTTTCTGCTCACCTACTTGACTTTCATGGGTGGTGTCAGGCCCACAGAGACACACTGAGCAGAATCACTAAAGAATAATAAACCTGCCACTGTGGAACACTGTTGGTAGCCACAACCCTTCCTTCACCTTATTGGTTTGTTGTTTAAAACAAATATAAAGTCGGGGAACAACCTGAGAGTAGCACCATCGCAGTGTAGATAAAGACGCCTGCCCTGATGTCAACATACAAACTGCTTTAAGGAGTATTTGCATTTTAAATGAGTAAAAAGCCTGTCATCTGTCACATAAACCTGCAGTGCAGGACCTTTACATAAATGAATGTCTGTTACATTCAAGCCAAACGAGTTCACACAATGATAAATGTATTACAGTATATAGAGTTTTTAAATTTCATGTCGGGGGTGACATTCCCACACTGGCCGTTTGGCCGTTAATCGTGCGGCTCTTCTAGACTTTTCAAATGTTATCAGACTAGATGGATTAAATTCTGATAATGAAACGAGTCATTTCGCAGGGGTTGTGTGACACTCAAGACAATTTATCCACTGTTTTACAGCCACAACAGTAGGTTACGGCCACTATGTGCTGGCCATCTGGCATACCAGAACACATCCATCAAAAAATACATTTTTGGGCCGGTGGACCGTCAAAACATATCTGTTTTTACCGGCCCTCTCTGTGTGCCTGTCATTCGGGGCGTGCATTAGAGCATGCTGCATGCCACAGGGCTGAGTGGAGGTGTGTAGGGGTGTGGGCTTGTTTGTGTTCTAGAATGTAACTGATCGAAACAATCAGAAAATAACGATTTATTGATCAGATTCACCGACTTTCTCACTACCACCGCTCTCTCTCTGCATTCACTCTCTAGCACACTGGACCACAGCTGCTCTCTCTCTCGCTCGCTGGTGCTCTCAGCTCTCTCCCTCTCTTTCTCTCTTTCTCTAGTCTTTTTTAAAATGAGTCGGGAAGCCAAAAGAAAAGTCTAACTTTACTTTTAATGTTATCAAACAAAGTGAAATGTCCTCCCCTTGTCCTAGTAACGTCTTTGTACTCAGGCAATCACAGCCGAGACAAAAGTCCCGCACTCCAGCTTTAAGAAATACTGAATGGCATTAACCAGAACAGTAATTCATTCTGTGTAATTTATTTAGTCCAACAGATCTTGACACCAATCAAATTGGAGACATCAATCAAGGGATGCTGTGAAGTTAATGACCATTTCAACTTTGCATACCAGATGAGGTATGTCAGAGGTAGTAATGCAGTTTATCGGAATTTGCTCTCTTGCAGAAATATTTCGAAGGCTAAATATGTGTTGACATGCAAACATGTATTTGAAATGTACAGTTAGCATTCTGACAGAAATGGGTAATGTGAAGCAGGTAAAAAGACATCCAAACTGAATATGAATCAGAAGAGATGAAAAATGAAAGGGGGGAAAAGTCAATAAATGTGAATTTGTAGATAATATAAAGCTGTTGTGTTTTAACAAATTTGGCCACAGCCACAGATAAAATGACTTTAAGGTGTGCCTGTGATTCTGTATGCTCTCTCTACACTTTGGATCTCAATATTTCACCACGATACTTTTGATGTGGCTCAAAGTGAAAATAAAAAATGGAAGAAAATGAAAGACAACATTCAAGTGCTGAGAAATGGATTTCTGCTCTGTTTACAGATTCAGCAATTTGCTTGTGGGTTGACTGTAGAGTTACCCACAGAGATGGTAAATATTGAGTCTTCTGTGTTCCAAGCAAGATAGACTGTTTTTCAGTGTGACACGTTCCTGCATATTTTCTTGCAATGACAGCTGTGATTTAAAGTGTACTGTATAAAGCCACTCTCTGCTTAGCTTTGATCAAGTGCTGCATCTGTCGGGGGGGCAGGATGTCTCTCAGCAACCATTATGTCCGCAAAATCAAGTTAAAGGGAAGAATGACACAAATGTGTATAAATAGTATTTTTTTTAAATGACAAGAAAGTGCGAGTCGTTATGTTTTCACAAATCAACAAAAGCTCATTAATTCTAATGAATTCATAAATTAAAAAAACTATAGTAAATTATGTGCATTCAGGGTACGATCGAATTTAAGGTGTGTAGGTGTGTGTGCATGTTTTCATTTTGTTATCACATGGGGATTGTTGAGTTGGCACGCATCCTTACTCAAACTAATTAATAAATGTTTCTTTGTGTCATTACTCATCCTACTGTAAAAAGCAGAATTAGGTGTATTGATAATACTTTGGTATTCTTTAGAATCAATTTTTGGGGATAACCCCTTTTTTGTATTTCATGGATAGTTACATACAGTTAGTTGTCACTGTTGTAATTTACTATGCATGATTGAGTTTAAAGGAACAATCAGTAATATTTTGCCACCTTGTTTCACAAATTGGGGTTCCATGTATTATAGATCAATGGCGGTCATCCAATTTTGCCTTAATGGCTGTGGAGATTTGGAGATTTCAAGCTTTGTGAACCAGCAGTTTGTTCTGCTTCCCAGATCATACTTCATGTCTAACCGGTACCTCAAACAACACGCCCCCACCAACGCGTTACTCTGCCATGCTGCAATTCACCCAGTGAGATAGATGGGGAGATAGATGAGGATTTGTTGAGAATTTATGCAAAATGTGTCTTGTAAATGACTGGAATTTACACTTATTGGTTAGTTTGTTTTACATGACCCAGACTGTGTTTCCACATGCAAGGGTTGGAAACAGGTTTTGCTTTTGATGAAAAATACATTTTTGTCAATTACTTTATGATTGTTTGTTGACATCAACCATCAATGTGATTTCTGGCAGTAGCAAAATATTTAATGGCAGTTAGTAATTCATACTTGGTTTGCCATGATCTATTCATTAACTGTAGCTTGCCAGGTTAAATTACATGTGTGAAAAAGTTAATATGGTGTCTAGCAGAGACGGCAGAGCTAGGGAGTGTGGAGCAGCAGGAGAAGCCACATTTGCTGAACTGAGTTCCTATTAATTGTTAATGCATGTTACAGTACTACATCTATATTACTGATTGCTCCTTGAATCCTCTTCCTTCGTTCAACTCTCATATGCTTTTCGTATATTTGTAATTTACCAATATTGTTAACTATTTTGTCATTTTTCTATTTGATGCTTAACTGCTTAACACTGTAAACCGAGGCTTGTGTGAATATAAATAACTGTACATTTGTGTAAGATGCTCATTTGTTGTATGACCACTGATTGAAATACAGTGTTTATGGCAATTGTGCTGAACATATTGACACTATACTAGTTCTCTTGCAATGTTAACATATTACTTCTTAGCTTCTTCTGGTGCATCTGTTGTATGGAACCTTTTAATGCAGCAGCTGTGTTTCAAGTCTAACTCAGATTGTTAGCAAAAATAAAGAAAAATGAAGCTGAGAGACGATTGCATTGGCTCTTTTCTCAAAAGTCTCCATTTTGGTTTCCTGGAAACAAAAGGAAATGGGATAACAATATTTTCTTGAACATTATTGGTCTCATAAGGGAATAATCAATCCTGCATGATTCAATTTAAAAGTGGAAAGTGTTTCAGAATAGTGCGTCATGAAATCGGACTGCAAAGTGCATTTCCACTGGTGCTCAGATAAACATACAAGAGATGGCCCAAGGCTGCTCTGAGCCCCAGAGTGTGCTATCCACCGCTATCAGAAAATTAAACATCCAACCATCTCCTCTGAAAATTCAGACCAGCATCTTGCAGTCGCTATGGAGACCAGCAGCACCACAACCACAGAGTGCTCCAGTGAAAGAGCTGAAGAGTTTCAATTTAATTATGGAGGTTTCCTTCACTAGCAGCCACTTATCAATTATCCTGATTGCTTTATCCACAACAACAGAGAAGTCTCCCTGCAGATTAACCAAGGCCTGGCCACTTTAACAACCGAGGGGAAGGCTCACATCCCCAATGTGATATTCAACAGTCCTTCAATACATGTATTATAATGCAAGATACTGTGCCGCTGCTACTCCTGTCAAAAAACTCCCAAGATCATTGTAACCAGCTCTTCTCCTAGAAATTCATTAGCAACCACAAATGAATTTCAAGAGAAATGCAATACCACTTGAATAACATATTCTTTTCAACATAAGTAGAAAATATTTTAATGAACGTATCTGCCAGGTGGCATGCTGAATCTATCTGAAAAACATTCACTGACAACATATTTTAATTTGTTTTACCTGCAATATCTAAAATAAAATTTCCACTTGTAATTAAACTTAATCATGATTAACATTTTTATGATTATATTTAGACACCCAAAGCATTTCATAAAATTAAAAAAGAATAAAAACATTTTAAATTCATGGCAATCCATTCAATAGTTGTTGAGATAGTTTAGTCTGGACCAAAGTGGTGGACTAACTGACTGACAGACAGAAATTGCCATCACAAGACTCAGTAGTCACTTGAAACCCAAGAAAGCATGATTACTTTATTAACATGTAACCATAATTTCAATCTTTTGCTAACCTTCACCACAGTGCTTTTGTTGCCTAAACCTAACCACATGCAGAACTCAGGACATGAACACCAGTCATCAGTGTTAGAGTGTTAGACCACCCTGCATTTACTTTCTTCACTTAAAATAAACATTGCCACCAAATATACAACAATCCAGGCAACAACTATGTTTCCCTCAAGATGTATTTGGTAAAATAAATTAGAAGTGTCTAAATGTAATTTTTAGAGACCTGGTTGTAACAGTAACTCAGGCAGCATGATATTTGGCTTTAAATGTGCAAATACTCTCTTGTTTTTGAATGGTTCGCTTTCTATCACTTTCATGTTAATTGCATTACTCTCCAGGCAGACTCCACTAAAGCACAAAATACACATGTCACAATTCTCCAAAAGTGTATTGGGTACTGAGTGCTTTTTCTTTCATAAAGTAGCTCGAGCCGAGCCAAATAACCATGAGACGGCACACAGAGTTGTTATGGTTTGAAAGCAGGTTCACAAATGTAAAGAGAAGTGGCTGATGGAAATGGATGAAGAGAGGGTCCTTGAGTTTAAATGGTTTTCAGAGACATTGATTTGCTACAGGTATGCCTCTGTGATCTTCAGTGAGTATGACTAGAGAACTTGTAAACATGCTATCAATAACAATCTGTATGTTGAGATGAATAGCAGAGAAGAAGTTGAAAAGAATGGCAGAGAAGAAAGAGTGCAGTATTAGCAAAAAAATAATACTGAGAGGAGAAACAAGTAATGAATAATACATGTCCAATGTATGTGTGGAGAACAAATACAAACAGATTCAGGCAGCATCTGTGGAAGTCATTTCTCAGCTCCTGCCTCATGTATTGCAGCCTTCTTCATATGAATTTAAACAGGATGTAAATGGATGCAAAAATTAGCAAAATTAGCAAAATACATACAACAGCAGCAGTAAATAATAAGGACAAAGAAATCTGCACCGAGATAAAAGTAGGAAGAGTTGGTGGATACACACCAAGGTTGGTGAAGGTTGGTATTTTTTTAAAGTTTTTTTATATTCTCCTCCTCATCATACTGTTTATCACAACCATTGACATGGCCCATTAATCTCAACTTCACTTCCAAGGTAACTGGCCCGCTCACACATTTTCATTATAACTCTCCTGCATCTGAACTAGCTGCCCCGGCGATGGATTTGCAAAATACTGAGGTTAGAGATTTGGTCTCACTCTGTCAAATGCATAGCTTTTTGTTCAAACTTTTTATTCCATGTGCCCTGGATGCTAATCCAGCATTTCTCAGTCCATGGAGTTGATTGAATTCTTCAGATGGCTCTGAACACCTGCTACACAGAGCCAGCTAGAGTCAGCTTGAGCAACACACCAATCGCTACTTGTCAACAGCACATAATTGCAACAAAAAAAATCTATACTCATTAAACCTGGAACATTTGTTGTATACTCACCCAGTTTTGGTCTGAACTTTTGTGTTAATTGTATTGGAGTCTGGCAGAATTTGTCTCAGTTCACTTTGGTGAGCTTTAGTGATACTTGAAGCTCATAAAAGAAGGCTTAATTAGTTGTAAACCACAGATATGATGCGATATGAAGGTCACTCACTCTTTAGATGAGTCCAAGACATTATCGTTATTGATTTCTATTATTAATGCTAAACCAATTACAACGGAGATGGAAATGAAGCTACAGAAGAATTTGAAGCTTTGAACTCCAACTGAAATCACATCAAAATCGTATCAAATTGATTTTCAAATTTCTTGTTAATATTTTTTATTATTAAATGGAAAAACAAAGGGGTTTTAGAGATATATCAGAAATGCTCCTTTTGCCTCCTGAGTGGACAGGATAGTGTATGTGTTTGATTGACAGCTGAGGTAGCAGGGGCACCAAGACACTGTAATCAAACTTGCACTGCTAACTGTTGCTTACAAACTACGGGTCGCCTGTTAGCAGTTGTATTACAGAATAAGGGTGACCCCATTTATCATTTAAAAATGACGACTTTTCACATTTGCAGGTATGTTTTAAGCAGTTCAAAGTGAGTAGCAAAGTTATAGCTGACTAGATAGCTAGCTACTCTATCTAGACGGCAAACTGTTATCAGAGCATGATAGATGTTTGGTAGCTCATTTAGCAAGCTAAGGTGTGACATTTCTACATGTGGGTAAGAAGGAAACATTAGCTAGAACATTAGCTAGAAAGCTAATATGAGTTTTTCAGTGTTTGTGGCACTTTGTTGTGTCATCGCAGTTTGTCAATGCCAAAAATGTTGACAGTTATTGCTATAGGCAAATAGAGAGCAGAAATCTCAATGTTACCTCTGGGCTAGTCACTAGCTTCTCTAACACAATGCAATCTCCAATTTCACGTTTCCTTAATCTGTCTTTCTGAAAAAACTTTTAGAAACATTTTAAACTATGATTTATATGTTAGTGTAAAGAAAACTACAGCTAACATGAAAATGTATCTGCGTGACAGAGTGCGTACTAAACACCATTGTATCTTGATTTCTTCCATATCTACCACCTTCATATGTCATTTTCCAAACTTTTTTATAAGCAGAGTTGTCTAAAAACTCTGCACCGTTCAGCCTTCTCTGTCCTGCTATTATTACAGCTATGTCTGAACTAGCCACAGCTGCTTGACTTGCTTGCCTTTTTTTTCTAACTGGTGATATTTATCCCTTGATGGTCTAAGACCATGGATGATGATGATGGCAATGGTTTGGGGAATGGTGTTTGTCAACGGCTGTTAAAAACAGAAATTATAAGAAACAATATTGTATTATCTTGATCTACACATAAGGAGCGAACCACACAACATAGCCTACTACTGGGTAAGTATATATATTCCAGACTTGATTTGTAATTTGATTTGTAATTTGCTGTTTTCTTACTTCTCGAACAGAACCTGGAAGTTCTGGTTTCACTTCGGCTCCCTATACAGTAAACAATAAAGTGATGCAATTTGGCCCTCTCTGTCTAAGAAGAGAGAAATAAGTGCACTCTGGCAGGCATGGGGCGCCGTCATGAAACCAAAACATATCAAATACAAATTTCTCTCTTTTGTATACTGATTCATTTCTAAAGAGAGAACACAGGGCATGCAATTTGCATTGCAGGTATGAATGCTATAGTTGGAAAAACTCAATTTCAGATGGATGAACACACATTTGGATTATAAGGAGCTACAACACAACAGCAGCAAGATGTCCCTGTGTAAACCTATACTAGATTCATATCCAATATAGGTTCCAGTATAGGGCGCTTCAGAAAAATGTCAAGTACTGCTACACACCATATCTAAACTTTAAAATTGCTGCACATTATTATCCATGTTTCAGCCTTGTCATGGGCTCAACTGAAGTTGTCATGACTACAGAAAGCCCTGCTATAGTTCACAGCCAGCGCTGGCCTCTGCCAGCAGAACGTGACTGCGGGACTGAAGATTGTTTTAATCCATGGAGCTAACCTCTGTGAGGGATTGAAATCAAAAGCAGATAGGCCTCATCATTTACAGTAAACTGCATGTGGACATAATGACGGGGCTTACCCAGCAGCTTACATTTAGCTGCCCACCTTATCAGACTCATACAGGGTTTTACTCCGGCCTGTGTGTGGCTGTCAGTGCTGATAGAGGCAGTTTCATGGACCGCATGAGTAGCCCTATGGATGATGAGACAAAAGAGAGGCTCACCACTGCCCTGCCTGCCAGTCAGTCAACCATCACCTATCCGCCTCTCCGTTATAAGGGACAAAACCTTCAGCACTCTGATTGCAGCAATGTGTTTTTTCATCTCTCTACACCTGAGGTAGCTCAACTCAGCTGAGTCAGTGGCAGAGAGAGACATTTTCAGGAATCAAATGACTAATTTTAGCTGTGAGCTAACCAACACTGTATCCTATTGTATAAAGCATCACAAAAAGTAAACAAATTTGAAAAAATTACACACTTTACATGTATTTCTGTAAACACGATTGTGACAATGGTCAATCTATTTTCTATCACAGCACATAGACAAAACTACAATTATAATTCACTTGTAACCAAATTACTGCACAAAAACAAACATTTCTGATTCGAGGGTGACATACTCTATAACCATTTCTGTTATATTGCCATCTATTTGTGTTTGTGAAGAACAAATCTGTTCTGGTCCCATAGGCTAGCGTTGTGGAATTAAAACAATGTCAGAATTCACATATTCAAATTTAATTTCTGGTAGACCTTTAGACTGGTAGAGTTTCAGCAGCATGCACTGTTCAAACAGCACAGTGAAATCATGGGTTTAATACTTCTCCATGTGCAGGGGCAGTATTAGATGTAACAAGATTATATTCATTGGGATTTACATGAGCCTTGTATTTCGAAAATGTTCATAAAAGTTTTGATGTACACTATGAAAGAAAAAACTTATAAATATTTTTGCTGGAGGACCACATTACACCCACGAGCCACCATTTACCCCCCCCCCCCCCCCCCCCCACACACACACACACACACACACACACACACACACAAATGACCTATTTTGGATTCACAACGGCCAATTCACAACGGTGACAAGTTTGCACCCCCGATTTGTAACTGACAACCATCAGTTGAAATTACGCCATTTAGCATGTCTACAGCTTCCTACAGAGACTAGAGAACATGAAATAACTCACTCATTGTTGAGTCCTGCTTCCCCCCATCTCACAGTTTGAAGATTCATCCTGATGATCAGAACATTCTTGCTAATAGTAGCTGGCACCAGCTCAACATTCATATTGCAAATGAAATCATTAGAAGCAAAATGAAAAGGAATGTAAAGAGGCGAGATGCATTTTGTCTCAAATGCCATTGTGCATTTATGCCACTGCAGCTGAGTGGCTGGGAGTCAGGGAGGGGAGGGAGGCCGCCACAGTTGCATTTCCATCAGAAAAGGTGCTCAAGAGGGTTAAAGAATAGAAGACACACTGAAAAGGAGGAAGGAGGAAGTGGTGTCTCTATCAGTGACATTTATATCTCATAATCTTATTAATGACCACCTGGTCTATTAAAAAAGCCTCCATTAACCCCCCCCCCCCCCCCCCCATTAAGTCATGGTGCTCGGCCATGAAGCTAATGAGAGGAAGCTGGATATATATTGAATATAAACACTGCAGGGTTGACCAGCACAGAAAATAGGGCAGTAAACCTTTAATCACTTTTACACCCTACATTGCACACATTCCTCCATTTGATCCCTCAGATTGATTGTTCTGCAGGATTTTTATGACTTTGAGGTTCTATTCATGCTATCGGTTAGCTACTTTCTGCTAAACTTTAGTCATTATGTCTAGACAAATGTGTCATCTTGTTTTTTTAATGTGCTTGTTGTTTTGAAATGTTTGCACATTTAAAGACCAAAACTGATAAGGATGTTACATTAGTAACAACTGTGCAATGTCGTCAACATCAATGCTGCGTCATAATGTTAAAGATGTCTAAATAAAATGGACAAAACAGCAGGGAGCCATTCTTCAAATGTGTTCTGCCAATGTGGCTTGGCTAATCCAGGATAACATGATGTTCACACTAGGTAAAATGATCCTGTTCATTGTCATCCAGCTAACTTGATTTTGTGCACGCAATTAGAAGTTTTGTTAATCTTGGATGAAGTTATCTTGAATAACAGAGTGTCCTTGTTGGTGCTCTTAGTTCAATAATCAGCCTTACCTATACAGTGTAATTTACCTAGTAAATATTAAACATGGTATCCCCTATTACACTAATCAACAGTTGGTGGTGGTAACATGTCAAGAAATGTGGCAATACCCCAGCAGTAATGTGTTAACTTCAACATAATTAATTCACAAGCAGCTATTCAGGCAAACAGACACAGTTAGCAACTAGCTGGCAAACACTGCGGCACAGTTAGCAGCTAAAGAGCCAGATATTTCCCTCAGGAGTTGTTAGAAAGAAAACAGAGCTAAAACAGAGTGAATATTGGACTTGTGTTCGCCAGGTGGCCAGAAATAACTCAACTCAAAATGATTAATAATGTTGATCCATAATGCTGGATGTGCAAAGAAGCAAGTGTTTGCTAAAAAACATTTTAAACATTTTATTGTATTATTATTACTGATGCAGTAAGTAGGTTAGAATGCACAGTACCACCACACCACTTCACTGCTGGTTACATGGTGGCTGTTTTGAGACCAGCTGTAATGTGTGTTAAATTATTAAGCCAATAAATCTGTTTCACAAAAGACATGCACACACACACACACACACACACCATAAAAAAACATGGACCAATTTGCAGCAGTCAACACTACCTGTTAGATAGCAGCATTTCATTTGGTGCTGACAGCTTCTCTCTGATGACACAGACACTCTGTTGACACACTTCCAATGACAAAAGGTGAGAAAACACCAGTCATGTACAGTTGCTGTTGATTTACACATACATAGGCCTGCTATAATATACAGCAATCTTTTATTTTTAGTTTAATTTTAGGGCTACAGTACATTTGAATTTTACCATCTATGCTTGTTGTGCACCTTCACATGATGTACTGTTATTAGCATAGAGGTAGGATGTATAATTTCAGTTGGTGGATAGATTGACTGATTAAAAAAATCAGCATTCAGAGTCACCCCCAACCAGATTGGTGTATCCCTATTAGTAGTCATTATAGGCCAGTGGATGGCACATGTGTTACTGCTTCTGCTACTGCCAGTTATGTCTGCAGGTGCCCAGGGAGACTGCTTTCTCCATTTCTCATTTCTCTACAAGTGGGCTTTATGCTTTGCTGCTATTATTCCTCCAAGAAGAAGAGAGAGTCAGACTTCATCTACCCACATGCCAGAGACTCCTGGAATATTTGAAAAATATAACTATTATAAACGATTTTTACTATTAAACTATTTACAATTTCTTTTTATTTTAAACTACTATTTTTTATCATAATTTAAAAAGGCAGTCATTATAAAGTATATAAAGTACCTGTCCTTTATTCCTATCACATTTATCTAAATTGTCAGTTTTTTTTTTTCTGACTGCTTTAAACTTTACAGCTTTATATCCTCAATTATTATAAAGTCACCTCTGAATTGCTGTAATAATGAAGGATTATAAGAGCTGTTGACTCAGTCACCTCATGGCAAGACAGTCCTGAATTTACACCTGACTAGGGCCTTTCTGTGTAGACTTTTGGTTGACATTTTTTCTGAGCCTTCCTGCAAAGGACGATCCTGAGCTGTTTTAGGAAGCACCATACAATGGCTCGGTTAGGGAGTACATGCTGCTTCTCAGCAACATGATCCCTAAACTGAATTCAAGGCTATGCTGATGATACCCAGCTATACTGTATACAGACGATACAAAAAATGTCAACATGTTACAATCTGCCTCTAGTATAGAGTATACCCAGAAGCCTCAGCCACTATTGCCATGGAGACAAAGCCAATCAGAGGTGCAAATCAGAATGGTAGCGAATTCAAAACTTTTGTGCCATAGTCATTGAATTTATCCATAATTCACCCATACTTAAAAAGTTAAATGATTTAAGCTGCAGATTGTATTGTCAATTTTCTCAACACTGAATCTTTAGCTTCAACCCGCCATTAGCGGCACACATACATATACATGTATATACATATACAGCAATAGAATTTAAACCTCAGTGATTGGATATTTCTTGCCGAAATGCACATTGGGAGTCGTAGTTAACTTCTCCCTCTAAGATTTTTATGTACACAGTCGTGTACCTTCGACTTTTTATCAAAGAACCAGATAGTTTCCAACATAGTTGTTAAAGGTATACTATGCAGGATTTGTTGGTTGCTGTTTGTAAACACAGCATTCAAAGTTGGCCCCTCCTCCCCAGCTCAACCAGGGCGAGCCGAGAGCAGAGCAAGAGAGAAAGAGCAGCAGTGGTCGAGCGAACTCGAGAGTGAATGAAGACATCAAGCAGTGCTGCCGAGAACAAAGCCATGACTCAGATAAAAAAAACATTATTTTCTGATTGTTTCATGGCGGTTATGTTATAAAGCATAAATAAACAGACCCACACCTCCACACAACTCCATGGGAAGGTGCCACATTGTCGGATTTGGTGTGAATGCAGAGCTTCATCCTGTCCACTGTGGCCTCTCTGCTCTGCGTGTGTCTAGCTCAGCCTCACCCTTGGTCAAACAGACACACAGACCTGCAGCTCTTTATACATCCATGACACAGAGACAGAGAGCAGAGGGGAGCAGAGGAGAGAGACAGAGACAGCGATGCAACCTGGTCACTACACTATGAGCCCCGAGCTGACACCTGCACGCTGTTATTGACTGGGGGCCACACACCTACTGCCCAAAGGTTGACGCCCAGAAGCGTCCTGAACACAGCAAAATTGTCTCTGTTTAAGGTTTGGTTGTGGGGACAGCTAGAAGGTTGTTTTTGTAGAACATGGTAAATCAACACATAGATCATAACCCATTCTTGGGCTACATATTTGCTCTTTTATTTTTGGTTTTGGTAAGATGAAAAAAATGACACTATCATCCTCTTTTTGGATATCAAGTAACACACTTATTGGTGCCCCATGTATTCAACATGTTGAGCACTCAAAAGCTTGACAGACTTGGCATGCGTAATTATAGTTGCTAAGCTACAATTGGACAATCATACTCTCACTTAAAAATGTGTATTAATTTGATGTTATTTGTCTCATTTGAAGACATTTCATCTTGAGAAGAGATAACATTATTATGAATGGAGTGATTGCTTTTGAGAGATATTTTCTAGGTTAAACTTTTTGGACTTGTGAAAATGAGTGGTTGCTGCCAGGAAATGTGTGAGAGCAAAAACTGTAAATGGTGGTTGAGGCACTTTTACAGAAGATGAATAATCAATGTGATCATTATCAAAGAATAATCATTTTCTTCATTAGCTAATTCAACCCTTGTAACCATGCCCAAAGCATAGTTGCCTATGCCAAAAGGAGGTTTTACCATCTGAGGATTTGGATGAAGTTATTCATTCTTTTTAATGCAGGTTGAAGAGAAGATGTAGCACTATATGCTAAAAAAGGTTTTAACAAAGGAGAGGAGTAAGAATGAAAAGAAAGGATGTACAAACTTTACAGGGACCCACTCATAATAACATGAGTCTACACTGCTACTAGTGGTAAAAAAAATCCCACAGGAGACCTTTTATTTCTTTCGCATATAGCCTTCCTTTTTTGTGGGATGAAAAGGTCTAAACTGTGTAGCAGCTGTGGGTTAGAATTAATTCAGCTGTGGTACAAACTTGTGAAGGCAAGATTGTGATTTAATTCAGTCTGATTACTTGTCGAGACTCCCTGTAGAAGTCGCTGTAATGTGAGTTTAATGGTATTGTTTTTGTCTGAAGCCATAAATTGCACAGGCTATGAAAGACTTACTCATCTCCCTCAGTGACTCATGCATTATTCTCAACATAATAAACACTTAAGAGTTTACTATTTAGTCAGCATTAAATTGAGATTTCTGACACTTAATGAATCATTATCATTTTGCATCATCACCAAGAATGGATTGTAAGCAAGCACCTGTCCCCATCAGACCCAGGTTTACTGAGTGGTAATTGGTTTGTGGGATCTTAATTAACTGTAATACTTTTTTTGTTTGGGAATATGCCCTACAATATCAATGGACACAAAAAGGCCTTGAACAAACACCTCCACGCCATGTTTAAAGATACTATATACAAAAATATTCTGCTTTGAATAATAATTTGTATCTGATATGGTTTTTCCACAAACAAAGTTCAGTTACCTTGTTAGAAATTCTTAAAATGACATCTCCTCCTTCTCCCTCATTAAAAAAGCCAGGACACACAATGTCTCCTACTTCACTGAAAAGTCCATTCTCAGTGTATGTGCACTGGAGGCTTCAAGTTTCCACATCACACTTGTGTAAATTGCATACTGGATCACAGTTGGCTCCAAATTGGTTGTGATGTCACAAATTATGCTCATAGGCCCACCCATTAAACTGAGAGTCAAGGTGAGCACAGAGAAACTTTCCCCCTTCAGCAGGTTAATGTTTTAACACCAAAAAAACATAATTCTGCATAGTGAAGCTCAAACGTCCACCTGAAGTGAATATAAGCAAAACACATTCTGAGAGTTGGATAAGAAGATCAAAACCACTCCTGTCTGTGCACTGAAGAACAACCATGACATGATTAGCATAGCATAAACACTGGAAGCAGGGGAAAACAGCTAGCCTGGCACTGTCCTGTGTTCAAAAATGTACCTGCCAACATCTCTAAACCTCTAAGCAGATTACCACACAGAAAAACTCAGGGTAATATTCCAGCACACCAACAAGGGGAGGAACAAGGTTGTATATAGGGGCCAACCGTGGTCATCTCTAACAGGTGTAATGTTGCTTTATTATAATTTTTACATTAAGCTTTTTAGCAAAATGTAATGCACTTTAAAGTGCATAAAATTCACATTAAGAATTTGGACATTTGGACAAAATGGCAGAAAGTAATGGTTTAAAAAGTAAGAGCATGACACAGTTTTTAATCAATATATACAAGTCACACAGATGATTATCACATTTGCAGCTACACCAGTGGTTATCAGGGGAGCCTCATTCTTGAAATAGCGCATTACACACTCTCTGATTCCTGGCACAGTCAACTGTCTCTACTTATGTGCTGAATTTATGACCTGCAGTGGCAAAGAACGATTTGTGTAGCCAAGATAATTATAGGCATTTTCAGCTCAGAATACATTAATAAAGTTTTACTTTTAAGAGCAGCCTACAAAAGCAGTGCAAGATCTAATGTCAGTGCCATAAACATTATGTATGTGACAGCAGCCCGGATTAAAAGCCTATAGTCACTAATTAAAAGGCGTGTCGCTGTTAGCAGTAGATGCAGATGCCTGCCATGTTAGTAAAGACACATGATATATGTAAGCAGAAGTGTGCAATGAGTTCATGTATATAATATCCGTGGTTTATCATGACCCTTGTAGAAATGACAGAGGGTCTCATTACAGCTGCTAATGTGAATAGCAGAATTACACATCAATCAGTATGTATGGATTTATTTGCCTGCACACATTGTCCCATACATACTGTATTCATACCGGTACATATTGATGCCTGGTAACGTATCTAATGTAATTTATCACTGCCATGCATATTCATCCATTAACAGGTCTAAAACTGACAGCATAATTCAAGTTCATCTGTTAAGTGTAGCCAAAGAGCTTGTAGAGGGTTAAAGCAGCATGGGGAAAAAAACGGTGGTACAGTAGATCAGTGAGTCAATACTGTCATTAATATAATACATCAATATTAAATGTTCTTTAACACTGTTAGTACAGGGTCATAAAATGATTAAATACATAACTGCCATGATGCTACGTACTAAACAAAATTGCAGTAACAATTCAACATCGACTGTCATACAGTATATATATATATATATATATACATACACATACATACATATACACTCACCGGCCACTTCATTATGTGCACCTGTGCAATCTAATGCAATCCATTATAACAGCTCTGCCATAAATTCTACTTTTAAGAAGCTTATACATTTTCAGTTTTTGTTGACATTGTCAGAAAGGAGATAATTCTACTTTATGTTTATTACTGAGGTGGTAGTAGGTGGTGGTGGTGTACTGGAGTGCATTATATTGAATGGTGTTCCTAATATTTTGTCCACTCCATTAACATACACGAGGGCTGCCAGCTTGGCTGTCTGCAGGTGACAAAATCTACGTACCAGCATGTCTAGAGCTCACTAACTAACATGTTATATCTTGTTTGTTTAATCTGCATAAAAGCTGAATTGTCTTTTTTAAACTAAGATATAACATTAATTAGTGAGTTTAGAGGTGCTGGTAGGTAGATTTTTTTAAATCTTTGCACAGAGCTAGCTGTTTCCCCCTGCTTTCAGTCTTTATGCTAAGCCAACCATCTCCTGGCTGCAGCTTCATATTTATGAGCAGATATGTATCTAACTCTCAGCAAGAGAGCAAATAAGTGTTCTTCACAAATATCAAACTAACCCTTTGATTTAGTTTTGCAATAAAGATGTTTGAGTAAATACTTTTGCTCATTTGTGTGTAAATCAGCCTGTTACTGTTCCTATTCATCTGAGCTGCCATGCATTATGAGTGTAGCAGCTCAAGGATAATGACCTGCTTCTTGACTTATTCATGATCAAAAAATCAATGCAGGGCAGTCCTTACAGTAAAGTGGAAATAATAGAATGGTGAGAATATTATATACATGTAAAAACTATAATAAACAATAATTTCAAGGCCAGTAATCATGTTGTCAGCTGGTACTTATCTCATTAAGATAAAGAAAACACATTCCCTTTGTTTCCTCTGAGGCACTGAAATATCTGTTTTGTGCCCTCATTAACCACAGCTGTTAGGCTTATAAAGGAATTAGCCTACCAACTCATATTACAATGACAGGAAATGTATTGGTTCCGAGGATCAAATCAGAATCCCCTGTATATGCTGAATTTGAGGAACTACAGGATGTAAATGACAAATTAACAACCCTGCCAAATCAATACAGCTCCGTGAGCCACAGCTAAAACATACTTCCCCAAGCGTACTGAAGAGTGGTGATGGATAATCCTGTGACAATAAAGAACAGAGGAAGTCACTTGCCAGCAGGCGTGATTAAGCTACGGCTGGTTGGAGGTTGCATACGTGGAGGTACTAATTGAACTAATCCGGGGGTATGCTCCCCCAGAGATTTTTCTTTTTTTTTTTTTAAAAATAAACTACTAAATTCTCTTTTTTTATTGACTTTTAGGATTACTCTGGTGCTGGTCACAAGCTAACAGAATTACGAGACTGAGCAAAATAAAGTATTAAAAAATATATAAATATATAAATAAAAGTGTTAATTTAATTAAGTGCAAATGTACCTTTACGTATGATATGCTAACATTTACAAAGAAAATTAACAAAGGTTAGCCACACCAGGTACACAACCAATTACAATTATTTTCAAAATTATTACTCTCCATATCTGCTCTGTGCCAGAAACCATGTTAAAATGTGAAAAGAAAAATTACAGATGTGAATATGCTTTAGGACAGGTGGGGGAGACAGGGCTAGAGGGGTCTGTCCTTAGTTTTTTCTTCTTGGCCTGGACCAGTGTCTCAAGGACCCATTTTCACTGTTTTGCTGTATACCTCAGCCTTGCCCTCTTCTCCTCTTTGGCTGTCTGCGTTTTGATCTCCTGAGCATGGCCAGATGGTTGGCAGCCATACTTTCTCTGCTGCCGTCGCTTTTCTAGCAGACTCTGCTGCCATTGCTGTTTGTCAGTGGTTCCTGCTCACCAGTTGTTCTTGTCAGGTACGGGGAGGTGCGGTCCACCTCCCCGTACCTGACATCCTCCCTTTTGAAGAGCTCGACAGCTGTCTTCTCACTGTTCTGGAGGGTGTATTCGACTGTTTGGATGGCATTGAATGTTGAGACCTGCATGTTTCTGCTTCTGGGGTCAATGATCTCATTCATCGGGCTGAAAGATGACTCAAGGGCTGGGTACTTACCTCTCTTGTCAAAGACATGACCCCACCATTCTACCATGCTCTCTCCCTCCTTGGACCTGACCAGGCACAGATCAACCTGCACACATTGCCCCATCTCTTGGTGGATGTCATTGCCAGTTGATAAGAGGTGGCCCAGCATTCCACTCAACCTCTTCAGCTGGATGGTTGCCTAAGTCTCAATAACGTAAATATTGCTCATCATGGTAACCCTGATATACATGACTCAATTCTATATAACTAGTGATCATCTTCACCTTTTCAGTTGAGGTCCTCATGTAGGGACCTGATTCTGGCTCTTGCCATCTGATTGACATTGTACTGTGTATACATGATTCCCAGAGGTTCTCTATAAAGCGCCTGGTCTTCTGTGCTTAAATAGCCAAAACAGAGAATCTTGTATGCTGGCAGCATCGTGTATGAATGGGGCACAAACCTGTTCTGAGGGCTGGAGGCAGGGATATTCAGAATCTGGCATACCTCCTTGAGGTACATCACCTGACAAAAAGTGAGACTATGAAATTATCTATTTCCTTACACTGCCTGTAAATGTTCTCTAATCAGTCTGCGTGCAGCTGTGCCGCAGTAGTTGAGCTGAGAGTGTGTTAACTGGTGAATGTGGTTAATGTGTGAGCTCCGGCTGCTTCAAGAAAAAAAACTAATACAAAAGAATATATTCAGCACCGGGGAGAATAAAGAAGACGGAGTCCTGTCTACTTAAGGGTGCAACATCTGCAGCTATGGCAGCAACCACGCATCTTCAGGCCCTTATCATCTCAGCTGATATTATACTTAAGTGATGCAAAATCTCAAACCAGTTTGCACCAACAAATGACCACAAACCAATAGATGTGGGGCTTTTGGGACCCCTGCAGGTGTGGGATCCCACCCAGTAATTCCACCCAGTGTCCAATAAGATCACATCCCAGACACATCTTCAACTGAAGCCTCATGATCTTCAGATGTTCAGCAGCTGTGTCTAGACTCCATCAGGGGTGATATTCATACTGTGACTATAACTATGACGAATAATTATTTCACAATGAGGTCTAATCATGATTTCATATTACCCGTCAGCTCTTCTCATATTGTAACCCTATATTAAATATATTCACATTTTATTAATAACTGTCTAAACTCCTTTTTAAATTAGTCTCTCCTGAGTGAAACAGGAACATGCAGTATATACTGTACAAGAACATTTCAGAACAAAGGCCTTTTTGCATCTAATGTAGTCTTGGCTGACAGGTACATAATAAAGAACCAGCAGAAAAATACAAAAAGGTGAAAAGCTCTTGCACACTGCATGCACTGCATACTGTCTCATGACTGAAAGACTATTTTTTACCATTCAAGAATTCAAGTCACTTGCAGGTTGAGACAGGGTACATGAGTTTTTCCTTCTTTTAACTTTACCCATTTTCAGTTTTGAAACATTTATTTCTTCCTTGATGTCGTGGCTACTACCACTACTAGCAGAGACTGAACGCCCTCCATCAACACACTGCTCAGGCTTATCAAATACGTGTGAGTGTACATTCCTGGCACATTACTTTGTAACTAAACAAGGTATTTCTACTGTTTACCTAATTAACCTGACATATGATAAAATTATTTTAAATGTGATAAACATGTCTCATAGCATTATGTGCAGTGTTTTAGTGCCTGACAAACCTTCACTCTCATAGACCTACAGTGTTTTCTGTTTTTTTTTTTAAACTCCCTCCTGCTCTCTGGACTTTTACGTAAATTATTACAATGACTTTTAGTCATTTTATTTCTTATTTGAATTTATTTTACTTGTGCTTAGGGACATTTTATTTACCTTTTAATCTACATTTTTAGTTAGTTTAATTTTTTGATCATTTTTGTATTTTATTGCACTCGTTTGCACTTAATTGTAATAACAGCTCAGCAACACTAAGCTGACTTCTGGAAGAATCTTCTTTATTACCAATACAGTTGTTTTTTCAAATTTGTTATTGTGTTACTTGAGCATTTAGTTGGCTGGTGAAGTAACAACAGCACACTCCTCCAACACTTAATTGTAATTAAACAGTGTTTTAACCATACCAGGTTCTGTGACCTTGGGTATCCACACTGCTCTTCCCCCAATAGGAAGTACAAAGTGAATTAAAAAAAAACTCCTGGTGATTCCTGCTATTCAAACTAGGTGGTGTAGTTGGTTCTGGTTTTAAATCTAGTTAGTATTTATTTTTAATCCATCCACTCTCTCTCTCTCTCATCACATCTGTATTTGATGTCTTACTTTTGTCTTTCATTGTGAAGCACTTTGTGACATCTGATCTAAAAAGGTGCTTAAAGAACTTACCACTTCTTTTTCTTCCTTTCTTTAAGACAGCAAATGAAAGAGGATGTTAGTGAATAGATCTGAAGTATTTTTGGGAGGGCAGCGTGACATAAGTCTGGAAATTCAAGGCAGGGATGTGAGTCATGAACAGTGCTCAGTAATGAAAGGCGACCTGTGTTATTCCTTTGACGTCTTTTACTTTTTCCTCTTGCTGTGAGGTGACAGAACCTTAGTTTAAGGCACTTTAAATTGAAGCAGGTCTACTCATGACCTTCTCAAAGGTTGCATATATCTGAGTTACAAGCACACTGGTGTTGCCTTCTTAGACTTCTCTATCACAGTTTTCATAGTTTTCACAATAAAACAGGCAGAATTTTAGAAAATTACATAAATAGAGAAAATAACACATTTTCTATACCCTTCAGATTTATCTTGTGACCCTGCAGGGTGTCCCGACCCCCAGATTTAAGTTATCATAACTGTTGAGAGCCTTCTTTTTATATCTGTATTTTGACCCTTCATTAACCTATTTTTCTCAAAATTAAGAGGAGAATATATAGTCATTTTTAAGTTTGTTTAAATGTGTAATTAAATCAAGTCAGTGAATGTTTTTTATGTTGTTAGTCTTCATTTCCAGTGCTGCCTTTTTTCATTATTTCAAATTATATTTATCAGTGTTCTGAAATTTTGATTCAAGGTGAATATGATAACATTTCTGTCAAAAATGTCTAAGTTTATGCTTTTTAACGAATAATCTGCTGCCACGTTTTACAGCCTCCACTCTTCAGGTTCAGTCTCTTCTGGCTGCAGGGATTTGCTCCCATTTAGCCACAAGAGCATCAGTGAGGTCGGGCGATAAGGTCCGGTCCTGTTGGAGTTTATCCCAAAGGTGTCGGATGGTGTTGAAGTCAGGGCTATGTGCCAACCAGTCAAGTACTCAGAAAACCAGAGGTGAATTTGTGCTGTCATGTTGAAACAGTAAAACACTAAACTTTTGCCATAAAGTTGGAATCACACTTGTCTAAAATATCATTGTATGCTGTAGCATTAAGAGTCCTGTTCATTGGAACTAAGGGACCTCGCCAAAACCATGACAAACAGCCCCAGACCACTTTTGAAAATTACTGTGGGTACATTTCATTGAACATTTTTAAAGGCTTTAAGGCTTATCCAACTCTAACATTTACATGACTGGAGGTCTTTCCACAATGAGTTTAAATTATTTTATATGACAGTGCTGTAAACTGTAGATAATAGAAGATAGAAGAATAATAGAAGACCCACTCCTTCAAATGACCAAACACTCTGCAAACTGGTCTTCAGTTTTCATAAATTAATTCACAGTACCAGCTGTGAATTTATCTCATTACATGCTGAGTAAAAATAAAGAAAATAGACTCAAACTAAAAGCATTAAAGAAGCAGCTTCTAAGCTTCTGCACAGAGTTACACAAACTCACATAAATGGGGTACTTTGTGGGCTTTCATATTTAGGAGTTCAGTAAAATTACATTAATCACTGTGTAGCAAGGCGTGAGCATTTTTCTTGGAAGCTAATTTTCTAAAAGGTAATTGGTAACTCTGCGTGCCTCTTCCTCTCAATGCCTGAGTGCTCCTAAATGCTGTTTTTTTTCTTGCTGCAATTTTATATACAACACTCAGTGCTCACATTTTAGCTGAGAACTAATGGGGAAGATAGAGCAAAGAACACTCTCAGGATACAGTCGATGAAGACATATCCAGTAGATGATTTCAGTTAAATTCTTTATAAATGCAATGTGGCAAACACTGTAGCCACTCACATACTGTATAATTCAAACAATATGCTTATAAGGCAAATTAATGTCAAATGTGGATCAGCTATCACAAACGTCACATTGATTACACTTGACATGTCATATTTTCTACATTGCTTCTTTCTTTCTGGGTTCTCATTTTTCAGCATATACAAGTTCATTGTTTGTTCCTCTGATTCAAATATTATCCCGTAATGTGGAAGTGAGTTTTTATGCCTCCGGGAGGTGATAACAGTGAAATTTCTGTGTAATTACCTTCTTCATCTCGTTACTGAAAATTATTCCCCTTTGGCCCATTAAAAGTAATCACTAAATTTTGCTTGCCAATTTCTGCATAATTTACCAGATATGATCTGGTCTTCTCCTTATTTATTTAAAATTGTCAATTAAATGTTAAAGATCACCGTAAACAATTGAAATTAAATTAGTTTGAAAAATATATTAATCTTGCATACAATTGCAGAAGACTCTAAATGTAATTTTGAGGAAATACTTAAACTATCATCACCTGTAGAAGTCCATTTCTGCCAAGAAAAGAAAAAAAATATAAGTAAAATTTTGATGTACTAATTCAAATTTGTGGGATTCTAATTCGAATTATGAGATAGTTAATCAAAATTATAAGACGCTAAATCAAAATAATTAGCTACTAGGTCATAATTATAAGATACTAAATTTAAGATACTAAGTCCAAATTATGAGATACTTTGTCAAACTTTTGATGTAGTGAGTTAATATTATTAAATTACAAAATACTCTATCTACTCTTAGTAACTCATAATAGTATGTCATATGTTTGGCTTACTAAGTCAAAATTTTGATTTACTATCTCATAATTTAGATTTTTCTCATCAATCTGACTTACTATTTACCTCCTACTTGTGACTTACCATTAGATATATTTATTTCAGTCATACATAACTTTTCATACATTTTCCTGGCAGAAATGGGCTTCCATATAATGCAGTCATAAAGAAATTACATAAGAAATTGAGAGATTTTGGGCTAATTACTAAGGTAATTTATGTGAAATTTCCAGATTGTCTTAAGTGTCTTATAAATGCAGAAGAAAATGTTAAGAAATACACCTTTAAAATAACGTTGGTAGAGTGACATTTCCCATTTCGAAAGATAAATGCAGTAATCTTGCATTTCTGACCTCTGTGCTTCAATTACAGGTATATCATGGAATACAATGTGACAATGAACTGTGAAAGATAGTAATTACATTTTCCAGAAACCAAGAAAAAGAGAAAAAAATGTAAAATGTATATGTATATGTGTATATATATGTGTGTGTGTGTGTGTGTGTGTGTGTGTGTGTGTGTGTGTGTGTGTGTGTGCGTGTGCGTGTATACACACATGTATGTTTCCATCCAAGATAAAAGAAGCATTCTTCCAATGCTGGAATTTTTTTAGATCACATCTCTCACTTACACAAATAGTGTTGGCAGTAACTGAAGCTCTACTTCCACTTTTTTTTTAATTAATTAAAAATTATATCCTTTCTTAACACTTTTCTTTGACCTCATTGGAAAGGTGAAAGAAAGATGCAAAGCAGAATTCACTGGTTTGAGAGGCTTTACTAGTTAAATGCAGATGTCACTGTGCTAACAATGTCAGTGCTAACATGCTGATGTTTGGTGGATATCATGTTCATCCCATTAACCATCTTAGTTTAGTGTGTTAGCATGGTAACATTTGCTAATTAGCACAAAACACAAACAGCTGAGGTACTCTACTACAGCTGGTAGAGCTAAAAGCAGATCACCAAAGTTATTACAATTTGTTCCGAGGGGGATCATTAATGTCAGAACCAAATTCATGGCGATCCATCCAATAAATGTCAAAATATGTAACTCAAAAACACAAATATCACCCTCTTGGTGGCACTAGAGGAAAAGACAGGGAACATTGAAGTCAGTAGGATTCATCTTCTGGGTATTGTGAATATTTGTACCATATTTCAAGGCAATCCTTCTGATAGCTGAGGTATTTCAGTCTGGGCCAAAGTGGTGGACCGACATACTGACATTGGACACATAATGTCATTTATTTCCATCTGTACAACCAGACTGTTAGTATGGCTGACCCAACACTACCAAGAGAATGTGACTTCACACTCGACTATGTTATCATGCAACATTAGTTGGTCCATATATTATCTATTTGATGCTGTAAGAAGGAATTATGAAATGGGTATATCTCCTTTCTTCTCATAAAAGGATTATACTTTATGTGTCCTAGAAAGGAAGCACTGAAGCTTCTTTCCCTAACACTTAAAGCATATCAGCAGCTCTTATCATGGCTGCTGCTTAGATTTTTGTTGGGTCAGAAAAAGACTACTCAAAGTGTCAAAAATCTTCCACAGGACATGATCACAGACTGTAGGATTCAGAGTACACCCCATTAGAGTGTGACCAGCAGCGATCAAGCTGTGAAAAAAAGAACAGTGGCTGATTGTAAACTGGCCATTCTGAGACAGTGTTTTAAAAAATGATGCCAGCATCTTTTTGCCTCAGGTAATTGTCCTGTTTTATCTTCGGAAAACACACAATGATTTCTCTTCATCATTGATTTTTATCAACCCTGTATTTTCTCTAATATGACAGTTTGGAAACCTGTGTCTGAAAAACATTCAGAGCCTGTGCACCTCAGTGATAACAAAGCTAAAAGGGCAAAATAACACAGCAAAGCAGTCATTACAAATGAGTTCTGACCAGGTGATCATGTTCACATCAGTGGGTAGCTTACTCTGATAGAACTGGTAGCTGAGCAAACACACCACTTATCAACGAAACTGATGATGCAATACAAAAAAATGTAGATCAAAAGCTTTTTAAATTTGCTATAAGCTTCCACCAACAAAGCCCAGCAGGGTAGCCAGCAGGGGCAAACAGTAATGTCTTTTAAGGCACAAAAGATCTCTCCACTTAATATCAGAACCAACAGTGATATGATTATAATGAGTGAAATGATTAAAGCAGCTGTAATGAATATTTTAAATTAACAATGGATCAAATGACTACTTGTCACTACGGGTTGTTCAGAGGGATGAACCCACAGAGAATTATCACTCATCTCTACAGTTCCCCTCAATTTTACAGAGCGTTTCAGCATCTTTCAGCTCGTTCTTTTGGTTTTACAACCCACAACTTTACTGTTTTGGTTCACTCTCACCACTCTCATCTGTGCCATTTCCAAGTTTCATTTTCCAAGAAAAAGCTCTAAGAACCCACTGTACACTACCTACTCAGCACCAAACGGCTGACAGACAAAGTTAGCAACTAGCTAGTGAACATAGTGGAGCATTTAGCTGCTAAAGATATTTCTCTCAGTAGTTGGTGGTGACAAAAGCAGACCTAAAAGGAGAGCGATTAGCATTAGCGTCAACAAACCACCATCTGACAGTTAAATCTGAATAATATCCAATAACTAAGACTAATTCAATCCATTCAGCTAATTCAAATTGAGTTAGCCATACACAGTTTGTATCATGGTTTCACTTGTTAACAACTACTACAATTAATGGCTTAATGGTGTGACTAGCTGTCACCATTTTGAAATAATGCATGAACACTCCCAAGTCGGAATAATGGGAGGTTTTCCTGTCATTCTGCTGTCATTGCGTGAAAGCCCTATATCCTAGTAACTTAGCAACCAGTACTACAGCAAGCTACATTGATTACTGTAACTGCTTATGATTTGACAATACAGCACCTTAAATTAGGCCATGTCACATTACTTCATTACATTGCATTCCCATGTTGCAACTGCTTTGGCACTTTGTTGCTTCACTGATGTTGTGCTATGTGGAATAATGCTGAAGTATGGGTTTGCAGATACAAATGAATCAACAATATTTATACATCTGTTTACCCCTCAGTGAGTTTAGCATATTTTTTGTTTGCTTCATGTGGGGCCCTTGCGAATTGAGAACTCAGCAAAGCTTTGCTAATTAGTCTAGATTGCCAGGCATGCAGTGGCATACCTCTAATTACACAACAGTTACTATCATGCCTGTTGGAGCAGAGCTCAGCTCCTCCTTTGAGCTCCCCTGGTGTCTTAAAGCGGGGACAAGGGGGGCCCATCAACAATGCTAAAAAGCAGGCAGTTAGCACACAAAAGGGCTCATGGGTAAAGATTTATCAAAAAAATATGAGCATAAAATCTGAGGCTGGCTTGTGGAAAGCTCGGCTGTAATGAAGCAGATGGAATGAATCTCTTTTTGCACTTCTGTGAAATGTATTCTGAGCGTGTTGTTCTGAGTGTTCTGAGCTGATAGGTTGTAAATGGAGATCCATTTTGTTTGGAAATAGCCCAGCCCTTATGGAGAGAGGGTCTATATAAACACTCAAGCTGTCAGTGCTTCAGCCCACTTTTCACTACTTAATTTCTAGTTTTCCCGTGCTATATTCCCCCTTTCTGACCCCCATTGCTTCTCTCTTTCTGTGTGCAGCTCCCATTCCTTTTGTGACACAATCATTTTTCACAAGGGCTCTCAGTGCAAAGGACTCTGATTCAGCCTGATGCAGAATGGATGCAAGTTTCCAGCAGGCAGATGAAAGCTGAGGCAAATGGAAACCTCTAAATGGAGACGCAGAGCACCATGCATGTTAAAAGATACGGTTTCTGATTGGCTGCATAGAAAATATCAAAATTTCCAGCATTGACAGGACTGATTTTGAGCCTTGGGTAGCTTCATTTTTTATTAAATGAGAGGATATTTTTAGTGATTGGCTTAATTGCCGCAACCATTTTGAGTTTAATGTAATGGCAAAAATGATAGCAGAATTAAAAAGAGAATGAACCACAGTCATTTATGGCACATGTGGCTCAATCTAACTATTTCACCACAATTCAGTCAAATGATGTGGGTCAAACAAAGATATCGACATATTATGAAGACCTTATGCGTGAATGTGGTGCAAAATGCAGAAAATCTCTTGAGATTTAGATCTCTGGTTTGGTGTGAAATACAACAACTTCAAACAATAATAGGACAGACTGCCATGAAATTTTGTTCAGACTTTGTTCTCCAAGGGATTCATTGTAGATTACTTGGTTGTTACTCTGAATGTTCATCTGCCATCAAAATCAGCTCAGAATTTCAATTTTGAGTTACTTGTACTTTACTTGAGTTTAGTACGCATATTTCAGGGGAAACATTCTACTTTTCACAACACTGTTTCACAGCTGTAGTTACTTTTTAGATCAAGAGTTTACCCAGAAAACCAATGGTAAGTTTATAAAATATGACACATTGTTACAGATAAAACTATAAAGTAGTTCAAATTAGCTCCACCTTGATGAGGTACAATGTAACACTGACTGGAGCCATCTGCCTAGTATTACTTTTTTAAAATTTAAAATTTAAAATTATTTTAAAATATTTTTGCTGAACACCTCTGTACTTTTTCCAAGTATTTGAGTATTTTTACATTGTGGAATTGATACATTTACTTAAGTAAAAGATTTGAATACTTCTTTCACCCATGTTAAGTACAGCCTCACTGAGTTGCTAGCATGGGTGTAGACTTTTAATCTTGATTTCACATTTATAGAAATACGTGTAAATTACCGTTCAGAAAATATACAGGAATACAGTATTTGTTCCAAAAACAGCTACACATGCCGCTACAGTATATACTTTTCTCCAATAATTGAATCACATATTTTGATAAATGTATGAATTATTGTGCATTTTTGAGTTCATACTGACAGCCAAACACTAAACAGTGACTTTGGAAAACTGAGACATAATGTGACCAAATGTGTATCTACAGTATGTTATAGTAGCTACATATAGCTCCCACTCAGAGTCAGAAGAGTATTTAACACATTGTAGGAGTGAGTTATACACAATAAGCTTTTAAACCCTTATCATCTAGTTACACCAGTAGTTGTGGTGAGTGGATGCTGAATGGGGGAACATCACATCAAGAAATCGTATATATAATGCAAATAAAGTACTTAAAACGCTAGACTCAAGAGCAGTGGCTGCACATTATCTTTTCACCATCACCACCATATCTGCCACTCCAAAGCAGATAATTAGGTCAGAGGAGTATGCACTTTACTGGTATCGTGTTTCCTGATTTTAGGGTAATGAAGTCCTTTGACCTTCCAAAAATGGATAAGACAACATCAGCTATCACTTTACCATCCAGTGTTGGATCTTATTCCTCTCATCTCGGTTTGCTTTTAAAGGCAGACATCTCAGCATCTAATTGAACTAATTGAGTCAAATGTCATTGGTAGCAATGGAGAACCCTGTCATACATCACAGATCAGTTCTGCTCATTTGGGCCTTGAAACCTACTTTACCTACAGTAAAATCAGTGTAGTGAGATCACAGAGGAAGTTGTAATGGTGCCATAAAGGATCCAATGCAATTCTTTCATCCTGGTCTTCCTGCAAATTACATTCTAGGCAGCTGCAGAAGATGTTAAGAGAAGTGCTCTGCCTGCCCGGGAAAGACTGAACCCCTGCTGGAGAGGACAGGTTTTAAATTGGTGTGTTTTGATGTTCGCTCTCTGAGTTCCATTCGCTGTCCACCTCCATCTACCTCCACCTCAAAGAGCCTCATCATCTGGCAGAACACATTCTCCTGCCTGTCACCGCGGCGACAGTTGCAGCAGGCTTTGTTATATTCACAAAATGTAATTACAGTCTCGCATCAGCAATCCACTCCCCCCCATCGTTTCCCTGAGGAGTGGCTGTTAGGAGACTCCCAGGGTTCTCTCTAATGATTCAGTGATGCCCCCCTCCCACCAACCTCTTTTACAGTCCACCTCTGCTTGCATTCCTCTAGGCTACCGTCTTTACAGCAATGTCTTCATTTGTGCTTCGTCAGCAGCAGCAGCTATGGTCAGCGTGAAGCATTTGGTTTTGCTGTAATAACCTGGGATTTGACTATTATAACCCCTGGGATGGGCCATGACTATCACATGAAAGCGAATTAATCTCTCCTTTGTTTAAAATCCCAAAACCAGAGAAAAAATGAAAAATAATCATGGCTGGATGATAGTGATATATTAATTCCACGACTGTGGAGTCATGTTAGATTATGAATCGTCCCTAATGGAGGTTTGTTATCAAATGTAGCTGCCTGCCACCAAAACTCAATGCATTAAAGACAAATTGGACATAAAATTTTCATCGCCCCAGTGCAGTCATAAATATTCAATGCTCATATCCAGGATGAAGTCGAGTTCAGCTCACAATTCTTTTCTTTTTTCAAGAACATAATAACTCACCAGTAAACACAGTCGCTGTCAATATTTGGGATTCATAGCTAATTATACATTCATGCAGGGCTGCTTTGCCTCAACAGAAGTACTTTCTGATTTGTGTTTTCCTTTGCTTGGTAATTTCTGAGGAGGTTTACTGATGCAAATAGAAGCAAAATTAGCCTATACCGCTTTTATTTTGTCACATTTCCTTTATATTTTTAGAAAAGAGTTACAAAGTTTTAAAGAACAGGTACACAATTTTTCAACTCTGTCTTAAAACAACAGTCAGGTGGTCATTTGAACACTGACAGAGGTTTTCCTCCCTGTAATCATTCCTTCTGTTCATACTTGCTATTAAAAGATCCCCTTAAAATCCACTTTGTCATTTTGTGAAAAATGCATTTAAAAGTTGATGTTAAGCTTATATGAGGCTTCAGCAGTCTGAGTTAGTCATATCAAGTGGATATCTGCCACATTTACAGTCTTTTTAGCATCAAATTCCCTCTTTGTGTTTCCTCAGACAGTGTTTCTCTGTTGAGCTGTGGTGGAAGTATAGTAACAAAAAGAGGGACTTTGGCACTAAAAAGACTGTAACATTGAAAGATATCTACTTGATTTGACTCATTTGGACAGAAGCTTCATATTAGCTTCAGATAAACATTTAAATACATTTTTGCACAGGAGGAGGACTGTGGATTTTGTGCCCCATCACTTACATTGTAAGTACATTATGAAGGGATCTTCTAATGGTCAGTATGAATAAAAGGAATGATTATGGCAAGAAAAACTTATTTCAATGTTTATTTGGGCTCCTGGCTGTTGTTTTAAGACAGACCTGAAGAATTGTGAACCTGTCCTTTAAGGTTTATTTATCTTCATGATGTAGAATTAAAGATGAAGTATAAATCATATTCTTGTCAAAAGTGATGTTATTTATAAAAGTAAATTGCATTTACACACACACACACACACACACACACACATATATATACACATATATATACATATAGGCTAATTCAACCATTTCACATAATGACAGGAAAAAGATGAGATCATTGGGAATATCAACATTTTCCTCAGACATATTATAAAATTACTAAGAAAAATATATGACTAAAATTACAATATATTAACTTACCATCCGCCAAAAAATGAACTTCCATGGCCTCTGCCATTTCTGAAAATGGCAAAACACGTCACAGCTTGTGAACTCTGAGCTTTCAGAAAATTTCCACCTCCAAAGTCATGAATTCCACAAGAGGGGGGCGTTCATACAGACTCTTCTCGCAGACACGGCAAACACAACCCCATTGGAAGGCAGCAATGCTCACAGTGAGTGCTAACATGTTGATGCTTTGCAGGTATAATGTTTACCATGTTCACTATCTTAGTTTAGTGTTAGCATGCTAACATTTGCTAATTAGCTCTAAACACAAAGTACAGCTGAGGCTAATGGGAAAGTCATTAGTTCTGTATTGGAAAAATTAACATGTTGACCCAATGATGGCGCTGGAGGAAAATATAAGACCAAAGTGGTGGACCGACTGACCGACCGACCTTGAGCCTCGCTGCTAGCATGGCACAAAACCTGCTAAAGAAATGTACCTCTGCTCTTCTTCTCTGGCTGCATTAAGGTTACGGCCAAGATGCCAGCAGCTCTAATTAGTTCCACACGTTTCACTGTGCAAACAGTTTGACAGTGTGATAACTAGATAAACAACTTAGAGATGAAATCTTCAGGCAATCTACTGATAAGCACCCACATGATCAGGGTTAATGTAATTATAGGATTCATTTAAGCCAGCGCCTGGGAGACCAGATACACCTTATCAAAGCAGGTTGACCTGGTGTAGTTCCTTCTAAATCAAGCACACACATTGTATCTTGTCAGAGATTACATACAGTATTTAATCATTCAACCCGCAGCCTTCAAAATGAAACAGAGTGACTCAAGTGAAGGATCTTTAATAGATGGAAATGACAGCAGCCGATAAAGGAGAAATTGAATCAAATGGGGCCTTATGGATTTGCATTCCTTCATCACTGCTGGTGTGACATTATTACTAATGATTACTGACAGTGGGATTCAATATTTGCTCCATGATGATATGGTTTATCAAGCCAGCTCCTCTCCCTCTGCAGTCTCTGTGGTATTTCATATGTCAAACAGCCAATACTGTGAACAGAATAGGTCTATATAGAAATTTTAGTTTTAATAATACATTCAAATAAACCTGCCTACATCACACATCAAAGAAAAACTAATTATGGTAAAGTTGTTAGATGAGACCTTAGATGATGAGCTTCAAAGTTCACCAGGCTGACAAAGCAGTCTCACCTCTGGGTTCATATATTGGCTGTTCTGGAGCTTTTGAGTTCATGTTATGTGACCTTAAGATGACATTGTTTAGTCAGTTGCTGTTTCCAAGGTCAAGAATGAATACAACTTATACATATTATCACAAAGTTTATATGGGGAATGTGTTGGAAACCAGTTGCATGTTTACAGAGCGGCCAGACATGACAGCAACATTATAATTCATTTGGAGATGCATTTAATTGTGTCCACCTGGCAAATCTGGTCTATTTATGAGAAAAATATTTGGGTCTTTGGCTGCTCTACTATGTTCATCAGCTACTCGCTAACTTTTCTGCTCTGTTTGGTGCTGAACAGGTAGAGTACAGTAGGTTTATCTGAGCTTGTTTTCCACTGCACACAGCTGCTCACTGCTGAAAACAATGTTGGTCAGAGTGAACTAAAACCAAAACAATTAGCTAAAAGATGCTAAAACATCTGGTGAACTGTAATGTGGGGATAATTCTCTGTGGGTTTGCACTATAAGTGTCTCCTATAACCATACAGTTATTTTAGTTATTGTTAATCTAATAATTATTAACCACAGCAGCTTTAAAATGCTAAAATGTAAAAAAAAAAAAAAAATTAAATCATGAAATGTTTGTGTTAGTATGTACTTCAGACTTTTGACATTTCTCAACAAATATTTGTGACAAGGTAAAAGCATATTGATTTGTTATTGGACATTATAAACTGATAATGTACTTTGCAGTAAGATCTACTTTTGTTCTAAAACAAAACAATTCAATGAGTAAGATGAAGATGAATAATATTTCCGTATGTTCACTTTGATCATCTAACATTCAGTCCATGTCTGAAGACTAAGTGAAGGAGAGCTACATCACTGTTGACTATTGACTTAAGTAGCATCACAGGGGCTGTAAAGAGACAAAGACTTGATTTGCTCAAATTGTCAGATAGACGTCTGAAGAAAATTCTGCTGAATATTAAACCACACAGGCCCAGAACTCTGTGAGGGAAGACATGATCCTCTTTGTCTTAGACCACACATTCTGCAGATTTTATATAACACTGCCCTCATCTGGTCATAGCAGCCAGACACTTGTCATTCTTTATAAAATCATTGTCAAATATCACATTGTTCCCAGCAGATGGAGGGATTACACTGATGACTTGCTGTTAATTGTACACACTGTTAGACACGGGAATAAAGACAGCATGCTGAAATGTAAATAACAAGTTATTTTAATTTCTGAGTGGACTGTTCATTTTTACTGTGGTTTGCAAAAAAGTTTTAAAGATCTCTGTATCAAAAAAGGAAAAAAAAAATTGTACCATTACTATTTGGAAATAACATTTGAGAAATACTTTACAATTAAAACATGTCAGCAGGCAATCAAATCTACACAGGTGGTCTATACAATTGCAGCCAACTATTGACCTGCATATATTAAGTACCATAAAACAGCCAGGAAAATAAAAATATGTACATTTTCCTGCTGGAATAATTCAATTATAAACATATAGAATTATTGTTTCAAAAATGTTAAATTTTCTATACACCCAATTACAGAACATGAGGTGCCTTATTATAAAATTATCTAGTGATATGTGCTCCATGAGAATCATTTAAATG
Source organism: Scomberomorus guttatus (assembly GCA_038419695.1). Taxonomy (NCBI): domain Eukaryota; kingdom Metazoa; phylum Chordata; class Actinopteri; order Scombriformes; family Scombridae; genus Scomberomorus; species Scomberomorus guttatus. The sequence goes on from CM076461.1 coordinate 24,402,570, forward strand.
ATCAACAACATACAGTAAAATGCACAAGTTAGGATATTATATATTAGGTTGGAGGGTCTACACTAGTTTTTCATCAGAAACACACTGCTGTACCACATTGTTTCACATTTTGTCTGAACCTTAAATTACATGAGTGTGTTAAATCATTTGAGGAGTAAGGCTGGTGCTGTGTGGCATCCTTTAGATAGACATTTATAGTACACACACATATCTACAGTGCTAATATAAACTACAGTGATCTCTTAATGTGCGTAGTCTTCCTCTCCTGGGAGGAAGGGAGAAGATATATGGTGAAGGAAGGCAAAGGCAAAGTGAGAGTGGTTTCCCCTCAGGGAGACAGTGTGATACATATAGTACAGTAGAGGATAACTTCACTGCAAGTGTTATCCTTCAAGTTCAATCTAACTCTTAATGAGCTGTGCATCCCCCAGCAGGGTGGAGGAGGGGGGAGAGTGGGGGGAGATTTCTCCCACATTTAGTGTTGGCACCGGGCACCTCCAACATGGATGCGCCAACAAATTCCTCCTGTCCTGACCTCCACGGTCAATGTTCTGGGAACCACTGGTGGCTGATCTGCTGTGTGGCTTTTCTAGCTTTGGTTCCAGTTGTCAGCAACAGTAGTGTCTTCAGCTGAGGGTGAGCAGGCAGTCAGTAAAATGGACCAAATGGGCCACATATTCAGTTCAAGGTGCCTCCTCACTGCAGTGCGGACAACACTCAGTTTAAGTGCTTTCCTGGTCAGCATGGGCAGCTAAGGCCGGTGGAACCTGGAAGAAAGAGAGGTCAAGAAGTTATTCTGGATGCTACATGACTGCAAACCGCTTCCAATTAAAAGCAGCAAATGCAGCCTCAAAAAACAGAACTCATTAAGTATTGATGACTATGCGGAATAAACTTGGAGGTAAACAGTTGAGCTAAATTATTGATGTGTACGAGACTGACCGGGTATAGATCCTGCTTTCTTCGTGAACTTCCATCTCTGAACTCTTGAATTCATTAAGCTCCTTGCGGATGGCAGCCTGAGAGGAGACATGGAAGAAACAGCACTTCAGCTGGAGTGGATTTATCCATTTACAGCAGAGCACAACAAGAAAGGAAGGATGTTTTTGCCTTCCATTCCAGACAAACAACAAGCAGCAATGTTGAAACTGTGTTGCTTCCAACCTTCTCCATATGAAAACATACATATGATTTCTGTTCCTACATATTTTACAAGCTTCACTGGACCAGGTAATTCACTTGGTCAAACTCAACACAACCATTAAGCAGCATCTGTATTGCATTCCTCCTCGATACTGAATCTGCTTGGAATGCAAATCCTTTCAGAGTTGACCACAGTTAAAGACAGTACTGTTAAAAATGCACAGGGCTTAGGCTCTCTCTTGCTAAGAAGCTCTAAGCCACCAGAGCCCTGTTAGTATAAAGAGAGGTGTCGAGTGTGCATTAGTGTATGTGGAGGTGAGGATGTGTTAAGCCTCACCTTGTCAGCAGGAGTCAGCTTGGTCCACGGTTTATCTGCTCGCCGGTCGTAGTCATGTGCGTGGGTGGACTCGACGTACTCGTGGAAGCGCAGGATCTTCCTCGCCTGAAGTTCAGCCACTGTGGGTCTCTGGGACAGCTGATGGGGGAATAAACATGTTAGCTGAGGTCTGTCTCAGGTATCACACGTGTTTTCCAGCTCATTATAATGATAAAGTAGACATATCGGCGAATGTATGATACAGTTACTTTGTTGCATCCTGACCTTTCTGGTGAGCCTCCGTTTGATCTCGCATCTCTCTAGTCGTCGGTCTGCTTCATTCTTGGCTGCAGAAGGAAAAAGACATTCCGTGAGAGAGAGAAACACTGCAGCCAGTCAGGTAGATTTCACCCGAGCTGCTGTCGGCACGCTGCGCTCGCGGGAATCTTTAATCAGTCCTGGGCTCTGCACAAGGCGCGGCATTGTTTGAGTGCGGGTGCGAGGCATCGTCTTGGCCGAGTCATTTGAGGACAAGCGAGACACAGGAGGGAGGTATGAATCCTGGATCAAAACGTGCTGACAGATTCGGAGAAGTATTATGTTCAGACTTAGTTTTGGGATCCAACATAGCAACACTATGATGCTGCGCTAATGTTTCACCACAGTAGAGTGATTTTAACTGGACTCCATCTGCTCAGACACTCTGCTCATAATGTTTATGTACTAATGTTGTTTTAACAGTTTACCACAAGGGGGCATTTCTTTTGTACACCTAGGCCCAGATGCAACTTTGAGTACACAAACATATGAATATGCTCTCTTTTTGTCAGATTTTTAAAGCCATGCATACAACATAGTTCTGTTTTACAAATCTTAATTATTGTGACATTGTGAGATGGATGTGGGCACTATTACACTGGATTAATACATGACACAAGAGGTTAATGACAGTCCTAGTACAGGTGCTGTCACTGCCACATGCTCATTTCTCTGTATGATTGGTTGCATAACATCAAGATCATCAACATCATATCTAATATGAGCCTTTCAGATGGTAGACATCCTTTTAGTAGTGGATATGGCAGTAAGGCTTAGTGCTAGTTAATTCCCTACTAACAAACAACAACAAATCTCTTCTCCAGTGCTGCCTGTGCTGTTACAATACGTACTGCACAGGTTTGGATTTATAGTTTAGTTTATGTGTACATTCTTTCATTTACTTTTATCACACAAAGTGACAGTGGGATACAATGTACTTAGAGAACTAGAATCATATCCAGGTAATTTCTATTTTGGTTTGTCTACTGTACTTACTGAGTAGGAGACTTGCTGCAGTGCAGTTGCTGTGTTTATGTTGTTTCACTGACTGTGATATGGGGGGGGGGGGGGGGGGGGGGGGGGGTCGCAATGAGTCGAGGGTTTGCAGTGGAAATGGTTTTGCTGGATGTGTCTATTAAGCACGACAGCTATCGCCTACAGCATTGCTTGAGAGGCCATACACGTATGCGCCATAGCTAAGCCGTAACCCCTTAAAGCACAACTATAAATCCAGCTTTGATCACCTGTTTGCATATGAATACCTGTGACTGCTCTACTATCATCATCATCCATAAACACTGAGAATCAGTATTGATCTAGATCATTAGCACTCATATTGAAAAAGACGTCACAAAGTGCTTCACAAAAAAAGGATAAGATGAAAAGAGAAGAAAAAATGAAAATTATGAAATAAGGGGAAAAAGCCAAAAGTAGAATAAATAAATTAAATTAATATCATAAAACTGAGCATACAACAGTGCATGTTTACAATGCACATTTTAATTTACATTCAGACCACAGTTTATGCATAGTTTTTGGTGCATACGCATGGTTTATCCATCTGGCTACTGGAGTTGCAACATGATTTCAGCAGTGATGAGAAAAATGAAAAGTGTGCTTGTTGACGTTGTGGTGCAGAGGAATCGAACGCAAATAAATACACCTGAATGATGAAATGGGGAAAAGAGAGATAGATGGAGGGGGAGTCTTACCTTGAAGGATGTTCCTCTGCTCCAGCTCCTCTGCTGTCGGTCTCTGACTCAGCCGCCTGAAGACAGAAAACACTGCTGACTACTCAATTTTAAAGGCTAATGTGGATTCAGTCTAAAAGGCACATTTTGTCTTGAGAAGTGTGTAAATATGTGTGTGTTGTATCCCTGGAACTGACGGAGAACCTGTCAAATGGCAAATTACACTATAAATAATGTCAAACAGCATAACAGCTGTTACATCAGAGATTGATGACATCTATTTTTATCATAAGGAGATATGTCATCCTCATGTGCATCAGTGTGTTGATATGATGGAAGAGACATTAGGGTGGTGCAGCAGCTCTTTACCGTGTTAGTGCGGTGCCAATCTTGTTCCTCACTGCCACCCACTGCTCCCTGTTGTGCCAGCTCATGCTGTCCTGGTTCTCCTGAGCGTCCCTCTCCTCTCTCTCCTGTCTTTCCAGCTTCAGGGCTAACGTGTCCTTCCTCTTCACGCGACTCGCCAGCCCACCTACGAACCACAAAGATTTGATAGGTTTACACTAGGGCTGCAACTAACAATTATTATCACCATCGATTCATCTGCAGATTGTTTTCTCCATTAATTGTTCAGTCTATAAAAAGCCAAAAAATTGCAGAAAAATGTTAATCACAAATTCCCAGAGTCCAATATAACAGCCTTAAATTGCTTCTATTGTCTGACACAGTCCAAAACTCAGAGACCACATTTACTGTCGTAATAAAAGAGAGGAAAGCAAAACACTCACAGCCAGGAAAAGTTTGGAATTTTTGCTTGAAAACATTTTTTGATGGTTAAAAATGTTACATATCAAGGTCTACATAGACTGAAGACACTAATTACTTTCAGTATTTTCTTACATAACATGTATGTAGAAAACAAAAAGGTCTTCAGGCACTTTCAGGTATAATAAGAGAAAACAGTATATCAAAGGACTATTCATTCACTCTGAAGTAGAAACTGGGTTGGTGTTCTTAACCATTTTATTATATATTTGATCATATAGTGCTTGTTTTTCTTATTCCTTTGTGTTTCTCGCTCTACTTAATAAAACGTGGACATTATTTTATTCATTCCCTGTGACCAGATTTTTTTTTAATCTCCAAGAGCCTCATCAAGCCCTCAATCTCACTGCATTTCAAACGCTCTTTCAAGTAACATGAAATACAAGCCTTCAATATACGTTTAAAAGCAAAAACCAGCATTCCTCTTCAGTAGACTGGTTGGTATTTTCAAGCTTGTATCTACCGTCTCTGCAATATGACCAAAATATAATAGCAAACTTACTTGGAGGGGCCTTCCTCATCGTCATCGTCATCATCATCGTCGTCTCTGTACAGGATGGGGCCGTCAGAGTCAGACTCCTCCTCGCTGTCCCCGGGGCCTCCACCTTCGGGGATGACACAGACATCGACCAAACCCCTCCGGCTGCGGGGCCCCAGCTCAGGCTGACGGGGAAATCTCTGAGGCTGCATCTTCCGCAGCTCCTCCTCCATGTCGAAGTCATCGTCTTCCGGCCTACACAGACATTAGGGGTGTGTCATGTCATGTCATTACTGCTCATGATAATACACATTACATATAAATCTGACCACATCAGTTATATATAAAACCCAAAAGCTAACATTCAGCTATATTTCTGTTCTGCCTGCAGTGTGAGAACAAACTGTAATACGTTAAGGCTCCTTGTAGCCACAACTCACCTTGATGTTCTAAGCTACCTATGCAGCTCAGTACTGTTCGGCACAATCAAATGTACTTTGCAACCCTTTTGCCAAGTGAGGGAATAAAGCTCAATTGTTTGCCAAAGAGATTAACAAGGCACAGTTCTACAGAGTGAGTTGGCTGACTGAAGAGTGTTGCTCTGCTACTGGTAGGCTGCAAACAGGTCAACAGACTGAACACAAAGGCCTTATGTCTTCTCCTAATTAAGGAAATGTACTGGAAAAATTGAGCAACCAAATCTGTGTCTACAGATGTTCACATTTTCTCATGCAAATTAAATACAAAGTAATTTATTGAACAACTAATATATAGATTATTCAAAGTATGACAAACTGCAACACAATTGCAGCCACTATTTCCAATCTAGTTAAGCATAAAATCCTGTCCAAGTGCAGAGAAAATAACTTTTACATTATGGATGTGTTCATACGCCATGTCTGGAGCAGCTAATTCAAAACCTGGAAGATTAACTTCTTTATTTTGGTTTCTTCCAGCACCTACAGCTCATTTAGCCATACTGGTAGAGGATCCTTCCTCACAGGGCTCTGCCAAGTTTCCCATCATTTATTTCTGATAAGGTTTCCTTTGTCTTTTTCTTCTCTACAATGATAATGGTGCCACAAAAGCTGATTACGGTAAGTTTTTTTAATTACTCGTAAAGATGTTTCAGTGTTGTTATTTGTTTAATAAAGTCTTACTTCATTTTGTCCTGTGACTGATTGTTAATTAATTAATCTGAGTAGGCTCCTCCACTTAACTTGTTTGCGTTTTGAAAATCTGGGGCAATGAGTTTTTGTAATTGTTTCTTGAAAAAATTACTTAAACAATTCAATTATCAAAATTATTGACAATTTATTTCTCTCTGTCAACTTAATTGACTAATTGTTTTTGCTCTACTTGGATGAAGTTTCAGGGCTGTCAGGCTGTGACCCCTCCTGAAAAATACTGTAAAACTAACAGGCTGTCTGACTAATAAATCTGTCTGTAGCTACCAATCTCGTGAGTCCATGTGACTAGGAATTGAACCAAATAAAATACATAATTTTCATAAAATTAACTTCTCAACAAAGACAAACTACAGGGCTGCTCCCCTTCATTCTTGACTTTCAGTTATTGTGATGCAGTCATGTAATGTACAGTATGTAGGACACTTACAGCCTGAGAGGTTCGATGGTGATGGGGAGAGAGTTCCGTGAGTTACCCGCCACCTCGGCGAGGAAATCTGGAGGAGACTCAAACAGCAGCGAGTGGGCCCTCTGGGAGCCGTCGGGGTTAGGCTGAGCTGGACCGGGGCTGGCCAGGGCTCTCTGGATGAGGATATGCAGAGGGATGGCTGGAGGCTGGCTGGGAGGCTCGGTGGTGGGGCTAGGGGGATCAACTTGCAAAGTGGGACCAGAGGAGGTGCTGGGCGGGAGCGACTGAACCCTGGGAGGAGATGGTGGTATGTGGAGAGGGCGGTGATGGCAGAGGCTCAGTGGAGGGCTGCTGGGCTGCTGCACTACTCCTGTCCTCACTGTTATCTCCTTCAGGACAGCAGAGGGCGGCGGTACAGGGGCAGAGGCCGGGTCAGTGGTGGAGGACTCTGGGACCTGGCTGGGAGGAGAAGGCTCCGCAGAATGGCGCTTGGTGACAGGGGTCATCCTCTTTGGTGGGGTTGGTGGGGAGCGCTTAGCGGGTGCTGGCACTACGATGATGCCGCTGCCAGCCTGTGAAAGCTCCGCTGTGAATAAACCACAGTAACCAATTAATACAGTCAACATGAAACAACACTTAATACATGTGTCCAACATCCAAACTTAACCTGCAGCACAACATGATGCACATTCATCTGTAGAAGGGTGAAGTTAGTGTTTTTAACAAAAACAAGCAGACAAGCAAATATGTCAAAAACTGTTTTTAAAAAATGCGTCTGTTGCTGCTGAGCTGGTTGTTGAGTCAGTTGTCAACAGACAAAAGATCTTTAACCATCTGCAAGTATCATAACACGATGCAACATGTACCTCTGAGGAATGTGCAACACTGGGGAGTTTAACATTTCAAGATTTCACAACATGACACATTTCCATTTGCTTAGTAAGTATTCAATTAGACAAACTCTGCGGTCTTTAGTGAACATCCACTGGAGTCAACAAACACATTCAATACACTCTGGCACACTGGATGTTAATTTCCATGCAGTGGTTCTTTGGCAGCATTTAGAGTAAGTTAGTTGAGCTGAAAACAGCTCTGCTGGCTGAATACACATGCGATGCAGTATCGGGTTAAAATGGAGATGAGGTGTTCCATGTGTTATGAAGAATCTATACTGGTCGAGATCTGGCGCCCCCGCTGGGTACCTGAGCAGGTCTGGCTAGCCCTGTGCCGCAGGTACACAGGCAGAGAAAGGTAGAGGCCAAGCTCACTCTGGCGTCTCCAGCCGGTCCAGTAACAAGGCTGCCTGACCTCAGAGCCCCTGTTCAATGAGGAAGCTGGCAAAAATGAGTGGAGATGTCAGGGATGGGGCTGGGTTTACATTCCAAGCTGGACAGAAATACAAGAGGGCCCTAAATGCTTTCAGATAATGTTTTACACTGTCCAGAAGCAGAGTGTGCATCTGCTGAGCAGAAGATAAAATGCTTTTGGTAATTCTCCAAATAGTTTCTCATAGTTTCATTATGATGCTTTCTGAACATTCCTGCTCATTCACTATGATCAAACAGTGTTTTTTTTCCAAGGAATTAATCACAGAGAAACATCCTTTTTTCTTAACATCTATTAACATGGATTCTATCTGGACTGACCATATTTACATGTAGTATAATACAAATATTTGTAAGTATCCAGCAAATTTTGCTGTAAGAATAAAATAAAACAGAAGATGTCTTCTACTGGGATTGTCTGTGTGAGACATGTTTGTGTGCACAAGTTTCAACAGCCCAAACACACCGACACAGACTCTCTCCTCTGAGTTCATTAACAATATATACTGCAAGCTAGTCTGTCCCTACAAACATGTGCAGATTGTATCTGTAACAGTGTGAAGTGAATGCAGTAACATATGCATAGGAACCTCACCTAACAAATGGTAGTGGAATGTGTCACTGCTACAGTCACTGTGCGTGTTTCACAGAGGCAGTGCTGGGATGGGCTGTGAACAAGAGCAGCTGTGGCATGCTGGGACAAAGGATATGAAACACTAAAAGCCAATCAGTTTCTATCTAGCCTCTAGAGAATTGCTGGCATTGCATAAATGGTGCAAAGACAAGCCGGTACGTGTCCCCTCTCCAGAGACTGGTGCCTGTACACACCGAAACTGCACACTAGCAACACATTGGAAAACACACTATTTAGCAACCAGCCTCAGCTCACACTTATATTTGGATAGGGACTCAATGAACTTATGGCCAACACTTAAATGGCTTAAAAAGGTTCTATGTAGAACATTTTTTAGAAATATGAAAAACATTTTTGTTTTGTTTTTTCAGACACAATATCCATTCAAAGAATATCTTGCTCTACCACCTGCAGTTTCTTACTCACTTCTTGCACACCCAGCATACCATGTAAATCCCAACCTCAACTGACACCTCACAGCAGTTGTTTTGTTTGAATGAAAGAGCCTCTGATTCACAAGAACGCTGCAGCCTTAAAAAAAAAACATCTTCCAAGGTCATAAAGAGACAAATAATTGCAAACATTCACTGGTTTTTCAAGTTGTGGAGTATTTTTGTTTGATGCCAGAACGGCCAAGTGGTCTATGACCTTCTGTGGAGAAGAAAATCCAACATTTAACATGCAATTTGATATCATTGTTTGTCAAAGATTAAACACACAGTGTCCCTGGGCCCTTATTACAATCCTACACAGCTCATTTTGGAGGTTGTTTGACGAATAGTGTAAAGAAAGATAGAGAGAAGTGTCCTATAAAACAGCGAAGGAGACGCCAACAAACTCACCGAGCAGTGCGGGGTTGCTGTTGCGGTTAGTGGGTTTGGGTGGAGGGACAGGAGGCTGCTTGCCATGGGGAGGGACAGGGGGCGGCGTGTCAGAGTCGCCTGAGGAGGGTCGAGGTGGGTCATCTGCTATTAGGGAGACTGTCCTTGGCGGCCTGGCCACAGCTACAGTAGAGGAGGAGGAGGAGGATGAAGAGGAGGAGGATGAAGAAGAGGCGGGGGTTGAACTCCTGCCGGGATCGGTGGAAGGAGTTGTGAGGAATTTCGGGGGAAGCAGGGCCTGTTTGGCTGGGGGAGGGTCCTGCTGAGAGTCCTGTGTTGGGTTAGTGTCAGGGGTGAAGCGAACACCAGCAGCAGCAGACTCTACAGAGGGTGGACACAAATATACACACACAGACATGAGCTGAGGGGTCACAACAAGGCTTCTATTCTATTTTCTACATTATGAAAAACTAAGGGCAAAGGAAACACATAAAAGGATATCACATAAAACACTGAGGGAAAATGTAGGTGTTACTAAACCTTGAAAAGTAACATCTTTTAGAGTTTACCCAGAGAGCAACTCTGATCAAGGCTCAACAAATATTAGGAGACGAGGGGTAACAGCAGACATAACATGGATAAAGATCAAAGCAGCACAGAGGGGTTCTGATGATTTGTTTTTCCCTTTTCGTGTTTACATAAACCCATGTATCAAGGCCTGATATTTACTAGCGGCTTCATAACTCTTGTAAGAATTACAGTGCAAACATTCACCCAAAATACCTTTACAGCAACATCAGGAGACTTCAGCTCGCAGATGTGTTGGTATTTTATCACAGCAAAACGTTCACAGGCTGACTGTTTACTAAAAAAAAATGGTTCACAATTACATTACCCAAGAGACAGGACGTCTGCATGTAAGCTCACGGCGGCCTGACAAATTCGAGTGCAAACAGGACGTAAATGTTTCATCAACAGAGGCTAGTTAATAATGCAGAGTGCAATAAAAGGCAAACTTCTTATACCCATTATATAAACAGGTATGGTGTATTCAACTGCCCAAAGAAGGAGCTCATGACAAAAACACACGTGTTAATGTTCTAAACTGTTCTCAATTTAATAAAACACACTCATCTGACTCATATCAAGTAAAATCTTCCCTAAATTAAGACATTGTACTTGCGGATTGGAAGTTGGTCAAATCGCTGCACTTCATCTTGACATTTCTGCACTTACTTATCACTTGAAACATCACAGACACTGACATAGAACAGACATAGCATGTAGCTCAGGTCTGTTCCCCTGTTAGGAGTGCAGATGCAATGCTGTAGGCTACCTTTATTGTATAGTAAGGGGACGGCGGGAAGGTTTGCAGTGGAAATGGCTTTTAGAATTCATAATACAAATGTGTGGAGTTCCTGGAAAGGAGATAATTGCTTTCCAAAATTAAAATCATTTTTTAGCTCAATTAATCATGTTGGCACTTTCATTGGCTGTGATAGAAAGCAGGGTTGCCATATGAAAAATTGTTAGCTCACAAAATATACATTTGTTACAGAGCCGTTCTTCATCTTGCTCTAACTTGTTTTCACTATCAACAATCTTCACCAGGATCACAGACACGGAGGAAGACACAATCATACTTCTTGTAGCATCCACACAACATGTTTTTAAATGTTTGTGGACGTGCACGTCAGCTTGGGCAGTACCACCAATGTAGCTGCAGAGCCGGTACATGCAATGTTTATGACATGCGGGTCGTGTGTTGATCAAAATGCACAAATCTGTCTTTACTGTGTTGATTGAAAATTTGAGTTGTGTGAATGGGAAAACTTATTTGGGCACAAGAGTGACTGAGTTTTTGAGATTAGCAAAATAGACAGATTCTCTCCAGCACTAACAAATCTGTTAAATATTTTCTGTCCTTCCTCTTTCTTATTAGCAGAGATCAGCACATAAAACATTCATTCAGTCAGGCTGTGTGCTCTCAACCAAAGATTGTTTATGAGGGAAGAATCTCCACTTTGTAACACTCCTGCACAATTGCGAGAGTGTGTCGGTAGTTCCAACAGACTGCAAAGTCAGCTGATCACATCACACTGATTTCAGGAGTCACGTTCTCCCAGTTAAACTTTCATTCATATCATATTAATAATTTGAGCTGATCAACCTCATAGTGTTGAACATGGACGTTCAGTATTTTGAGTCAGCTATATAAAGTGTCAGATACATGCTCCTCATCTCATTTTCAGGTTGTAGCTGCAGGTCGTGAACATTAATTAGGCTGCCACTAAAGCAACTCATGTAAAGTACAGAGTGCCAAATTTAGTAGGCTGCACCTGTTACCCTTTAAAAGGATGAAGCTTGAGTGTGCACTGGGCAGCTGCGTTATTTAGTTAAATATAAGTATGAGATCAAACTCTATATATATCTAATTAAAGGACTTGGATCTGGGCCAAAAAAAAAAACTTTGTCCAGACATTACTATTAAGTATACAAACCAAGTGGGCCCACAAAATCTACAAAACCTATTTCAGACTAATAAATTTAAAAACAGAGACCAACAGAAACACTGATATTTAGAGGAGATAGAGAAAATGGTTTACTATTTTTTTTTTATCTCCAGCAGAAATAGTTTGCCTTCCAAGATAAGAGTTGATAGAAATAGGGCTAAGGTTGTGTGTCTTAATCTAGTCGGCAGTCACCTGAGTCAAAGGGTGTGCCAAGGTAGTGTGACAACTCTTTGATTTTTCGTGACCTGCTCCATTAAGCCTGTGACTCTGATTCAGAGACAATTCTGAGAAATGACAACAGAACCATCAACTTTCTATCTTGCCATTGACCTGCTCAATGTCACAAACTGGTGGAGTGAAAAGTAGAAAAACACAGGCTGGGTTAGGTTGTATAGTTCAACACAAGGGAGAGATCTTACCTGAACGTTCTCTGAACTCTGCAGATGGGGTGTATCTGGGCAGGGTGGTCCTGCGGTCAGCCTCTGAGGTGGGACGAAGCTTCTTGTTGTCCTCCGAGGAGCTCTTCTGTAGCGGAGGCCGCAAGTCCATCTCAGAGACAGGCCTGACTATAGGTCGCGACTCATCCACAGAGCGCAGAGGCTCTGGCTTTTCTCTCCTTTCCTTCTCCCGGTCATCTCGTCGCGCTCTTTCATTCCTCTTGGCCCAGTCCTCACGTTTGTCCCTGTCCTCTCTCTTCTCTCTGTCTTCTCGCCTGTCTCTGTCATCTCTTCTATCTCTATTATCTCTCTCCACTCGAGGGTCTTTCTTCTCCCTGTCTTCTCTTTCTCTGTCATCTCGGTTTTCTTTCCTTTCCCTCTCAGGCCGCCGATCCCTATCTTCTCTCCTGTCCCGGTCATCCCTCCTTTCTCTATCTTCACGCTCCCTCTTTTCCCTCTCATCGCGATCTCTCCTTTCCTTCTCGTCTCTGTCTCTCCTTTCTCTCTCATCCCGATCCCTCCTTTCTCTCTCATCCCGATCTCTTCGCTCCCTCTCATCCCGATCCCTCCTTTCCCTCTCATCCCGATCCCTCCTTTCCCTCTCATCCCGATCCCTCCTTTCCCTCTCATCCCAATCACGTCGCTCCCTCTCATCCCGATCCCTCCTTTCCCTCTCATCCCGATCCCTCCTTTCTCTCTCATCCCAATCTCTTCGCTCCCGCTCATCCCGATCTCTCCTTTCCCTGTTGTCTCTCTCCGTTCTTTCATCTCTCTTCTCTCGCCTTTCCCTGAAGTCTCTGTCTTCCCTCCCTCCTTCTCTCTCCCTGTCTTCTCGCCAGTCTCTTCTTTCCATGTCTTCCCTGTCCCTCCTCCCTCTGTCCTCCCTATCATCTTTGCCGTCTCTCCTCTCTTCTCTGCGGTATCTATCATCCTGTGGAGGTCCTCGGGGTAAAGATCCTCCTCTCTTATCGACATCTGATGGCAGGCGGCTTCGTCTGTCTACATCCATAGAAAGCCGTGCGTGAGAGTCCACATCCAGAGGTGCCCGATTGCTTCGGGAGGCATCAGACGGTGCTCTGTTTCGGCGTTCATCTCCCTGGGGTAGCCTGAGGGGATTCACCTTGATGTCAGACTCCCCTCGGGACACCCGCACTCCCACTTCCGACACCTTGTCCACGTCCATGGGCACAGGGTGGCCATTCTTCACTGGTGGAGCTTTAGAGTGGTTCACATCATTGCTCTCTGTCCCATGAAGAAACAAGCAGTTAAGAATATGTCATCAAAGATAGAGCTGAATAATAAAGGTTTTAGTTATATCGCGTTCACTTGATATTGCTACACTTTACCTACCATTCTCTGGGATTTCCTTTAGAACCCCTCTCGCTATCAACTCTTGGCGGCTTTTTCGAACAGAAATCTTTCTTTCCAAAGCTAAAAAAAAGTAAAGATAAACAAATAATTAAACCATAAAAAATGCACACTACAAGCGCAAATAATAAGCTTTTGTACCCAGCTTACCTATAGATGTTTCAGCGAACTTCTCACTTGGCTTCTTCTTTCTCCATTTCCAGGGCTTGAAGATTCTTCCCATTTTGGAGAATTTGCCTTTGCGTTTGGTTGGAGGTGTTCCTCCACCAGAGTTTATGTCTTCACCCCCTGTTGTGCTATGTTGCAGGTCCACCTCATCGTCTGCAGGAAAATTACAGAAAATATTACGGAAAATATTTTTTTGCAGATAATCTGTCTGAAGACAATATCACAATAATGGTGCACACTTATTACACCACAAATCTTGTATTTGTTTTGTAAGTCCAGTACATTGAGTTCATGAATGAATGGAACTGATAAGTCCCTGCTACATTGTATTGAAAAAAAATCCACATATTAGGCTTATCTCTTGGCCAGCCTCTGTTACAAATTAGGATGGAATTTAATCTGCAGTGTTACTGAACGCCTACATCCTGATGACAACTGCTGGTGCTGTGAACACTACTACTCAGGAATCTTCTCATTCAGTGTACAGCTTACGACAAAGTCTTCAACACTAATTGTCATGATCACAAAAACTGGTAAAATTGATCAAAATAATAATTTAAGAGATAGACCAACTAATAAAGCATGTTTGAATTATATTATAAATAAGTCAAACAAACAGCATTATATCTATTAAGCCACCTTGAAAAATGTTGCTTGATTAGGTTTGCATGTCCATATGTAAAGCAGGTCTTGAACTGTAAGCTGCAGCTTTCATTATGTTTCATAATAAAAGGACTAAATCTCTAAACAAGGTCCAAATTCCACTCTTGCTGCCTGTTTAGCTGTCACATGGGAGCCAGATAGTGAAATATGGGCACAGACTTTTCTAGTATAATTTACAGGGTGGTGTGAATTAATGAGATTTTTGCTACAGTAGTGAGGAGTATAAGAGCATGTGGCATCCTCTGCACTTGTCAGATTCACCATCAACATTAAGTTTCATATTTTTGTTTTAAAAATAATAATGCGATTTAAAATTGTAAGGAGAAAGCTACAACAACTGACAGAAATGGGTGTGAAACCACTATTGTAATTCTTAGGCGATGAGTCGTAAGGCAGAAGTTACACAACACTCTGCTAAATGGCAGCAAGCATAGAGCCATGTAGAAGGACTGTGGTTCAATTGGAGGGAGGAGGGAGGGGGATTTTAACCATTGTTTAACATTTAAATATACACAAAGATAGGTGAGCTTATTTTCTCATCTGAGTATTATATGACACAATGTGAAGGAGGCATACTTGATGGGAAGGCTGACATTCAATCAAAATGAATAAAGAGATGTGGACAATAGAGGTGGCATAACCTGTTACTATGTTATGTTGGCTTAGGGCTGTACCATACGACCAAAATCTAATTTCCGTTATAGGTCATTTCATATCCAGAAAACGATACATGTCAAAATAAAGCACATTTTCTGTAAATTCAATGAAATTGCATAATTTGCAAAGTACAGTTTTCTGTCCGTCTGTCCATCTTTTGCACGGATTTCATTATTAAATTACTCTTGTTGGCTTTTACTTCACTTACTTACAGTAACATAATGAGTGTATTTGTCATTAACTTGAATACTTCACCTCATTCACTGTCTCTCCTCAGCTCCGCTGAGCCCCACCCTTGGTGGAGAGGAGAAGCGACCATAAATGACAGCAAAACTCAGTAGAGACTCCCTTACTGAGCTGAAATGAAATATGTGCACATAAATTAGGTAAATAACATAAATAAACATAGTCTCTGCTGCGTTTTGCTGTCATTTATGGTCACGCTATTCGTCTCCTCTCTATGGTTCAGCAAGGGTGGGGCTGAGCTCTCCATGTGTGTGCTGCACACACAGCGGAGCAGAGGAGAGACAGACAGCGAACCAGGTGAAGTATTCGAGCTGACGACAACCACACTCGTTATGTTACTGTAAGAGCATTTTAAGCTTCGGCGGGGGCATTTAAATCATGATGTTACCATGGTAGAGGCTCAGTGGTCAATGACTGGTGGCCATCAGCCCAACCCTAATCCAAATGATGAAAAATATTGCCAAAAAGAGTGATTTTCGACACAACAAAATAAGTGATGATATGAAATGATTTTTTTTTTTTAAATCACCACACAATATTTGTCGTCATATCACACAGCCTTATGTTGATTTAATTTTAATATTGGCAGTCGTTGACTTCCATATATGCATATTCAAGGATGTATGACACAACTTCATCCATTTTATATGGACTATCAAAAATGTGGGGGCTAAATACAAACACATACTGTATAAAATGTCAGTATGTGTTTGGCAGCTCAATAAATACATATAATAATCTTTTTCTAAATTCCAGGAGAATTTTCTCTAATTGGTACCACCATTTAGAAAAGACTGAATGGAACGTCTTAACTTCTTGGAAAAGAAGCCAATCAAGAGTGACTAGTCCTGACAGCTACTGTTGACACAGAGCCAGCAGCAGTTTCTCAGGAACACAATTACTGCTGTGAATTTTTTTATGTTTGCCTACAGATAAATTGCCTCTCTGTAGTGCACTGAAATTGTCCATGTACAAAACACTGAGGATGTGTTATACTCCTCCATGAAGCAAAGGTTACAGTGAAAGTAACAGAGCCAATTAACAGCTAAGGATGTGCAGGACTGAAATCCTCTATATCATAGTGCATACATGCCATCCAAAGGCATGTATGGAGGACAAACTTATTTCAGCAGGAGTCATTAAAGCAGCTAGGCAGAAAACATACCCCTGCCTCCAAGCTAAAAAGTCAAAGCAGTCCTCATCAGCTCATAATAAGAGAAAATAAACTTTTCTAGCAGAGGACCTCATCAACACATACAGATAAAAACACAGCCTTAGGCTGTGTCAACACTCAGAATGAACATTTGAATCTCTGAAGCAGTTATTACTAAGGAGTAACTAGATTACATCTAAAATACAAACTATATGATTACATGATTAAATAGCAGATATCAGCTTTTGACACCACATAATTACAGTTTCAAACCAGTTATCAGTATATTGATTATTCTTAAATTATTCTTACTACACTGATCATAGTCACAGTGAGAAGTGTAAGTTGTGGTTTAAAGGATGTAAAAAGGTGAAATGAAATAAAATAATGAAGACAACCAACAAACAGTGGAGGCAAAATGGATTAAGAGGCAAGACACAAGAAAAGGTGCAGGACAAGGTGAAAAGATGGGATCCCAAATTTTCTTCCAGCAAGCACCATAACTGATGGATTTCAATTGAATAACATCTGACAGAGGAGGGGCTTATGTGTCCTACAGATTTGTAACACATATGTTACACTGACGGGTTTAAAAGTGGATTGGCACCTCTTACAATCACTATAAAAGCCATGTCCCGTGGATGAGTTTTTCAAGGGTCAGGGACAAATGTAGCCAGAATTATGAATCACAGAGGAAAGCTCTTTTTTGTATATACAACAGATCTTTTTTGTATATTGAATGCAGATCTTAATGATTAATGCATGACCTATTAATCTCCATCTAGGATTTCATCAATCAAGAATATATGAGCTGACAATGTGCAAAGTTGCTGACATATCATTTGTGCATCACTAGAGTTTGGTTTTGTCCATGCAGGGTTTTTTTCAGAGGCTCGTATCCAATTATCATACAGTTGGAATAACTGGTCCGTCACTACCATTGCTGTGGACACAATACGAGTAGTTTTCCATGTCAGGTACAGCATAGTAAAAGGTGTTGTCTACAGCTCTTAATCTAACCCATTCATTGTAGCTACTGCTTCTTTCACCATTCCTTCCTGCAATATTACTTCTTACAAAAGTGATCCATCAAATTTTATCAACAAATTACAGCTCACCCCAAACTACTAAGATATGCTGATGTTCTTCTTCAATAAAAAACTAGTAGAATCAAGCTTGTTATCAAGATAATGGGGCAGCCCATTTTAGTTTCCTACTTGATAAAAGGCTACAGCCCTTTTCATTAATGCATAATTGGGTTATGTTTAGTCCCATCTAATTCTAATTCATCTAATGTTCTCCACTAAAGACCAGTGTCTGCCTACGATGTGTCACTGATCTCTTTCTAGCAAAGCTGGGCTGAAATTCCACTTTCACAATGTCATATGTTGGAGATTTTTAGTATATGACGTGTCATCTGAGTACAGAGTTATTTTCTTCACCTCAGAGTTGGTTTACGTTGTTTAATGCTGCAGTGTGTCTTGGTCAGCCAGTCTCGTTTGTTACTGCTGGAGTTTGCTGCTCCGCTAACATCAGTCTCTGAGTGATGGCATAGAAAGTTCACAATATACTTCCGTCTCACAAAGGCAAACTCTAGCGTGGGCGCACTGTATACTGTCCGGGTGCTGCACTGCCCTTGCTGTTGAGTTCCGCTTTTTTTGTTATCCTCACACTTAGATTCATTTATCTCTACTGGGAGCAGACAAAAAGTTAACACTTCACAAAGGCAGGTCAGATAAGGTTTTACATGTGAATGAGCAATATTATTTGACATTACTCTGTGTATATCCCTGTTCATTATGACCACTGTTTTTCTGTGTCCGTGCAGTTTGTCTGTTCGGCGTACATTTATGCTGTAATGAGTCGAGACTATTTAAAACAGACATACTGAATAATTTTGCAGTTGTATTTACCAATAAACCTACAGTTTGGGCCCAGATCATTTACCAAAACAAACATATTTAAGTGCTGGTTAATTCGCTTTCAACCTAAGATCTCCCATCAATGCAACAATGTTCATGAAAAATACCCTCTCCATAAAATGTTTACATTATTTTGTCTACCCACTGTATGAAGTAAAGCAGGCTGTTGCATGTATGTGTGAAACCCCATGCTGAAATGCAGGCACTCGGAGGTCAGTGAACTCTGTGCAGAGCACTGGCCCTCACAGCTATTCCGGACACATAACCCAGACACCAGTGGGTGTTAAACTGGGAGGGGTTGGGTGGCAGTGAGGAGAGAACACTGATGTTGCTTGGCTGCAACAGAATCAAAGTGTGATGTGGTGACCTTGTGTTACAGAGCATGACAATCTGAGATGGGAGCTTTTCACAGAACAACCAGAGGATTAAAAGCACCAACCCTTAAAAGATGAAGGGAAAGATAGTAGAGACAATTTTTTTTTTTTTTTTTTAAACTCAGACTAAACACTAACACACAGGCAGCAGATCTGCATTTATAAGCTGACTCTGAACAGGAGTTTGTTTCATGAAAACCTATGACAGTAGTAACAACATAGGCTTCTGTAAATGCTCAGCCATTCAAACTCAAAGTCCTACTAAAAGCATGAAAACTGCACTAACCACCCAGCACTAATGCAATAACTTACAGTGCTTGGGTCAAGCTGTCCATATGACTCATGCCAATCACATGACATGTTGACACCAACTACAGAGAATAGCACACCAGAAGCAAAAATACATTTTGCATGGAAAGCAAATATGTAACGAAGCGGATGTTCTCATGTTACCTGTTTTATTTAGGCACGAGTGTTGAAAAGTGTTTGAACAGAAACCAAACAGTAAGATATGAAGCAAATATTGACCAACAAATTATACGTAAACATGCCATTGTTTCTGTTCTACAAACACATGGCCAGGGTCAGCAGGTTAGTGTCAGCAACTTAAAGTTAGTGATATTATGCTGGAGGGAGGTAAAAACAAAGAGCTGGCCTGCGTTACAGATGCTGGACTGCAAAAGCTACAAGCTGTATTATCAAGACGAGTTGTAAGTAAGCAAATACAGCTTGAGAGTGGTTCCTCCTTTAGTCAGCAAAAACAGGTTCTGAAAGTTTGAAAGTCTGTTTTTAGCTCTTCCAGAGAGTCAGGGGCTTTGGGAGCACCATACAACTGTGGACTACAATATAACTTGAGAAGTCAAGTCATGTAAGTTCAAAAAGAGAGATCCACATAGAAAGAAGTGGTGTCAGTTGGTGCCTTTTCCCCCGAAATCTTGTTTTTCAGAAATGGCTCTGGAGGGAGATGGAGCGTGCAAACAGAGAGAAGTTTGTGTGGTTTGTACATTTCACAATCACCACATTCCATCTACATGCATTCTTCTACACCTGTCTGTGCCTGCCGCCTAACAGTCTCTCTCTGGTATTGAAACACCTGTTCATATATACTGTATCCTGTTGTTGGCTTTTCATTCTTGACTAATGCAAACATGCCCAACAGGTTGTTTCCACATTGAAAATCATCTCAAAATGATGTTTGCAGCAAGCCTCTGGCCTCTGACTCACCCGTGTTGTGTTGGGCTGGTTGCTGGGCCACTGTCTCACTGCTAGCACTGTGTCCCATGCTACGGCTCCTGTCCCCGTTGGCCTGCCAGGCTCTGCCTCTCCCAAGGCCCACAGCAGGAAAGGAATACCTGAAGCCACCTCGCTCTCCTTCAACTAGACATAGAGCTCCTGTAACTCAAGACCGTCTTGACTGCTTACTTGCTTCATTTAGTCTCTCGTCTCTATAGTCATGCCCTCTCCCTCCCTGCAGCCTGTGAGATTTGGTCTCTCCCTCCCTACCTCCCTCCTTCATTCCCTTCAAAACACAAACACACTCACTCGCTCAGTTCTTAGGTCCCTCCCTTCTTGGAGCTCTGACTTCATAAATAAGGTAGGCCAATAAGGTAATCCGGCAGTCTCGGATGCCTTTCATTCCTGAGACCACATTTTTCAGGGGCAAAGTTCACAGCAGGCAAGCTTTGAGGTTTGGCTGGTCCAGCCATCAAGCCTTGAGGGATTTGCAAAGCAGTGGGCCCCCCGCGAGCACCATTTCACAGACTGACAAAACACTACTCCCTGAAGGGCGAGGGGCGGGCTCTACAGGGTGAGGTAATTCGAGAAGTGGAAGGTGAGCCAGGCCAAGGTGGAGCTCAGTGAGGGAGAAGAGGAAGTGACACAGCAGAGGTGTCCGATGACTCTCCAGGGATTGTCCTTTTAAACTACGAAATGCATGTGCAAACTGATAAGACGTATATATATATTAGTCACTCAGTTTTACAGCTGTAACTGGTACTATTTCCTTGACCTTAACTCCCACATGTTTGGTTGCATGTACTTTTATTAGAACTTAATTTGCACTGCTAATAAAAATATAAAAATTGTGTCGTGTGTGGGAAAAAAAAAGCAAATAATTCAGCAATTCTTTGCTGGAAACTCTATTGGCTCTCTAAATATTTGTGTAACACTGTAAAGCACAATAATATCTGACAGGAAAGTGCCTTAGACATAACACCTCAGCAGACACAAAGCCAAAACTTGTCTAGAGGCCTCAATCTCACATATACAGCCAAGGAGTCTGTGTCTAAACATTTCTATCAGAGCACTGTGTAATTAGATTATATGTAATCAGTGTGTGGGAGTTAGAGGAGCTCATTACCCATTATCCATCTTTTCTACAGCCGATCAGACAGATGTTGGTTTATAGAAAGCAATCCAAGACAGCACAATGCAATATGGTATTCATGCTATTTTGTCCCACCAATATACATACAGTCATGGGAGGGGGGGGTATATCTTAAAGTAATGCAATCTAATACAAAAACATCACAAAACAACACAAACCTTCTAACACAGTCCTTAAACTTGAAACTCCACAAAGGTTTCAATTTCATAAGATGCAGGGTGTTTCTGTTACTGTGTCTGATTTTAGCTTGCTTTATATTTTAAAAAAGGATAGATATAGGATATAATAGGAAGAGGTTTGGTAAGCAGCGAGAGAGCAATCTATCACTGTGTTTTTAGACATTCAATACATCATACAAAGCTGACTAAATAATATGCTGTATTACTATTGCTCCCTCTACAGTCCAATTAAAGCCACAGCATAAGAGCACAACTCTGACACAGGAATGTGTGGAATGTAAGACCACACGTCAGCCTTATGGTTCAAGGACAATAAGGAGAACAATCATGGGAATCACTGGTAAATAGACAGGGATAATATCCTGTGACATCTTCTAACGTATGACTCACCATGACACTGAAATCCCTTTAATTCTTTCCAAAGAGCAGCAGCAGATGGAGACAGACACATTAACTGAGAACAGAAAGCTCAGCTCAACAAAAATACCACCTTGATGACTCACAAAAAAACTATTACACTGCGTCATCATGACAGCCCCAAAACATACACATACTAATTATAATGCAATATGAGGCAACATGCTGGACGGCTTTGACCTTTCGGATCAAAATGCAGGGATATGTAAAGCATTCCAGTTGCTTAACAGCCATGCCTTCATGTCAGAAACGCATCACTTTTAGAATCGAGCAGAGGAGGAAGTCTGGTTTATTTTTACTGCTTGGCGACAGGGCCAGGCAGGGATGAGCAGATCCAACTTCCTTAATCTGTTCCTGCCATAGCCCAGTGGCCTAAAAAAGTGCTCATGGAGCCATGCCATGTCCTGTCTTGGCATATTAATAAACAAAAGAGAAAACTGTCTCAATTACATTGTAATCATGATTTTAAAAAAAGGACATTTTGCCAGTCAAGAAAGTACGCTATAGTTTAAAGGAAGAACTGAAATGTAAATCTTTAAAAATTAAATTTAACATCCACCAACAGAGAGAAAGCAGGTTTACTCACGAATATATTCAGACTGTACAGCCATCCCAGGTATGTTCCCACAGATGTCACAAATGCACTACAACAGTTCAGCCTAGGAAGCAAGATCCCCTGAGCGACGTGAGTGTTTCCCTGATACGCCGAGGTCGTCAATGATTGAGTTCAGTGGTGAAACAGACACAAGGCCATGCGTGGCAGTGACAGAAACCGGCAGCTCTGCTAACCTACAGGTGTGTCCTCTGAGTGAGGGCCAATCAGATAGCTGCAGTGTCAACACTATAATGCGTCACAGAGCCTACCCTTTTATGGACAGCTCCATAAACAAGCACTGCTTTTGTTGACTCACCACTTTCTGTCATCATGATACTATGATTGGGATAAAGTGAGTCTCACTACAGCCAGCATATACATTAACATAGAACCTTTAACTCATGTTGACATGTTTCAACCTGAAGTTAAACAGGATTTAATGATAGTTTGGGTTTTGGGGGAAGTGTTTATATGCTTTTTTTATTTGCTGACATATTTCAAACGAAATCTAGCACAGTGAAACTGAAAAAGTCTTTGAAAGTTTTGCAAATACCAAACTACAGTGTAATTGATACATCTGAAAAACAATAAAAAGGGCATTTCTCTTACCAGGATTTTCCATCACAGTTTCCAAAACTCAGCAGTCAACAGCTCCTGAAACAAATGAACAAAGGGATCATTTGAAATGTAAAAGAACTTTAAAATATAGCAAAATACAACAGATTACATCATTGCAAAGATGTGTGTATCTTATTACATGCATTCTTCAAGAAGAGACAATATAATCATGTTTTACTTAATGAATTCCTCATTCTAACCTAATCCACAGCTTATACATGAACATAAACAGTTTCTAAAAGAAACTGCACAAAATGTGGAATCCCAGAGCAGCTGACATTGAAGTTAAACATTGCATCCTGTAAAAACACAGGAACCTACAAAAGTTATTCCCACCATTGATGACTCTAGCTTTCTATTATTACTCAGTAAATCAATGAATGACTGTCAGCGCACCTCAACAGATTGGATGTTAACCAGCTAATTGGGGCCAGATTGAAGCTGAACAAAAGTTCTGTTAGCTAAAACAAAATAGTGTCTTAATTAGCTAACACACTGACTAAAAATGCTGTCAGGCCAAACATCAAATAAACAAGTCTAGTTCAGAAATCTTTTCTAAGACACATGAAAACAACTGTCACGATTAAGAAAGGATCAGCCAATTACGCAATCACATTTAAAAATACACATCCCATTAGTATGAGTCACAACATGGGGCTGCAGTGTAGAGGAGAATGGGAAAACATTCTTTCCCACAGCAGTTAAGAAACCAAAATTGAAGAATGAAACACTCAGCACACACTTGAACAATATATGTTTCTCCTGTATTGCCAGTGTGACACTAGATGGGCTTTTAAATATGAACATTCTGTGCAGTGGTGTTTTATAATCATCTCACTTTAAGTGTTGTGTAAAATGCTCAAACATTAGACATTACAATAGAATGAAAAACAAAATAATCTGCTTTCACAAAAACAGACATTTTACCAAATAACGATTTGGAATAACTGCTACTGTGTGATAGAATGACACCTTCAATGATACGGGGGTCTTTTTTTTTTTAGGCTGCAGTCATCATCAGATAGTCTAGTTGCCATGTCTGTTTATTTTAAATGACTCTGGGCTTGTTTCAGGACTTTCAAATGATGTTTTGTGGGTTTTATTTTTATTTTTTATTGTAGTACAATTAAAGGACAGGTTCACAATTTTTCAAGGCTGTCTTAAAACAACAGTCAGAGCCCCAATGAACACTGAAACAGGTTTTTCTTGCTTGTAATTATTCCTCTTGTTCATACTGACCATTAGAAGTCCTCCCTTTGTGTAAAAATGTATTTAAAAGTTTATCTGAAGCTAATGTGAAGTTTCAGCCATCCAAATGAGTCAAATCAAGTAGATATCTTTCAATGTTAGTCTTTTTAGTGCCAAATACTTCCACCACAACAGGGAAACACTGTCCGAGGAAACACAAAGAGGGAATTTGATGCTAAAAAGACTGTAAATGTAGCAGATATCCACTTGATATGACTAACTCAGACTGCTGAAGCGTCATATAAGCTTCACATCAACTTTTAAATGCATTTTTGCCCAGAAGGAGGCTTGTGGATTTTGGCCCCCATTAAGGCTGTACGATATGACGAGATATATCGTGTGACGAGAGAAAATGGCTATTGTTTCATATTATGCTCTATTGTTTATTTCAAATCATGTTTTTATATATGGGTATATTTGTTATGTACTGTGCAAGGTATCTGAAATTGTAGAGAACATCAAATAACTACTAAAATACATCAAAGTTGTGAAGGACTAAAATCAGACCTTTCTTATTGAAGTCTGAACACCAGGGTGGTTGGGGCGTTTCTATTAATACAACAACTTCAACTGCAAATGCAGCACAGCAGCATCCTTTAGTCAGCTTCAACCCAATACGTAAATAAACAGAAAGACTGTGCTGAACACTGACGGAGAATCAACAAGCCTGAGAAACGACACCAGCTGTACTTTACTGGTACCAAATCAATTCAACACAAAAATGTGTGTGTGTGTAGGTGTATTTTAGAGACCTGAAAATGTTGTGATGCCAGCAAGCTGTTGAACATTACATCTGCCCAAAGCTACAGCTATTACAGTACATATGTTTAGTTAACAAGACTCGATGCTAATTCATAGTTCATTTGGAAAGCTCACGTCAGGGGTGTTACCAGTTAAGCCTGGCTTACTTCAGTAAACGAGGCTTAAAATTTGGTTTCATAAAAGGAGTTTTAGTCTGGTTTAACCACCATGGAAACTTACGTGTGCTTGAGGTCTCAGGTTTGTGTATCAAAGCCATGAACAAGCACTTCTTAAAGCAGATTTAGTTTGAGCATGTAGCTCCAAGTTGGCTTTTTGAAACAACTGAATCCTGGTTCAGTTTGGTAGGATCATTCAAGACAGCTTCGCCTTCCTGAGTCATCTTTATGAAACATCCCTCTGGTGTGGAGCTCCATAAAATATCAGCATTAGAGATACTGCGTGTCCTAAATCTTGTTCACCAAGCCCAGTTTATTTTATTGAGTCCTGGCTGAAATGCATACTTAATATAAATATATTTTTATTGTTTTTTCAAGATAAAATCCCTCCAGGCTTCTCCTGCCATTGTACTTGCAAGTTGTGACTTGTCAACAAGTCACAACTTGACCAGCTAATTAATGATCTTTCAATCACACATCAAAACTCATGTTTGTGATGAGCAGTTGTTCAAGTGTTGTCAAACAGGAATACAGATGATAAACAGCAGGGAAGCAATTACTTACTAGTTACTTTCGAGTTACTTTCTAGGAAACAATGGCACTAACAACACTATTTATTAACAGTTACAATTTTGAATGTCCTGTAGCTTTAAGAGATAGCAGGTGGGCAGGGGCGTGGCTGGTCATAGTGTCAAGATCAGGATCACTGGGACAGATAAGCAGCTGTCATTGAAACCACAAAGAGTATTTGTGTCACCTCTTCCCGTGAGCTTCACACTAACTATTCAAAATAATGCCCCTGCTTGTAATTGGTGAATATCAGTAGGTGCGGCTTCATCATGACGCTAACGGGAGGGTCAAAACAGTATCAGGCTGCACTTTGGAATGTCAAAAGTCCCTTGAAAACAAACTGGTAAAACCCTGCTTGTTTGACTGTGTGTACAATGGAGAATAAAAGGGAGAGTGTAGCCTGGCAGGCAAGTATTTGACCTTCTTATCAGGTGGACTAGGGCAAGTTCTTACAGTGTCCCTGTGAATTCAGCTTTCAAATGGAGTCATGATGGAAGAAAAGTACAATAAGCCAATATTAGTTACTTTACTTAGGTACAAAATGTTGTCTTGTAACGGCAACTTACTTCTACTGAAGATCATTGATCTGCGATAGAATCTTCCCCCAAAATGCTGTCCTTGTAGTTTCACTGTGACTTCTTTGCTTTCTTCTTCCAGCAGGACAACTTAGCAGCAAAATGATTACAGCACTTCTGTAAAGGATAGAAACAGACAAGGATATAAGACAAGAGGACAGAAAGTCTACTTCCTTCTTGGTGCTGGGCTTCTTTAAAAACTTTCATGGAGGCCTTCTGAAAAGGAAAGCATGAAACATGCTGAGTAAACTCAGTTCATTAGATAAGGAGACAGTTGGGGCAACTTTCTTGGATCGTAGCACAGATCCTTTTGACAGGAGACAGTCATTGCCAGTGACAACAATACCGCCGCACTTTTAGACCCCCTCAAGTTAGACCCTTACTTTGCATGCTAACTAAAGAATCAACTTTGCTTTGAACTTTAAATCAGATAGTTGTAGTTTTCTAGTAGCAGGCAACCCTCTGCCTGGTCAGCTTTGGTTCAGTCCAACTGGTTTGACACGTCTTGGGCTATAATGTACACACAGCAAATGCTCAACAGCTGCAGGCAGGACAGCGTGTCTGTACAGTACCCTGCTTTAACAAATCCCTTTAAAAGACTAATGTCCCCTACTCTAGTGTTATACTCAGTTTCTGTAATGTCCACAAGAAACTTACAGCGACACAACAGTTACTGCATTTTGAGCACAATCAATGCCATTTGATAACTATATAATTTTGTCTGAATATTAATAACATAAATTATTCTAATACACAGAATATCTATAAAATCTGAGCTAAGTGTGAAAGATAACCTTTTTGATTTTGTTTATTTTCTTACCATTTAAAAAGGCTTAATCCATTTATTATTCATTACTTCCAAGCTGCCCATAAAGAGAGAGAAGTTGATACGCACTTGAACTCACAAATAATTCACTAGACAAAGTTCAGCAGCACTGCAACCCAATTCCGTTCTCAAATATCCTCCTGAAGCTCTGGTCCTCAGAGCTAGCTCCAGCTCTGAAGGGCCACACTAACTGGTGCAGGCTGGTAGAAAAGCAAACACAGGTGAGTTAATGTGCACCGTTTTGTGTGCATACATACAAGCCAGCAAACTAGAGCAGCTGAGCCATTAGACTCAGTAACGCTGAAGCCCTCAGGACACCACGTGAACATGTGCAAACACACACAGGATCACACCCAGTCCTGTCATTATTTTACAGCGCATCCAAAGGTTGAGGGGGCAACAGCCTCTCTGGTTTGAGGCCATTGCTTTCATGGGATTTTTTTGTGTACCATTCACACATGGACTATCTCAGCATGAGAGAGTACAATGTAGAGCACAGTGGGCAAAATGGCAGCCAGATTTTCAGGTTTGGTAATAGGATCCAACAGTGGTATTTCAGTACTTTCACATGAGTGCAAGTGTAAACCTTTTTTGTACTTTTTACGTGGATGTGAGCCTTCAGACCTTCTACACAATTAGGATGCAATACCTTGAGTAGTCCACCTCTAAAAACAGGTTGTAAACAAATCAGAGGTTGCATTATAAAAGACTGAATCACTGTTTTATATTAATGTACACATTCAGGAGTACAAGAGAGCAGATGTGTTATTTCTATTATGCCTCTTGTTTCCAAATAATTTTCACCTCTTGTTTTAGTCACCATAACTACCTTTCTTCTTACTTTCCACAAGTATGCCTGATCTTGAATTCAGCAATAATCTGATGCCTGTGAGAAACATAGTCAGTTTTTTTTGGGTCTAACCACCAATTACATCAAAGAACACCTTAAGAATCAAAACATTACTAACTGAGTCTCTGTTAACCAGGGTGTAATTCACTTCCGTAAACCAAAGCACACTCTGACAAGCCACAGAGAGGTTTGCAAACCACTGATACCAACTGGTATCATGGTAATTAGATAAGCTCACTGCTAGGCTTGGAGCTCTTGATCAAAATAAAACACACAGAAAAGCAGCTCATCTAAGACCACGAAAGCTTGCCAAAAGCCTCTGAATTCACACAGGACTCACAGCAATGATTCAGAGGAATGCACAACTAAGTCCAAGAAACTTTAAAGGTTCCCTTTGTAATACCACCTATCCAAACTGTAACCAAATCTTGTTAATGTACATTTTACTAAGTTTCAATGGAAGTGCTGTTTTATAACAGATTATGTTTAGCCATTATTACCTTCCTTACATAATAATAACTCCACTGAGATTGCTGCACTACAAATGTTGCAAATGTTAGAAGCATTTCATACTGAAGCTGACATTCCTAATGGACATAATTCCTTTGAAAAGTCAGTGTTTAAAATGAGCTATACTCTGTTTGCACTGCACCGGTAGTTCATAAATTTTTACGCAATCCTGTTTGTTCAGTGTGAGCTCCCAATTAGCTTATTAAGAACTCCCAGTTTATCAGATAAAAGGACAGAGCTCTGCACAGCTGAGAGGAGCACAATCAGCCATTGTGCCAAGTTCATTCTGCAGACTTGGCAAACTGAATGAGGAGCCAAGTTGGAGTTTGTTTGGAGGCGAACAGCACGGTTCTCAATGAGCCACTGTCAACAGCTAGCATTAGCTGATAATAGCACACACACACACACACTCTTGAGCTCCACACATCCCCACAACATTCAAATGCTCAAAAGAACCTCATCTGAACACATCTCTGTTTTCTAACTGTTTATAATCTAGCAACCACAGGAGCTTGTTTTTCCAAAATGTAGCCACTGTTACTGTTACTAGATTTAGATTATGGGACACATTTGCCAGATATTTTTTTCATCATGTGCAGTAGTGCAAGAGAACATAGCACACTTGCTGAAAGATTTCCATGGCAATGTTAATAAACAACTCCTGGATATGCACCAAAAACTAACTTAATGAATGACCTAACTTGCCACCAAAAAGTGTTTGAGACATACTCCTACACCAAAACATTACCTCTTAGGCTGAGACAACAGTTGGTTATTTGCCAAAGAATCTGTTATTGTAAATGAGATTACAGTTATGAGCCATGGTGGGTGTGCATTTTCGACCAGTTAAATCCACTGAAAATGAATGCCAATCCCCTGCATCATGCCCCTTCACCGTCAATCTTTCAAACTCTTTCCAAAAAGCTACCCACCTTTGTGTATTTAGATTACATTCACCAAGACCTCTCCTGCTCAGTAAGTCATCTGTATGTTATCCCGGTGAGATGTATACAAAGCACAATA
Organism: Scomberomorus guttatus; assembly: GCA_038419695.1. Lineage (NCBI taxonomy): Eukaryota > Metazoa > Chordata > Actinopteri > Scombriformes > Scombridae > Scomberomorus > Scomberomorus guttatus. The sequence continues at coordinate 24,431,932 of CM076461.1, forward strand.
ACATGACTGACCTGATTACAATGTTGCCTATCTTGAACAAATACACAATAAGCTGCAGCTCCTTTTGTCTTCCCTCTTTGAAGAGTCTATGTTGTGCTATAGGGCGTATTGTGGCTTTCAATCAGGACTCAAAGCACTTGTTGGAACAAGTAGACGGGCCTGTGAAAGGAATGCAGAGGAATGAGCTGCTTCTCTGGTAGTTCAATAATTGACACCTGAAGCCTTCTTCTACTCATTATAATGTAACATAATGCTACAGCGGCTATATAAAAGTCTGCTAAACAAGTGACAAACAAAACGCCTCATGAAAATGCTCTAGGTTAGATGAATAGATTAAGAATGAAAAACTGATTTAACATTCCAGCAGTGATAAAGTGTCCTGAGAATAACATTCAGACAACAAATGGCTACAAAAAATCCTTAGAAAGATATTTTCAGTTATTCAGCTCCAGCTAATGGTACATGCTGGCTATCAGACAGGTGCAGGTAAGTTAGCACTTAACAGAGGCTACACAGGGGAAAGTTAAAGTCACAGTAACACTGAACTCTGAATACCGTCATTGATATTGTTTTTTTCTGCCTTTTTGTGCATTTCTCTTTTCTTATTCAACACCTCAACCTAGTTCTGAGAGCCAAAGATAGAAACTGTACTGACATAATGCTAATCCTTGGCTGCCAGCAACAGGTGGCTACTGTCCCTTTAGCTTTGTTAGCTCAGGTAAATTAGCTCAGAAAGACGCGAGTAATGAGATGCACAAATACTAACGTTACTCACCGTTCTAGGAAGCGCTTAATTTCTGTGGAAATGTATCCAAAATGACAGGAGACGTGCTTTTCCCTTGTTCTCGTTGAGCCCTGATTACTTTTGACACTTGTCGCTGCGGTCCATCACGGGGACAAAAGCAAGGCGGAACTAGCTTCACCAACCAGCTTTTGTCCCAAATATAGTCACAACATTCACTTTCTGAAAGCGGGTGAAAACACTCATGTATACAAACGTCGCCTGAAATTATACACAAAAATGCTAAGAGCGACGTTAAATGTTATGTTTAAAACTTGTTCTTCTTCACTTTGCTGTCAAAAGGTGGAGCAAGTTAACTCGGTAGGAAGATTAAATGCAGTTGCGCATGCGCACTTGTTTGCAGACACTACCGCTGAGGACAAACCTCAGGGACCCACGTGACCATATAAGCGCTCCGAATGCCATTGCAAAAAACTAAACAAAGACAAACAAAAACTAACATTGTTAAAGTTACGTAAAGAGTGCGGTCATGGCAAATAAAAGGCATTATTAAGGTCAGGAGACTAAAACACTGGTTAGGACAAAGTATTATCATTATTTTTATTATTTTCTTTAGGTTGTATGTTCTATGTTATTCATACTGTAGCACTTTGAGTTTCAATATGAATAAAAAGTGCGGTATCAATGATGTCTGTATCTCGACATCATTGCAGATGAAGGAAACCTCAATGATTTTCAAGATTTAAATAAAGGTTTGAATGAATGAATGAATGAATGGATTGTGAAAAACCGTCGTCATGGTTACAGTCATGTGGTTTCACAAAGTTTGTCCCTTTCACCTGATTTTACCACTATTTGAAACCAGCAATTTAAAAGATAAAGGTGAAGAACTTTTGTTTGAGTCAAGGAAAATTGTGGTCTTGAATAGAGTCTAGAAATGTAAAAATATAAATCTACTTTTTAAAGTTATCTGTCGTATTCAATCAAATGAAAGATTAAAGATCCACAAAGAAAGCACATAGACTACAGTCCAAATATACTCAGTCATATACAACACTGCCTAAAATTTCATGGGAGGGGTGGCATGTCTGGTGGCTACAAAACTGACATTCTACTTGTGAAATTATCACATTTTCACATGAAAGCTGTTCTTGCATGAAAATTGGCATATAAATACACATTTTATATCAATATAACATGAATATTCAATACAAGAAAATTCGGTGGTTCGATCCCCGGCTCCTCCACGTATTGAAGTCTCTCTATGGCTGTGTTATTGTGTGTGAATAAGTGAACACAGAAACATTGTGGGGCGCTATGGGTAAGAAGCATCATAACGCTCCTAATGAGAAGGTTGGCACCTTGCTGAGTGATCGATAAGACTAGAGAAGTGCTATATAAGTGCAGTCCATTTACCGTTTTCAGTAATAAAGAAAGAGAAATATACTGTATGTTAGTCCAATATTGAAAATTTGTGTGATTTGTCTGGATTAAACAAGGAAACTATTTATTTTCTTTCTTTGAACATACACAGAACTTGTGTAAAAACTCATATAAAATGTTTCACATTTTATAAGGGGTAAGACTGGGTAAATAGTAGAACCACAAGAGACATTTTTCTTTTTATAAACACTGAGATGACAAAGATTTTGTCTTTCCCCTAAAACTGTTAAAGGAAAAATCTACATAGAAAAAAATACAAATGGATTGATTTATGGCCATTTCAAATGCGCTGCTATGTACTTTTTCAGTTATATTTAATTGAAATTGATCTAATTTAACTCTCTGCTCTCTTTGAAACATGAGCAAGTCATACATCATTAAATTCTGCAGAAGGTACAGCAATCAAAAGTTTGAATACTGTGATCTCTTCTGGTCATTTGCTGAACTACATGGAATGACTGCAGTACATGTTTTTGCAGACTGTACACTGTCTATGTGAGGCACAGGTTGTTCTGCCATCTACTGGGCTGCTAAGGCCCTGCCACTGAGTGCAAATGTGAGGTTGGTGGATGACTCAAAAACAAAAGCCTAAGTTTTGCATTTTTAACTTTACACATGAAGTACCTACTGTGCTGTTATTGTGATAATTCTTAATCAAACTCGAAGAAGAAAAAAAGACAAAAAACAAATAGAGAAACTTTTTTTTTCCTAAACATTTTCCACCCACTAATGTTTACAGTAATCCAAGAGCAAGGCGTTGATGCCAGAGCTGAGGGTGAAGCAGTTCAATTCATGCAACTAAAATTTATGTGTCCTTTGTTTGCCTGGTATTAGGAAGTAAACACACCATACAGTGCCGCCTGCTGTGAGAATAACAGGCGCAGCCATTCCCAGTCTGAAGTTGTTTTTTCTGCTGAGTGAACAGTGCTCCATGAGAGTAACTGTTGGGTAGCGAGGAAAAGTCAGACAAAAGCAAGCCTTGCAGTGACCTTTAGGTGGACCCAGTCTAGTCTTAATGGGCCAGACAGCTGTTCCCACCCTCTTACTGTATTTAATTATAGTAAGCTTTCATGGTTTGATCCCAAAGTGCTGGGTCACTGCATCTTGTTACTATCCCTATATGCTGCAGCTCAGTAAGCAAACACTGCCCAAAAACATAAAGAGTGAATTGTGTACAACATGTAACAGCGTACATATTGTGAGCATTCTGTAAATGATTCTAAATCTCTATGAAACTGAAATATAACCCTGACCTTTGCATCAAATATCACAAAACTTGTATTTTATACCCTTTGCGCCGGCTTCTGAAAGAGTTCTTTATTGTTTTGAAGATTCTGTTCATGACCTACAAAGCACTCAAAGGTCTGGCTCACATTACAATTCTGAACTTTAAGCCCTTATATGCCAGAGTTCAACTTTTTATTCAATACATGTCTTTTCTCTTACAGGAAGACTGAACTTCTTCAGTAAAGGCCCTCAACAGTCTGCCACAGTCTACTCAAGTACGCTTTCCAATTCAATACCACTTTTAATTTATCTATTTTTTGCTGCTTTTGGGTGTTCCTATTTTGTCTTTCTTTTTAGCACATTTGGAATTTGAGCATGAAAGTCCATTCTTGACCTTAGGAACAGTTGTTTGACAAAATAATAATAATTATTTAAGGTCCACTTGATGGGATTATAATGGAGCTTTTAACCACATCTCATGGTGTGTTAACCCCTGAATTAAGCTACATACAATCCAGACCATTTTTTGTTTTCTTTTTTTTTGTTATATCTCACATACAGTTATCTCATTATTGACGTAAACTTACTCAAATTAAAGCAGAGACTTTTGTAATATCCATTATTTATTTCAAATTGAATCTGCTGAAGAGCCTGAAGAACAACAAATGTGTCACTGAGATACCTACTCCTCTCTGGATTTACCTTTCAATCATGTGATGACAACTGAACCAACTCTTTGACAACTGAAAAAACTTCATATGCAGAGGAAGAACGTGAAGGGTCTGGTGTAACAATTTTATAATCTTAATCAGGAACAAGGACAGTGTTTAGACATATATGCTAATCACACATGTTGTTCTTAAACAGATTTTACCTCTTTCTAGTGTTTTTTCACATGGCAGATTACGTTTCATCACGTTAATGTCCATCATACGTTTCCTTTTAAAAGAATCTTTTGCCAATCAGCATTGTAATCTTGCATGGAACAGTCTCATATTAAACTTAGAAACAGTGAACAAACAGAGGAAACCTGCGTCTCGGAACCCTGAAAAGGCTAACTATAAATATGATAGTTCAACCGTTTCATAGTGAATAGAATCCACACAATACAAGTGCTGTTTGATTAGTTACACCCATGTCTTCAAATCTATAATTAGTCAGTAGGATTCTATTACAGCTTTTGTCATGTCTCTTTCAGACGTTCATTTCCTGTTACAAATTTAGAGGAGCTGAACATAATGTCTATGGAAGAGGGAAATGGTGTTGAAGCATATCTGTTCAACCCACTCACCTACCTTTCAAAGTTCAGAACATTACAGATTAATAGATATCTGATGCCGCATTAGAGTTTGTGCTGTGCTCCATTTAAATCATGAGTCAAATATAGAACAGCAAAACAAACACTGACACCCATGAAGTTTTAATTTACGGTGATAAAATAATGAATTTTATGTTCATAAAGTTACTCATTGGAGTAAATGTGCTTGTATACTGTATGTACTCTGATGTAAAAGCCTGGTTTGATAAGGCAAGGGTAGCTTTCTCATCAGCTGAAAAATGTCTGGATCTGATCTCAGATCTGACCACCAACACCAAGATCAGGATCTTGAAAACCACTCCGAAGCCTGTTTTGCTGTATGGAGCAGAGACCTGGAGAACAACTGTCACCATTATGAAGAGAATCCAGACATTTACCAACACCTGCCCCACTGGCCAGATATTATCAGCAACCAGGAACTATGGCAGCGAACAAGACAGCAGCCTGCAGAAGAAGAAATCCTCTGAAGATGATGGAGATGGATTGGTCACACTCTTCGCAAGCCTGCATCCAGCACCACAAGACATGCCTTCTTTTGGAATCTACAAGGTAAAAAGGAAAAGAGACAGGCCAAGAAACACCTGGCGCCGTGACCTGGAGGCAGACGTAAAGAGAACTGACAGCTGGAGAAATTGGCCCAGAACCGAGATGCCTGGGGAGCCTTTCTTGGCTGCCTACGCCCAAAGTGGGGATACAGGCTTTAAGTAAATATGTACTCTGGTTGTATTTAATACATGTAATTATTATGTAAGTAATTAGATGATGCTCACCTGTAGAGTGTTTTCATAATCTGCTATAACATTTTTATTGTATAGTAGCACTGTATCTACCCTCACATGTTAAGTCAAGTAGTAGCTTAAATACTCTCTATAAAGACTCTCCATCTACCCTGCAGAATCAATATAGGTGCATCCTTGCATGTCATTCACAGTGTTTTTTAGCAATGTCAGCATGTGAACATGCCAATTTTTAACAGATAACAGACTGCTCATGGATCAAGGTCTCTCTCCTAAAAATGACAACTAACTCATACCCCTTAAATAAATGTGGAAAAAGTGAAGCAGCAAAAAAAGCAAATGTGGGTTATATTTAGTAGAAGGGGTGAAACCACGGTCCTGATAACAGGGCCACCTACTCTTTCCGTGTGTCCCACTGCAGGAAACAGACAGGAAAACAATAAGCCCATCACTGTGGACACAGAGGCTGATTAGACAGGACCGTATCATGGTTTCACTCAAACAGCAGATAAGCCAATGCCAAGCAATCCTGAAAAACAAACTGGGTGAATCATGATTACAACCCTCATTACTGACCTTTAGAAACCTGCACAACAACATCAAACCTTAACAGCTTACAATGACACATTGAACACCCTTTCCCTAACAAAATGACATAAAGGTTGATTACAAGTTGTACCAAATGAACTATATGCTATAATCCAATACAGCAAATTACAAATCTGTTGATTATTTAAGGGCAAATTAGGCCACAATATACTCCTAATGTTACTGCCTGAATGGGACATTAGGTCAAATACCTATAAAGAAATAACATCAGCAAGTGTTGTGAGAAGTGAAGAGGAAACTAATAAGATTAGAGAAAGCTTTAATTGCTCCTACAGCATAATTGCTTTGTTGCAGAAAAACTGTTGTAGCAGAGCAAACAGAATGTGAACATGAATGCAGTGGTGCAATATAACTTTAAGTACATTGTAAGTACATGTAATGTACTCAAGTACTGTACTTAAGTGCGGCTTTGAGTCACTTGTATTTTGAGTAGGCTATTTTATTTAAACATATACTCCACTACTCATCAGAGGGAAATATTCTATTTTTTACTCCACTACATTTCTTTGACAGCTACAGTTACAAGTTACTTTACAAATTAACATTTTACATATACAACATATGATGAGCTTATAAAATATGATGTATTTTTATAGGTTGATTGACCCAAGTAATTAGCTCATTAACCAACACATTAATGCATCAATATTCAATAATATAATATATAATAGTATAGCATGTTGAGTATGTTTAAGTACATTTTGCTATACTCACACACTTTTACTTAAACCATTTTCTGGCTACTTGGGGCAGCGGAAATCAAGCAGTAAAAACATCACTGTCATCACCTTTTAAGTAAATATGTAAATATGGTGAATGTTGGCTATTTTACACATCTAGCAGATGCAGAGCATCATTAGCATTCATTTTGAGTCTTTCTTTCCATCTGATGAATTTATAATGTATGCATGTATCAATACTCACTCTCCTTTTAGTTCTGGTCTCCACCAACTCCTGAGGGAAAAATCTGGCTCTTAAACTATGTTCACAATCTAGTTGTTAACTTTGTCTGTCTGCCATTTGGTGCTGTCCAGTCAGTTTATCAGAGCTTTTTCACTGAAAACAGCTGCTTGCTGCATCGGGAAATGACACTGATGAGAGTGGCGGGGGTGAACCAAAACACTAAATCACTAAATATATCAAAATATGGAGATAAAAGACATGCAAATGCTCTGTAGATTGGAGGGGAACTCCTGTTGTATGAAAAAAATTTTGTTGATTATGGGCAACACTTTTGATATACACATAGTTATTTGACCCATTATTAATGTAAAAATATTTATTATAGTAGCTTTAAGTTACATTTTCAATTTTTTTTAATTAAATGAGGAGAAGACAGTAATCTTATTAATTGGCCCCAAAGCAAAAAGGGATGAGCTCTTTGAAAGACTTGGCAACCTGACTCCCTTGATCAAACCAGAGGTAAAAAGCCTAGGAGTCATTTTAGACTCTGATTTGAGCTTTAAGTCCCATATAAGCAAAGTGACCAAAACAGCATTCTTTCTCAGAAATATTGCCAAGGTTCGACCATTCCTAATTCAGCAAGATGCTGAAAAACTATGCTTACATGCTTACATCTTAGGTTGGACTACTGAAAAGCACTTTTAACGGGTCTTCCTAAAAAGTCCATTGACAGATTACTGCTGCTAGACTGCTAACAAAAATAAAAAAGACAGAACACATCACTCCAGTTTTGGCTGGACTACAGTGGCTCACTGTGTCTTCCAGAATTGATTTTAAAGTCCTTCTACTTGTTTATAAATCTCTCAATGGATTAGGGCCGACCTACATCACACACTCTCTGTTGCTTTATGTTCCTTCACGAGCCCTTAGATCTTCTACTGCAGGCTTGATAGATACCCATAACCCTACCCAAAAGAAAAGTGGAGATGCAGCTTTCTTCAATTACGCTCCCAAATTATGGAACACCTTACCTACAGACATCAGAGAGGCAGGCTCAGTTGAAACCTTTAAACGACACCTAAAAACATATTTTTTTAACCTAGCCTTCCTATAGCACCATTTCGCACCATTTCTTGTGCACCATATCCCACCATCTTTAAAACATTTTATTCCATTTTAAGGCATTTTTATTCTATTTCATTGATTGATTATGTGCTTTACTTAAAAAGGACTGTTTTTCTTGTTTGCCTCCTCTTAATCTACACGTTTCCTTTTGCTTTTTGTCTCTTAAAAGCACTTTGAGCTGCATTTTGTATGAAAGGTGCTATACAAATAAAGTTATTATTATTATTATTATTATTATTACATGAATGTAGTTTACTGAGGCTTTCAGGCCTGTCATAGCAACCTTTCAAAGGCATAGTAAGTGTACATGGATGGCTTGAAGGTGTGCAAAACAACAGCATGCTGAAAGAAACAACTATGAATGAAAATATGTGTGATATGAAAAGAGACACAGATTAGCAGCATAAATGTCATACTGTCAATATTAAAATATAAGCAGTATATACAAATGAAAGGGAGGCGGATATTTGTGATGTGAAAACAAATGGGTTGCACTCACTCAGTGAAAATATAAATCTGTGACACCTAATCTCTTAGCGTCAGTTAAACAAAAAGTTGGTAGACAGAACATAAACAAGGTATTATGTCTGGTTTCAATACGTCATTCGCAGCTCCTGCTCACATTCCCTTGTTGGTGGAATAAGCAATCAATTTGATTTAATCACAGAATGGATATATAGGTGTGGTGTCTGAGTTTGAGCACCTGGTGTCTGGAGGATAAAACACTCCGTCATCCCTCTGTAGAGCATGTGTGTGCTGTTGTTGTGATATCAGATAGGGGACAAAGCCTGCTGCATTTCTCTTAGCATCCTTACACTCAACCTTTCTCATTTTAGTTGCTCTCTTTGCATTCTCATCTAAGCCACCCAAAAATAAATAGGCACCAGACCCTCTACTGGGTATTTTGTACTCAGCTGGCAATACTGAGCTACCCTAAAAAAAGTGGAAAACAAGCTCAGTTATGATGTGGATCAGATAGATAGGAGAAAGTGAAATATGACAGGAAGATTGAAAAAGTCTGATAGCGCATGAGCTTGAAGATTGGTATTACAATTTTAAGGGCATCAAAGGAAAGATACAAGACAGGATCATTTGGAAACAAAAGCACTGTCTGATTGAGCGCTCAGATAGGATACAGAGCATCAACACCAGAAGCTAAGTTCTGGAAAAATCAGTTGCAATCAGTTGAAAATGCATCACTTATGTTAAAAACTGTCACATTACTCTAATTATAAAACTTTGAAACAAAGTTTTCAGGCTTTTTATGACGGGAAGTTACAAAGTGAATAGTGCTTTTTAGAAAAAAATTCCATAACTTGTAAAGGGGTTTCGGGAAAGTACAAATACCTTATCTGAACAAATTTAGCAGAAAGGTTACAACTCCCAGAGAGACAAAGTTTTCTTCCAGTCTGTCTGTCAGTGATGACACATCGTCTGTTTACGGACTCACAGACAATGTGACTGTACAGAACAAACACAGTTTTATGACGGCTAGACAGATTTACGCGTTACAGCAACAGGAGCATTACAGTAGCACAGTGTCTAAGCATAATAGCGTTTGCTTGGTTGTGGAGAAGTTCACATCTTTATTGCCTAATTGAGAGGACCAAGGACCTTTCATGTGATACACAGCAATAGCCAGTGACGTGCTGCTAAATAAGGGCATTTAACTCTTAGCTGGTGACCATTTAGGCAAAATAACACCAATGAAAAAGAAAATCAGTGTAGGAAAAACCTCATGTGTGCTTTGTACCCTCTTCACATAACTTACAGCACGTTGGTACAACTGACCAAAATTAATGATTGATTGTTTCCAATCCAGCACAGACCTGACTACAAATCACTATGAATACTATGAGTGTCAAAAAGATTTATATCATCATAAAAAAGTGCCTGAGTTAAGTTTCATTTACTGTCCACTCTACCTCATACCTTCATCTCAGGGATGAATCCCCACTTGCAAGATGTAGATAATCATCCTCCCCTTAATCACCTCCTGACTCCAACAAACATGCATCAGAAAGAGAGTGAATAAACATATTTCCCAAACTAATCTAAACTAAGTTGATTTTCACCAATTCTTAAAAAAAAGCTTCTTGCTGTTCTCATGTATACAGCGTCAGTTCTGTACCATGTTAAAGGAGCAAATGTCAACTTTTAGCTGTGCAATAAGCATGGCCTACTTTAGGTAGCTTAGAGGCTGCTCCAGGCTGACAGATCAACAAGTCCAAGAAAAACATTATTTTGTCATAAGCTGCATAGGTCATATTGTCCAGGACATTGTTAAATCTGCAGGCTAAATCATCCTCTGTAATATAATGGCTTCCTTCGGCCAACAACCCTTGAAAAGCAAGACAGATAACCTCATTTGGGATAGTCAAGCTTTTAAGACAACCTCTGTTGGAAGTGGTTACATTGGAAAAGCTTCTGGACACCACAGAGTATCAGTCTAACACAGTAACATATTGTGTGACACAGTGATTGTCTACCATAGCTGGAACCACCCATCCTCCTGCCATCATGAATAAAGGCCATCATTCTGGGCTTCCCCACTCGATAAAGCCAGTGATGGGAGCATGTCCAGAAGAGCCAGAGCATCACGGAAATTTGATAAAAAGGTTGTATGAGGCAAGCGTCTTTGTTTTCAGGGGAGATTCCTGAGACTATAATTAGTTATCCAAATATCTGCTGAGTGTCAGATATATTTAGAAAATAAAACAAAGGTGAAGTTATGGAATTTTTGAGAGCGTAGATTGATAAGATTGAGGTTCAGACCAGTGTCTGTAATGTTTAGAAGAGGATAAACATTCTCAGTAGGGCATTAGATCAGTTTTCCCCCACTTGTACAACGGTGACATGTTAGTGTCTAGAACTGAAGTTGAATTTGCCCATTGGAACTCACAGTACATTCCTTTTTGAACAAAGTCATTGTCATTGTTTTACCTCCCACATTTTTTGAGTCAATGACATGTTAAAACTGGAAAAATCCAACCAGGAGGGAAGCTGAGGGGAAAAAAAGGAGGAATACTGATTCCAATAAAACAAGATTAGATAGTAATGTGTGAGCCATTAGCTGAGCCCATGCTGAGTATCGTAGTCAAATACTACCTGAAGGCACTTTTAATGTTTGAAGATTAGCTGCTTAATTGTGTTTACTGCAGTTTGAGTAGGCGGCACAAATGAAGGGTGTCATTGCCATGCAAATGGCACCCATCCTCTTATCTTCAATGGGCCATAGCATGCTAGCTTCAAGACAAGCAGAGGGCCCGGGGCTGACGTAATAGTTTCAGTTAGATGAGTTGAGACGTGGGTCAGGGTGTCCTGTTTTCACAAAAAAAACATAGGTGTGGTGCCCCTATTATCTGTTCTAGATGAATGATAAGAGGAGTTTTTTAAACCTATAAATTCATCCAGAAAACCTCAAACCTGCTTCTCCTTAATGCAGTACATGTATCAGCTTAGTGAATTAAAGTAATAGTTCAATGTTTTGTACACAGTGCGTCAGTTATTTGCTTTCTTTCCAAGTGTAAAAGATCAATCAAATGTCTTTGTGTTTAACTATGGAGTTGTCAGGACTTGGTTAGCCTAGCTCACTAATGAACATGCTGTATCTTTTTTGTTTAACCTGTACACAAACAGAAATGTAAAGATGACAGAAGATAGCTCCAACACATACAGTAACTCCCTCTAAAATTTCAAATAGCTACACTTCTGTTTGTGAACAGATTGCATAACCAAGAAACAACGATGCCAGGCTGCTTGCTGTCTAGCAAGCTAGGCTAACCATGTCCTGGCTCCAAACTTCATGCATGTACAGACATGATATTGATTTTAATCTTCTTGTCTCACTTTAGGAAAGAATGTGAATAAGCACCCTAATTGTTAAACTATTTAAAGGGTTGCTCCTTCACATCCCCACCTATTTTTCAGTTGGCTTGAGTGAACTGCAACTGCAAGTGAAAGTGTCCAAGCAAAACTGAAAACATTTGCTTCTGCTAAGTGGAAATGATGGCGGGTTCATATTTTATCTGGGCTTGAGTCATATTCCCAGATAAGTGCATGAATATGAAACTATGACTAGAACTTCCTTTAAAATTTAAGTGTAATTCCTAATATATATAGTCATGATGCTGTTAAGCTATTACCTCCATTCTTTCACAAACTTAAACTGTTTTCAGTCTAGAAAATGAATCTGAATGAATAAAGCTGAAATGATTGACAAGAAAATACATTTAAAAAAAGTATCCTTTTTTCTCAGCAGTCATTTTAACATGTCATAGCAAGAAAGGCACAGGTGTTACTAATAACATTAATGATGGCTGCATTCCATTTAGGTGAGCCAGTCCCAGGGAGCTGCTATTGTGCACTGGCTCACTTTAATGGCTTACTGGGACACCTAATGGAAAGCCATCATTAATATTATTAATTACACCTGTGCTTTTACTGCTATGACATTAACATTAACTGTAAAATATACATATACTGTTTAATAATCATTATGGTCATAATTAAAATTCATGGAAATCCACAAATTTAAATAACATTATAGAGCACTCTGTCCACTCCAAATGATACATCTTATGATATTCTTTTTTTTTTTTTTTTATCATCAGCAAATCCCACAAAAAGACCAAAACCAACAATGAACTGATCTACTAACAAGTATTTAGTGTATCCAAAGCCTGATATATCTTATTCTTCTGTGCTGTAGATCTCCATTGTTGTCCTAAAACACATCAGTGAGCCACACTGTTGCGCTACCATGAACACACACAGAAAATAGTCCCCTACAAATGCACAATTTACTCCTGTTTGAGTAATATTTGCTAAGAACTACAGTGCCCAGCTGTTTTGGAAAATCATTGAGCCTTTTTAAGAAAAACTAAACTATATATTAGTGAACTCTTTTTAAAGATTTACCTATTCAAGAGTAACCAAGGGGCTTGATTTGTCAGAAATGACATCTCCCTGGCATCAAGATGCATCACCTTTTAACCTCCTCACAGATAATGGTACGTTTTTCCACTTCAGTCAAAAGCAGGTATGACAAACACGGAAAACCCCATTCTTACATGATTACACCTTCAAAGACTGCCAGGATGGTATGAACAATATGCAAAACCGTTTATCTGAAGCAAAAACAATTCCTATCAAATGATCCATAACAATCACTTCTATTTTTGGCAGTCACTTCTATTTGACCTTCTAAGAAGGTGACATTCTGTACTTCATTATCAGATAACAAAGACTATATCTTCTGGGAAATGGTTAAAAAAAAGGTTAATCTCTTTCAACTGGGCAAGCAAATGCAGCTTTGTTAGATGAGGTGTGGGGCAAGATCTGTGGCTTTTTTAGTTGTGTAGGCGTGTGAGCTTGCCCAGAAAATCAAACAATGACTGCATGCCTGTTGCCTGCTTCAGTATGAATAATGGACAAATACTTTGTGTTACATTGATCCACTGCTAACTCCCTACCTCTCCCCACAGCTGGAGGTGGTGGGAGGGCACAGAAAATTTATGACCCGCATAAAGGCTGGAATAGGTGAGGAAGCACTTAATACACAACTGAGTGGATACCCCATGTGGAGAGTGATAGCAGGAAATTCATATTGCATTACACATTCCGTGTGTTCGTTTGCATGTGCAGGTGGAAATGCAAAACACTTCCTTTTTTGGAGATTGTCTGTGTAGATGACATTACTCATTAACAAGATTACCAATACATGAGTCATGAAAAGTTTTTGAATGCCGAACACAAATGAATGATGAGACTGTGGAATATTAAACATTAATCCACTCTCTGCACATTGTTTATTCAGGAGGCTTGCAACCTTTACAGTTGCTGCCCTGCATTCAAAAGGAAGAGTTTGGTCTCTATTGAACAGGAAGGCAGTCTCTAATGTCAACTCACCTTTGGTCTATCGAATGGTGTGAAAGTGTAAAACAAGCTTGTAAACAGACATTGTGGTCTTTGCCTTTCCTTGGTATGAATTTCGGTGTTCTCTGAAGCTCTCCAAAGAAAGCAATCGCTGTTTCATAGCTTTTTCCTCACAGACTGTATGATAAAGGCTGGGGAAGCTGCAAATCAATAAGAGCTGTCACAGCTTTCCTAAACATACATTCATCCAGTCATGCATAAATTCAGCTGGGTCTCAGGCTGTATAATCATTACACTTAGTCTGTGCTGTTAGTGTGCTCTTATGTCACCATAACTGATATCTCTACACTTCAATAGTGCTGCAAAAAAAAAAAAGATTATAAATATTTGACCTTCACATTCAAAACGTTGGATTGAAACAGTGACAAGAAGTCTAGGATGCATCCCAAGTAATTGTGACATCCTTGGCTTAAATTCAGATGTAGACCTTTAAATGTCATCCCCTCTTTCTCTCCCCAGGTTTCCTGTCACCTTCTGCTGTCAACTGTACAATAAAAGTCAAATAACAGTACAAAACTTTCCAACTGTGACTGTGCTGTGACTATACCTCCACTGTGCACTGCAATGTGAGACAACAGTGTCCATCAACACCACATAAAAAATTGTGCACATTTTGTATGCATGTTGGCATATAACTAGTTAATAATTTACCCACTATAAATATATTGGACTATAATGGTTAGGATTAAAGGTACAGTACCCTGTAACACATTAGGCCTTATGTAAGAACCATTTGTACAAACAGATTTGTTATTAAGAGGTGCATATGAGTAATTTAAGATCATTTGTGGCATTCATCAATTTTCTCGTACTTACAATTTTTTATTAGGAACAAACAAGATTTATGAGTGGTCCAGACTTGCAGTATGGTTAGGGTTAGGATTAGGGTTAAAGGTTTTTGGGTGGTTTGGGTGAGAGATTTTTTAGATTCTATGATTTTTATTGGCATATTTTGGCACAGTAACTTGCTAATAAACTTCTCCCACCCAACTGTCTCAGGTTCATCCTGCAGGTCTCTGTTCAGTATCATCTTCTGTTGTGCCTGACAATAACATCGCCTACTGTAGGCTATGATATTCTCTCCTGTAATATTTCTGTGACTGTCACATCCCTTACCTGCCTCCCATCACAGACTTCTTTGCTTTAGGGCCTTTTCACACCTGAAAGTCCAAACCAAGCCTACGTTTTTGTTACACTGTATACATTTGATCCAGTTAGTTTTGGTTTCACATTACAATTATGCAAGCACACTAAAGAACTTTACATGACATACCTACGTCCTGTCGTCATCGCCTACATGGGCTGCATCTCCCTTGACATTGATTGGTCAGCATATCATCAGTGCGGCAGGTAGCCTTCTATCGCTGTTTGAATTAATGGAGAAAAATGAATGAAAGATTCCTTTCACTGTCACTATAATAATATTAATATGGAATCACTTTATGTTCAGGTGGCATTGCTCTCCCATCCTCTCAGATCCTCTCTTTATCACCCCCGAAAATATCTAGAAGAGTTTATTCCAGTTGACTTTATAATGTTGTTGGACCATATTTCAGTTACAAACATGGTCTCCTCTCCCCGTGTGCTGCCGCGGCTCATTTTTCCTTTTTCCGGTTCTGTTTCCTGAGCCTGCAGGAACTTCCTGTAATTGGTCCAAAAGTATGAAGGTATTATTGGAGCAAAACAACTGAGCACCTGTGACAGTGGAATTTGTAGTTGTAGAAAATAGTCACGTATCAGTAAATTGTTGCAAACCTGTAGAATTTTTTTTCTCTCCCACAAACACAACACAACAGTTACACCTTCTCAAATTCTTCATTACAGGTGCACAAATCCTTTTCTACGAATCACAACTTAAGAAACTCATACGCTCACATTTTTGCTACAGTTGCTGCAGTGAATATGGTGCAAAACACATTCACACATCTGTACCAAATAATGTGTCATGGACAAAATTTTCACATCCGCAAAACAACATGTGAAAACATGTGAATTTGTGCAATGAGAGTTGCACACCTGTAGAATATTTTCTCACAAATATTTTTTTTTTCACAGATATTTTTGTAGAACAAACACAAATCAATAACTACACCTGCTTGAATCTGCTGCCATGGGTCTCAAATGCTGTGTTTTCACTCACAAATGACAAGTTCCGCATGCTCTCACTTTTGCACCGCATATCTCAATGAACTGTGGAGCAAAAGTGGTTTTGTGCACATGTAAAGGTACAGGCAGGCGCTGTTCAGAGATCAGAAGATGAGATTAATGGTGTTTTCTAAATGAGTGTTTCCCTCTTACAGGACACCTGATTCAAATGATCATCTCGTCATCAGGCTCTGGGGAAGCCTGATAACGTTCATTTGAATCAGGTGTGGTGGAGCAGAGAAACATCTATGACGTGCAGGGCAGGAGTTCCCCCATGACCAGGATTGAAAAACACTGCAATAAACAGCTTTAACGAACAGCATCGCAAAGCTCATATGGCTGGAAAAACAAAGCCAGCATTAGTAAACAAACACCAATACATTTAAGCCCATGGCACCCTGATTTAATAATTTATCCATTTTGCATAAAACAAACCTGAAATGAAAATAAAATACTGGATTATATGACCAATCGCTTATTCACTTAGAAAACACCATTAATCTCTTGTTCTGATCTCTGAACAGTGCCTGCACCTGGCTCTACAGGTGCACCAATCACTTTTACTCCACATTTCACTGAGATACGTGGTACAAAAATCACATGGAACTTGTCATTTGTGAGAAAAAAAACTCGTAGCGGCAGATTGAGGTGATTTGTGCACCCGTACAGCCAGATTAATTAATTAAGGTCAGGCAGTTAAGAGAGTTGGTTGAATCTGACCGTACCAGCAAATCTCAAAAGAGATACATAACACTAACAAGGTCATTTTTTGAATATTTTGAAACCTAAAAGCACAAAAAGGGTTTGCTCACCCGCACACAATATTTTGAGATCCAGCTATCAGTAATTTAGCATATTTTGCATATTATATTTTTATGTCGACATGGCCAATTCTTAATGGATATAATTTTATTTACAGTATAATTTTCACACTAGG
The DNA here is from genome assembly GCA_038419695.1 of Scomberomorus guttatus. Classification (NCBI taxonomy): domain Eukaryota; kingdom Metazoa; phylum Chordata; class Actinopteri; order Scombriformes; family Scombridae; genus Scomberomorus; species Scomberomorus guttatus. Next base: position 24,449,055 of record CM076461.1, read on the forward strand.
CAATTTGATGAGCAGGCATAAACTGATGATGTTAACAGTCAAAATAAGATGGTTTAAAAATAGTTTTTAACTCTAAAGTCACAGTCAGAAAGTTTTTGGTTTCCAACCTTCCTCCACAACAACAAAACAACAATAATAGCTTCTTAAAACATTATATAAATATATTTGAACCAATGAACAACAAATGAATTGCCTTTGAATGAAAGTTTTTCTTTAAAAAAATTGCATTTGTTGACTTTTCAACACATTTCTAACATATTTGTCTTTTCTTTTTATACATTTATTTTAATTAATCATATATTTCATTTTATAAATGCTTTTAACTATAATGTGGAATCTGTCATCAGCACTGTATCTTGTATTTTTTTGTACATGACATGCTATAGTGTGTAAACTTACTTACATTAAAAAAAAACTAACTTTAATATACCAGCCTAACACCAAAGGTTGATTGTTTCTGTCCATCTTTGTGTTTCATTGCTTGCATACACTACACATTTGCATCACAGTGCTGGTACAGGTCCCCTCACCTGCTAGTTGGGCGTAAAACAGGGAACCAAACATCTCTCCAGAGCACAAAAACTGCACACTGTGCCTTTAATACACATAGTACGCAGTTGGGACGTAGCTATGATTGCAGATAGCATTTGCACATGCTGCAGTCATGATAAGTTCATGGAAGCAGTCATCTACATATCTATGCTTTAAAGTATGTCCATCTGGTCCTAGTGGACGTGCATATCAACACTGTCCCTTTGCACTCGTTGGCACTGATCTGCCTCGGCTCCTCACGTATTCACCTGCTGCAGTATGTATTTACCTGCTGAGATAGCAGATGGACATCATCAGGTGTCTGAATGGCAAATTAAGATTTTAATCTGCAGTGTTGCACAGAGGACAGTAGCTGTTTACAGAGTTGCACAGATTGTTTATACTTGTAATGTGCGTCTCAAATGTACTGTGAGCGGCTATCGCTGCATCTGGCGTACGTGTGCCCAGACACAGGAGGAGGCGTGATGACAATCTACTGTAGACTATAATGCAAAGTATGTCATCCAGTACAGGCATGCAAGCAACGTCCTATTAAGAAATAAAGATGTCTGTTTACAGCAGAAGAAGGAATGTTGGGCGGTCTGGGTTCATTACTGGAAAATGGATTTGTCTGGGTCATTTTGAAATGGAAAGATGATAATGTTAAATATACAAACTGTATACTGTTAAACACATTTGTCTTGAATGATTACACTGCTGCTCACCAACTTGATGAGGCATCCAGGAATGCCTGCTATTCAAAACAGCTATGTAACTGTTTATTCTCTCTGAAGTCGTGACACAGAACGCTTGCTGTCAAACGACCGCAGCATTATTCATGTATGCAGCGAAACAACTTCTCCTTCTCCCCCTGCCCCAGCCTGCTTCCTTCCTGCAGGTCCTGGCTGTTTGGCTATGGCTAGACTTCATGTTTTGGTATCAGCAGGCATGTTTGGACCGGCGGTGCTGATAGGCCAGTCTGTCCCCAGTCTGTCCCCGAGTCCCAGCAAACAAAACCAGGAAGAGGAGGAATGTACCGACACCGACTTTTACTGTAATCGCAGCTGGCAGCAAGTGAAAACACAAAAACAGTTGATGTGGCACAAAGTTTTATAGTATTATTTGCAGTAGCACAAGATTTAACTTCTAATTGAAGCGATGATGCCAGTCCATTGATACTTTTTTATCATGTTATACTGCACCAAGGGACTGTATGCAAATTATTAGAGGGAGAGGTGAGGACTTTTAGCTGAGGGGAGTGTAGTTTTTGGGAGAGCAGAGAAGGGTCTTTTCTTGTTTTTTAACACCCCAAATTTATATTTCAGCATATATTTTGTGGGATTAACAAAAAAAGGAGACAAATAGTTGCAAATGAAGGTTTCTAGTGTGCACAGCAGGTCATAAAGGTGCGCTTTGCCATCAACGACAATCCTGTCACTGTTTTAGAGATTTATTTTTCCCATCACACTAAATGGTATCTCTACCAAAAGTCGTGCTTCTGCTTCATAACTTAAAAAGGTTAAATGTGTCTTATAAAATGTACCTAACTTATAATTCAAGTTCCGCCTCTTGTTATGTTTGCCATATGTTTGGAGATAATTCGACTTCTAACTTTCACACTGCTTACTGTTCCATATATATATATATATAATGTATATAAATAACGGTTCAAAGAGGAATTTGTGAAAAATAAAAGATTTAGGTTCAGATGTCTGACAGAAACATTGGTAACATCCTCTGGTAGCAGGCGTGTCTGCTTTGAAGTCATGCTTAACATTTAACTGAACAGGCACACGATGAACCTTCTGAGGGGGGCAGAGAGAGCAAAATAAAAAGAAGAATGTGGTTACTACACATAGGATTTCTTTGTCTGTAGTGTAACATGTAGCAGTTATCTCTTCATGGTGGGGAGTCTGTCCCCTTTCACTCCATAAGCTGATGTTTACTTTAGATAGGCTGTTCTGCGGGAGGGACGTGAGCTCAGAACGTGTTTATTAAGGAGGATGTTGGTGACTTTTGGCTTTAAATTATCTACAGGACACCCTAGGTTCAAATGTTTAAGGAATGACAGATTATAATAAGTGGGGCATTAGCACCATTTGAAGTCGATCGAAGGTTCATAGGGGTTTTTCGTGTGCATTTTTTGAGTCTTTGTTGTTTTCCTGGAGTGAATGAGAAGTGTTTTATAAGACAAAAAGGAATGCAGTATTATGCACCTGTGTGTCCATTAGTACATGTAGTGACTTCCTACTTATTTACACTGACGTCAGAAAGAACTCTCAGACCCCCCAGCATGCGCTTCAGAGTGTGAATAGCTGACTAAGAGTGTGGAATGAAAACAGGATGCTTTTTCTGCATTCCTCCTGAATTCCTTTAGCACAGGAGAAAAACCGGGAGAGGAAAAGAAACAAAGGAAAAACAGGAGCATGTCTGCTGTTTGCGCAGGGAACTGATACAGGCTGGAGATTGCAACCTTAATCACGCCGTTGTCATAACACTGGTTGCATTGTTTTGCTTTGTTTTAGTCCTTATTCGATGTTGTTGCCCCATTCTGATGACTGAGGAATGATGGTAAATCTTGACTGTGTGATTATGATTGTTCGTACAAGTCCTGTTGGGCTCCTGCCTGTTGTTTTTGCAAACATAGGGTCAGGGCATTGATACTGTTTACATTTGTTCTGTCTTATTATCAGCTTGTCAATTATCTGTAAAGCATTTTGAATGAATACAAATAAAGTTTAATTGATTGGTGAAACCGTGCATTTAGCAGTTAAGTAAATTTAAATAGGGAATGTACACAAATCACTTTTATATACTGTCGGTTTCTAAAATTACAAGGTCCTCCACAGTTTTATTAATATTTAATTTCAACCCTACTATTGACTTAGAAAAAAACTGCAACACCATCCCCCCATCACATAAATAATACAAATAGTACAAATAATTTCACCATAAATAATTAAAGAGGAGTCTACAGCCACACCAGCAGCTCTGTTAGCTGTATTTAGACACAGCGTTTGTTTCGGCTAAATGCTAATATCAGCATGCTAACTTGCTTACAATGACAATGCTAACATGCAGATGCTAAGCAGGTATGTTTGCCTTAGTTTAGTGTGTTAGCATGATGACATTTGTTGATAAGCACTAAACACAAACTAGCTGAGGCTAATGGGAATGTCATTAGTTTTGCAGGTATTGTTTAGTATTAGACAAATTGAAATTTTCACCCTAGATGAAAATTAAAGGATCACCAAAGTTATCACAGTTCATCCTATGGGGAATATGAATGTGTGAACCAAATTTCATGGCAAACCATCCAATAGTTGTCAGAAATTTCAATAAAAGACAAAAATGTCAAGTTGCTGGTGGTGCTAAAAGAAAAATCAGGGGTTCACTGAAATCATTAGGATTCATCCTATGGGGACCACGAATGTCTGTACAATTGCATAGCAAATCCATCCAATAGTTGCTAAGATTTCACTCTGTACCAAAGTGGTGAACTGACTGACCATCCTCTATTCTCTATGGATGGCAATGTCGGTCTGTTGTCAGCCAGGCTGCTAGCATGGCTGAAAAAGCAAAACATAAAGAAGTTAATATGGTGTAATCTAATTTAAACTTTAATGTATATATGGAATACACATACTGTATTTGATAGTATTGTTTTTATAATCAGCCACATTCAGCAACAAATAATTTTGTCAAAATCTATCACAAACTTCCAGCACTCATCATTAAGGTGTAATTAAGCTCCAAAGAAGCTTACACTGCACCTAATGATTGTATCAGCACTATGAAGACATATTCATGAATAGCATGAGAAAATGAAAGTGCGTTGTGCGCCTAAAATACCTGATCTTCCCCTGCCTGTGTTTTGTGTAGCGCACTGGTAGAAATAAAGTAAGTGCCAAGTCTGAATTTATTAAAAAAATATTGATATTTGACACATGCTAAAAAAATAATTACTTGTAATTAAAGAAAACTTCATGGAACACTAGACCTGACCTTGATGACATATCTGTTGAATACAGCTGAAATTTTCAAATCTGGGTTTTCTCTTTTGACTTTCAAATTCCAGTAGAGATTGTTCAGAATGGAAACAACCTGAGGTAAGTTGAAAAAAGGCTCAGTAACATACATCTAGCAAAGACATTGCACAGAATAGTCTCATATTCAGTAATGAAATAAGGCAGACCTTCCCACAGTCACAAAATGAATGAAACAATGTAGACAATGTTATTGTGGTGAATATAATTAAACCATGATACGGCCCGATCAGGTACGATACACCTGTTTACATCTGTTTCAGGGACTCCATTAACCCCTTGCGGCAAGTATAAAACTGGCTTTTGACATTGCTCCCCGCCACCTTCATCAAAACACCAAATGGAGGAATATCTTTTGAAAGAATGGTAATCAGACCTCCAGTAGATTTCCACAGACTTGTAGAATCTATGACAAGGAGCACTGATGCTGTTCTGAAGACATTATATGTTGAAATTTGTCACCAATCTGTAGGCGTCCAATGGAATATTTGAAAAGCTATTTTTCTGCACTCTCAATTTTGAACTGCTAGATTAAAATGAAATTTTGGTTATCACTCATTCACTGATTTCCTCTGCTGCAGTCCATGATGATAAAAAATCCCTTTTAAAAATCAAATCTGTTTCATCTCCTATTGTGCGCTTGCTGAATTATATTTTATCCAAATCTAGGGAGAGTGGTTTTATACCCAAAGACTAAACAACTGAGTGTATTCCTTTGTTTAAATCTGGCAGGTATACATTTTTTAATAGTCCTATAATAGTTCTATACTTATCTTCCATGTGTAGACTGTCAAGGTTAAATAGTAAGAGTAGAGTACTGTACATCAAAAAGCATTTGGTGGGACTTGAAACTATGTAACTGAACATAAAGTGAGTCAAAGAATGAAAACGCAGTTCTGAAAAAGATTACTTTCTTGCATTTTATTTCATCATACATTACTCAGTGCATCATTCATACAAATATAAATACATCCCTGAATAAGTTAAATAAATTATTCTATTTACAATAATCACTCTTAGCATCCAATAGTAAACTTCTAAGCTCGTAAACCATCCATCATATACAGCATTGAGATAACTGAAGGTGAATATTTTCTGAGTTACAATGAAGGTTTATATTTCCATGTGTCCATCAGTTCCTGTCGACTGCAGTCAAACAGGGCAGATGGAGTGAATGAATTCATGGCACATAAAAAGAGCAGGCCACAGATAAATAGCTTTTGAAGTGCATAACACAAGTACAGAGCCATAATTTTCCAGCAGTAAATTACAGAGGAATCAAGGAACATTTGTTAGGGGAGGAAAACAATTGTTGCATTTTTTTTGGCAAGCTCCGCGTCATTGGAACCTTCTGGCCTATCTTCAATGAAAACATTAAACAGGAGCTATGCAATAAACACTTGAGCCAGCACAATAGACTTACTGTAGCTGTTATGCTGGTAGAAAGTACTGTATACTGTATATATGTGTGTGTGTGTGTGTGTGTGTGTGTGTGTGTGTGTGTGTGTGTGTGTGTGTGTGTGTGAAGAACTAACAATGGTCCTTGTATAAATGGACTCCAGCTAATTGTTTGTAAGATGAATCCCAAAGAGATGACCTTCATTTCACTGAGGCAATGTGTTTCAGGAGTGAACTAGCTGCCGTTTGCAAGTACTGCCTGATTATTGAAAAGCTATTTGCTAGTTTGCCCTAAACATTAGGTAGGACAGCTCTGATACAGAGGAATATTCAACCAAACCAAAGGTCAACAATGGCAGAATAGTTCCATGGACATTAAGTAAACATTGACAAATGTTTCCCAACTAAATACAGAGTTGATATGACTCTTGAGTATGTAATCCTCAATGTTGGTGAGTTGTGGAACTAAAACTGTCCATATAGACGAATCAAATGAACTGGTCGTTGATTAGTCAGTGTAACCTTTCCTGATGTGGTTGCCAACTAGTTCCAAAGTCAGTTTCCATGTCCTTGGCTTTGAGGGATCCTTCCTTGGCATGTGCAGACAGTGTTGTTAAGTTCAGAAAAGTTCAAGGAGAGTTCAAGAAATTACTCATCCCATCATTGCTCCTGCCATAGGGCTTCTGTTTTGTGGAGTTGTCGGTCTTCCAAAGCCATTATGTCAATCAAATGCTTGATCCACTGACTTTTTTGCCTTCCATCTTTCCACCTCTGCATCCCCAGAGTTGGTAAGGGTCTTGAAAATTTTCAGAACCAAGGTGCTGGTATTGAAGGCAGCTGGAGGACTCTCCGAACTATGGAGGATGAATCCATAGAGGTTGAACTGCTTTTCATTGTCACCCAGTCCTCTACCTCCTTGTTCGACTCTTTAGTCTGTTGACTCCAGCTGGGTTCTCATTGGATGACAGAATCTTGTTTGCGATTGCCATGTTGGAGTTGACCACAGATCTGCAGGAAAAATGACAGATAAGGTAAGAGGTGATTCAGATGTCTTAGAAATGACCATCAAACATAGCACAATATAGAGTTAAAGATTGGACCTTAAATTCTTCTTCATTTACCTGAGAGATGCCAGCAATTTGTTGCTACTTGTGCTTGTAGATTCTACCAATGGGCCCACGACATCAGTCCTGGCATCCTCTGAGCTGTGGACAGATAAAACAAAAATATTAAAACAAGGACACAACCCTTCCATACTTTGGGTATTTAACCTTAATACAAAACGAGTTCAGGGTCAGAAGCGCCCCAATAGCCGAATGGTCAATATATATTAGATGCCTTATGGGCAGGAATGCAGGTTGTGCCTTAAAAAACACCACTAGGATAACATCTAGAGATGATGACGAATCCATGCTGGTGATTTCATTACTGCAATAACTCAAAAATGAAACAAACATTCCCTTGAGCGTAAGCAAAAAACTTGACTGTCTAAAAATAGCAGCACTGCTAATAAATCATTGTGATTTCTTTCAAGGCCTCCAAGGAAATGTGGGTTCTTTGCATTGTGACTACTACCCTCATACTGTAGCAACATTATCACAGGCTCAGTCATTTTGCCTCCTTTCTGACTCATCTTCTACATCAACATACTGTACAGGCTCGTCACACTTGACTGGCGCTGGAGCGAGACACAGAAGCTACTATCTGACATCTAAGGAGGGTGTGTGATGAGAAGGACGCTTTGCAGCAAGTCTAGGTGGGTAGGTGGAAGGAGGAGGGTGCAGAGGGAAACACGCTCACCTTTTATGGCAGAAGCTGGAGCAGGTTTTGTCGGCTGGGTTGGCACATTCGCAACGGTTGGTTGAACGGCGGCGACGAGACAAGGGACTTCCCAGACCATAAGGAAGGAGTTTACTGAAAAAGGAAAGCAAACTTTTAATGATAAAGCAGGTGAAAGTATGTAGGCAACTTAGAAATCATCCCTGAGCACTGTTAAGGTTTTGGGGTTAAGGTTAGGGCGTGTTACTCAATCAAAATCTTCATATCTAGTCCCAAATGTAGCTCCCTGGGTGTATGTCTGCAGCCTCACCTTGGTGTGTTGACCCAGATAATATCCAGGTGGCAGAAGTAGATACATTCTTTATCATCCCAGCTGTTACATGAGCAGCGTTTGGTCCTGACGCGGTGTGGATGTGAAGCCTGAGCTGGCAGCTCTGCCTGGTCTGATAAGGGGAGTCCACAACCTAGTAAAACACAAAGGATCCAGAGATTTAAAAGTGCCAACTAATCCTTTGTAGTATGACTGTGCAGTTAGTGCTTATCACATGTAAAAACAAACAAATCCACTTGGCAGGCTAACACCCACTAGTGCATGATTAATAGTGGGACAAATTTATCATATAAATCATAGAACATAATCCAAGTCAAACAATCCTGCAAGCTAGCTGGATTTGGATGTATCAATAAAGCTGCGGTAATAATTACTCTTCAATAAAAGGTAAGTTACTTATCAAAGGGCTGAGCCCAGCTCTTGCTACACTTTCTGGAAGAGGGTGAAAGGCTGCAGCATCAAATAAAGCAGCACACCTGCATCTTATCTCTCAACAACAGTTGTGTACCATACTATTATGTAAAATTCCACATTTTGGTAAACATAAAACAATAACTTTGCCCTAATCTTCAAACCATTATTAAGTCTAAGTCAAGAAATAACTGGTCATTTATTGCATTCAAAACCAAAAGGGAATAATTATGAAAGCAAATTTTTATGATTTTATTGGATTTCAACCACAAAAATCTACAAAAGTAGTCACAAATGTTTTTTAAAACACTCTAAAATCCCAAGAAACAAAAGAAAAGTTACTGACCTTCTTGCAGAGTCACACAGATGATGAAGAATAGAGTCAGTATCTTGCACATGAAGGAAGCCATCATCATCCTCTGTGTCTGGAGTCTGAAGTTCTAAGTAGCTGCAGTATGCTCACACGCTCCAAGAAGTGTAGTCAAGTCTTTACAGTTGTGTGTGTTGAAGTCAGAGAGCAGCAACAGGTGCTTTGTGTTCACGACTCTACCAGGACGCCTTACTTATACCCACCCAGTGATATCATGATGCTGGCCCCTCCTACCTCTGTGTACTCGTCAATGCATACTCCACCTGTCCTCCTCACATTCCAGCACTGACTTTACTGAAGTACTGTCAGTGCCCCCAACAGGCCAAGAAGGGCAGGGAGAACATGTGAGGGCTCAACTGGTACAGAGACTTCTAAAGGTCCATTTTTGGATTACAGAGACAGAAGGCATATATTTTCTACTGGTGTTCAGCATCTTTTCATAGTATTTGAATTTTGTTTATTACAAGTATTGAGTGTTCTTGCTGTAGAGTTACCTCTTACCAGAGTGCAAACTTAACTTAATTTAAGACAACCATGGGACACTGAACCAAAAATAAAAATGTCCTAGACTAAGACTTAGACTGAGACTGACATAGAAAACTTGAAGTATTAGTGCACATTCGCTGGCCTGAACACTGCAATTTCGAAGACAAGATGAACAAAATAAAAATGCAAAACATTTAACAGTTGAATTTGAGCGCAGTAACAACAGTGGTTATGTGAGAGTCTGGTTGAGATAAAAATGAGGAATTCTGCTGGTTTGCACATGTTGGTGTATCAAAGTGTGTGTGTTCTGCCAGTTTTTGTGGACATGTCTGAGGATGAAGAGAGAAGCCAATGAATCAAAGAATGTAAGACACATTGTGGCAAGGGAAAAAACTGTGACATTTTATGTTGATCCCCCCTATTTAACATTTATAAGCAGTATATAAACACTTTTATAATTATTATAAGCATATATTATTCAGATTTAGATTCATACTCAGATCTTTTTCAGTGTTAATCAACAATTACAACTTCTCCTAGAAGTAACTGGTGTATAATGAATGATTGATAACACAGTATAACATATGTTCATATATAAACACATGAACAAATACTCCTCCAAAATACGTACCAATTAACAGTTTATGTACAAATCATTCACAGGTGGGTTCAAAACTGTTATTAAACCACTAGATTTCTCCCATTTTTCAGCTGCATCTCATGGCTAGCCAGTGGTGTTTGCTTTGTTGTCATGGAGAGTGACATAGAAGCATTTATAAATACATAAATACTTCATTAACAAATAATATAAACATAATTAATGGATATAATAAAGAAATACTTCATATTTCATATTAATATAAAAGGTGAAGACATATTCTGTATGATTACAACTGTGATACAACTGTTAACTAAGTGTTAATAACCTGTTTATAAATGCTAAATGAGTTAAAGCCACTCAGAATTAAGTGGCAGCAGATATAAGGAGGTTATGTGAGGCCATGACATGCCCTGTGTTTTTCTTTCTTTTCTTTTTTTCCAGAGGTGTTAGGCATGCGGATTAGGCTGGAGGCATAAGAGGAAGAGATGAGCGGCGACAGTAGAAACACACAGAGGGGTTTGCATGTGCCACTCCGCTGATACAAGGATGATGAAGTCAAGGAAAGTTGTCATCACCCTGGCCCACAGGAAGGTGAGGTCATGGCACCATCGTCCCACACGCTCCTACACTGCCACACAAACAATCTCCCAGCGTGTAACATGGTTTGACCTTCATAAAAGAGATACGCAGCCACCTACCACATCTGCAACCCACACACGCCAGCATGCATATATAGTCCACTGACACACACACACTGTCTCTGTCTGTTTACTGCATATCTCTTACCAGTGACAAAAACAGACATCACTTTCCAGCAACACCCTCAGGTATTTCCTCTTCTTATCAGCTATGGAATGGATTATACAATTCAAATCCACAGGCATGTACTGTTATAAGGAACTAATACAGTGTGTGCATCTGATAACAGGATACCACAGGGAAGAGTGTAGGTGGCTGGATTAGGATGAACTTGGAATGAAACTCAGACAAAGACACGGTCAGTGCAAAAGAACAAATCTCACGTCCACATAGGATGAAATGCACAGTAGAGATAATTCAACAATGGACCAACATGTTTGTCTTGTACTGACTTTCATATCAGGGCAATCAGTCAGCAGACTACTGCAGTACAGAAATGTATTTCAAAAATCTATATTTTTATTTAAATACACTGCATTGTATATACTTCATTTTTATAGAGATTAATTTTTATAGAGGTTATGGATTACACAAGTCTCTCTTGTCATTTTAAAATAAACTATTTTTTATTTGAAATATACCTATAAAAATACCTATTTACACTTTTTTTACACATTAAAACTTTTCATATACAATAACTGATCGACACCAGTTCCCTTTCTAAAATATTGTAATGTACAATTTAGTTTCTGAATATGCTAATACTACTTGTTCCTCTAATGCTGCCCGGGAGAACAAAGGCAGAACTTCAACTGAAGTATGGAAAACCATGGACATGGTGAGGAATTTTACATTAGAGGAAACTGAGATGATACAGAGACAACAGAAGGAAAAAACACTGCTGGAACATGTCATGTGCGTATTTGTGTGTGTGGTCATAGTTTATAGGGGTTAAGAGGTAGGGGAAATGCCAAAGGGATGTCACAATGCAGAGCAACTGGCATTTGACCAACTATTTATCACAGTGAAAAAAAGCTCATCTTGAGCAAATATTTGTCCAGTGGTGCAGACTAGAGGAATGGGCCAAATCTAAAAGTACCCCCTCCCGCTAATTTCCCCTTCCCCTGCTGCTTCCCCTGCTGCTTTCCCCAGACAAGCAGTAGAGGAACACAGTGACTCTGCAGTTGCAGTGTAAAAAACATTCCCTTATCTATTTCCCACTTCCAGCTGCTGCTGAGGCAGACAGAGGAGTGTGAGGCGGCACGATGACAAACAAATAGCGGAGCCATGATTGCAGAATTTTTTGAAATTCCTCAAGGATGAGGTTAAACATTAGAGCTGTGACACAATGACACATAAACAAGTCCTCACGCTCAGGAGGTACAACAAAGCTTAAAACGTGTTCTAATGTCATTATGCAATTGGGAATTCAGAAATCAAGACATGAAACAGCAAAATATCTGCTCTCAGTGCAAGTAAAGAACAAGTAGGATGTAATTACCAGTGACTTTTCAAACAACTTCACTGTCACAGACAAAAATTTCCAATGTCGGAATAAAATCATGAGAGTTTTGCTAGAGTTGTGCGTGCTCCCGTCATGTTGATCATTTGGTGTAAGGTGGTGTAAAAACTCAGTCCAAGCTGTCTTAAGTCAGTCTTTTTCTCGTCTTGACATGTTCGATAAAATCAAACGTTTAATATTATCATAAGTCTTAGTCTTGGTTCATGCAAATAGTTAAGTTCAATAACATGAACATTGTCAACGACCAGGTGCGCTCTCTCCAGCAGCAAACAGGAAGCAGCAAACCAGGTAGTTACTGTAACGGCCGAAAAATGACTCCTCAAATACCGTCACACACACACACATGATAGACGGTGAATTAACAGTGTTATGAGTCGGTGTTTAATTCAGTAATGCAGTAAATTGTCGCCTTTTGTGTGCATGTGTTTAAACTACTTTCCTAACATGATGTGCTTGATCGTGTTATTAATGACTCCTGGTGAAACTTGAAAGCTCAGCATTCTCGTTGTCCTTTACCTTCCCTTTTTATAAGTCACATGAACTTAGATTGACCCAGAAAAAGCTAATATTTCTCTGTTTAATATGACATCCTCTTTCTGTCAGTTGCTGTGTCTGCAGTGTATTTTCACACATGATTTTAGGCCAGTTAAACCTGTAACTTTAATATCTACAGGAAATAAAATCCATGTTGCACAAGTTCATGAAATGAATGTTGCTTTCTTTGTGAACTGAAAGGGCTGCTAAATTTGAATTATTAGCGCCGATATGTTAGAGAATTCACATGGCAGTGTGGTGAATGTTTCTATGTTTTTCTGTTTATGGAGGTGCCACTGCCGTATTTGTGCTGTACTTGTACCGCATTTGTGCCACATTTGGTGCGAGTTTGTTTTTTGTTTCTTTTGTAAATTTGAAAGCCTGGCCTATGGTGGAAGCCAAGATTTTTCTAAGTTGCTTTCCATAATTGGGTAACAAAAAAGAGAATAAAACCCCCACGAATTAGCATTTGAAGTTGTGTGTTCACTTTATCCCCGACTTCATTTGTATAATTATCCAGGCTGCTGCTGTTTCTACTGTATTTCACTCAGTTTGCAGGGTTTAAAAACAGAAGTACTCCAACATCCAGCAGCTGAAAGTGCTGTGTCCAGATAGTTAATGGGTTGAAGGTGGTTTCTGTGGGCAGCTGTATAAACTGTGAAGCTGTGAAGTTGTAATAATACAAGTACAGGACGACACCTTTTGAAAATGTGATTGTCTTAGCTGATATGATCTAAGAAACGTTAACATAAATATATTTTTACTTGTAAAAAAAAAAGTTGTTAAATGAAAATGAGTTAATAAGAGGAACAATCAGCATGTAGTGTCTGTTGTTTCTCTTCACAGTTGCTGTTGTTGTTCAATCAATAACTTAATTAATTAATTAATTAACATTTTCTTTTGGCTGTTTTTTCAGAACAAACCACTGCACACACAAGGACAGCTTCTGTACCTGATCCATTGTTCAACAGTTTTTCTTCTAATTTCCACCAGAAGCAGGATGGAAAATAATCTGAAAAGGAATCTAGTTGTAGTCTTGTAAACAGTGACCCTGCAAGATCTCCAGTCTTTGCAAAATCTTAGTCTGTGACTAAAAATACACTTCTAGTGTATGGTAGGCCATACACTATCAAATTAAATCAAATCAAGTTTATTTATAGAGCACTTTTAAAAACAACCAAAGTTGACCAAATGAATATGAATACACAAATAAATAAATAAAAGTAAACATAAAGCTTTAAGGACACTCAAAGGCCTGAGAAAACATGTAGGTCTTAAGGTTAGCCTTAAGTGTCTACAGAAGGGGAACACTTTAATGGTGAAAGGTAAACTGTTCCAAAGTTTTGGGGCGGCTACGGCAAATGCCCAGTCGCCCTTACCTCTCAGCCTCGATCAAAGGACAGCCAGGAGCAGCTGGTCTGAAGATCTGAGAGATCTGGGGTTGAAAAGAGGGCAGAGGAGCTCAGAGATGCACTGGGGTGCCAGGCCATGTAGAGCTTTAAAAACAAATAAAACAAACCTTAAACTCAGTCCTATACTTGACCGGTAGCCAATGCAGGGACACCAGTACAGGTGTGATGCTGTCTCTCTCCCTGGTACCAGTTAGTAGCCTAGCAGCAGCATTCTGCACTAGCTGTAAGCGAGATAAGGATGACTGGCTAATACCCAAAAAAAGAGCATGGCAGTAATCCAGTCGAGAGGAAATCAACGCATTTGTGACAGTCTTCAAGTCATTAAATGAGAGGAACGGTTTAAGTTTGTAATGTCTTAGCTGGAAGAAACAACCTTTCACAACAGAGTAATTTTAAAGCTGGATCGAAAATGATACCAAGATTTCTGGCATATAAATAAGGAGTTTTTTGAACTGTAAATCATGCAAAGATATTCCAGTACAGACCCAGATTAAAAATAAAGACCTGTAAATGTGCATAATGTCACCTTTAACTTAGTTTAACCGTAACCTTCCTCTCCGTCAATAAACACGCGCCAATTTTATTTTAATAAAAATTCTGAATAAAAAACAGACTAAGACTTGGTTTTCCAATGACTTATCAGCTCTCTTTAAGGAAAGGAATGAGGGGATCAAATCTATTGGACGTCATTTAGACGTCTAAGAAACAAGTGTACAGCTGCAGTTAGGGCTGCCAAGTCAAGCCAAATTCTGGAAAGCAGTCAAAAAGAACAAAGGAACTACTCCTCTTCCCCCAGGTGTCAAATTTGACGATTGTTTAGTGTCAGGACTAAATGATGTCAGTTCAGCTTTTGATAAACATTTTGCTGCTACTGCCCATTTGATTGAGGATAAAACTATAGGGACCCCTTCCACAATTAATGATTGTGTGTATACGGCTAGTCCAGAGTTGTTCTGGAAGCACTGCAGGGCATCGATATCAGGAAGTCAGTTGGTGAGGATAATTTGGATTTGATAATTTTTTTTTATTATTTTAAGATTATCTGTACCTGGTTTTAGAACTAACCACAGCACCACCTCAGCTGTCACAATAGTATTAAACAATATGATTACCATGCCGCTATATTTATAGATTTAGTGAAAGCATTTGATGGTTGATTTGACAGTTGACAATTCTCTACTTATAGAAAGATTATTCATTACTGGCTTTGATAGGGATGCTTGCAGCTGGTTTCAGAATGACCTATGCGTGTCAGTGTGTGAGGATGGGGGGAGCCCAGTCTGGATTCCTGCCAGTTACAACAGGCGTGCTGCAGGGATTGATTCTGGGCCATTTATATCAATGAAATTGTCTCTTTCCTGCATGGTTGCCAAATTCAACTTTATGTGAATGATACTATTTTGTACTGTATTGCTGATTCTTTTCAATTAGCCATCGAGAAACTGCAACTCTCCTTTCATGCATTGCAACATTCTCTTACTAATCTACTGCAAATAAAATGAAATTCATTTTATACAGGAATAAAACCAGCTTTTCTTTGATTTGTAGGAATATGATTGTTGAATCAACTTTCCCATCAATTCTGGATTATGAGGATGTAATTTACAGACACGCTGCTGCCTCCACAGGCCCTTAGGTCCTTAGATTCTGTTTACCACTCAGCCCTGAGGTTTATTATTGGTGACAGCTACAATACTCACCAATGTATCCTCTACTATAAGGTTGGTTGGTCTTCTCTAACTGAGAGACGCAATAATCATTGTTATCTGTATATCTATAAAGCCCTGGTTGGAAAATTACTGCCATACATCACATTTATGTTGCATTGGAACCCTGGTCCACTTTTAACTCACTCAGGTGACTGGCTGGTTCTTCAGGTACCTTGTGCCAGGACTGATCTTGGAAGGACTGCTTTTAGTATTAGTGCAGCAGACTGATGGGATCTCTTGCAACGTGACCTAAAACTGAATACTCTCATACCTATTGGACACTTAAGGAATGTATTTAATAACCGTCCTGATTTTGTTTGTTGATTTGTATGGTTGTATCTCCCATGGTAACTATTTTAACTGATTTTGTTTGTTGATTTTGTATGTTTGTATTTTCCATGGCATAATCTCAGCATCATTGTAAATGAAGGTAACCCTCAATGATTTCTCCAAGAATCTTAAATAAAGGTTGAAAGAAAGAAAGAAAGAAAGACAGAAAGAAAGAAAGAAAGCTTTAAGGTTAAACTAATCTCTTTCCACCCTGTCTGACATTGCATTTTCAGAAGTTGAACCAGCTGACATAGAATATATTCTATAAACTATGGGACTGCCATAGTAACAGACATGTATTATAAAGAACAACAAAGTTGATAACTGTATCAAAACATATGACCCACTCTTAAAGTGTGTATCAAAAAGATGACATTGGAAAAAAAGTTTAATGATGAGTGATGAAAGAAAAATAAGAATAGGAAACAGAACCTCATGCATAAATTAAAAAAAACTGGACAATCCTCTCTTAGAAGGAGACATCTATCTGTATTTATATCTATTGTACAAGCTTTAATATGACCATGAACTTCAGCTGACTCACATCATGTTCAAATTGCAAATGGGGGTTTAACATTGTAAATTGCAAATGAAACCTGCTGGAGACAATGAAGTGAAAATTAGGCCTCATTTAGTACTTTTTTTTTTTTATTTCACCATATTTTGAAGACATTTTGGAATAATTGGGAATAAGTAGAAAACATGAAAAAATCTTTAGAGACTCTTGTTTTTTGATGTATTTTTTACTTAGTAAAATGCTGAATCACAGTTTAAAAATGTTAATATTTAAGAATTTTAAATATTTCAACTGAAACTTAACTAAATTATGGTGTGTGCTTTTCTTTTTATTATAACATATATGTTTGCCATATTTGAGCCAGTTTACTATACATTATTATCAAGATGACAACAACAAGGTCAGGTGTAAGCAAATGGAATATGTTGCCATATTCCGGTCTTTAGTTCTCTTAGTATTGCTGGCATAAAATAAAGGGATATTTGTTGCTGATAAAATACTGTGTTTCCATGGAATTGTTGGCTGCTTATCTAAATCCTGTGTACTTTCAGTGTGACAGGAATCACCTAGTCAATGGTGTTTGTACTGTTTCAAGAAATCCCTGTAACACGTTTCCAATTAACTTTCTGTCTTCCTTTGAAAATAAGTCATACTATTCAGTTGATATTTTTGTTGTAATCATAATATCATTGTGTAGTTTTAGGGAGATTTTTGTGTTTGTTTTGTTTTTTTGTTTTGTTTTGTTTTGTTTTTTTTGGCCTTTGCTATTTCTGTTGCTGTTTTGCTTCTACACATTGACTCAACCTCTCCCACCACCTTCCTCAGGTTTTACAGGAAAAGTTGATTGTAGATTGCTGAAAAAAGGAGGAATAATCACACATGCGGGTATAAAACATAATATTTCCTTTTGCCATATCTCTGTTGTCTACCGTTTCTATCACTTTGCAGTTTAAAGAAACTAAAGCTAAGAAAATATACAATGAAATTCCTTCCTTTCCCTCCATTCCCACTATCTGATTAACAGCGAGTTCCTGCTAATATTCATTCATACTTGTATTCCTGCTGTATGTGTGTCATCTCTTGGACAGTTTTTCACAGCAGAAGGGTTCAGTATACTGTGATGTCATTCTTTTCAGCACCCAGGCAGCAGTAACCATAAGTGGCTTTCTCCTGCCACCCAGTGGTTACACGTGACACCTTCAGTGCTGGGAAACAAAGACGAGCTGCCTTAATGACCATATCAGCACATAGAAGAAATGGAAAGACTAATGTCAAATACAGAATACAGATGGAAAAAAACAAAAAAAACAAAATCAAGGCAGTCCATGAAACAGATCTTACGTAAGATTGGTGTTTTCGTTCTGAGAAGTGGTATTTCATCTCATCAAGTACGACCTTACCATAGCCACAGGGTGGTGCCACATTCATCAGCACAGTATCTGCAGGCTTCAGGAAAACAAAAATTGGCTTTTCTATAATTGTTTATCTACCTGGAATTGAATTGAATTTTAAGGAGTAGCAAAAAGAAAGAAAGAAAACAGTAATAAAAGAGATATTTGGTTCTGTAAATGGACTACACAACAGAGTATTGTTACAATTACTGTAACATACTATTAACCGTGTTGTAATGTTGGACATGAATTTAAAAGAGGTGAGTTGCTCTTTAATGGGTCAGTTCAACCAAATTACAAAAAACAAACAAACATTTTTCTCACTTACCCCTCATGGGATTAGGACAAGCAGATAGATTTGGTTTTATTTGCCCACATTTTAAGATATGTCAGATTTCTACCTCCAGTGGATCAGGGTACTATAGTGAATAGAATTTTGTGGCACACATAGCATTGAACAATTACATTTGCAAAATTCAACAACATCTCTTTTCATAATCTGTGCCCTCATTACTCTTCATAGGGACTTTTTCTTCACTAGAAAGTAGTTCTAAAGTGTTCTGTAGACTATTCACAGCAAATTCAATTTACTCAGGCTCTCTTTGAGGTATCTAGCTTCACTAAACCCTAATATCTATGATGCTGGAACTGAACTCTTTACTGGCTGGCCAGATGAAACCAACCAATCAGTTAACTAAACTCCAAACATGCCTCAAGGAGATAAAGACCTGGATGACCTGCAAATTTCTGCTACCAAACTCTGAAGTTATTGTGCTTGGCACTAAACACCTTAGAAACACATTATCTAATGATAAAGCTTCTGTAGATGGTATTACCCTGGCCTCCAGCACCACCATAAAGAATCTGGGAGTTATCTTTGATCAGGATGTGTCCTTCAACTCCCACATAAAACAAGTTTCAAGGACTGCCTTTTTTCACCTACGTAACATTGCAAAAATCAGGTACAGAAAAAAATGCAGAAAAAATAGTCAGCGCATTTGTTACTTCTAGGCTGGATTATTGCAATTCCTTATTATCAGGCTGCCCCAACAAGTCTCTAAAGACTCTCCAGCTGGTCTAGAATGCAGCTGCATGTGTACTGACAAAAACTAGAAAAGGGATCATATTTCTCCCATATTAGATTCTCTGCACTGGCTTCCTGTAAAATCCAGAATAGAAGGCAGATGGCCGCCCACCTAGAGCCCGGTTCTGCTCGAGGTTTCTTCCCGTTAAAGGGGAGTTTTTCCTTGCTGCTGTCGCCAAGTGCTTGCTCATGGGGGAATGTTGGGTCTCTGCAAATTAAAGAGTACGGTCTAGACCTGCTCTATGTGATAGTGCTACTGAGATAACTTCTGTTGTGATTTGGCGCTATATAAATAAAATTTACTTGACTTGACTCTGTTAACTCTGGGTTTACCAATACAAGCTTTAGTCATACGCAACTTCAACAGAGCAAGAACAATATATTTATTGAGATATGATGAAATTATTTAGATAGGAAATTCTTCCATTGCAGCAGTAAAAACATAATGATGTTGTTGGATTTCATAAAAAACTTGTAATTTGCCAATGCTTTGACCACTATGAAAGAAATTCCATTCACCTTCGTGGTATTTTGCTAGAGACTGAAATCTCAGAAAACATGAGCATATAAACCCAAAGCTATCTCCATGGATAGATACCACTATGGATATTTTTTCTTTTTTATATATTTATATGTATTTTTTTGTAATTTGGATGACCTGACCCTTTAACTAGAAATTACTAGCAGAATCCTTGCTAGCATGTCTACTTTACATTCAAACCACTTTACATTCTTGATCATTTCTTCAGAATGCCAAATGCAGTTTTCCTACCTCACCAGACAGCCCCTGGATTCCATGTACGTCCTAACATTCTGAAAAAGTATCAGTAATTGTAACTAACTCAAAAACCACAAGCATACCACAGTTTTAATATAAATCTGTAAAAATGAGAAGTTTAATGGTAAACATGAAAATGACAGAGTGATTGTATCATTTATAAAAGCAACAACACAAAAATACATGTATCTGTTTATGCAAAAAATTGTACCGTAGCTACCATGTACGTGAAACAGGTTTCCTCTGGGTATCAAATCATTTGTCAGTGCACTTGGAACATCTTGATCTGAAGCTTCTCTTTCTAAAGATGTTAGAAAAGGAGGTGATCGTAACCCTGCTTCTTCAAACACAAACAAAGACGACAACAACAACAACAAATAAAAAATAAAAAAAACAACTGACAAATAATAATAATCACAGCCTTTAAGAATGACATTTCAAACCACAATCTTGACATAAAATTGCACTTCAAAATACTGTTCGGGGTGAATAAATATTTGTAGTACCTTTCTATATCCATTTTGGTAATACAGTACATTAACACAGCAATAGTATATTATAGCTGTCAAAGGGGTTAATAGGGAAAAGATGAACTGATTAAAACTTTTCTATTTTCATTCCAGCTGCTTTTGCATATAGTACAGAATTGCATAATAGCACATAAATAACTGAACACCGATGACATCAAACAAGAGGGTAAAAAAAGATTTACAAAACATACTGCATATCTAACATATTGTCTATATATTATTCATATAATTACATAATAGCGTCATTCAGAAGCGGTGCTCAAGTGCTCTTGCCTTTTGTCCTTGGTCTCTAAACCAGAGTGTTTTCACACACACTCTCTGGTTTGTAGTCTTTTGCACTGTCCCTTCAGACTCTCCCTCCTATCAGAGTTGTGTCTGGGAGGAAGGAGCCTTTTTTTGGCCTTGGGTGGTCTCGGGGTAAACACACCTCTCTGTAACATGTGCATCTGTGCTCACCTCCGGAGGTCTTGTCTCTGCTCCGGGACTTAACGGCCGTCGGACGCCAAAGCATCCTTGGGCCTTCCTGCGTGTGTCCGAACGGCTACTCCTGGACATTTCCCCTAATGTACTGGGGTCCGGCGGGCTGGCTCGACTGCTGGGCGACGTCTCTTTGAGAGTATCCCGGCGTTGCAGCAGAGAAAACCTTCCTTTGGGAGCTTCACTTAGTCTCCAAGATGTCCCTGTCCCTGTGGTGTTAACTGTGGCTGCTGTGGGGTTACACACCAGTGTGTACAGAGGGAGGGGGGACCTGGGCTGAATCATGTGAATCCCCCCAATGGGTATCAGAAGGCTCGGAGCCCTGCTCGGCTGCTGGGAGTGAAGAGGGAGGTGACTCAGGACGTTGTGGGCTCCCCGAGGCCTAGCAGGATGTGGGGTGATGTGGGTGAGACCAACCTCATCCACAGACTACAACAAGACAAGATAAAATGAAACTTGAGTAGTCCTGCATGGATAACGTAATAGGATACAGTAAAGACATAACAACTTTTAAAAACCAAGTATTAGGAGGTGCTGTGAATGAGCAACCAGCAGCGAAAGACAAAAAAAGTAAATGCTAACTGGGATTATATATCAAGAATATTTAGAATGCTGATGTGTTAATCTTTCACCACATGTTTCTGTTAGGTCTCAGCTAGTGGCGGCCTTTGTTGTGCAACTGTGACATTGTATAAACAGCTGCAGCTGACAGAGATGTGGGATTGGGTTGAACGTCACACAGGTCACCAACAGAGGTCCAGAGAGCTCATACATAACTTCTTTTAAAGCTAGAACTTTTACTAAACCACTGGCCACTATGGTCACAAGTGGCAAATACAGGATAATGGCAAATTGAATTTTCCGTCATTTCCCATTTAGTCAATTACTTCGGAGAGCATCCAAACATGTCTTGAAAATCTTGTTTGTGCTGACCTCCAGAGGTTTAACTTCTCACCTGGCTGCAGTGATGTAGAGGTATACGGTAATCAGAGGTGAAACAGGTTTGAAACATTCAACCAGAGAGGGCAGTGAAACACTGCTTTTCAGCCCGGTGTTAATTACTCTTTAAACATCATTATGAGGCAACCTGCATGAGAGAAAGTGGAATAGGACCACGAGCAGGAAACAACAAACATGCCTCCAGTTGAAGTACTCTGAATGAATCCAAATGTCTGGCCTTCCCTGCATTTGCAGACTAACTGAATTAATGGGAGCTTTCCCGGGAAGTCTGTGAACGCAGAGGACTGTCAGAGAGTTTACTTACTGTAAACTTCAACAGGCTTTGCTCGTAAGATGAATCCTCATGAAATACCTCATATTAATACGGATGTGACACCATAAAAGAAAGGAATGATGATAAAAGCAGAAAAATGTGTTTGTCCAAGTTATGTAAATTATGTACAATTTATAGGCTATAATCCAAAAGTATAATAATACATTTTTATTATAATCTGCAGAATCAGGAAAAGTTTGATGTTCATTCCACAAAAACAAAAAGGGACCACCTCTGATGTGACAAGTCTCAGTTTAGGATTTCATTTGAATGGTAATTGTGCATCCAAGCGGAGCCACATGACATGTGGTGTTCCACAAGGCTCAGTCCTGGGTCCTCTTATATTAGGCCAAATTATACAAACTAATAACATCAACCATTTTCATAGCTGCTTTTATTTCCCTTTTGGCCAACATTTGGATTCAGCCTGCGTGTTTACTTCTTTGTGTTAAAACCATTCAAATGTTTATCTGTGACATGCTCAAGTGCAGTTTAACAGTAGCAAAAGAGAAGAGGCAAAGTAGCAATGTAGTTTGCTACGTTAGCTAAATTTAGACATCAAGTCAAACAAAAACTAAGTCAAACAATTAATCAGTCAAGCTCTAGTACAAGTTAAAGTATGAGAATGGTGTGCTGAAACATAATTAAATTAATTAAATTTGTGAAAATATGTGTGTTAAAGAAATATATATGAGAATATATATTATAAAGAAATATATATAAAGAAATATATATGAGAAAGGATATGTTTCTCAGTCAAGTTTGGAGGTTTTTTAATGTATGATGCATATGTATGCATATACATATTTAGGCATATAAAAATTACTCAACTTATAAATATACACTCAGTTTACAGATGTAGCTAACATGTGAACAGAAATATGTCTATGTGTGCAGATGTGGAAAACAACCCTGTAGAGAATGTGCATCAGTGTCTTCTCCTATGAGACCTATATTAGTGTGAGGAGGAAGTGGTGAGGTTACACCATGACATAAAGACTAGTTTGGGGTAGACATGTTTTTTATTTTATTGGAGCAAACTGAGATATTCACCCATGTTGTTTTCATCGTCGACATGTGGTTCCAATCTTTGGTATTTAACGATCGGCCTGGTTCTCATTTTATCAGCGGCTGCCCAGGGAAAACATGTTGTGTCTATTTGGGAGCTCTCCTGCATTATTTTAAGGCTCGGGGCTGCAGGCTTGGTTTGACTGATATAAAACAAGAGAGTTGCCTTTCCTTCCTTTTCCAATAAATGTGCAACTTTAAAATAACCTCATATGTACCAGCCTATCTATATTTGTTCTAGCTGTTGACTTACTGGGATTTGACTGAGCCACACAAGATTAGCTTTGTGAGCCAAAAGCTGACTTATTTAAAACTGTAGGCTAAACAAACAGAGATGGATCAAGTCACAGGTGAGTGAAGACTGCGGTTTGAACAAAGGCCACATTTTCACCAGCATTAATTATACCCATGACAAAAACACAGCACCATGACAGACTCAGACTAAAATACATGCAGAAAACAATGACTGGGTTGCGTTATAAGTGGAAAACTAATCAAAATGCTGTAAACAGATGTTATGTCACTGTGTTTTTTTAAGTGACTTACCAGTCGTGCTGTAGATGGTCGGTCCATTGGGTAAAGACAACACTGAGCAGAAGTGTCTGCCAGGGAGCCTGGAGGCCCCGAGGTCCCCGCTCCATGGGACTGGACTATTACAGGAGAAAGGCCTCTAACAGGGGAGGCTGGTCTCACTGGGGAGGTGGAGACATGACAACTGGGTAGGGAGAGGGAGGAAGGGGGAGCGGGGGAGTGGCGAGGCCTGGGTGATGGGCTACGAGGTGGAGACGGCTCCCTCCGTGGAATCAGGGATGGAGTACTTGGAGAAGGGGAGCCTCCAGAGGATGCTGAAGCGTCGAGGCGTCTGCGGGCAAACAGGGCCCTCCTGGCACTGGCTGAGCTCTTCTGGGTAAAATTCTTGGGGTTAAGCGTGAGGGATCGGCTGAGTTCAGGCTCCATCAGCTGGCCTCCTGGATGAGGTTTCTTGCTATCAGAGGAGGCAGTGTGAGAGCTTTCAGCAGCTGTGGAGCTGTTGTCTTCATCACAATCTTTGTCCTTAATGTTATCATCCTCATCTCCACCTTTTCCCAGATTGGAGTACTGATCATCTTTTTGTTCATCTGGGTGAACTGAATGGTCTTCACAGACTCCTAGGACAGCAAAAAAAAAATTCAAAACAGATTACTATTTTTTACTTTCCATCAGCCCTCTTTCTTACCAATAATGCCATTCTAGAGTTAGAATCAATTATTGGGGTAATATTGGCCAGTGTCATCTATTGTACACACAAGAGGTGTTTTGGAGGAAACTGCTGTTAGTGATGCATTTCTAATATTCAGGTAAAAACTCTTAGCACCATTTTATTTTAAATGAAATTCCAATTCCATGGCTATGTTGACGCTGGAAATAAAATGAAACTGCAGGTATTAGTGGCCTGTGTTGCAACAGATCATTAAAAAAAAAAAAGTGGCGGAGATGTTTTTTTCCCATTGGTATTACATTTATTAGCCTCACCCACGACACAAACCTACTCCCACATATTTTTGATCTTGTACAGACAAGATCTTGATACGCTGCTAACCAATGTTTACACTTCTCTTCAAACAAATGTGAAATGTTGAAGCTCAAACAAAGTGAAAAAAAAAAACAAATGTACTTCAACAGAAGGGGTGACCTGGTTTAGTCTATTAATCAATGTACACACAACACTTGGAGTGATAATGAGAACATGTTGGTTGGCCAGGTTACAGCACTGGGTGTAATTGTGGGCAGCCACCAATACACAGCCTTTTCTTAGCAGTGGGACTTAAGAATAAGGATATCAATTAGCATTTAAGCTGACCAATCAAGACATTTGCAAGTACGTTTTTAAACTTTTCAAGGGGGGGAAAAACAGTACCAAAAAAGAGAGCAGAGGACATCTAAGTTACAAAGCAGATCTGTAGCAAAAACAATGACGACCTCAATTGAACTTAAACATTCACTAACTGTGTTTTATTTATATTCTTAGCAATAAAAACGAGCAATGTCAGAAAATACTTGACTGCAACACCATATCAAGCACACAAATAAAAATAAAGAACATAGCATACCTTCATCTGTGTCATCTGGGTAACAACAGGTTTCTTTTCCATGTGCCTTAGATCCCAGGTGCTCAGTCAGGCTCCCTATAAATACAAGAGAAGATGAGCTTATACAGGATGCACAGTGAACATAAATGTCACAAATTCCTTTTGTCTTTCCTTACCTTTGGCTTTGAAAGCAGCATTACAGTTTTTGCAGTTGTATGGTGGGGATTCTGTGATGTGATGGGTGCACTTTTCCAGCACGCTGGTATTCTTACAGTGGAATCCACACTCCTTACACTGACACTTCCCTCCACCTCCACCATGCACGATGCCATACTTCTCATTTGGTCTGTAGGTGTGAACAGAACAAGAGTTTTCAGTTTCGTCCTCAGAGAGTTTCCCTGTCACTTGTCTATTGATGCTGCTCCTCTCAGAGTGATAGTCACAATCAATAAGAGTGTAACTGGAGCTGACAGACAAGCTGTGGGCCCCTTTAGCACCTGTAAACACCTGTTTTAGTGCCTGTATTTATCCAGCGTAAGTACGCTACCTGTTTGGCCTTTACTGCACAGTGAGCTCACACTGTGGCAGCTGGGCCTGGGGTCCACGCCTCCATGTACACTCAGGGTCCCTCAGCGAAGTACCAAACTACAGCTTCAACAGGGCAGCTTTCATAAGCCAAAACCAGAGGAGGGGGGGGGCCTCCTCCCACTGCCTTATAACCAGGGTGTGATTTGCCAGGGGGAATGGTGGGGATTTCCCCCCCTCTGGTCTATATATCCCTGCCTCTGCTGAGTTATTTTTATCCCCGGTGGGAACAAAAATGTATCCCCCTCATAGTGATTTATGCTGCTTCACCCATAGACCATATAAAATATCTAAAATAAAAATAGGCTATTAAAATTGAAGTGTTCTCTGTAACGTGAGAACAGTCATAAGTACAAACAACATTAACATCAGAAATGGACTTTCACTGTAAGCGCTCACGTGACAGTAGAGACACTGCGTCTAGGCTACGTGATGACGCAGTAAATGGACCAGGGGTTGACTCCTCCCCAGCTCAGAGATTTGCAGAGATGTGGGTAAAAAAGGGGCGACACACTGCGGATGACCCCTCCACAGGAAAGCATAAAAAGAAGACAAAAGTTCGTCATCAAAGCAGACTGTTTTCTTAGTCTGACAAGGAGGCATATACTGTAGCCTATTTATTTTTATGATGACAGCACATTGTGTTATTGCATGTGATTTTTTTCTATTCAATATTGAAGTTTGCTGTGCGCTGTGCATAGAGCTGAATTTAAAAATGACAAGAATGACAATAAGTGTTTTGGCACATCTGGCTGAGTGATGCTATCCACAATACTGAAAGGAGCGTTGGGGGATTTAATTCTGGCATGTTAAATTAGCATTTAACCTTTAGTTTAGTTGTATATGATCACATCTCCTATGTGTCTGGATGAGGAAAGGACAAAGCGTGAACTTGACATCACATCGCTGAGAGTGAAAATATCATGCTACTTGACAAATCAAATTTTAAAAAATGGATTAAAATATTCTTGTAAATGTAGTGATCAAGTTCAAGTTTCATAATTGTTTTATTAGAGTAATAATTATTTTATAAATGTTACTGTAACAGCTGCAAGAAATAGCCTAATATGCTTCATAGTCTATATAGGCCCACTTTGGTTCTGATTTATTTTCATGAATAAAAAATGTTTCAAAAACATCCCCCCCTCTGATTTTTTCACAAATCGCACCCTGCTTATAACCCCATCACAGCTCACACCACCACTGAGTCCAAACAAGGGGGAGCCTACGATGTGGCCCAAAGTCCGGGGTTTGCTGCAGCCAGCCAATAAAAACAGCGCAGAGAGGGAGGGAACCCCTGGCCCAGACCAGCTGCTGCTCCAAATAAGCATGAAAAACACAGAAAATGAAAACACATTCCTACGACAAACAATCCTTCTGATTATAATCTGCTGTTTTTTCTTCTATTTTCACTACAGGCTTCACGGCTGGATAAACTCGGCAGGTAAAACGGTGGCTTTTACAGTCTTGAAAAACTTTCAAGTTAATGAAAGAGAAACACTTTGCCGTCATGCCTGTACACTATACTCCTATATTTTAAAGCAGGTACAGTATATACATAGGCTTTTCATTCAAGGACCATTCACACCCAAGATTAGAGTTTAAGTACCCTCGCCTTCCCCCATGCCAACAACAAAAAAATGCTGATGTCCGACTACCTTATTGCCTTAGTTTAGTCTTTTTGTCCCTCAGACAGACTGAACAGACGGAGAAGGAGAAAGCGAGCAGGCGTGAGGATGACTCACTCTTTTAGGAAGGCTGTGATGAGCGTCAACATGAGTCACAACAGGGATTTGTTCACAGACACACTCCCGAACCAAAAAGAGACACACAGATGGCACCTCTCTGCACTCCCCTGCATCGCATCGCTGCAGTGTTTATTTCTGATGGTTATCAAAAGTACTGAGCATGTCTGCTTTAATCTTGTGGCAAAATAATCTGAGAAGTGTGTGTCCTTTAATTAAGACAAATACCTTACAGAAGTGTGTCTGAACAAATTCACACCTCACACATTGGGAGGTCCATGTCAGTGACAGTTAACATCTGCTAATACAGCATTAAGCACACGTTTCGTTTCTATGGTTACTCGCATTTTTATGTACCATTTGATATACTGTGCACACTGATTTAGAACAGTGCTTAAACTGTAGGTAACTGTAGTGGTTAAATTTTGTTTTAGGTGTCCTCTTATACACCTACTAGCCAGTCAGAAATTAGTATTTTCTGTGACAATAACGTTAAAAAAAAAGTTATTACAGTGACAACACTTTCTGTCAATTTATAGTACGAGTGTAAGTAACAGTGTTCATCCAATTATATTTAATTGAAATAATAACAGTGGGATCCGGGAGTTTGAGGTTACTACCTACAACCAGTAGCCTAATATGTTTAATAGCCTAATAAACTTCTGTTGAGCCTGGGGTGCATTCCAACCCTTTTTATGCCTCTGATTATTTATAAAAAAAAAAGAAATGGCATTAAATTCACTGTATTAACCTACCTGGGCAATATTCAATTCATAATAAAAGGACATTAGATGCCTGCCAAACACCTTTCATTTTATACAGTTTGTCTGTTTTTGTGCCCAATTCCATTCCATATGGCAGCCTCCCTTTAATGCTACACGTACATGTACGTAGATTTTCTCCGTATTCCTTTGGTGTCGGTGTGAGAGAATGAAACGTGCTGCCTCTACATGTGAATGGCTGTGATGGTTGGTGTAAATGAATCTCTGCAGGGGCAGAGGAAGCTAGGTAGTTTCCTGGCTTCAGCCCTTAAACAGACGGGCTCTGTTGGTGCAGACAGCCAACCCTTGGCCTCTCCAACATGGTGGACAGACAACAGTTTCCACAACATACCAAAGTATGTGACGCAATCCTCCAACACTGTAAGCAATGACTAACATTCAATTTAACACTGATGTTATTAGCTAATATTCTAATGCATCTTACACAGTGCTGAGCTGTCATTAGTTCATACTGTACTCACCCTCTCTCAGAAATCCAAACTTCGGGAGGTTGTTTATTTCTGGAGCATGACTGGACTTCCTCCCCCTCCTTCTTCTTCTCTTCCTCGTTCTCTTTTCTGTTTGACCTGATGTCATCTGTTGACTGCTGTCCCTTCCTTGTTCCCTCATGGTCTCCGCAGTGCGACTGGCTGTTGTAGACCTATACTCGAAAGAGACATGGGCAAATTCACCAACTGCTCCATCATGCCCAGGGAGACAAAAATTGGGAATTCTCATTGAACGTTGTGTATCATAGCATTTGTTAAAGCACATATATTTTTACCCTGTGCGTGTCATCATTGCAAAGAGGCTCGCTATGCTAACCTACCAAGAATGTAAACATGCCATGGAGACCCCCAAATCCATCCTGTATATGTGCAACAGGATTCCTTAACTTTACTTTAAACACAATGACAGTGTGGGCACCAACCATCTAGTTTCAAATGTCACTCACTCTTTAATGGCATGTCATCTACCCTCTCTCTGTCCTGTAAGTTCTACATTTTGATTGGTCTAATAAATGTGAAAATGCCAGAAAATCTCTTGTGGTGGTCAATTTTTACTTACAGAGCTCTCCTATAGATTTATAGACAATTGTACTCAGTGGTTAGTGTTGTAATTACCTCAGTGGAGCATGGTCTTGTGTTGTCCTCTTCCTCCATTGACTCTGTTGTCCTGACTGAAATGGGAGATATAGTGTAGATGGAGGGACTGAGCCTTTGCTTACAGTGCAGCAGAGAGAGAGCTGTCTTGCTAGAGAGGCCAGGTGGGTTGGGGTCATAGCCGCTAGTGGACCATGATGAATACACTGAAGGCTTCTGTTCATCCAGAGTAGAGGGGTTTGGTTTAATGTAGTTCAAATAGCACCAGCTATTACAGGTGCTGGACAGGAGACTGGGGAATGAAGGTCCAACATGTGTGATAGGAGAACAAACACTGGGTAGACATGACTGATCCTCCCTTTTAACTTCCTGATTGCATGTATCCACTGATGACTTGTCCGCACAATCCACCTCCCTCTCCTCTTCTTCTTTTACTCGTTTCTGTTGCTGCTGTGATTCAGAAGGCAGCTCTATACTGTTTGAAGGGGAAAGCATGCGCTTGTTGCCCCCTGAGCTTGATAACCTCAGGCCATCCTCAGACCACAGTTGAAGGTCTGGACTTATGTTCCTATGGTTTTTGTATTCAGCTGTTGGGATGCATATATTGTGTGAAACAGCATCAACCGCCTCCTGCGGCCTGGGGGAGGTGGACTGAGACAATGTGGTGTATATGGCACTTGCTGGGGTGAGGGTGTCTGTTTGGAGACGCACTGCTACTGCTGGAGATGTGACTGGCCTCAGTAATTCCAGACTTGAAGTGATGTGAGGGACAGAGTGTTGGATGTGGGAGTGACTTACTCGAACCTCTGAATAATCATCATGTCGTAAGGGAATCTCTAGCTTTAGCCCTGTAGACATGGGGAGGTAGTGAGCTCTGGCTGCCCCTGAAGGTCCATGTGTAGGATAGGGCTGTGGTGCTTGAGGAGGGGGCTGCCCTGTATGGATGTTTGAGGCCTCCTCTTTTAGAGGATCTACAACTGGGCCATGAGTAAGGGAGAGTTCTGTGCTCCCTGTTAACTGAATATTTTGACTGAGTTTCCACTGAGAGAAGATCTCTTTGCATTGTGATCTTACTGGATTTCGCAAGACTGTGTCACCTGATGAAGGCAAAGTAGGAGACCTACTGCAGTGTGCAGAAGTCGGGCTTGCTTGAGAAGATGTGCTGGGGCTGATATGATCAGGACTACGGCTCGTAATAGTACACTGCTCCTCCTCCTCCTCATCTGGATCACTGATAGCAGTGTGTCTCATAAGGAGACATTTTCTTCTTTCCCTCCAACCAACTGCAGAGCGCTCAGGGGACAGACTACTGTAGTCAAAAGATTTACTCCGGGTCTCAGCCATTAGGACACTTGTTTGTGGGTCATGTGGTGCCTGCTCAGATGCTGAGCGCCTCATCTCTCTGTGCTGATGCACCCCAGGTACCGTCAACATGTGAGGAGCTCTTGATCTCCTCAGTGGTGTTGATATTGCTATCTCCATGTCTGGTCTATTTGATTCTTCAAAGGATGTGGAACGACTGGATGCATAAGATGCACTACTGTCCTGACTAGGGCTACGGGGCAGGGATATAGAGTCAAAACTGGATTCCCCTGAGGACTGGGCCACCTCAGCTAGACGTAACCGCTTCTTCTTTGGAGGAAGCTTTTCAATAGGGAGCTGGGCCAGGGAGGGGCTTCGCTGTGGCCACTGAAATTCTTCAGGTTTCTCTGAATGTTTTGCGGTAGAGGCTGGCTCTAATGAGGTCATGGTGCTCATGTTAGAGTCCTCTGTCACCAGTATTTCTGGAACCTGCACATTGTGTTGGCGGACCAGTTTTCGGGATGTTAGTTTTGTTGACTGTTGTTTCTGAGGCACCGGTTGATATTCTTCATGAGGCGGAGAGTTTTTTGTTATCTCAGTGCCTTGATTCTCATTGCACAAAGAATCTTGTTTTTCAAATGAACTAGTATGTTGAATTACTGAACAGGTTTGCAGTGTAGGTCTTCTGGGGCCCTCATAAGCTATAGTATTCTCATCTTTACATTGTCCTGACAAGAGGGCAGGAGAGGGCAAAGATGGAGAAGAGGGGTCATCAAATTCAAAACTCTCCTCTTTCCTTCTCTTGCGCATTGCTGAAGATCCTGCTCTGACTGCATGGTTAATTAGCTGTGAGCATTCCATTTGACTAATTACCACCTCGCTTCTGGGATGATGTGCTAAGCAAAGGCTTTGCTTGTGTTTCTTATAGCCTATCCAATCTTTGCATCCAGTGCCACAGGCTTCACACTCATATGGCTGTGGTTGCCTTTGCTTGTGGTCAGGCACAGTGGTTACGCTGTCAGGGTAAAATGAATGAGAACCCTCATGTTCCTCTTTTGTAAGTTCGGCACCAAGGGGAATTTCAATCGCTGGCTGCCGTCTTAGCATCCCATAACGACGGGATGCCCGTGATTCAGAAGGCTGTTGTTCATCAAAGGACTGACTTAGGCGGAATTTACTGGGGCCACCACTGGAGGAGTCAAATGAACTGGCTGCAGATGGCATTGAGTGACTTCTCACCAGAGGGGCGGTGGATGTTTGCCCAGCTGGTGGCTCCACATTCAGAGATGGATGATGAAATTTTTCACATGGAACTCCCATGGTGATGGACCCACTGTTTTTATAGCCCAGATCTCCAGCTTTAGGGCTATGAATAAGTGGCTCTTTCATAGATAAACTCTTTTGAGAATCTGAACTATTCTTTCTGGAGAGTGAGAATCTCCTCGGTTTTACACTGTCAATTTTACTGGTGTCCACCACTGCCTCGTTGATGGTGATGAGTTTGGTGATATGGTCAATGACCTGCTTCTTGGGCACCGTGAATGGGATGCTTTTGTCCTCCTGATCAGAGGGCTGCTGGTTATGAGGACGAGACATCCTCTGTAGATGTCCGAGGCGTCCATATTTGCCGAGTATGATCTCTGCATAGCTTTTGGCACTTGTGTTTGGGGGGCTGTCCTGTGACTGCTCAGTACTTTCAGAGCGAGAGAAATAACCGGATTCTGTACTGCCTTTACTCCCTAAAATTAGAGATGAGGTCTTTTCATCAGAAGCGTCTCGAGGAACATGTTTTCCTCTACTTAGACGCAGGGCCAGTCTCTTTTTTACTGCGTAAGAGTCATCGTTTCCTCCAGTGCAATCTGTGGCCTTGTCTGTTTCATGACTCTTAATTGAGGCTACACTGACTTGTTTTTCTGTATTGGAAGATGCTGATGATAGCTGTTTTGTTTCATCTTCTGACTCAGTGACTTGCTCCTCTAAAGATCTCGGCTCCCCAAGTGCCAGACCAGCCTTCACCCTGTGGGTATGCGATTTGCGGTGTTTGTAGAGGTTACTCTTGGTCTTAAAAGAGAAGCCACATGGGGCACAGGGATAGGGTCTCTCACCTGTGTGGGAGCGAATATGTTTCTGTAGGACACTAGGCTTTGCACATGCACGGCCACAGTAAGTACAGACATATTTGCCTGGTCTCTGAGGCTTACGCTCACGTTTCTGTTTTGGAGTACCCTCCTGGGTTTCAGGTTTAGACTGGGCGGGGCCACCTGCTGACAAAGGTGGGACTCCTGGTGACAAACTAGAAACTGTGGTTGCTTTTGCTGCTGTTGTTGCCTCATGTTTGTGTTCCAGCGCTGTATCTGAGTCAATGCTCTGCCGCTGGTGCCTGAGACGTTTACGTTCAGGATGCTGTCTTCTAGACTGTTTGGGCTGCTGTGGTGTGACATGGGGCTTCGGGGAGCCAGTTTGCTGTTGCTGACGGTGCTGGGAGGGAGACTTAGGCTGGGGGCCTTGTTGAGGAGACGCTGGTTGACAATGTTCTTGATCTCCGGACTGCTCCCCAGTCGTCAGGCAACTATGCAAGGCCTCCATAAAATGGAAGGACAGCCTCAGGTAGACACGTGGGATGCGTCTGCCAGGCTACAGAGTTCAAGCCAAATCATTAACTGGGTAATGGGTTTAATGTGAGTGAATTTTATCAAATTGTATCCACTTAAGTTTACTGTCAGGCTTCATAATTTTACTTGTTTTACCTAAACTTTATTGCTTGACAGCAGGACATTGCCATCAAATGTAGAATGGCGGCATCAAAAAATGAAGCTGTGATATGTTGTGTGCTGTAGAGGATGTCCTCTGCCATGCTGACCTAAAGTATCCCATCCTGAAGCACTCAGCCAGTCTTGCTGCCACACACTCTGATGCTCAGTGGACTCAGTTGAATATATGATTCTTCTGTCTTCTCAACATGAAGATCTGTGAAGACAAACAACTCATTATATAGAATAGTGCCAACAATTCTACACACAGACACAGATAGCTCTCTGACCCCCCACTTGCCAAATATGGATATTTATGTTTCATGTGTTATATAATCACTGTATGTGTCAACATTCAGCTCACACTTTCCCCCAGCTGCTGAATACTTTTAAATTAGAATGCTTTATGTAACATTTTTTTGGATAAAAATGTCCTGCTAACATTCCACAAGAGAGGCAATATGTCCAATGACAGGAATATACCAATAACAGCATAATTTGAAACTGTCATGGTCTTCAATGATTTCTAATCAAGTGTGCATTACTTATTTCAAAACTGTGGACCACAATATCTTTCTTGTCAGACAGCACCACTTACATATCTCACCCACTCTCATAAAATGAGCCAAATCTTCTTGTTGCTAGACAGAGCAGAAAATGATGCTTGATGAAGAGTTTGTCATTTTCAGATAGAAATACCAGATCCTCCCGGTTGAGGAGGGATTTACATCAATCAACAATAATCAAAAATGACCTCAGTGATATTATTTAAATGATCACTTGTTGTCCATTCCTCCTTACTCATTAAAATCTGTTGTAATAATCTGTTGAAATTGCTTTGCTTGAGGTTTCCTTTGCATAATTGATTACACTGGGATTGACAAAGGGGCTGTGGCATGTGACCTGGCTGGCAGAGTGTCTGAACATGCTGTAATTAATGCTGCATATTTGACATGTTGTGTCGTCTGGTATCAGTCCTCACTTCCTTCAAAATGATGCTCATCAGACAGTACTTGTACAGATCTGATTAACTGTGATTTTAGATACTTGAAGAGGCCAGGCCAAATGAAGGCAAGGCATGGCTGTTAGCTGTTAGTGCATACACAAGGTGACTCAGTGGAGATGCTGAAGAAAACTGAATGTTTTTTGTGCCAGCATACTGAAACAGTAAA
The DNA here is from genome assembly GCA_038419695.1 of Scomberomorus guttatus. Classification (NCBI taxonomy): domain Eukaryota; kingdom Metazoa; phylum Chordata; class Actinopteri; order Scombriformes; family Scombridae; genus Scomberomorus; species Scomberomorus guttatus. The sequence continues at coordinate 24,483,759 of CM076461.1, forward strand.
CAAGGCATCCCACGCACTGACCAGCTGGTTTCTACACCCACATTCTGGTGGAAGACGGCAAAGCTGCTGGATAATATCCAAATTACTGATAACAGGTTGATCACCATCTTTGATATAACTTGTGGGAACAGTATGCATGCCAATATCGGATGAATATTAAACCAACATTTCTTTCCTTTATAACAGAAAACAGGCATAATTTATAGGTATATGATTTCTGTAGTCTGCAGACTATTCAGATGTTATAGGCCTAAATGTCCTGCAGTGAGACTAGTAAGTGCTAAATGTAGGTCAGACAGGAAGTGTAACTGGACAAAGACATTTTGAAGAAAAGTCAGACTCTGTCATCTTACTGAAAATAACGCCTTAGAGCTCAGACTGTGAGATGTTCGGAGAAGCCGCATACTCTGCATGAGGGTGACAATGACTGGGGTCAAATAAATTCAGACTGAGCACTTACTGTAAGTACCAAATCACATCATTAAAACCATGCATCTGCTCATTTACACTTGCATGTGTCACACTTTCCAGAACTAACTAAAGATTGTTCATTTGCACCTCTCATAGTGCAAATAGAACCTATCAGGCAGTTTTTTTTTCTTCAATCTTTCTCTCCACATGGATCCTGTTTTCCCCCTGTCCTTGGCTCTCAGCCTCTGTGATTCTCTCTGGGTGAAGCGTTGCAAGGCTCTGCTAGAAAACACACATCTAGGTGTAATGTTCTCAGCAGTAAAGTCAGACAGCTGTTTGCTTGGGCAAATAAATACACATTTGGTAAGAACTGAATATCAACATCCTTATATAGCAACAATGCATCAAAAATCAATACATCTCCCCTCAACCACTGACTGACATCCTTTCCAAAAAACACTAACAGCAGACATTTTGACACATGTAAGTCATTTTCTGCTGTTTGTCTAAAGGTTACAGTGTGCATATATACAGTGTGGGCATACAGTTACAATCTGCAGAGTGCGCTCAAAATATGCAGGTACTAAAACACACACACACACACACACACACACACACACACCTCAAGTTAAGTAAAAAAACAAAACAAAAAAAACTTATATAAATCTGTGAAATACAGTGTACATTCTCTCTCACACACACACACACACACACACACACAGACACACACAGAAAGAGAATATTGTATAAATGGCTTTTTAAAAATCTTGTCAATTTCCTCTTCTCACACTAATGGGCACCCAGAGGTGGTTCCTATGGTAACGGCCCTAAACCATGTGGTAGCAGATGGAAGGAGAGCTGGAGGGCTAAATTTATCTTCCAGCATCCTCAGCGACTACAGAGAGAGGGAGAGAGCGAGGCAGCGAAGGTGCCTCCCTCCTAGAAGCTACAGCTTTTTGGAAAGAGAACGGTACACATCTCAAAAGAAAATCAATACTTTGGGAGTCTTGAATTCATACTACACGGATACTCCTCCAGTCTTTCAGGGGGGAAATTAGAAAGGAAAAGGCAAACATGGGGATGACAAAGAACCCTGGACTGGTCTCCATGAAAAAAACCAAGCTATATTGTCAACAATTAAACCACATAAACTATTTTAAAACCATTTGTTATTGTTTTTTTTTCATTTTAGGCTTCACCAAAAAAGGCAACATTTTCAGTGAAAATGGTGCAGTATTGTTAAAGGCAAATATAAATAAAATATATATAATATTATATAAAATATAATAAATATATATGTATAAATATGCCTTGCATACAATACACTTAAGTGATTTCTAAAATAAGGTTCCATCTAAAACAGTGGCATACAAAGCATCTGATTTTTGAGGCAAAAAGTAGGAACTTGACAATTTTATGACGAAACTCAATGAAAACAGCATGCTAATTTGTATTTCATGTATTTCACTGTCATCCTAAATCATCATCTTGCAGACTCATTTGACCTGAGCAACACCGTGAATGCCCTCATCTGTTGTTGTGCTTCCACCACGATGTCAGCTGAGCATTAGCAATGCTGTTGAGTCAGAAAGCACAGCTTCATCAGCAGCCTGATAGCGGCGCTCTCCAGGGACAGAGGAGAGCCCTTTGGGAGTGAGTGCATTCATAACCATTCCTCTGTGTGTGTGTGTGTGTGTGTGTGTGTGTGTGTGTGTGTGTGCACGTGTGTGTGCGCGCGCACCTCGGGAACGCTCCCCAGTCCACAGGAGGACATGCCAAGCATAGGAGGTTGGATGTACAACACAGGGAGCTCATTCACTCCCAGTCTGAGCTGTGAGCTTTAATACATACACAGCCCACGAACCACTCACTATATGCACTCTCCCTCTCCTTCATTCACACACAGAGACACACACACACACGAGCACAAACAGCCTCGCTGCAGAAGCTGCGCTGTCTGCATATGTTTAAAACGGCAAAAATATTCAGCTTGTTTCAGATGTCTCCAAACATGTTGCTCAGAACATGATTCCACAAATGATTCTTGGCTGCTCATTGATGTAGCAGCCTTTTGCAATAACAAAGACCTGAATGGAGAAAACCTTCCAGTCCTCACATCACATCACTCACATTGCCTCACAGACATCAAAATCACTGAAGATGACAAAGGATATCAATGGCTTTTTTTTTTTTTACCTGGTAGCAGGTGGTGTTGTCCTCCGATTGTGAATGACTGGAAATGGGGAGAGCAGAGAGAGGCAGGGAGAGGTGAAGGGAAAGAGAGAGAGAAAGGATGAATGAGAGTGACGGTGAAGAGAGAGGGGTAATCGAGTCTCCGCTCTACGTGCACTGGGCTGACAAACAGGTAGCTGAGTATATTATGCGTATGAATGAGGAGGAGGGGACACTCTCCCTGTCTATCTCCACCTCTTTCATACCCCCCTTAGTGTCTCTCTTTCAGGTCAAAGTGAAGTAGCAGCTCCTTATTTGGAAGTTGACGTAAGCTTGTGTTTTTTTTGGCAGCGGTCTTGGGCTGCACAGCTGGCGAAGCGGTGAGAGGTAGAGGGGCAGGGTGAGTGGTCGGTGTTTTAATTTGACTGGGAAAGGGGGTGGAGGGGGGTTACTTCATATTTTTAAAACACAGTTTCCCCATTCAGTTCTCATTTTCCAGCATAGGTGGAGAGCTATTGCTGCTGCATTCTGAGAAAACCCTGGAAAATTTGAAAACATATAAGGACCCACATGGAAAAAAAAGAGAGAGAAAAAGGCACAGGGATCCGGTTTTTAAGAGCAGCTCTGGAGAATGTCCACACACCACAGCGCAGCGTTCATGCTCCTGCCAGGGGTCCGGCTGAAACAAGTCCAGGCAACTCTGACATCACTCTCTGCTCTTTTATGCCTTGGGTTTTTCCCCCCCTACGCCAAGTGACTTTTTCAGCAGGCTGAAAGCTTGCAGACATGTGGAGCATTGAGGGAATACCAGCTGGTGGGATGAAGGCAGGCGGTCAGCCGCTCATCTGGCTGGGCGTGAAAAGGGGAAGCTGAGAGGGGAATGGAAGTGAGCCCAGGGTGTCCATCCTGCACCAGGCAAAAGAGAGTCCTTGTGAGTAGGGCTCCAAATTTGAAAATGGTGTGTGAAGGCCAGTTGTGATACTGAAATTCCTGGATTAAAGATGCTGATTGGCCCTTTTATCCTTTTCAATAAAGCATTACGAAACAGCATTTAGACCATTGACTGACCCTAAAAGTCACCACTAAAGCAGCTCCTTTGATAGTTACTTTGCTAACATCATTTTAGATATTGTGTCAATCTACAATACTACCTTCATTTTTACAAATGTACCAAATACTGGAAATAAGAAAAATACATTTTCCTGTGTACAGTTACATTTGGACTGTTTCCAGCTATTTCTACAATACCCAGTGTTCATCCAATCCAATGCTAATGTTGATTCACACCTTCACACCATATCGAAAGAGCGGGAAGAACGGGAAAACCACATTTTTTTGCACCTTGGGAGAGTTGGTGTATTATTCCAAGATGGTTACTCACATTGCTAGCCTTGTAGTCACACAAGATAAAAATAGCTCATTTAAAAATAGTTAGTTTAAAATAGCTATTTTTGTCATGCTACATATTTGCAGTGTTTCGCTAACAAGTGAAAGCAGATATGTATAATATATAGTTCCATTTTAACTAGCTGAATCAATTGTGTTAGTATAAAGTATGTCATATATATTTATTTTACTTAAATGTAACTAAATGTAACTGCCAGTGATGGTGGCTTTGCACCCACCTTGCCACTTGTTGGCACTTTTGTACGCCTTTTGCAAAGCGGGAAACATAAATATTGAAGCTATCTGAAATTCCTAATATCTCTGACTTGGACTTAAACCTTGGAAACTGACATGAACCTTTTTCCCATGTTACTGCTCTTAATAAGTCTTTACAATAAGACATGAAGGCAGCATACACTATTCATCTTCACACCCACAGCTAACACAACTAGCTGTGGCTAATATTCTAGCATGCTAATATGTGTGTCAGAGCAGTAAGTCAGGGCTGCCAACTCTCACACATTGAGCGTGAGACTCACACAGTAGACACAGATCTCACAATCTCACGCCACACATGCCTTTTCTCATGCTAACTTTTCATTTTTGCTTCCTCCGATGTAAAATTTGTGATTTTTAAGCGAAGGGTTGGTTGAGGCATAGAGTGTAGGCATATAGCGTAACAAGGTTAAGGCGGCATATTTCACCAATTGTCCATGAACACACCGATCATCATCTGTTTGAACCGAAAGCGTGCAACAACAAATCATCGCGATTCGCGTTCCGGTGGAGCAGCCAATCACAATTTTGTGGTCGAGCAACTAACCCGCTAACACGAGTGGAGCAAGAATGGAGAGACTGTGGTGTTAGCATGGTTTGCACTGTGCGGCTCACTACATCTGCAATGCAGTTATACTAACGTTAGTCAACGATGGTTCAATATTCAGCAGGTAAGCATCTTCACTGAACAACTTCTTATCTCTGTGGGCCAAACATAGACCTGTTTCTGAAATTCTGCGCAAATGTAGCTAACAATATGCTTGCACATCCCCCACGGAAACAAATCTCACTCTAAGCTTAAGTCAAAAGTTGGCAGTCCTGAATAAGTGCTCCCAGCCTGTGTGACATGCAAACACAACCATACACTACATTGTTGTTTCATAAGGTCAGTTGAAACAAATAAAACAAATAAACAAACAAAAGTCCTCATATTAACTAATTAAGCTAATTAGCTACAGTTAGCTGCTATTGTTACCTTAGCTACTCTTAGCAACACAGCTAATTACACTGTTCCATTGCTGACCCTGTAGAAGACCATCTTTTCTTGCAGGACAAATATCCAAGACAATCTAAATTACAACACAGGACAAGTGAACAAGGGCTACTTTTGTGTTGCAGGGCCAGCAGAAACAGCAATGTCCCTATATTACCTCTTCTAGCATTAGCAGCTAATGTCATACTAGCTATTTTTAGCAACTACAGCAATAACATTATTTAGCAACAAGACAATGTTGGGTTTTTTAGGCTCTCATTTGTCACACTGGATTCATTTTTCCATAGTATAATTTTACATCGAAATAAAACGGAACATCTTTACTAGCTGTAATCAGGAAGGAAACCCTGTCATATCAGAGGTTGGGTTTGGTATTGAGAAGTGATTTGAACTGGTTCTTAATATATAAAACTGACAAAGAACATTTGTATCCGTTTACTGAATCCTAAAAACCGCTCGCCATTTATGACAAATGACTGTTTATTGAGGCTTAATCTACTGAAAATAAAGATGGGTTTTGCTTTCAACATATTTGGTTTGTTGTCATATTATTTGATTATGACACGAGAACTAATATTGGCTCAGTGAATTGGTCTACTTGTCAGCCTCTGTGGAGATGACAGAGCTGCCAGTGTTGAGCTCTTTCACAGGGGAGGTTTGCCTCTGTGCAGCTGGGGCTTGTCTGGATGGCCTTGTCACAGTGTGAACATCACGCTACCAAACACATTTCCTCGACAGGAATATTTCTTTTTGTTAGGAATGTAGGACGAGAATGGGATGGAAACAAAATGATAAGGTCTCACAATATTGTCCTCTTTTCACTAAACCGAACACTCTGAATTCATTTTGTACCTCAAGCTATACAATACATTAACATTTAGCAGTGGCTGAATAGAAATGATGGGCTATTTTTAAAGATGCAGATGTAGAGGCTAAATCTTCCTAATTTCAGCTTAGCCAGAATTTTATTTGCAGAATAGCGTTTACGCCGCTTCTAGGGCAGACATAACACTGTGGTGGAGAAGAACGGGTCTTTTAAGAGAAAAAGCAAACACTAATGCTTTTCTGAAATTGAAAGGTTTTTGTTTGTATTGTTATTTTTTGAATTTATTATAATCACCAAAAGGAGATTCTACTTAATCTATGTTTTAATTTACCACTGGCATCACTATTGTGCAAAGTATTGTGTGTAAAATTGCAACACGACAAAAGCATGTATGTGTGTATGTAAAAAAAAAATCACCCTTTATGGAAGGACACACATAAAGCAGGTCAAGCACTTTACCTCCCTCAACACTACTTTACAGTAAAGCCTTGTGTTTTCATTCTGCATCGTCTAGGCTCTCTCATCACCTGGGTAATCTTCAACAGCGGTGTACACAGTAAAAGCCTGGGGGCACATAAGGCTATTTAGGCCTCTAGCTGGATGAAGAAACACTAAATACATGCTACTGCACTACTTGTTCTACTACTCCTACATGGCTGCTATATGCTTAAAAGGGCATCAAGACTATCACTTGGTGGTGTGAAAGGTGATGTTGGGTATAGACAGTATAAATACACATGATTATGTGCCTGGGTGGTGTGCATTTTTAATGTGGCTGGCCCTGGTGTCTGAGCAAATTACATCACCTGAGTATTTCGGCTTAGAGACCACAAATTTATAACAGAAAGCCTATGTTTCAAACTAGGGCAGTGGAGTTTGAAAAACGTGGGTGTTTACCACACAGGGATGGTCTAAAGAAAAGATGCTATTGGTAGCATTATGGGAAATGTATCCTACATTTCCCAGTGTTGTAGAGTTTAACTGATGCCAGTGACTAAAGGTCACCTCTCTGACCATTATTTTTTTGTATGTAAATCCAACTTTTTGGAGGTGCAATACTAACATTTCTCTCTTTAAACTTATTATAAGGGGAGTGACATGAGATTTTTTTTGTATTTCCTCATTTAATTGGAGTGGAAGAAAGGGGTCGACTAATATCGATTACACAGTTGTTTTTGGATTGTTGGCATAAATGATCTAAAACATACAAATAGCAAGTGTTTCTCACTGATTTGTATTTGGGGAAAGCCTCTGAAACATATTATTTGACTTATCAAACTCTCCATTAAAACTGCTGCATTAATTAAATTCTGTATTGTGTGTTTTGGCCACTTGGGGCAGCAGAAAAATCTCTAAACACAACATGGACATATTATCACAATTACATCATCATTACATGTTAGCAAACAGTTGCCTATTGATACAGCCAGCAGATACCAAGCAACTTTAGAATTCATTTAGAGTCATGTTTGTGTTCACCTGACAGATGTAACTACTATAATCATGGTCCCTCTAGCTGTGTTTTATTCTGTTTTGTTCCAGCAACTCCAGAGCTCAATATCCGGCACCATAGCTACATATTTATCAGAATTTTTTTGCTGAAAACAGCTGCCTGTTGCGTCTAGCCACAAGGTTGATGAGAGCTGTGAGACTGACCCAAAACATAAAACCAAAACAAACAATTCTCTGTGGGTCCATCAGTGTGAGCGACAACTTTCACATTATATGTTGTCATTTGCTCAATTATTACTACAAAAGATTCATTACAGCAGCTTTAAGGTAGGTCAGCACATCCTTAAAGACAGGAAAAGTAGTTTCACTACAGCTTTTAAAGATTTCAAGTTGAATAAAACCCCTCAACGCCACAATGAAATAATTTCTCTGCTCAGACGTCTGACTGACTTGCTGTAGTCAGGGACGAACCTCCATCAAATTGGAGGAGGATGACAGTGACCGGTCGATATCTGATTTTACCTAATAGGCCAATATTGGCAAACACATATATCGGTCCGACCCTGGTTGGTTTGGGGTGGAGTGTCAGCAGCAGCATCCGAGCTTAAGACAGTGCTGGCTTCATCCTGCAGTGCCACAGAGGGAGTTTCTGGGCACTGTGCCACCTGTCAGAGGAGAGAAAACACAGGCAGTGTCCTCCTCAGCATCCCAGCGGTCCCGGGCTTCACATATGGCCCTTAAACACCACAGAGACAGCAGAATCTGTCACTGCCGCTGCTTCCTACAGTACAAGGTGGTCTTTACCAAGTCAGCCTGTAGTACTTAATGACCTCAGAAATGCATTATCACTGTCTGTTTAAAATACTGGATTGCATGTTTGATCTGAAACATGTCTGTCAGAGTGCATAGGTTCAGTGCAAAGTGAGTAAAGAAGAAGAGGACCCTTTTCATGTATTTCCACAGACTGTACTGTACCTGGCTGTAAAAATAACAGCTTGTCTGGATCTAGAAGGTTGATGTGTACCTTTTTGTGTGTGTGCATGTGTGTGTAAGCCCAGCCAATAAATCCGAACACATAACCATAACCACAGGTCCCCTTGCCTCCCTCCAGACGCCCAGCCACAGACAGACCAGAGACCCCCCTCCACCCTACAACCACCAACCAGAACGGAACAGATGCCCCTCTCAACCTCAACCTGCCCCGATGGCCACAGAAAACAGCAATGTGACCAATACATGGTAGGCTACGGTGCCGCAATTTAAAGAGTCCACAGAGAGAAATAGCTATCTGAGCTCTAAAAAATGTCTGAACAAAAAAGGCTCTGCTTGCTGGAAGACCTGACTTCCCAACAGTAGACCATGTTGACAGATGTTGTGCAGAGCCCAGCTGTGGTGGGTGGTGCAAGTTCAAACCAGACTAGTTATTGCTCGAATAACATACTAATTCCATGTATGTACAAATGTGCCTTTATGGACCAAAAAGGCCTGTCTGTGTATTCAAGGAGCAAGAATTAAGATTTTTACTGTGCACCACAGCACCGTGACCATAATACACCTACCAAGCAACTACAGTTTTTAAGACACTCCCAATCCTACATACTATGCACCATGACTAATATATTTCCATTTGTCAAGCACTTCATTACTTCATATATATATATATATATATATATATATATATATATATATATATATATATATATATATATATATATATATATATATATATATATATATATATATATATATATATATATATATAGGTATATGATATATTACCTATTTTGTTGGATTTATTGTTCTTATTTGTCAGTTTACTGCTCACTGTGCTCAATCAGGGGTACATTTTTGGTCCTCACTAAAGGGAAACCTTTGTGTATTTTCACAATATAGAGGGTTTGAGCCACTGTGCCATTGTGACAATGACTGGAACTAGGGGAAACAACTACCTTAGACAAGACTCCAGGAAGTTGTTTCTCCCGGTTAAGAAATGGTCCAGCACATAACCCCCGAAAAAGTGCAGCTTGTCATTTTTACACTTTGTTTTGTGTATGGATGAAACAAATGAGATGTCAATTAGTGAATTAGTTTAGAGGTCCTTGTAGGTGGTTTCTGTTACCTTTTGATAGAGCTAGGCTAGCTGTTTCTTCCAGTAGCAGTAGGATTTTTGGAGCATTTAGAGCAGTTTGTCAGACTGTAAAACTATAACTTTAATTTCAGATTTAATTGCAGGAATTTTTGCAAAGCAAAATAGTGGGTCACCAAAACAGAACAGTGTTTTAGTGCATTTCATTCTATTAGATCACCTGAGTGTGAGTGACACACATCGGCAATATCACCATTTCCTCACAGTTTGTAGACATAGCAAAGTCTGGGAAAAGCCAATTAATCATCCGCCAGTGAAATTGTGATTGTCTGATGTGACTCAGACTTCTGTCAATAATATATTTTTATTTATTCATTTATTTATTTTTATTGATGCTTTTAAGAACATTAATCTTTGTTGCATGCATTTTATCTTCAACCACACGCCTTAGTAATTCAATATCATACATAAATACTGATAAATGTTTCCTTTTCCTTGTCAAATTTCACAGGAAGCTGAGCGCATCAACGTATTGAGCAAGGACCACCAAAGCGTTAACCAATCCCTTAACACTTTGTCTATCATGCTCTGCATACTGATCTGCACGGGTGGTCCACCACCAAAGCACTATTTTGAGCCAGGAAAAACCCTGCTTCCAGGCCACTGGAAGCTGTGCCAGAGACTGGCTGATGTTGCTGCAGTTCCTTGGTCAGCAAAACAGGCTGATATAAGTCGATACTTCGTGGCCTTAAATTATAAAAAACAGCAGAGGAAAGGATTTGAATAACTAGCCATATACTGTACGTGTGACTTCCAAATGGTGACAAAGTTTAGAAGAATCATTCTGATCATAGTAGTGTTGCCGTTAAAGCCAAAGTATTTTTGTTTGACAGCACTCATAGAAATACTGGAGATTCCTTTTCTGCTTTTTAAACTTCCCAAAGCCCAATGTAGGTACTATACCTTAACCAAGGGTAATCACTCTATAAATAAAAAAAATGTGATATGTTGGTACTTACAGACAGGGACTCACTGACAACAGGTTCATTTACAGAAACGCTTAATTTTAGACCAGCGGCAAACCAAATGAGGAACAAGGAAATAGGCACAAAGAAGCAAAGAATGGGAGGCATTGTGCAAGTGAAGAGAAAACAAGTTGAAAATGTTGAGAGGAAATGCTAAATATAGGAAAAATGACCAGCCGCTCCCTATATTTGTCCCCACATCTATGTTAAGCCATTTCTGCTAGTGTTTGTGGTCTCAGGGTGTGAGTGTGGGTTTCGGTAAGGCTGCTGAGTGAAACTGTGACACTGTTTGCATACACTCATCACCATCATGATGACAAAGACATACTGCTAAAGGCTACACCAGCAGTCGAATAGCTACATGTTGTAAGACTGTGTGAATCAATATTCTGAACTCCTTGAAGCCAGGGAGCAAACAAGATTTATACGGTACACTTCTGGAGGAGGCGAACCCCCCTTGAGACTGTTTCCTGAAACATTAACTGGACCTGATTCACTGTTTCATAATTCACTGTTGAACAGCTCCAGATTTTATATGTGATGACATCAGAGGGGACTTTCCTTGTCTGGTTTCTCTGCCATATCAAACAGAAAATGCTTGGATTCTACTTAACACATTTGGGATTCATCGGCAAAGAAGAGATATTTGAAAATCTAACAAAAATGTTTTATATTGGAAGTCGTTGAAAGGAAGTTACTCTTGTATATTGTGAAGATGCAAAAGCAATGACTGGGTATCGTTTAAAATATTTTGATGCCAGTATGATATAATACCTAAGTTTCAGTTCCAATACCAAGCAATACTTTTTAGACATCTTCCAACAACAAAACCCTTTTCTCTGAGAAAATAATCCCAACTCAAGGTCCACTTACTATCCTTTTCACAGTCTTAATCAACAGATGGGAGTTTGTTTAGTTGGATGTGTTGCAGCTTGAGATGGATCTGTTATGATTCCTCAAAAGACCATGTTGAAAGCTCCAAAAAAGGCTGGTAAGTGAACCTTGAGTTGCGATTGTTTTGTCAAAACTACTGTTTTCAAAACTTTGATATTTAACTTCTAAGCCAACGTGGAGTCCTAAAAGTGTCATGGATGAAATCATAACTACTGCGCTCACATGTCAACAGATCCATCTTCATGAGCTACTGATGAAGACCAAGTGAAACGGTTGAAAGATGCAGAAAAAGCTGGCAAGTAGATCATGAGATGGCATTGTTTTGTCAAACTATTTCCAAGGTCAAGAATGAATTTTTACTTGCAAATGCTAAATGCTAAATGCTGCTGTACAAGAACCTAGCAAAAATAAAATTGTCTAAAACTAGAAAAATTTTGATTTAATATAAATAAATGTAGAGATTTTAATTCTTTTTTCACAGTTTTAACTACTTGGTTCACCTTTCGGTCCATGTTTAAAAAGTATTGAGGACATAACATAACCAGAGTTTTCAGTTTGAATTCAGTACGGGACCTTTGTTGCATGTCACCACTCTTTCTCTCTCCTGTATTTCTCTCAACTGTACACTATCTAATAAAAGAAAAAACAGCAAAAGGTATAGAGGTTCCACACGCAGTCTCAGATACCTCTATGTTAAAATTCAAAATGAGCATCTAATGACAGTGGTTTGGCCTTGGTATGAAGACACAGGGTTTGAAGTTGAGACAGTCATAAAGATGTTTCAAACCAAATCGTTACCAATATCAGACTGGTGAGAGCACACAGTGCATCAGTGCATGGAAAGAGCCATGGAGAAAGGCTAAATCAGGAAGCTAATGGAAACCAGTGAATAGCTGATAACAACCACATGCAAAGTCTTCACAGGAGCCTGAACGCATGCAGCAGGCAGTAACTCTGCATGATGTGATATAACTCAGATGGATCAATACTAACACAGTTGAGCCTGATGCATCTGGCTGGGCTGTGTGCTGGGTTAAGGATACAGAGTACAAAATAGTACATCCCAGCCCGCTTTCAAGCAGGAGAAAAAAAAAACAAAAACAAAATAAGTTGCTGACCTTTTGTGCATCCACTTCATTAAGACACAGTTCATTTCAGAGGCCAGCATGCCAATTTTTCTAGAAAACACAGCTTGGATTTAAAAAAAAAAACATCCAAATACAATCAGCTTGCTTTTTTTCCTTGACTTGAGCTTTAAACCAATCTGCTTGGATCTCAAGGTGATGTAATGCAGAGAGAGAGCAGCCATATGTTCTCTTATTTCACTAACAGTGAATTGACACACAGGGATGAGGCAGCCTGCCAAAGAGCCAGCCTCTCCAGGAATCTATATCATCCACACAGAGAGACAGGGAGAAGCTAGTGTTACTGTAGGCACCAGTAATATTTTGACATACACTCGCGATGCAAAGCAATAATTGGGACGTGCCTGCCAATGATACTGAGGTCTACCTGTAGGTACCAGCTGAGTCAGCAGTAGCTCTGCATGAAACCAGGCTATCTACCAGTGCTGCAGTCTCTATCACAGGAGCATCATGGACAAAAGACCTACTGTTGGACAAATCCAGAAAAACAGATACAAGTGCTGTTATATAATACAAAAGCCTGCAGTCTGGTACCATATAGTTCTCACTCTGCTCAGAGAAAGCACAACCTTGACCAACAATGACAATGTCAACAGGAGTAAGCAGTGGAGAGGAAGGAACACAGTGTGGTGTGGACATCAGTGTGATGCTCTCCGGTCAGTTTCCTGGCACACTGTGCATGTGTCTGCACTGAGTTAAAGCTGTGCTAATCAGTATGAATGGATCTAATAACAATGGGTAATGTGAAAGGTGTCACTTGTAGAGATGAGCCCAAATCAACTGATACATAGCTCTATTTTTCATAGAGCTTTTTAGCATCTTTTAGCTCAATTAATTAGCAAAATTAAGCAACCCTTTGGGCATGTTTTAAAATATATATTTAAAGAAATCAATTACTGGTTAGAAATTCTTAAAATGACATCTCCTCCTTCTACCTCACTGAAAAATTCTGAATCTATGAAAAAGTGAAAAAAAATTTTATTTCAAACATTGTTGCAAAACTGCTGGACACAAATGTTCTACTTCACTGAAAAGTCCAGTCTCAGTGTTTATGTAAAAGAGGCTCCAAATCTTCACATCCCACTTGTGTAAGTCTTTATAGTAATGATAATTGCTGTTTGTTGCTGTTATAGGCATATGTTTTTATTATTAGTATCAATTGTATTTATTTATTATGTCGGCTCTTTTTTTATTTAGTAAAGCACTTTGAGCTGCATTTTTATTATTATTATTATAAAACCTATGATTGTTCACAATAAGACTATGTAGGAGCAATAATAAAACACTCATGCATGTTTGCTCTGACTAGATTACAATGCTTTGTATTAAAGGGCCAGTCTTAACATTGTGTAATTCAATTTTTCAAGTAAGCAAGGACATCTTTGGACATGAATGTGGATGCATTTTGAGTGTGTGTGTGTGTGTGTGTGCGTCCACTAGGTGATTTGTGAATGAGACTGCAGCTGACAGGCCTTCTGCCTGACAGGCTGCTCTCTCCACAGGGGTCGCAGAAACCAGAGGCCCTTCCACCTCGCAGAGCAAACCAAGCTGGGTCCATACGCTCGCCTCCAGGGTCACTGACGGCATCCAACCCCTTCCAGCAGAGGGCTGCAGCTCGGCCAAGGGCCTAACAACTCGCAGCGAGTGCACACATGCTCCGATTCCCATGCACTTCTACACACACACACACACGCACTGCATGTAAACACAACACTTAACACCCGAGCATACGGCGTTCACAAAGCACACGTGCAAGCTTTTGTGCCAACACGTTTTCCTGTGCACAAGCACATGGTAAAGCAAATGCGCAGGCAAGGATGTAAACACACACACAAATACACACAAGCAAGCATATTCTTTCATTAACAAGGATGAGAGTCAATTTCCGCTCCCGTCGACTTAGGCTGGTTGCCGACGGAGAGGAAACCTGTTCGCTTACGGCAGTTTTGACATTTAAGCTTGTGTCTCTGCGGCTGGGGGAAGTCCTCCTGATTGATGACCAGAGCCACCCTAGGGTCCCTGACTGCATGACTAGCTGGAATGTTATCACCCTTATCAATGCGTATATGTATGTGCGCGCACAACACATTCTAACTCGCATGTGAGTACTGGTTACATGACACATCTTAAATCATAAACACGAGGTTTTGCACCAGAAATCTATGATTTATTACTGCTGTAGTCACTTAGAGTTATAAAATCGTATTTTTTCAGGTTCGAGGCAAGGACATGGAGTTGATGATATATTGCACTGGGAAGAGATTTGTTCCAATAAGTGTAAAGCAAGCTCAGCATTATGTACTGTAACCACTTTGGGAAATGGTGAATGGTCATTTCCTACTTCCTATTTTTACTGCATTGGATGGTCAAAATAAATGTTGTGATTTCCCGAAATTCTTAAGACCATGAGGATGCCTTGGACACATACAAATTGACCTCATTCACTAATACTATTTCAAATTAAAGTTAGAACATTGAAAGTTGGTATTGAATGTCTGGAGCTCGTTTCAAGAGGCAAGTTCAATGGAGAGTCTCTCAACGGACCACTACAACCAGCAGGGTGAGAGCCACATGGCCATCAGGGTGGTATGTGGTAATTTGCATATCTATGACATCATGATGTAATTACATACATACAAGATTTTTAAAAATCTAAAGAAAAATAAGTTAAATTAAACTAAACTGACTGTTACAGAAGAAGATCAGGGCCACATGTGAAAAATATATTTGAGTTCTGAGGTTAAAGTCAGAATTCACATTAGCCACATTAACTCTTATTCACTGAGAAATAAATACGTTAAGGTCTGTCCAAAAAGTTGCTGAGTTGTTGAGAAAAGTTGTTGAGAAAAAGTCACTAAAGGGGTCTAAAAAAGTCACTGAATCTAGCAAGAAAGTCGCTAAGTTGGCAACACTGATTGGAGCTAACCGAAGTAGCGCTACCTCTAGCAAGCTAATCTGCTTGCATGGTTACTGCCACTACTGACTTACAACGTTATTCTACGGACCACACACGCTGTGGTGGTTGCTTTATGAGTTTTTAGTTAAAAAATGTTACTATGAATTCATTTTAGTTGGAAATGATTATTGATGATAATGTTTGACTTATGTTCTTACTTGAATGACATTGAGATGAGGTTTTGTTCTCTGACATTTCTCTGACCAGAGTTGACCAAAGTCTTTTACTGGGGCAGAAACATACAGTAAAGAATTTGATAATAGAAATGTAATACAGGAATTGGAAAGTAACTTTGAATGTTTCCTAAAATGTATTTTTTTATCTGACAAACTAGAAGTTATGTCTGCATGAACATTTGTGAATGTCATGTCTTGGAGGGAGGTTGTCCCATAATCATTGTTTTAACATCAGAGTTTTCTGCATTGGTTGAATTGGAATAACGGTGAAAAGGTACTGCTTTGTCAAAATTAGTTTGTTAGTTATTATTATTATTTTTAACTAGTTATTAATTTCTCTAATATTTCAGAGACAGATGAGTTATATGACCCTCTTACAGTACAAAGAGACAAGCTAGCAAGGCTACCAAAGAGTAGCCTATTGAGGCAGGACACAGAGACCTTTGTTGCATCTCCTGTCATCATCTGCTGCTGCTGCTATCTAGTAAAGTAAATTTAACAAATCTCTCTCTCTCTCTCTACACACATATATATATATATATATATATATATATAACTAACAATATCCAGCCCTTATGAAACATGTAAAAATGTAAATTAACTGAAACGTCTTTTTTCTCATGTATTCTCAGTCATCCATATATTTCAGTCTGTCCTGAAAGGGTACAGATTGGCAAACTCATAAAGGATGATTCCACAGTTCTCCTGGGTAAATATATTTCCACTCCCTCACCTGCGGGAGTGTTCATTTGATGTTTCAATGAGGTTCAGGTTGTATGTTTGTTTGGCATTTTCTCCCTTTGCTAAGTGCCTGGAAGAGTGATATGGACAACATCAGTGAAGCTCTACAGATACAAGTGTCCTCACATTTCACCTGCTACCAAGGACACTGTAATGACTGACAGTTGAGGGATGAGGCGCCCGCTGGTGACTCCGTCAGAACGAGCTGCATGAATATCAATGTTGTCCTCCCCGGCTCTGCTGCCCTTGGCTGAACAGAGGGACCTTTGACAGGGCCGTAGCAAAAACTGAGAGTGTATGCCATTTCATGATGCAACAGCTCGCCCTGGGACTTCAGGACACACTCTGAGACTCTGCACACCGCATAAATGTTTACCGTACCACCACTGTATGTGTTATGAGGCGGGCAGCATCAACTGTGAGACTGGTTGTCTTTTGAGCTCTGCTGCTCATGTCCAGTGTCAAGAAACCACACACACCATTCTGGCTCCAATGGCAAACACAGTGAAAGCCATCTGGGCTCCGGGCCTATCAGTGCCACAGTGAGGCCATTATCCTCCCACTTTAGCACCCATGACTACATCAGGCTTGACAGAGACAACGCTAACCTACAGGGATCCATAACAAACTAACAGGAACACTAACACTAACAGTGTCGATAATGGCGACGATGATGGTTTTGTTTATGCTTGATACACTGGAAGTCACATCCAAGAGCTTGGTAAGTTGCTCCTGATAAAAATGCTGGCAAAATGCCTTACAGCATTTTTTTCATTTGCTACTCTTCATTGTTTACTGATATAAAACAATAATGATTCAACCTGTATCCAGTGAATGGGAGCTTTTCTACTGGCTGTTTTCAACACTTTATGTTTGGTCTTTTGTGGGAAAAACGTGCATTTAATATTTTCTGTGTCAGTGCAACAAACAGAAGTAAGAATGGGGAGGTCAAGTGAAAAGTCAATGTGGCGGTAAGGAGACAAAAAAGCACCATCAACAGAAACTCAAACCTCATCAACAAAAATTCCAAGGTTATACAGGTTATCTCTGGGAAATACAAGGAAAACCACTAAAACAATGAGTGATAAACAACAAATATGGATAAAAAAAAGTTAAAAAGTAAATGACAAGTTGCATAGTACCTCTGTAAAGGGGTATTTCAGTACTGCACTTCCATAACATTTAGGGACTCAAAGGTTAAAATCAACAAAGCAGAGGTCGAGATATCCTGACTTTTAGTCCCAAGTATGGCTCAAGCTCAAAAACACTACATCCTACAACTGCCACAATGCAACTCTATGGCAACATTTGTTAGACATCATCAGGGTTCTTTTTTCAGACTTTGAAAAAGTTTCCTTCAGAGCCACAGGAGAGAGTATCCAACTTCACAGACTGACTACTACTGTGTCTGTTTGGTGGAGTGACCCTTTAAATATGTACATCTTCATGGTACAACAGGCAGATTTGTGACATAGGGAATACATTCTGTTTTTAAAATGTTGAGCTGTGTTTTCAAAAAGGTACATGAGGTCAATGTTTCCCTGACAAGCCATCCTACAATAATACAATAACAGGAGCTGCCTCCTGTTCATCATGTGGGTGAGTGATTGATGCAGGTACACAGCATCATACCTGACCGATGGGACATACACCAGCAGACTGTTACGTCCCCTGTGCATCCTTCCTGGGGTGAAGGACGACAGCGAGGAAAGAAAAATGATAATAAACAACCACAGTCACAGCCACTGGCTTTTCCATTGAGCCTTTGAGGACAGAAATTCCCTGTCGAGGAAGACACAGTCTGACAAAAGAATGTCAAAAATCTGGACAACGTGACACAGAGAGGCAGCTCAGGATGAAGTTCCCTTGGGATTCACAACAGCAGGACTGATGATGGTGAGATGATGGGGATGAAGAATGCTTCACGTGTTGCGAACACAAAACCTCTGCTGTAAAAATGCAATGAAATCACTTCATTAAGGAGTGAGTCATCATGTATCTGTGATGTGTTACTACTTCCTATCAACATGTTGAACTTCACATAAACTATTTTACATTTCAGATTTTATACTTAACAAATGTACATTTTATTGTTGTATACTATTTAGAGCTACAATGATTAGTTGATAGTCGATTATATTATTTTATTTTAACAATTAATCATTTGGAGTCAAAAAATGTCCAAATTCTCTGATTCCAGCTTCTCAAATGTGAATATTTTCTTTCTTTAGTCCTCTGGGACAGTAAACTGAATATCTTTGGGTTGTGGACATTTGAGGACATCATGTTGGACTTTGGGAAACAGTGATCGACATTTTTCACCATTTCCTGACATTTTATGGACCAAACAACTAATTGATTAATCGAGAAAATAATCGACAGATTAATTGATAATGACAATAATCGTTCGTTGCAGCTCTAATACTATTACGATAATGTAATTAATGTCTGGTTACTGTATGTCCCCATATTATATCAGCCATGTTCTGTGTGATCAAATCAACTGCATTAAAAATCATATTTAGTAGGTAAATTGATAAGACAGCTTTTCTAGTTCCAGGTTTTTTTCACACAGGAGAATTTGCAGATTATCTGGGTTTTATATCATTGTAAATTAAATATGTTGCAAATACGTCATATAATACATAAAACAATATAATGCAAAGACGTCAGTTGGGCTCTGGGAACTCGTGATGATTTTTTTTTTTAACATTTTAATTTTTTTTTCCATATTTTATAAATTAAATGAGCCAAACGCATGATCAATAGATGAATCAATGATGAAAATAAGCATCGTTTGCATCCATGACCAATGCTCTTTTGCAGTTTGATAATAGGCGATTAATCATATTGATCAAATGCTGTGTACCCAGACAGACATTGCTCCACTTTGTGCCCAGAAATGTGGTGTGTCTTTGGAGAGTTAGCTTATTCTAAATCTTGTGATAAACCAATCACATTCACATGGAGAAAATAAAAAATACCCTGTTGTGTCTTTGCAGCAAAGCAATGTTGCAAGCTACAGCTGTCCTCAGATGCCCTCTAATCCAGCGGGCATCATTGCAATGAGGAGTGTTTCGGGCTGCAGAGTTGATCTGTAGGTCATTTTCTTACTCTCTGTGAGTGCACCCTCCACTACATTCTGTTCTTTTTATGTCATGGGGTAGAAATATACCGAAATAACACGGGACGTTAAAGCTTATCCACTTGGCCACTCCAGTGACATCCAGATCAACCCACCAATTTAAGCTCAGTTGTGATTATGTAATATTATTGGCGATTTGATCCTTCGGCCCTCAACGGAACTGTTTCTCACGCATGATGTCATGTTGAATTCCTTGCAGCAGTTTCTGCAGAAATGTCCGAGCAGCCGGGAGGCATTATGCAGGCAGCGTGGCAGCCGACAGGTTAACTACGTTTTCTGTTGCACGGGCGAACAGCAACGCCAAACTCCGTTAAACGAATCACACATTTTAGAGTAAATACGCTTCTCAACAGGCGGCGTACATTAAAGAACACAAATAATGGTGTTTTCTAAATATTAAATGTCCCTTTGTATATTCGGCTTTCAGAAATTTGTAAATGTGCCAAAAAAAAAACCCTTTGTCAATGATCTTCCTCTAAAACAGACGTGGATGGTGGAGACACTGGAGTAAAAAAAAAAAAAAGATTTTTAATAAAATAAGTGTCGGTTGCATCTTTGCGCCAAAATACCAATAATTTAAAAAAACATCTGAAGTCATGTTCTTAACAGACATGCGCGCTCGCAGCAGAATTAATCAGATATATTGAAGGGCCAGATTTTTTGAATGGAGCCTGGCTACAAACGGGGCTCGTAGCGCTGATGTAGCCCAGTGCAACAAAACAGCCAATAACCGTAAGCCCTGACCAAAGAGGACCCGCACCTGTGTAAAACAGCCTCATTTGGGGGAATTTAAATGTGGTAACTGGTAACAAGCAGTAGCTGCTATTACAGCTGGCACAACATACCGCAGCAGCAGTATAACACAGTGTCTATTAGCAGAGCACCTGGGGCACACTACTACAGTTTTTCTACATAATGCCACACACCGACCGAACCATACAGTCCAGCCACTAAAATCAGCGTCAAGCTAAAAGGACCCCCCCCCCCCCAAAATGAAGTGTTTCCAAAATAAAACTGCACCACAGCAACAAGCATTTCTACTCCGTGTTTCAGCTCAGTTCCGCTCTGTGCTTTAAAGCAGAGTATTTGAACAGCACATCTTCTGCTCTACACGCCCAACTGCAAAAATATACATTTATTTTGAAGGTGAAATGGCCACACTTCCTGTCTTGTTTTGGCAGATTCTGGCTGACTTGCCGTAGCTCACCTCCTCCTCCACCTCCTCCTCCTCCTCCTCCTCCCTGTCACAGACAATGAATGAAGCCAGTTTGGGGGAATGGACAAGCCCAGGACCAGTCTAACATGTTAGCCAAAAACATTACAGAAAAAAGACAACACCTCCTCTTAGCTTTGGCTATGCTATTCGTTAGCTACATTTTATCTTCTCATTTTGATCAAATAGCGACAAGAAAGCACATGCTAAAATGATATTACCCGTCCTACCACAGCATGTAAAAATGTTGCGGTTAAAACCGAGCTACGTACTACATGATAATATTTCCAACAATGCCTCACTGACACCGTGTATGAGCTTACATTACCTGCAGGATGCTCAACTTCACTTCTCTGCGGTGCTGCTACAAGCTTCACCTCGGCTGCATCAAGTCAGCCGAGGTTCATCAAGACCAGACAGGAAATATTCACATGTGGTCTTCAGAGTAAAGGCGGAAACGTGAGCCTTTACGTTGTTGACAAAACTGTGAGCACGACGTTAAGCGCAACTCAAACACTGAATATGTGAATTGTCTGCGTTTGAATCCACCTATAAACTTTAAGCACTGTTGTAAATACCACCACATTCAACATAATACTTCATTCAGTGCATTATGTTTTAATAGCCAATGGTAGACCGGAAACGCCCTATTTCATTCTCGCTAGCTTGATACTGGCATGTTCAGCAACACCTCATACAACACCCCTCAAATAACAATAATTATGCTCTTTTTTTTACAACACCTCCAGCTTCTGGTATGTGGCTCTCCATCCTGTCAGACATGTCTGTCTCTATCTTCATATCAGACTGTTACACAGAAGTTGTTACCGGCTATAATTACTGAGCGCTCCAGTCCAGATGCTCTGATGGTTGTGGGACGAAATGAATCCTCTTGAAAGTTGATGCTGCAATTTGCCAACGCGCCAGCATCACTGCTGTCAATGTCCGGTAAAGAGAAAACACAGCACTTCCGGCCATACCTTTTTTAAAGGGACAGTTCATCCCAAAAACACAAATACATATTTTTCCTCAAACCAAACTCATCTTGTAGCGATCAAAGCTCCAAAAATACATTTGAAAAACTCCACAGACACTTGCTGTGAGCAGTTTCATGTAGGAACTATTTTCTTCCTACCGAACTACACCTGCCAACTGTGCCCCCGGCAAAACGAAGCACACATCTACTCATGTTTGAGTAGATGTGTGTTGAGTAACCAGGTTATGATAACTGAAAAGAGACACTGCTGTTGAGTTTTTCTTTTCTTTTTTTTTTTTGGCGCTTTGAGCACCACAAGCCGAGTGCCATCTAGTTCCATCGTATTGGAGAGAAGACAGACATCTCTACAGCCAGTATCTCCAAAACTCAGCAACTCACACCAAAATGATCTAGATGGATAAAAATATGTCTGTTTGATTTTGGGGTGAACTGTCCCTTTAAAACAAAGTATGACATAGCCTTCAATAGTGAAGATAAAAATAAAAGAGGGATTTGTGCTCAATTAAAAATGTCCTTTACTTTATAATAAAATATAAACATAGGTTTATACACAGTGGGAGATACAATGACAACACAGCTCAAGTGACAGAAAACTCAGGTCGTTCTCATCCCTTCAGTCTATTAATATGATAAATAATGTGTTATATAATGTGATGAATCATATAAGAATAAATAAAGCAGATAAATAACAGTTGCATGGGGTCCATAAGTCACATTTCTGCAACATTAGTCTGAAAGCAAACTCGCCTAAATTCCAGTTTGCATGTGTCTAATTCAAGCAAGCTTGACTACTGCCAGCAAAAGAAAATCCTTGAAACCTTTATCCTAATTTAAGGATAACATAGTCACACAAACATTTTATGGTCATTATTATTAATACCACTATTGTTTTATCTGTGAATATTAACTTTGTTCCAGAAAAAAATCTCTTAAACTGCATTGAGAGCATCAGGACAACAAAAACACCCCAATGAAACAAACTAATGTGAAATATGTAGTATAAGTAGAAGAATCACAAAAACAACGTGTGTATCAGCTCAACATGATAATATCGCCTTATTGGAATCACTGAGAGTTGTACTCATCAATTATTAAACTAATATTTGATTCTATTCATTATTTCATTGATTTTTGAAATCTAAAATATAAACTATTTCCTTGTAATATCTAACTACATGCTCATTATATTCCAGGAATGTGTAATGTATCCTGACATTATTTCGTCCTCACACACCTGTGATAACAACTGTGAGGTGAACATCATACAGCTGTCTAATGAAGACATTTGGGGCTGCCTATTAAAAACATTCATGTGTCAGGCCTCCGTTTAACTTGTTTTTCCACCTGGGTTGCCAGGTGCGTCGAACTCTCCGAGGAGGAGGGTGAAGTTGCTGTTGATGAGCCTGATGATGATGGTGAAGGTCCCCCAGCGTAGATCCAGGACCAAACTACAGCAGGCAGAGGAGTGTGGTGAGCCCCCGATGAGAGCGTGATCCTTTAACTGGCTTATGCAACTGATCAGAGCCTCAGTCGGCATTATGTAATGGCATTAGGTCGGCCTGCTGCTCACAGCTGGGCCGGGGACTACCACTGTCACTGTCACCCATAACAAAGCGGGTCAAATCGCAAAATTAGGCAGGAATATACTGTTTATAGATGGTCTGAGTGTGGTGTCAACATCCCTGCATCGAACATCATTTGCCTCCAAATAAGTGCTACACATGAGCAGCCTGAACTTCTGGAGACAAAGTGGACTGACAACAGATGTAACTGGTCACCGTATTAAATTAGCCTGCTTGCTGTTCTGTATGTCAACAAACCCACAGCTTAGAGGGAACACTGGCCCTGATTGCTTCCTGTTGTGCCCTTTTTTGGTTCATCCTTGCTCTGCATTTGGATAAAAATACATCAAATTGGACTTTAAAATAAGGTCATCTTATTTATTGAACGGGGGCGTCATCTTCCTGCGCCAGAGCCAGAAAAATGGCCACATAGACAGCATGGTGACAGCAACTGGGGATAAAATTGACACAGCTGTGCAGGTAGTTGTATTTCTTTGACCATTAACTTATCCTAGAAACCACTGCTGATTGGTTATGGTGAAATAACCCCTCAGACTGAATAATGAAGTGAAATGAAAAAGCAACTGCTCTTTAGCGTTATCAGGCTATAAACTCTATAAGGTACATCTGAAAAAATATCCCCTAATGATGTCATTGGGGTTATTTGAGCTGAGAAGACTGTTACAAACTGGAGGTGCGGAGTTTAAGAGACACATCCAGGCAGCAAGAGTCTGGTGATGCTTGAATTATGGGAGATGTAGGATCCAGTGTTTTTTGGAGCTTGACCATTACTAGAGACTACAAATGTGGATATGTCAGTCTCTGCTGCTTTGAGGTTTGATTATTTTATTTTAATCTCTCTTTTGTGAGTCTCCCAACTGTATGGAAATGCAATAATAAATTGCTGGAGCAGCCATTTAATCCAGCAATATGGTTTATGTGGTGCATTAGAGGTATTGCGAATGCATTTCTTTCATCAGACAACAACCACAAAAACATGTCTGATGCATATACTGCTGGTTTATCTGTGCTTCTGAAGGGATCACTGTGATGGCTTATAATACCAGTATTCTGGTTTTATTTGTAACATGAAAGGCACAAATAAAATGATGAAAAACAGGAAGGGGACGTCAAAGAGGATATCTCATGTTTAAGAAATAATGTCATTACTGCGTGGGCAGAAATGTGCACAGTAATGTTGCAGGTATACTAGACATCCAACTTCAGAAGTCAGTAATTTGTCCTTCTTCCCCAGCACAAGCCTTGAATGAATATTGTGAAGTATAATGAAGTGTTGTGTTCAGCCCCCCCTGCTCATGCTGATCTTGTGATAAGGGGAAAGCACATTCCCTCTACATTACTTGCCAAATGTGTGTGTGTGTGTGTGTGTGTGTGTGTGTGTGTGTGTTTGTGTGTATGTGAGCGCACACCGGGGAATCCTGCATAGAGGGAACACAATAAATCACATTTTAGCAGGATCATGTGATTAATGGAGGGAGGGCAGTGAAGCATTTGGAAATCTCTGCTGACCAGACTTGATGACATTATGTTTGCAGTTTCTGGAGAAAACGTAGGCCAATTTACAAGGTAGTGTATAAGAAGAACAGATTCATATGCAGGTTTAGAGAGCCTACAGCACACATACAGTATGTCCAAATTAGTTATATATAGTGAAATCCAGTAACAACAACAAAAAAACATTCTAATTTGGAGAACAGCAGCACCACCTACAGATCAGAACTGGTGCCTACACTCTGATGTAGAGACTGAACACCTTTTCTTTTTCAACTTTATTGGTTATAATGAAAAGTGCACATATATTGAGGAAGCAACTTAACAGTAAAATCTGAATGCCATATAAAAATTTAGAGATATAAAAAATGGCATCTCTGAATAGGTCTTGTGTGCAAAATATAAGAAGGCACTTAAAGTGGGTGCTGGAACAATGGTGTACAATAAAAACATAAGAAAAGATTCTGATATCAGCTTACCATGAAATCAAACTGATTTAAATGGAATGATTTAAAAATATAAACACAATGTAAATGTAGTGAAATAAAACAATTCTTTATAGTTTAATTTGGTCTTGTCCTATAAAAGGCACATAGTGCTCTCAATTTGAATATTTTGTAACAGTAAAGAAAAAAAGACAAAATTGAAAAAATAACCTGAGATAAAAAACTGGAATGTGGGATTAAAGCTCATACAATCATGTGTTTCTGCAAAACTGCTAATTTAAACTCGAGCCACAAAAATGAACATTTAGGTAACATCTACAGTGACCTGACATCTAAAACAAAGCAAATTTCAACCCTAAATGTGGAGCTGTAAGAAAATCAAATAATCAAGCAGAAAAACTTTAAGCTAAAGCTCTCTTTCCTTATGGTGCAAACAGCAAGAGGCTAACAACCACCTATTATGAGACTTCACCGTTTTTAGCTGAAGTCTCTGTCGGGGAGCACCAGCGGGGCCACCAGGGTCCAGAGGAAGATGGCCAAGCCGAGCCAGCTGGAGCCGATCTTCACCCAGACGGCCGGCATGGTGCTCTGCATGGCTTGGTAGTCGGTGTCGGGCCTATGGAGCCAAGAACAAAGTCAGAGGGAGGTCGGCCTGTCTGTAGGAGTTAGTCAGCAAGGAAACATGGGAGGACACTTACTTATACCAGTTAGTGAGGGTCATCATGATGTAGAGAGAGGCCAGACAGAGGCTGAAGTGGAAGAAGGAGTAGCTGTAGGTGACTCCCTCTTCTTCGTTGTCCACGGCCCGTCGGACTCCGTCTTCGCCCGTCGCAGCCTCGTAGTCAGCAGTCAGACCCTGGCCCTCCTCCGTCTGCATCAGCTTGTTCACCTGGGCGTTGTTGGAGGAGCGGATACTGTGGCAGGCGAGAGCAAAGGAACTCATCTTGACATACAGTATCAGGTTATAGGATATGAAAACATCTGAGATATCTGCATCCTTCAAAGCTGAGTGTGAATGCAGCTTTGTGGATTTGTGCTATCAAAGAACATTATTAATATCCAGGATGCAAGCTCATCTCTGATGTAAACAGATTGTTTTAGTCAAAGTGAGGATATGAATTAAGGGTAGATAACAGGACAAATAGCACAAATGTACAATATTTACAGACATTTTCATGACTCACAATAACGATTGTCTCATTTTGCAGCTGCTATATCCTCCTACCAGATCAATATTATTTTTGTCAATGTTGTATTTGAGTAGTGTTGGATTTATCAAATTGAAACCATTTCCAAATAAGATTTTCTTCTGACATTTTCATGCCCTATGCCCACAATTTGTTTGTAAATGCAAATCACGATGACATGAAAACCACAGTTTTCACAGTAAACTACCTGGCATAAAGAGTACAGAACAAGAAAATGATCAGTCCCACGATGCCCTGTGCGTCCCACCACTGGACATTTTCGTGGGGGGCAGAAAGAGCAGGTCCTGGTGGAGGAGTTGGACTGCTGGGCTGGACCAGACTCAACAGACTGGGGTTACACTTCCTGTCTGAGGTAAGTAAACACAGAAAACATGTAAACAGCTAATAATATATAACAGCTAGTGAAGTTATTCATTTCAAGTTGTAAATAAAATGCTGTTGTGATTCAGATTGACTGGACTTACTGGGGTTGTTAGTCATGGCTGACCAGGTGATGTACATGGTGTAGAGGGAGATGATGGAGGCCTGGAGCAGGCCTGAGCTGGGCTGAGCCTCCTGTGGGGGAGATGGCAAGGGATGAGATGGAAAATAAACATCATAGTGCCAGTAAAACAAACCCCTCTCCACTGCGGCAGTAATTTGTATTGGCTCATAAAAAGGATCACAGCTTTAGCTTTAGTCTTCTAGATTGAGATGTTAAATTAATTTCTTGTTGATATACATGCATCACATGTACAGTACTATACAAGAAATATGAAGACCAGGGCACAAAATATCAATGATTAGTAGCTCCAGTACAAAAACCTATATTAGCATCTGCCCTCTAAAAAGTCTACATTACCTGAACTTTAGGCATAATGGCCACGATGGACACAATGACGCAGAATATGAGGTTGAGGCTGATGAAGACCTTGTGCTCTGTGCAGTCATCAGGTTGGGTGTAAAACACGTAGAAGAGCACGATGGCGGCAAATGCTATGACATAGTGAACGATGGTGAAGGACAGCAGAGCTGTGAGAAAAACAAGCAAAATCATTACACATTCAAATAAAACCTGCTGGTTTGGCAGCTGAGTCAGTTTGTCATTTCTAGCTATTTTATATGAACACTGGGCTTTTTCACATAGTTCAGTCAGTGTTATCTATTTCTCACATGGTACAGTTTATGTAGTTTGATTGTATATTCATCACTACCACACAGGTGTACTTCAAGGTTTCTTGGGATAAATTAAGTGTGTGTTGCCTTTCTACCTGCAAACCAGCAATTTTTATTTCCATTTTCTGCCTTCTCCAGCCAGGACTGGCTCCAGGAATGGGCGAAATCGACCAGCAGGATGAGCTGGATGATGATGAAGATGAAGGAACCCACCGCGCCAAAGTAATACCACACTGTGATGAGACAGAGGAGGGTTCAGACATTTATTATTCAGGATATTTATTTAGAAAGTTATTAGGCGGTGCAATGACAGGGGCATTTATATACACTACTGAACTTTAAAGCAGTGGACTCTCAGTACAGTATGTGCCATCATAGTCCTCAACTTATCAGTTCTGTTGTTTTATATGAACTGACGTTTAGCTTATTTATGAGCAATACACAAGAGAATTGAAAGATGGTTTTTCAAGAGAGCTGGTGCAACACAGAGCGAGACTTTACTTGATGGTTAAAGAGGTTATTTACCATGAAAACAAACTGACAAAAAGCCTTTCTGAAGGAGGAAATGCAGAGCAACACATTACCCTCCAAAACCAGCTTGTTGTGACTACAGCTGGGTAACCTTTTGAAAATGTTCGATACTTGAACAGACATGATACCCAAGCTCACTAATACCAGAACAATTCTTACTTTAACAATCTCTAATGTCAAGGAATATATATATATATATACACATTTTTCTATAGAGCTGCAACAATGTCGATTAATCGATTGGCAGAAAATTAATCAGTAACTATTTTGATAATTGAATTCTTGTTTTAGTCAATTTGCTGGTTACAGTTTCTCAAATGTGATGATTTGATACTACTAAAATAAGATATTTGAAGAAGTCACTTTGGGCATTTCTCACTATTTTCTGACATTTTATAGACAAAATGATTAATCGGTTAATTGAGAAAATAATTAGCAGATTAATTATTGTTACTTCCAGAAGTTTCATGTAACGAAAGAAGCCAAAGTTCTCTAACATTAAATGTTGTCTCAAGCTGCCTAAAAAACTTTGCCAAAAAGAAAAAAAAAAAAAAACAGTCTAAAAATGCCAAAGTTATGATTCAAATCAGAAACAGTCTGATCAAAAAAAAGGACAAAAAATAAAAGAGTAGGATTTTGAGCAAGCATTTGTGGCTAGCTGTCAGTATTTAATAGTTTTAGATCGGTAGTTCAAACACACTGTGTTGATGTATTGAAGCTTATGACACTAATACACATTCTACCTGTGTTAAAGATGCCATCTGGAATGAAGAAAGCTCCCACAGTTATGCCAACCAGTATCAGAAACTTGAAGAACCAGAAACTGAGAAGAAAAAAGTAAAGTTATTCTGAGTATATGCAGAACAACAGGTTTCACTGACTGTGTAAACACAATCTTAGTGGTGCAGTGCTGATATTTGGCCACCAGAGTGCAGCGTGCTGTCATCATACAGAGCTGTGGTCCTGAAGCTGCAATTAGTACAAACCCATTTTGGAGGGCGGCTCGGGGGTCCTTGCTGCTGCGCACTCGAATCATGATGATGGAGAAGAGGAAGAAGAAGCAGGCCATGGCGAAGCACATGCGGTACACAGACTTGTAGCCCACGATGATGTCACAGTTCACCTTGTTTTCTATGCCAGGTATGGTTGTGCCGCCCATACAGAAACCTGGAATCTGACATGTGAACACATACAAAGGAAATAATGAGTGGAAGACAGCAGAGGATTCAAATCAACTTGAACACTTTGTGATATTGAAATACATATATATTTTTTAAATAATCAACCCCTCTGGTTATTAAAAAAAACACATAATCCAAGCATCCAGCTGCTCTGTAATATCACTGTTGCTGGGTTACAACTTTGTGAAACCATTTTTTCTTAAATGGGAAATGAGATGTAGGTTGAGCAAACTTTGCCAGCCACCTTATGAAAAGATTAATGGTGGCTGGTGCAACAGCCCAACATCCCCCCATGCGGATCATTACATTTGATCTATCTAATGTACCTTTTTAAGATGTTCCTCCATGCCAGGGAGGATCATAATAACAGACACCAGAGTCCCGAGCAACAGCAGGAAGGAGAAGGCCAGCCGGCTCATGGTGGAGTTGTACGTTGAAGGGCAGCATGATGACAGGAGGCAGGGGGCCGAGCCGCACAAACAGGACGCCTGGAGAAGAGACAGGGAGAGAATTAGCAGGGCATTCACACAGATTCATATTTTATGAGACTCAGGGACAGAGCTCTGGGGTGTGGGATAATCAGGGTAATGCATGCATGGCTTGGAACAACTGTGGACAGGAAAAGACAAAACAAACATTGTGTCTGCTGTCACGGCAACCATCTTTCTCCTCCTGCACGCTTCCAGAAAACCAGAGACAAATGATGATTCACAGCGGCAATGATCAGCCTTGTGATTAGAGCTGCCATCTTCACAAATCTCTCCCTCTCTCTGTCTCTTACCCCACGCTGTGAACAAGATCACAGAGGATTCCTACATGATTCAGATGCAGACTGCTGAGAGCCATCCTTCACTAAATACGAGTATGCACCAGGGTACACAAGCCCTGGGTGTAAACACTGTAGCTGTGACGAGGAGAATCCGCTTTCCATGGTTCAGACTGGCCTGTGCCCTACACCGTCTGCCATGGCAACAAACAACTCTTTAAAATCCCTCTAATCCTTAAACATGACAGAGGACAACTAGACAATTACCACAAGAAAACTTGTTCAGGATATTAAAAATTACAGTGGATTTAGTGCCTTTTTCATGTTTTATTTTTACAACATTAAATAAGGCTGGGTATCCAACAATGACACTTTTTTGGTGTAGACCAATAGCACAGAGTATCACAAGTACTGAAAGCTTGCATCAAACATTTGCTCAGATTTGTGCATTTTGATCAGACAGTACTTTATTTTGGCAAAGTTGTGGTACAGCTTCTTTATGTTTATTTTAACAGGCACTGCAACTAATGATTATTTTCATGGATGACTAATCTGACAATTATTTTGTTGATTAGTCCCCTTGGTGATGTCTTCAATTTGTGGGTTTTGTCACAGTCCACATCCACAAGATGTTAAATTTACTGCCATATGTGACAAAGAAATTCAGCTAATCCTCACATCTGAGAAGCTGAAACCAGAGCATGTTTGGCATTGTGTTCCTGAAAAAGGACTGAAACAGTTAAATGATTAACAGAATAGTTGCTTCGGTTGTAGAAAATCATGTTCATTTTTCAAAGTAAGGTATCATAAAGAGTATCATCTTGGTATCTGAACCAAAGCTCAGGTATTGTATCTGCACGAGTGCTAAAAAAAATTCAAATTACTGACAGTGGACGAACAGAAAAATCTTGAGGTGATCAGTCTGTGTTAGCATTCTTCTTTGCAGCTTTGTCAGCTTTGACGGGTTGTATGGAGACAGTGAGTAAAATGTAACTGTCAAGTCCTGCCACAGATTCTGGTTTGGATTGAGATCTGGACACTTCCATGTTTGAGGTCATTCTTATCTTGCTGAAAAGTAAATCTTCTCCAAAGTCCACGGCTCTCTTACAGACTGTAGTCATATTTTCTTAAGGATTTCTCGGTATTTTGCAGCCTTCTAGAGGCTGGTAAGGGCAGTGCCCTGGGGAAACATCCCTAGGGCATGACGCTGCCACGCCAGGCTTCAATTTGTGTTTTTCTGCTGATGTGTTGTGTTTGGCTGAAGTGTTTAGTATGATGGAAAGAAAGTTCAGTTTTGGTCTCATCAGATCACAGAAACACTTTGTTTCTGAGTCTCACACATGCTCTCTGGCAAACACTAGCCCAGATGTTATTTGAGAGTGTCTGAGCACCTGAGCCACAGTTGCATGAAGAGAATCAGCTGGTGGCCTCCGTCAGTAGCATCTTTCTCACACAGACACTCAGTTTTTGAGGACTGCCTACTTGAGGAAGATTTACAGCTTTCTTCCATTTTTCAGTGACCTTACTATAATCTGAGTATTCAGTGCATTAGAAATTGTATCCGTCGCCTGTTTTGTACTTGGTAATAACTGCTGGGGATTGGTGTGGAATTTTCCTTTTTCTTCATGATGACCTCCATTCAAATTATTACGCAACTTTTGATAACCATCTTCACCTGCAATGACTTGAGTGTGTCACGTTCAAAGAGGTGAATACTTTTGGTTTTTAGCTGGTTTAGGTTGGTTCTTATAACAATGTCAAAATCTCATATATATATATATATATATATATATATACACACACACACACTGCGATTCTATGTTGTAAAAAAACAATGGGAGTAAATACACAACGAAGGGATCAATGCGAGAATG
The DNA here is from genome assembly GCA_038419695.1 of Scomberomorus guttatus. NCBI lineage: Eukaryota > Metazoa > Chordata > Actinopteri > Scombriformes > Scombridae > Scomberomorus > Scomberomorus guttatus. The sequence continues at coordinate 24,515,889 of CM076461.1, forward strand.
ATTATGGTGGATATAATAAGTAAAACAGCGACACCCAATTCCAACAGGAATGCGTAGGATCCTTGAGTAAAACCCGGAAATGTTGCCTTTTTGGAGAACACCTTTCAGATTTAACAGGTCATGGTGTTACATTCTGCTCATATAGTAATTTCTTAAACGTCATTAGACGAAATACTTTATAAGATAACTGTAAATACAGTCAAAGGACAGCACAAATACGTCCCTGCTCTCACACCAAACTCCATTCAGAAATCTGGAAATTCAATGTCGCCTTGCATATCGGAAAATTATATCGCCTCATTTAGCTAAACATGTTTTATAAGTCGGTCTGGTTTAAGTAAACTTAAAAACAGCACCAGTTTGTTAACTTAAGACGTTGATGGGCCGCTTATTTTCACACCTTTCAACCAGAGGAGGACGATTAAGTTAACCCTATCAAACTGTAACGTTACACATTTATGTAATATGTTGATATGTTAACAGGTTTATAGGACGTAGCGTGTTAATCAGAATTTAACAGTAACTAATATGCCACATCAGACATGTACAAACGTGTACGCAGTAAAATATGTTATTTTTATCTCTAGTTTCACATGACGTTACGTCGATACCAAAACACGCAAATTCACGTCGTCTTGGCTAAACAACACCTAACCTAGCTAGACGATAAATTGTTTGAAATACTGTTCTACGTACTTCATGTAGCAACACAACAACCGGTAAATGTTTACTCACACAACTGGCAAGCGAACTCAACGCCAAACAAGCACCCATGTTGATTTAATTCACAATTCCGAAGTCGTGAAAGTTTGAAAAGTTCAGGAAGAAACTCAAACAAAATGGCGCCGTCACGTCACTTAGAACAACCAACGGAGATCCGTCTAGTTCGTTCAAAATAAAAGCTCTACGCCTCGTGTGCACGTAACTGTTTATTTATCATACACAGTAACGACATATAATATTATATCAGTTTGTATATTTGTGTATTTTGTGGCGTATATATCCATATGGAAGGCAATGAATCCACAGAGTAATATACTAAGGTATTGTTAGCACCGTCTGCGTTAACGCTGTTTTATTTTAATGGACATTTCTCTCTACTTCCGACATTGTTCGGGTGAATTCGGGTAACTTACATCGGTGAGTTGACTTCATGCAGGGCGTGCCTGTTAATAACAATCAGGATCCTCTGTAATCACACCCAGACTGTGATTGGCTCTGTGAGTCTTCACTCTAAACGTCTGACCAATTGGATGTAAATGCGCAAACGCGAGACCATCCCTTTATCATAGTCCTGTAATTACCACCTGAAATGTTTCATCTAATTATAAATATATAAATGATATTATAAAATCACATCATTCACTAACCTACAGAAAACAAAAATAATGAGAATAGAAATAGAAGAACAATAAAGGCATTCAACTTTTTAAACCAACAATCACAACGGAAAAACACTATGTTATATAGTTTTATTTATTGCCAGTTGTTTTTGCTATTTCACTATATGAAAAAACACGTCCCTATGATATTGAAAGGTGTATCCGTTGTAACCAATGTTCATTGCAATCATACTGAATATAATTTGATTGTTTATTTGTTGTATTGTTCATATTTGAGTTCCAGTGTTGTCACTATTATTCTAATAATATTTATATTCATATTTTACAGTGTATGTGTGTGTGGAGTTTTTTCCTCTTGCAGCATTGCATATTTTTCTAATATGAGAATGAAAAACTGGTTGCTGTTAAAGGCTGCAAATCAGTCAGTGTGCAACAGTCTTTTCTCCCCTCCTGAGATGTGTTTGCTCTTTTTCATAAGCATATATTGAAACTTTATATTCTTTAATTATCACCACATCATGAGCCAATGAGGTTTGTGCATATTCTATATTCTGTGCCAGGAAATGTATTACAAGGATATTATAATCATGTTGTTTCCAGTTGTAATATTTGTGTTGGTAATAAATATTCATATTTGGTGAACATACTGTATATACATATTGGACACATACATGCTCATCAGGGTGCTGCTGCTGTTGGTAGTTAGTACAAAGTTCTAATCATTTTTATATAGCTTCCTGTTAGATTAATAAATACAGCAGGAAGTCTTTTCCAGCCAAGACTGACTTTGTTCAGTGTGGTTGAACTGTCATGGTGACAGCCAAATAAAATCATAACTTTTATTTGCATCTGTTGTTCTGTTATCACTTTGCCAGTCATTGATCTCTCCTGTCATGTCAGAGCCTGCCACCCCCCTCCCCGTCCAGCAGTGGTGTCCAGTGTGTTTCTTACTATTCCTCATCACCCACTTGAACACCTGCTCTCAAAACCTGCCCATAACCATAATACTCCACCATATCATCTGTTAGGTCACACCTGCCACAGCCTGTTGTATCCTACCTGCCTTGTTTTTTTTTTAACCTTGCCTCCTTTTTGGACTCTTGCCTGTCTGCTTATGCTCCTCTAGACTTGGTCTGGGTCGCCTGTTCTGATTGCCTGACTTTTGCTAAACCCTGTTCTGTCCAAAGTCCCAGTAAACTTGTCTGCGAGTTGTGCAACTAAGCCATTACATGGACAGCCTCATTGGTGCAGTAGAAAGGTTTTAACAAAATGTTGTTTGAAAATCTGGACCTCATTATCCCTCTAATGACTGCTGAAAAGATGTTACATTTTAACCCACTGATGTAATCATAAATCAGAATGACAGAGTCAGCAACAATATGTTCGGTGGAGGAGTCGATCTATGAACATCCACTTAACTGAACTCTTCTTGCATAAACATGTTTTTTAGAATAGGTTTATATTGTTTTATATTTAAGAAGAAAACAGTGAGAGCCTTAAGTGATATGTATAATGCATTAGAACATGTATTCATATTTTTCTCCTGAAGGGACATTATTAGTAAAAGCCCTAATAGCCCACATGCACAATAAGACCATTGGAAAATCACTGTAAAAGCCAGTTAAATAGGAGCCAAATAGGAATAATAATGATTTTGTTTCACCAGAAGTGACACACTGAGTAAACACACGTGTGACGATGAAGGTCAGACGGCGAGTTTAAAGCAACAGGGGGGCAAACCTCCATCTGTTTGTGTCTGACCTTCAGAAATACAGCGAAGGTGTTCACCTGTGAATAATCCGTTTCAGTGCAAAGATAAAGCTTCTGTTTCTCCACATCACCATTTATCTCAGTTTAAGTAACCAGGGGCTTACTCACAGCTCTGCCTGCAGGGGTTAATGAGTAGTCTAATGAGTTTGACGTTAATCAGATAACAGCTTCATTACAATGTTATGCCAATGTCCAGATATTTCTCAAGGGATTGATACTGTTTAAAGTGATGATTATGCACTTCTTTAGATTTGATATTTCTATAACAACCTTAATGTGTCTATAGTTGTGAGTCGTATTATCGGCACAATGTGTTCCCTGTTATGTTGCTGTGGCTTTTAAGCCTGTTGGTGGCAGTGAGTTCATAGTGACGCATTTTATAGGCTCAGTAGCCTCTGCTAGTTGTCCTTATTTGTTTCTAATTAACTGTGAGCAAATAAGATAAATAAAAGAAAATACTGAGACTGTACAAGAGCCTGATGACTAAAATAGTAATTTCTTTGTTGGAAATACAGTTGATTTTTCGCTCTCCTGCTATTACTGGCCCAGTGTTTCTATTTTAAGGCGGTAGTATCTACAACACACGCTCGTCGGCTTTATTATCCCTCCAACAAGCATTAGATGAGGGGAGATGAATGTATATGTGCAGGACTGCAGACAAATTAGTGAGTGACTGGATAAAATGACAGGTAAACAGGCGATTCCATTTCTGAATATTTGAATGTGTAGATAAGGTGCACCCCTTACCAAAAAGACAATGGTACAGACCTTTGAGCAGCAGCGGCAAGACGAAACAGCAAGAGCTCGCGAGAATTACACAGGAAGCGGTACTACTGTCGCTTCAAAATAAAACCAAATACTCAGAACATTGAAAAGAAAGACTTCAAGCACTTCTATTATGCTACTACTACTGATGCTGCTGCTACCACCACTATAGGCCTACTACTTCTACTACTGCTACTACTACTTCTACTTCTACTTCTACTACTACTACTAATAATAAAAATAATAATAAATCAAATTGTACCACACTGTACGCTACAATAAATGGGCTATTTTGAATAACTGAATAAGTGAAACTAAGGAACAGGTCAAATGTCATTATTTAACCCATTACATTGTATTATGATGAATAGTATTTCTTGGTATTCTAAGTGTTCTGTTTTAGCTGTTCAGCTTTAGTATTGTTACTACACACGGAGAGCTTCAGGTCAGACAGAAAAGCCACCAGTGAAATGATCTTACTTTTTTGGCTACGACATATTGTATTGAACTTTATCAAGCTAATTCATTCTGAAATCCATATATTCTGTAGGTCACTCACATGTAGCCCATTTGATTGTCTGTATTGCTGTTGTTGGTATTATAGCTACCCCATTTACATTTTAATACGCTTATATTTTGCTTTTATATGCATATCCCTATAACATTTGCTTTTTTTCTGCTATATTCCATTTCCCCATATGGAAATGATTAAAGCTGTTTTCTTTCCCTTTCTTTTTTTCGGATCGCTGTTTTGCTTTTACTTTAAAGGCCTGTTCTCCGGGTTTTCTGTATCCTCCGGCCTTACTGCACGCACCTTGACGCTCCTCCCTGTTGCTGCTGCCTGGTAATGAGCGCACAGTGAAGTGGGATCAGCGCCGTTCAGTCCACTGTGCCGCGGCTCCAGCCGTGTCACCTGTAATGAAGCCGTGTGATGTGTCGTACCGGACGGACTCCCTGACACTTCGCACTTTCTCTTCTTCGTCTCTACAGAAGATGGTGGCTGGCGGCTAGTTCCAACTTCGGACTTCCTTTTTTTCCTTGGCAAAGCGCGCTGAATCAGTTGGTGAGTGTCCGTCGTTGCGCACATACACTGTCACCTGTTCTGCTCTACAGGTAGGACATGAGAGTGGCTTCTGCTGCTGTGCGCTAACACATCGACCATCCAACCTACCAAGACAAGCAGAGGATTGACCGCCGGAGAAGAAGACGCTGCATGTTAGAATAGATTATAGGCGTGCAGGGAAAGAATCAATGATCCATGCTGGAGCCATTATCTGCACTGAAACTGATAAGAAAATCCAAACATCAGGAGCTGAATCAACAAATCATCATGTCATCAACTTAACTGCCAACATCAGTCAAATCTGGCAATAGCTGCAGGCTTGTTAAAATGTACATACCCTATATGCCAACAGTAGCTTCCAGTCAACTCCATCAGCCTACCTGTCACCTCCATATGGGCTCACAGCATTGTGTGTATCAGCTGTTCACATTAAAATGCCACAGGCTCCCAGCAGAGAGCTGTATGGCTGGATTATCTGCTTTGGTTTATTAAAAGGTGCGTAACCGTGACCTTCAGATGATGAAAATGATATGGTAAACTGAAGTAGAACCATAGTCTGAATTTATAAAGGACACTAACATTTGAAAGGGTAAAAACTAAGAATCAGGCTAATGCATTCTCAGAACAAGCATACCAGGCTGTTGGTTCAGTTTTTCAAGGCCAAAACTTAGAGCCACTGGACAGTTTTTTGTGCCATTATTCACTGTTTTACATGTGACCACCTTGCATTCAAAAATAGACTACATTTCCCACCATCATGTGAGACCTTTAAAAACTAAAACTGTAGTAATATTTTATGACCCTTACTAGTAAAGTAGTTCCTGATATTAAAATTCGCTAAACTGCATGTGTGTGTGTGTGTGTTTTAGCCCTGTGTGACCTTATCCTTAGGAGAGCATTTTTCACATCCGAGTGCAGTTCCACATGTGTGCAAAAGGCCCTTGAACAAGCCTCAGTCTTTCTGTTTTGGTGAATGTGGAGAAAAAGATTTAAAGCAGTATTAGGGTGTTTTCATGTAGTTGCTACAGTCCTTGTCTTTGTGAAGGTTCTGTTTAGCACATTTTTAATGTGATGCACAATGTCAGAAGGGAAAATGAAGCCTGGGTTTACCAGCAGCTCCTACATATTTTTTATTTAGCTTCAAGGCAGATCCTTTAATTTTATGACTCTATCCCATGTTAATTACACATCCATGAGGTCATTTTTAAAAATTACTCAGCATCCTTGGTTCAGTGGCTGGCTGCTGTGGCGTTCTGGCTCAGCAGCCCAGTGATCACCAGCTGTCAGTCAGACAGTGTGGGCAGCACAAGGACATCTTTTTTCGTTAGATTTTCTTTTTCTTGCTGTGTTGCTAATATTTGAGTGTCTTGGGTTGGCGGTCTCTCTGTTTAGCAAGGATGGCTCTTCCTATTCATGCTTACTACCAAGTTCTTCTGGTTATTCCAACAAAAAAGTGGAAAAAGATCATAAAATATGAAAAATGGGTTGATTAGCATACCATTTCAGTCACTAATGTGTTACATTACAGGTAATAATTGTAATGTTTATGACTTTAAAGCTGCATTAAAGGTCCAGTGTGTAGAATTTAGTGGCATCTAGCGGAACAGACTTGGCAGAAATAAAATAAAAATATAAGTATGTTTTAATTAGTGTATAATCTGAAACCTGAAAATAAGAATCATTGTGTTTTTGTTACCTTAGAATGAGCCCTTTATATCTACATAGGGAACGGGTCCTCTTCCATGGAGCCCACCATGTTGCACCATCATGTTTCTACAGTAGCTCAGAATGGACAAACCAAACACTGGCTCTAGAGAGGGCCTTTCGTGTTTTTTGCGAGGTTCGTGGCCACCGTAGGTTCTCTTACATACTTGGAAGGGGAGGGTGAGGGGAGCGATATTCAGTTGGTTGCAATCTGCAACCTCACTGCTAGATGCCACTAAATCCTACACACTGGTCCTTTAATGGAATTTTTGGCTCCTTGGGGGCAGAAAAACAAGCTGAAAACAAGTTGTTATGGATATCGTGTTAGCAAACTGTTTCCTATTTACACATTTGGCAGATACGGAGTACCATTAGTGTTTCTGGCCACATGACAAATATAATATTCACTTTCCTTTTAGCCCTGTTTACATTTTTCCACCAACTCCTGAGAAAAACCTCTGGCTCTTTAGCTGCTAAATGCTCCACTATGCTCACCAGCTAGCTGCTTACTTTGTCTGCCGTTTGGTGCTGGACAGGTAGTTTATCAGAGCTTTTTTGCTGAAAACAGCTGCCTGCTGCAGCTGCTAACAAGACTGATGAGTGTTGGCTGAATCAAATCATAAAGTTTGTAGGCTGAAAAACCAAAACAATGAGTAAAAAGATGCTAAAATGCTCTGTAGAGCTGAGGGGAACTACAGAGTCAGGTAGTAAAGAGTTTGTACTACAAGTGGCACCTTTCACATTACACATAGTCATTTGATCCATTGTTAACATGAACATACTGAATGTTGCAGCTTTAAAATGTATAGTATAATATGAATATAATGTACAGTATGAGTATTTGAGATCAACAGTCACCCAAATAGCTCAGAGGTTGGCAAATGACAATATAGATGCTAAAGAGTAACAATCTTGTGCCTGTGCAACAGTTTTTATGGTGCAGGAGGGAACAGCAGCATCATAGTCATGGGAATACAGTCAGTTCTAGTCATGTTTAAACTCTCTCAGTTAATATTTTGTCAAGGGAAGTGAAGGTACTCTGCTCACACCGTCATCGCAAGAAGCCTGCTCTGTTCTGTCACCGCTGGGTGAATCATCTGACTTCCTATCATCTGTTCTCCTTCCACATCCTCCTATTTCTTGGAAATCAGGCTTCATGTCACTGTGTGTTAACATAGATGATAGCAGACAGATGATGACATCGCACCACGTGCCCTCCAACCTCCCAGTTTGATTCTGCAGTCCCAGCGGTGCCAGACGTGGCTGGCTGCTCAGTCCTTTATCACTAACCTCCTGAGCAGCCCCAGTCAGCCTTATCTTTATCTTTTACAAGGAGCAAAGGCTGCTACTGTAATCAGTGAATAGGTAACTGCTTTACCTATACAATCTGTTTAATCTCCGTTGGCCTCAACATTACTGAGCAGCTTATCTTCATCCCCTATCTATCACTTTCCCTCACTGAAGAGCCAAGACAGACAGATAAACCTACTGTGCCTTCAAGTAGGTTTAGACCAATATGGAGCATGTATGATACAGATTTTGTGTGCTGCTATTCCAATAGAACTACCAAGATTTGCATATCAAAAGTTAATTAGTTGAATATTGGAAAATGAATCAACACATTTTATAATTGATTAATCATGTAAGTCATTTATCAAGCCAAAATGCCAAACATTTGATTTGATTGGGATTGGTGCAAATTTTTGGCTCAAGTAAAAATATTCTCAACATGTGCAGACGTGCCTTCACCTACATTTGCGCCGTTCAGGGCGATTTTGCATCTGTTCGTGTCTACTTGTGTCTGTGCATTGTTTTGATATTCAAGCCACGTTTAAAATTGCACTCAGTCTTAACACACCTTTAGACAGACAAAACTTTGAAGACTTCACCATGGGCTTTGTGAAAATTCATCAACTGGTTAGTTTTAACCCAGCTACTCAGTAACACCTCTCTGGCATCCTTAGGGCTGGGAATTTAATCTCAGTACTTTTTTGGTACCAACCAAACTGTGTCCCTTGTATCAAGAATCATAACTTTCAAGTTCAGGAAATTGGCATGGAATCTGGTCAGAGTCATTCTCTTGTTTACTAACTCTTTGATAAGACAGATCTTAATTTAAATTATAATTTTGCCACTGTAATACTGTGTTTTAATTAGGCAAAGTTCTCGCATGGCTGCTTGTGTTGTGTCTTGTGTTTAGATAACCATTAACATTTTAAAAGTTTGGCTTTTTTGGATCATATTCCCCAAATTAAGGTATTGAAAAAAGTATTGTTTTGGTACTGAAAGGTTTCGTACAAAAATTTCAAAAGACACCCAGCCCTGCTGATCCCTGCAGACTTGTAAAGTTTTGGAGATGAAAAGTGTTCTTTTGAGTAGTTTTTACCTACCCTTTTCTCTGCGCCTGCTGTCCACCATAAAATTGCTATTGAGGGACAGAAAAGTGTTTTTCACTTTTGAAATCTGTCTCTCTGCAGCAAGATAAACTTCTGCTATGTGTCACCTGTCACTTACAATTTTACCACCCAGCGCCAAATTCAATTCCCATTGATTGTGGGCTTCGCCACTTTGAGGATGGAAACAGTAATTTCCTAAGCTAAATGCTAGTCATTCATTATTCCTCTGTATTGACCAGTGACCTAAAAGAGTTTAGTCTGAACCAGTGCTTCTGTAAAGCCCATTGCCCTTTACTGTGACCTATGGCTGGCTGCCATTTGGCTATGGCTACTTTAATCTTTCTGCCATTAAAATGTGTCGCTCAATTCTTTCCCCACCTAGGTTTGGAGGACATATAAGATGCCAGACATGTTTTGCAGAGATGTAGAGGATGGAGGATGATAGGATAATAGGAACAGAGGGGACCTGCTTCCTCTAAGAAGCTGTGTTAGACTGTTCTGACCTCAACCTCTCCGTGCCTATTTTCCCAGCAGCCCAGCCTGACGAGAGGTAGGGGGGTGGCAGCATAACTCAATAGACTTCCCCCAGCATGCCTCTGCCCGGCTCTATGGGAAAGGACTGTGGTTTGTCAATGTCATCTCTCCTGCTGCCAACCTCTCCATACCGATTAGATGGGAAGGGAACAGTAGGTGAGATGGGATGGTTCCTCTGTGGAGACAAAGGGTTTATTGTAATTCCCAAGGCATCCATTCAGTCCACAGATCAGTGACCTTTTCAGTGTATCAGACCACACAATAGAATCAGCTGCTTCGTTTTCCCCCGTAATTACTGCGTGGAATTCCGTCTGCCCTAGAAACAGGCACGGCATCTCAGAACGGTTTGTCAGACATCAACCATCTGAAGAGCTCATTCTGTTGATGGGCAAATGGAGAGGCTGTAAGAGGGTTAGAGGTGCAATTGCTGTTTGAATTGCATTTCAATGGGGACCAACCACCATGGTTCTCACTGAAGATGCCTCTCTATAGCTGCACCTGGCAACTTGGCACATTTGCATCTTTAAATGGCAACAAGAGGGAAATGTTTGGAAATTATGAGTGTCATCATCCAGAAATCAAAATAATCCTCAAGTGAACTGTAGATGTACCCAAAATCTAGGATGACTGGAGAAGGGCTTTGAGGCCTTACAGACGCAAATACTGTATATCTGAACAAAAATGTATTTTAACAATTGATCAAAAGATAAGTTATAATGTGAAGCCTGCCACTTGTAGTGACAACCCGCAGAAAATCATCCAGCTCCCCTCAGCTCTGTGGAGCTTTTTAGCCTCTTATATATCGTTTTGGTTTTCCTGCCAACAAACTCTGTTCTCACCAACTTTGTTTCTGTGTCTGCTGGGTAAATAGGCAACTGTTTGACATGTCTGAATGTTTACAGCTCCCCTTTTAAATGCAGCTTTAAAATGGAAGGTGTCATGCTTTTTGTGATTTTTATACTGTTATGATGTTGAAAGTCTATTTCAAACATAGCTCAGGTCCAAAAGGTCCAAAACATGAAGTGAACATATGTAAAAATGCTCCCTGAAAGTCAAAAGCTTGGGCTTCAACCTGCTTGGAGCGCTTCGTTTGCAATGTTACCTCTACTTCCTCCTCATTGATGACATCAGATTGCATGCCCACAAATGGCCATCCATTCCATAGCCTTTGTTGCTAAGGTTGTTCCATGTGTTGTTTGCGTTGTCCACTCGCTTATTTCAGATTGGATTTTGGCTTGAACATGTATGGACGTATTTGAGAAGTTTCCTTTTTAAGTAAAGAAGTGAAATCCTACTACTATTGTTTATGTTGCCTCCTGATCCTGCTGAGGGGTAGCTTCCAGGAGCTGGCCAATCAAACAGAGTGGGCTCCTCAGGAGGGGGGGCCTTAGGTGGCGTTCAGACCAAATCCAGCAATGTGTGAAAAACGTAAAGACGTAAATCACTGTGCACTCGCTTGGCATTTTATCGGGCTGCAAATCAGAATTTCTGGTTAGTATTTCTACCCGTCACACACGGGCCACGTAGTGACAGGTCCACACCTCTGCAGAATCGTGGGTGGTGGTGCCATATTGCCAGATTTGGTCTGAACACAGCAAAGAGACAAAACGGCCTGTTTGAGACAGAGGCTGAACTGAGGGGCTGCGTAAATGGTTAGTATGAGTTAAATTAGGAGTTTTCAACTGTAACTGTATGTAAAGATATTCCATTAGAGCCCCAGAATATCAATATAGACCTGGAAATGTGTATGATATGTCCCCTTTAAAGGAGCACTAGTAGGCAACTCTGCATGATGGTTACATGACAACAACAGATAATTGAGTCATCATTTAGATAATTTCTTAAAAACAAAATGCCCCCCCCCCCCAAATAATTTTTGGTTGCAGCATCTCAATTGTGAGGATTTACTACTTATGTTCGTCTTCTGTGATAATAATCTGAAGTCTTGAGCTGTTGGTGGGACAAATACAAGCAATCTGATACCTTCATCTTGGGCATTAAGAAATTGTTCTGGGCATTTTTCTTACATTTTATGGACCAAACATTATGGAACAGTTTGTCTGTCACCCTTTAATTTTGATTCATCTCTTTCTGTGGATGGAGAAGAGACCAAACATGATGCTGGAATTTTATTGGGCAACATCACAAGTTTCCTCCTTCCTGCTTCTCTCTGGCTTCTTTTGCCAGTTAAGGTAGATTTGGCATCTCATCAGGATGCCTCCCAGACACCTGTGGAGGTATTCCAGGGCAACTGTAAGGGCAGACCCAGAACATGCTGGTGGGCGTATATAACACTTTGGGATTTCCCTGGAGGAGCTGGAGGAAGTGGCTGGGAAAATAATGTTGGTCCCACTCTGTTAAATATGGATATGTGTTGAAAAATGGCAGGATGGATGGCTGAATGGTAGAGATGAAATCCTCTTTTGTTGCAGCTCCTCTTTTATCATCATTGCTTAGTGCAGCTTTAATCACAAACACAACACAAGAGCATGACACGTCTGCTGATGCTGGGTGGCAGTGTGTGTGTTGGCTTTACAGCATTTCGGATGTGTGTGTGTGTGCGTGTGCGCGCGTGTGTGTGCATCTCAGCCAATGCCCCTTTTGCCATGTTGGTTGTCAGAGAGTGCCACAGGCCCATGGGTGCTAGCCAGCGTGCGGGAGCAGCACGTGCAGGCCGCATCGCTGTTGACACAACGGTCTAGTTCACAGAGCGCCTGGGGTGGAGGACAGCCTCGGTTACACTCTTCAAAACAAGAGGCTTTGTGCTGAAATATTGATGTGACAGCAGCACACACTGTCCTCACAGTGTCACACATGAATCTAACGTGTGTGTAACACATACAATAGATTTATTTTCTGGTATCACTGCTGCTACTAGTGTCCAAGTGATATATGGATTCTGAAAGCTGACACTATTAGTTTTCCACTGAACAAGTGCTGAAACGATTGATTAGTCAATCGAGTGACATTCACTGATTCCAGCTTCTCAAATGTGAGCATTTGCTTTGTTTTAATTTCACTGTTTTGGATTGTTGGTAAGAGAAAATAAGCTATCTGAACATGTCACCTTAAGTACTGGGAAAGTATGATCATTTTTTGACTAATTTTACATTTTTTAGACTGCATTGTTGATTGACAGATTAATTTGTAATGAGAATAATTGATAGTTGCAGTACAAGGGACTTATTTCTTTGTCAATACTTCTTTGGTGCTGACCAAACTGTGTCTGTAGTGCTGACTATTAGAAACTATGACGTACCCAAAAGCTGCCATTGAACGTCTGTAATATCTCAAAGAGTATTGAGTTTGTAAATGGACTGTACTTGTATAGCGCCTTTCTAGTCATCCGACTACTCAAAGCACTTTTAACACTAGGAGTCAATTCACCCATTCACACACATTCATACGCTGAATACAAAAAATTTTGTATCAGCACCTAAACTTAAGTATCATATCGGCACCAGTATTAAAAAATTTCAAACAATACTCTACACTATGCAGCCTTAGATTAAAACTTTTGCTAACTCATCTTCAATAATTTCAAGATTTTCATTTGAAAACGTTTACAATAAATATAAATATAAAAAATAAATATAAAATATTGAGTGTGTCCCCCAGTGATACATTTTTGTCAAGCTTGAGTACCATTTCATAGAATACGATGCTAAAACTCTCCTGCTACTAGAACTACATGAAGAACTACAACCACATTACTTGCTCTTCATGCATGCTTGTGTGGTTAGAATCAATTTAGGTGCTTCCCATAGAGACACCTGGTTGATTAATTAAATAATAAATACAGTTTGTAGTGACACAAACATACTAATGTATTGTATGTGTCAGTCTAATAGTTTGAACGAGTTTTATAGCTGTGTCACATCTCACAGCTATAGTAAATGGGTTGCATTTATATAGCGCCTCTCTAGTCTTCTGACCACTCAAAGTGCTTTACACTACATGTCAACATTCACCCATTCACACAGCGATAGCACGGCCTTCGTGAGCAATTTGGGGTTCAGTATCTTGCCGAATGGAGCAGACAGGGATCGAACCGCTGAACTTCCGATTAGTGGACGACCCACTCTACCTCTGAGCCACAGCTGTCCATAAAAATAACTCAAAAGGAAAGTGCAGTCTAAATTATTGCTAGATGTCATCACTCTGGTATTAAAAGAGTGCTCCAAATATTTTGTATTGCACTTCCTTAAAGTTGGGGAACTAGCAAGAGACAGATTAAATAAGAATGGTCAAAAATGATGCAGCAAAGGCAGAGGTATCTTGACTTTTAGTTCCTGGTATGGGTCAAGCACCAATAATCTGGATCCTACACTTCCCATAATGCAAATCACTCAGCGCCCCCAGTTAAAATGTAGGTTGTCCATGAGAAATATGTCTCCAAGATCAAGCTGAGAAAACCCTGATAACATAAGTGTTATTTTATCACACTTAATAAAGCTGCAGAGCCCAAGAAGTCATTCAACAACTGTTTTCACAGGCTGAGTAGTACTCCAATTGACAAGTAAACTGGCTTTGATGCGTAAAATCGATGGAGTTCCCCTGTGATCGTTTGTTTGAACCCAACAGGTAAGGATGGGAGTCAGAGGCCACCGCTCTATGCTCACTTTGTCTCAGTCTAATAAGAATGAGAACAGAGATACATCAATGGAAACAGTGGTGTCACGTGTGCAGCCACCACCAGGCAAAAATAGGACGTTCAGTAGGGTGAGGACACTGTGATTCTCTCATCTTTGACCTTTCTAACAAATAGGCTGTTTGCATGTGGTCAGGATTAGTTGATAATCAGTTGAATCAGAACATGAAGAGTAAAAGTCCTACATGCACCAAAACAGTCTGTTCTTGCTCAACATGTTCTGTTCTTCATATCACCCCTGATGGTTTTGCCAGTGCTGCCTGCCAGCCATTCTTTACAGCTCTGTCAAGTGTGCTAATTGCTGTAAATAGATGGGTGCTCCGTTGTTGTGATTGACCCTTATGAAAAGCCGCTCAATCTGTCTCATATTTGGCAACGTGGAGGCCACTTTGTCGGCCTCATTTTGTATAATGGTTTGTTGTTATTGCACATTAAACACAGTTAATTATAGAGAGGGCGGTTTGCTTTTAGGTGCTACTTGAAGGCCTGCAACATGAGGTGCTCTTTGGACCTGTGTACCAGTAAACAATATAGCTAAACGTTATCAGCTTGTCAGTGCTTGTAACTCCCTTGTAGTGTTCAGTAAGAATGCCAACATACAGGAGACTGAAGCTGAGAGCTGCAATATTAATATTGATTGTCTTTTTCATTGCTTTTAAGAATTAAAAAACAAACAAGAATTAAATATACAAGAATTGACCCTTCGCTAAGCCTGCTACACGTGTCAAGCTTTCCAACCTAGCATGACATACATGCAGTTTACTGTGATAGCAGCTGGAGATCTACCACTTGAAATTTGTAGTAATAATGTTAACATTAATGTTACACAGAAGTTATACAAAAGCAGGTTTCCCATTTCTAGCCTTCAGCTACTGATTTTGTTGCTGAGTTTGTCTGCTGTTGGTAGCTAGCTAATTAACTCTGTGAGCTGGCTGAAAACTCCAGCTGACTTTTTATATTTTAAGTTGACTAAATTTAAAACATGAACCCTGTTCTATGCACATAATGGCTACATACATGATAGGCAAACAATGCATTCATTACATTTGAGCTTTATTGTTTGTATTTTATTTGTTTTGTTTGTTTGAAAAGGCTAAAAAAAAGACACCACACAGCAAACTCTTGCAATAGTGAGTATCTCTTTAACTAGAGTCCCATGCACATGCTAAACATGCTAAAGCTGTTTAGCATGTGCAGAAATTCAAAGCTTGACAGACCTGCCGTACCTAGTTTACAGTGGACAATAGCTGTTTAGGTGATTGGTTTCACAAATGGTCAATTGAATGATTACCCCAGAATTGAAACAGCATTAAGGCCCTCACAAGACACTAAAGGTAATAATATTGTTAAACACACAATATGTAATTTCTGCTGCTGGGGGTCTCTCAATCAAAACAATAACAAAAGATGGAGTTTGATGACGTTGTGAAGTAGCGTGGGATCATGGGAATTGTTGTTAAACAACCAGCCTCTTCGGGTTAGGATTACTTCAGTGTTCATCATTCAGGATGTTTTTACAAACAGACCCGGTGATTAAAACAGGTAAAAACACTAAATAAAGCAGTTTCATGTAAAAAAATCAGTGTTTCTCTAACGCTGTTCAGTGGGCACAGGAGAGGCTGCTAGCTGAGCTGCTGCTAATGTTTGCTCAGCTTGTTTCTCTGATAACTTAAGATCCAGACGTCCAACAACTAAAATCCTTCATCCGATTAAAAGATATAGTTAAAAACAATCAAGATCTAAAAAGTTTATCATAAAAATGTGGCTTAAATCTGAATAAAAGTCAATTTATGGCAGTTTTCTGGCGAACAACCACAACGCTGACATATTATCTTGTATGTGTATACTCTTTAGCAGACGCCACTGTGGCAGACAGCCACAACACTGACGCATGCATCTTGTGTGCGTATACTCTTTGGTAGAGGGGGTATGACGCCATTGACAGGTGACCAAATGAAACAGACTGTTACCTTGATTAAAATTACTAATTTCTTTGGTTTTGAAAACTGTTGGAAACATTTGGGATAA
This sequence comes from Scomberomorus guttatus, assembly GCA_038419695.1. Lineage (NCBI taxonomy): Eukaryota > Metazoa > Chordata > Actinopteri > Scombriformes > Scombridae > Scomberomorus > Scomberomorus guttatus. The sequence continues at coordinate 24,532,143 of CM076461.1, forward strand.
TAGGTATAGTCGTTTTTAGCCATTTTAATGTGGAATAGTTGTACATATTATAGCTTTAATAGTAAGATTCTAAGAATGGCATTGACTGATTCAATAAAATTCCTGGAAAGATCTTCCATTTCAAGACATTTCACCCACTGAGAGGCTTATCTGGGTGATATTGTACATGCACAGACCTTTAGCACAAGACCTTGATGATTTCTCTCTCTAAATATTCCCCTCCTAAGCAAATTATCTACAAAGTAAAAGCCTGTGCTCATGTGTTTTTTGTCTGCAAGACCTGGCTTCTGAAACATGAAAGCAGGCAGCCATAGAGAGAAGAAGGGCTGCGCAGATCAGCGGAAAAGACGGGAAGATCTGCCCAGGATGTTTGCGAGATCTAAAGGGAGGCTGTGATCACACTGTCTCATTAGATCAGTCTCACCTCCCTGCTTCTCTCTCTCTCTTTCTACTGCTGCTCAGGAAGAAGAGAAAAAAAAACACACAGCTTTTCCGAAAATCAACTGCTGATATCAGAGTCGTGCTTCACCTTCCAGCCTTTGTGCATACTGTATGACCTTCTGTGTGACAATGTGATATGTAATGTGAATATGATGAGTGAAGCCCATTTTATTTCTTCACATTTTTTTCTCAGCTGGTATATTGTTCATTTGCACTGCATATACCTTAACAGTGATGAAAATGTTTTTTTTTAATATTATGCACTCCTTTATAACAAAATCCTAACAGTTTTATTGTGTTTCTGTGTTATTTTATTGTTTATACCTGCAGCAACAATCCCAGTTTTTCCAAACCTCATGTTAACATCAAATCTGATGTTAACATAACAAAAGACACCTCCACGAGCAGACAAAAAACAATACCAGTACTGTATAAAGATAGTCTGCTTCCTCCTTGGCTCCCCTCCTCCACTATATAGCTGCCTTTATAACAATGGTGCTGTTTCCATGGCAGCTAGAGCATGTTAAGCTTTAGGATAACCGTGAAAAAAGTGGGGAGAAGGACAGGGAATAATCACAGGGTATGAGGGACTAAAAATAGTGAGGGATTTAATCCCAGGCATTATTTATTCATCTAAAACTTCTCGTGTCTGCGCTGGCTGTGTAAACATAATTTCTTCTGCAGTTCCTTGCCAGGCAGGCAGGCAGTTTTCTGACCTAAACCACAACAGGCTTACTGACTAATACCATGACTATAAGAGAAGGAGGGTTACAATTCCTACACAAAGACAACACTGTTTGGATGGACATATAGAGGCTGCATGGTGAAAGAAACTGGTTTTGGATCGCACCAAGCAACCTATATTAACCTCCCTACTTCCTTATTATTAATGATGACAAACAGTTTTTGCTACAGTCTAAGAGGAAGCAAGAGAGAAAAGCCAGGGATTGTGTAATAGAGTGAAATGACGACCTAACTACTGCTTTGTCAATGAAAAACATCCACAGTGACAGCTTGCAAATTTTCAATTCAACGTCCCTCTAAAGTATGCCATAAATGACCAGAGAATGTGATCGTGTTTAATTTAATCATTGCCAGTTCATGTGTTATATGCACTTCTCTGTAATGTAAAGACTATAGTGAAGCTGTAGTGTGTGCAGTCACATTGGCTGCTTCTCTGTGGCTGTCACACTGTGAGTGTTAGACTGATGAGAAGCAGAATAGAGGTCAGCCTCAGGCAGCAGGCAGGGCGAGGCTGCTTGGCTCAGAGAACTGATATCTATCATTGTCTCTTGTTTGAAGAGAAGAAAGCTTTGACTGATGTGGCTTTTTTTAAAGCCAGTGTCAGATATTTTCATGTTGAAGTTGCCATTAGCTAGTTTATTTTTTGTGCTAGTATTGTGAACTGTTTATGACTGTTTCATGCCTAGAAAAATTCAGAAAAGCGAAAGTTTATCTTTGTCATGTATAGAAGCCTCCGAAACATTTAGACCCTATTACACTAACATTCACAGTAACACTTCATTTTTTACTGTTGTAATTTACAGAATTTTTTTCAAATATTTTGTAATACCTTTCCAGAAAACACGTAATTTACTACTGATTAAAGTTTCCAGTAATAATAATAAAGGAATATTTACTTTGTTTACCATTTTTTTTCAAGGAAATTCCTGTTTTCCCTACACTTCGTAGCATGAAGAAATTAGTAGGAAATTACCCATAAAATACAGTTTTATCAAACTCACCACTAGAACCAATTTTTGTCTAAATTATTCTATACTCAAGGTTCACTTACTAGATTTCTTATTTTTATGTTTTGCATATCTTCTTCTGCGCATGGAACTTGATCAGGTGTCATCACATGACCTCAGTACGGAACTTTGGTCATGTAATTGGTTGCATCTCGTTGGTCGTATAAGTCCCATTTGCTGAAGAGGATGTGATCTAGTCAAAAGCTCTGGAAAATAGGGATGCAGCTAACAATTATTTTCATTATCGGTTAATCTGCCAATTATTGTATACTCAGATATTCAGTTTACGGTCATGTGTGACACAGAAAAGCATAAAATTCTCACATTTGAGAAAATGTTGGTATTTTTGCTTTAAAAAGACTATTGTAAATGATTATTAAAATAGTTGTGGATTCATTTTTTGTTGATCAACTAATTGACTCATTGTTGCAGCTCTACAATCAAGCTTCACAATAAAAAGGTGAAGCTTGATTGTACAGTATTTTTATACAGATGTGTTCTCAAGGTCAAGAATGAATCCCTGCACTCAAATGTTTGTTTTAATTTATTTTTTAAGGGGTTAACAGATTGCACATAAACATATTCCTTAGGAGAAACTCGAGAACCAATTGTGCTTTTAAATGAGGAATTAATTAATAAGAAACGAGATAACAACTAAATCAACCAATTAAATGAGTAAATAAAATATGCCTAATTCTCAATGATGAAAAAATGTACATCTTCTTTATTGTCAGCACACCTTCATATAGCGGGTTGACAACTCAAAGAATTTATGGTTTGATATGTTACTCTACTGTGATGATCTGATATATAGTCAATCCAGCAAAGATAATGACTGTCTTAGGGTGTCTTAGACTGTGAAATTTCGCTTCCATTTTCAAGTCATTTTGTAGTATTCTGCTTTATGAAAATTTCATCTTTGAGACTTGGGAGTCAAACAGCAAAAGTTTTTCCTGACCCATTTAGAGAGTGGTTTTCTCAGCACTTTGTCTTGGTTCACTGCGAAACAACACCTTTTTTCCAAGTGTAATCACTCAAGGAGATGAGCACACGTGACTCCAACACAGTAAATACAGAATACATCTCATTTATTTTGACATAACCACTGACTGTAATGGGCATGACATTTTCAAATATCTTTGCTTGTGCTTTTTTGTACAGCAAGTGGATCCTTAAAAGCTTCTCGTACGCAACTCTTTACACATATCAAAATGACCCATTTATTGGATTGTAGTTTTGATATTATTCCTTATTACTGATAATATATTTTAATCCTGAAACCAGTAAGCTGAATAGTGCTTTCTATCGAAATACCAGTATTTTTGATAAATATTTTGTCTCAAATTAGCTTTACAACTTCACCAAAATAACCAGATGTGTAACAACAAAATGTTAAAGCTGCTCTAATCATTATTTTATATTAACAATGGATCTGTAATGTCAAAGGTGTGGCTTGTTAAAATTAACCCACACAAAATTATCACCCAACTTTACAGTTTCCCTCATTGTTTTGGTTTTACGTCCAGCAACTTTACTGTTTTGGCCCAGTCTTATCAGCCTTGTTTCGAGTCACAGCAGGCAGTGATAAAAAAAAAAGCTCTGATAAACCCACTGTAGCCTACGCTAGCTTCCCAGCAACAAACAACAGACCAACAATGTTAGCGACTAACTGCTGAACATAGCAGAGCATTTAGCAGCTAAAGAGTCAGATATTTTTTCTCAGGAGTTGGTGGAGACCAAAACAGAGCTTAAAAGAGAGTGAATATTGCTTACATTCATCAGGTAAACTGACACGCAGCTCTACTAATGTTGCTCTGCGTCTACTTGACGTGTAATAAGAAATTGTAAGCTAACGTGTTTGACATATCAACTTAATAAGGTGCTAATATGTCAATATTATGTTTGTTGTGTTGCCTTCAAGTGGCTAAAAATAAATCATTGCAGGTTTAACAAAATGGATGTTGAATAAATTCACTATAAATCAAGAGTATTAATAATATATCATCCAGAGCGGCTGCGGTTACCGCATTACTGCTGTAACACAATCACGTCATGCCCACCACAGAATCAAGCTGATCACCGCTTCACCACTGAGTGAGCGGTTTAAGTGATGGGCCATTAGTTATTCTCTCAGGCTTGACATAGAGTTTTTTTCCTGGAAATATGTCTGAAAAAGTGGGGTTGTCTTATATTCGGGGTCTAGACAATTACGTGTTCACAACATCACATATTCTTTTTGAATGGATAAAGTACCAGTGTAAAACCTTCACAGAGTGTTGCATTATGGGTTGTTTGTAGTCTTAATGTTGTTAGGCTAGCAAGTCTGTTTATAGTGAGTGTGTTAAAGTCAGTCAGCCCTAAAAGTGTTTCGTTAGTCCAGTTTAACCTGCAGCAGTTTATGAAGGCTGTAACGTGTTTTTCTGCCACGGAGGAAATAAATTCATGACAAGTGAAAATGAGTCCAAAGCATCTTCCAACATCTCTACTGCAGAAACAGAATGTGTTAAGCTACCAAATACCACTGTGACAGATGATAAGGAGCTCAAAAAGACAAACAGGCAGTCTTATAAATGCTAACTGCCAGAGAAAATCATTTTTGACCACTTCCAAGAGCCTAGCAGGAGAACTGCCCTACATGTCTTGTTTTCGTGGCAGCAGACCGCCCCAACCAGTTCTAAAAGTTGAAACTTTAATGTTATACAAGTGTCTTGGTGTCCTGGTGGGTAAGAATGGATCTTTTTCTGAAAGGTCTCCAGTCATGTTCTACTAGGTGTGTAGGATTTGTCAATAACAAGTGTTACACATTTACTTGACAGGTTCTTGAATAGAGTTTGGTTTTTACATTTTCTACACACCAGAAGAGGGAATATATCAGTCTTGGTTGACAGGTTATCGAGCTCCCAGCATCTCTGTCTGTTTGTTTCTCCCGTTTTCTTTCTTTTGCTCTGTCCATGGTGCTGAAAGCCTCCATTCACTGTCAGTGCAATGTTTGTTGAGACAAGCTTTCTTGTTGGTCAGGGTCCTTGGACTTGTATTCCATTTAAAATAAAAGGCGCTCTCTCGAAAGCCACCAAGGCTTCTTCTGAATAGAGCCACTCTCACTGCCGTTGAGATTACTGTGCGGTTTGATCAGAGACAATACCCTGTATTGTTGTGGTCAAAATTACCCTTCAACATTGAATGTGATGGTTTCAGTGAGGGCTATCTGAGTTCAGAGATACAACAGACCTGCTCTGTTAAACATATAGGAGAAGACATGGATGAAAAGGCTTCTTTTCATTTGCACATGTCCAACTGACAAGATATGAGCGAATAATTTTAGCTGCATGATTATTTAAACAGTGGCCCTGCAAGATAGAGGATGTTTCGAGTACATACTGTACAATTTGTTGCAAAATTATAGAGGGCACTGTGTTTAGAAATAGCCCAGGTAGCAATTTGCAGCATTAATAAGCTCTTATTTGATTGCAAGGCTTGTTGCAAGGCATGTTGACAGTTTCAGAGAAAACTGTGAACATGTGACATTTTTTAATCAGCATCTTTGCACCCTCTTGGTAAACAATCTCTGACTTCTGACAGTTCTTCCATCAAAAGGCTTTTATAACTCTACCTTGTTGCATAACATACCTGCGGCTTGTTCCTGTGTCTGACTGAGCTAGCGCAGACATCATAGTATCTAGGTCAATTTTCTTGACAAGATAATCCGATCTAAACTGTTGTTGGATTAACGGCTAAAATAAACCTGTTCAGATGATGGGTCACTGCCTGTTCAATGTATAATCAATTGGTTTAATGAAAGTTACCAAACAGATGTTCTAATTAGGACTGGACTATTGGTGGTTTTCCAAGGTTGTTATTGACACTGATATTTCTGGATTGAAGCCACTGAAAGCCTGAGTACTGATGCCCTGTTGTGAATATTTACCTAAAAAATTACAAAGAGGGAAAACCTTTAAGCTGCACTTAAAACATCAAACAGCTTCTTAAGGAGGACTGAGGCACCTTTCCCTGAAGCTGCTGAGGAAAGTCCTCCCACATCATACAGGAAAGCTGTCACATTAGCAGTGTGTGACTGTAGCCAGTGCCTAGTATTAAATAAAAGGTCAGTATAGACCTGATATTACAGAAAGTCAATATATCAGCAAAGGTCTAGTTTTTATTATCCAGATTAACAGGCAAATCTTAGCTTTTCATTGACAATCAGTTGTTCAGTATGACAAGCCTGTCAGAAGGACTGAGAGACAAGCTGTGCAAAGTGTCATTCCTGCTGCTCAGCTGTGATTAAACTCCTATTGTGTCTGACTTTCTGTTAAAGCCTCTGATCCAAGACAAAGAGGAGCTTTGACATATGGGGCCTAAGAAGGAAAACCTGAACAATGTCCTGGCTCACCTGGGCACCTACAGTACAGTCTTACTGAATGCCATGTTTATACTGAGCAGACAGGGTCACTACAGACCACTTTAATTCAAAGACCTGCAATTAGAGTGGCCAAAGCTACCACTGAGAACACTGAGGCCATGTCAGCTGTACTTTATATTAATTTAAAGTAACATGGGTGGACTTAACATTCTACAGTTAAAACGCACTCATGGTGGATTATGCTGTTACTTTTTTATTCGAAATGTGAACCATTATTAATTTTTTAAATGGAAAAAAGTAGTGTCCACAGTATGTGCAGTGCGTTCAGAAAGTATTCAGACCCCTTTCACATTTTGTTACGTTGCAGCCTTATGCTAAAATCATTTAAATACATTTTTTTCCCTCATCAATCTACACTCAATAAACCCAATGACAATGTGAAGACAGAATTTTAGAATTTTTTGCAAATTTATTAAAAAGGAAAAACTAAAATATCACATTGACATAAGTATTCAGACCCTTTACTCAGTACACCTTTGGCAGTGGTTACAGCCTTGAGTCTTCTTGGGTATGACGCGACAAGCTTTGCGCACCTGGGTTTGGGGATTTTCTGCCATTCTTCTCTGCAGATCCTCTCAAGCTCTGTCAGGTTGAATGGGGACTGTCAGTGAACAGCCATTTTCAGATCTCTCCAGAGATGTTCGATTGGGTTCAAGTCAGGGCTCTGGCTGGGCCGCTCAAGGACATTGACAGAGTTGTCCCTAAGCCACTCCTGACCCTAAGCGCACTCCTGGCTGTGTGCTTAGGGTCATTGTCCTGTTGGAAGATGAACCATCAGCCCAGTCTGAGATCCTGAGCACTCTGGACCAGGTTTTGATCAAGGATATCTATGTACTTTGATCTGTTCAGCTTTCCCTCAACCCTTACCAGTCCCCCAGTCCCTGCCACTGAAAAACACCCCCACAACATGATGCTGCCACCATCACCAGAGTCCTGATTGTTCCAAACTTCCTCCATTTAAGAACTGTGAAGGCCACTGTGCTCTTGGGAACCTTCAATGCAGCAGAATTTTTTGTAGCCTTCCCCAGATCTGTGACCCAACACAATCCTGTCTCTGAGCTCTGTAGGCAGTTCCTTCTGCCTCATGGCTTGGTTTTTGCTCTGATATGCATTGTCAGCTGTGAGACCTTATATAACCAGTTGTGTTCCTTTCCAAATCATGTCCAATCAATTGAATTTACCACAGATTGACTCCAATCAAGGTATAGAAACATCTCAAATAAGATCAAGAGAAATGGAGGGCACCTGAGGGCACATTTTATAGATGCAACAATTACCATTGTGTGACAACAGCTGATGCTAAATAAATCTTGAAATCTCAATTTAAAGTACACTGTTGAGTGTCTATTATCGTATATAGACAGTAGTAAATGAGTGAAGGAGTGAGTGATGTCGGAAACAGCCATAGACCCACCATTGCTAGGCTAATGTTTTAGCTAACACAAAATGGAGTAACTAGCATGAAGTAATGCTTGTAAGCATTTTTGATTTGACACCACAAAAGTTGTGGCTAATGGTAAGGCTTGTTTGCTGAAAATGTAAAATGCAGATGTCTTACAGTAATGTTAGCTTGTTAGTCAAGTGAGGCACATCGAATGAACGAAACGTCAATCCAAATAGCGTAGGACTAGGATTAGGCTACATGGGTTGAGTTCAGAATTACGTTAGTTCAAATTCATTCAAACGTTTTTTGTTTGTTTGTTTTTTAAAGCACTTTGGTGGATATTTTATAAGCTGATTCCAGTATTTTTTTTTGATGCAATACATTTAAATTTGACAGGAAAATCATAACAAATACTGTAAAAACAACAACATTAAACACACCCACGATTTTATTCCTGGTTTTGAAAAAACATTTAGACCAAATCAACTGAAATAAAATATGAAAATCATAATAATTTATAGAAAGGTGCTTACTTCTTTTTGGTTTCCATTTAAAATTGTTTGAGGGTGGTGGGGAGGTGCATTGGGGGAACTCTTTTCCTCATTAAAATCATAGCTACAGCCCTGGTCATAGTATTGTAAGGGTGTCCTACAGGGCAGGACATTCAATGTGCAACAAATTTGCAGCATTTTGACATCAATAAATCATGACTACATTAATTATTAGTATCTTACTGTATGTTTAGCATGTTCAGTTAAGCCAAGGATGCTGCGTTGGGGGAGGGGCCGCTGCCCCCTCCCCAAGGTTATAGGCTTGAATTGAATTAAATTAAAAATGCTATTTATGCGGTAAATGGAGGCCCTTAATCATTAATGGTAATCATGGTTAGCACAATTAATTTGGTAATGATGTATTGACATTTAAAAATGGTACATCTGTCACCTTTAATCAATCAAAGCCATACAGAAGCTGCCATTTCATTGTGTTTACATTGCCCTGCCATTGCAGTCATTCCTCCCTCTATGTGCAGAATCACAGGCTTAGTACTCCACATGTGATTATGTGAAAGTGTTGGAGGAAATATGTTTATGTTCGTGGAATTATTGAAAAAAAAATAGGCCACAATGCACTAGTGTGGCTTATGTCAGTTCAATGGCTAAGCTGCAATAGCGCTTGAGGCTAACAGATGGCCAACCTGTGGCCTTTTTTCTGGAAATCTAGATTGTGCGTATGTGTGTGAGTTTATGGCTGCAAGTACGCATTAACTCACATGTCATTCCTTTGTTGAAAGAGAGCAATGGGAAATGGGATTTTTCTCCACAGAATGGTATGGTTATTTAAAGCGAGGCAACACAACAAAAGAGGGAGAGACAGAGAGAGAAAGTGAGATAGTGAGAGAATGGGTTGGAGTCATATGTTTACCTGCCAGTGGTGCTTTTTTTGTGTTGTTGCCATAGCAACAGCGGCTCGCTGTATTTGTGTGTGTGTGTGTGTGTGTGTGTGTGTGTGTGTGTGTGTGTGTGTGTGTGACAAGGGATGTAATTCTGCCTGTCACCAGCGTAGCCTAGAGCTGACTCCCCAGCTGCTGGTTGCCATGAGACCAGACAGACACATCCTCCGCTTCAGTGATAAATCTTTTCTCTTGACGCTCAAATCACTACACAGATTAGATGCATTTTGTTTTTGTGATATATATTTCAAGATAAATGGCCCCTGCTGGGCTATTACTCAAAGTGTAATCTATCACTTATTTCAGAAGTAATGTTATTAGAATATCATCAAAAATACCAGCGTAAACATCTGCTGTAAATCATGTAAATCTTCAATACATCAGGCTAAAATCCACATCTTTATTATTTCTACAGTTCTGCTGTTTTTTCTATTAGCTATGCAATGGTCCAATAGACCAATTAGCTAGCCATAACTAGTCTTTTGGACAAACACAGCAGTCCAGTATAATTGTAACTGGACGGCTAATGCTAATTAGCCAGTGTCATGGATAACTTTGAGAATTAACAGGGAATTAATGTTGAGTTAATTAGCTGTTTCCGTGCGGGTTTGTCACTTTACACATAGGTCTTCCCATGCATGCTAAAAGGACAAAAGAACAAAAGCCTTGTTGTTGAGTTAAAGACTCAGCCTCATGTAATTGGTGCCAATCTGGGTGATCTTTAGTATTCAACATTACTACAAATCTGTTTCTTTTGCTATTAACCATTTAACTGTCCAACAAACTAGTTAGCAAGAGATAGCTGACTAACAAACCAAGCAAACAGAGCAGTAATAATTTAACTGGACAGCTATTGTTAATTCAGCTAACATCACTCAGAACTGTGAGGATTTACACTGAAAAAAGTTAAATAATGCATTATTTGTGTTTCCATCACATGCTAGCACAGAGATATTTACTGAACTGAACATTTGTGATTTATAGAACACAACATTGTGTGCTTCATTCTAATTGACAGTCCCCCTCTTTATTTTTCTCTTTTTTTCTTTAATGTAGAGAACTGTTTTCAAGGACAGGCAAAAATGTTACTCTAAATAGTACTCTGTCCCTCTTTTTATTGCAGAGGGGTCGGGTCGGAATGACGGAAGTGGAGCCGGTGTTGGACTTTGCCTCCTCGGGCCGCTCGGGGAGGAGAAATGCCCTGCCTGACATCCTGGGCTCTCCGGCAGGCGTAAACCCCGGGGACCTGCCTCTTAAACTGGCTGAGCTGTCCCTCAAAGGTGAAGCACACTATGATTTCTTTTTTTTTATCATTACAATACTGAGAATAAGGCAAATTTAAACTGTAATCAACTTGTAAATTAAATTTGTAGTTAAAGTCAGTTGTTAGATTCTGCTAGATTCTGAGTACTTTATTAGTAAAATGTTGCCTGCCAAGAATTTTACCAGGCCACATCTACATGTTCAGATTTTTTTTTCATTGTGAAAGTCTTTCAGACAAAGAAAAGACAATGGGGCACACTGGGAAAAAACCTATTCTAACATGATGACGCTTCACTTCCAATTTAAATCCAACACATGCCTGAAACCGCTAGCTACCCAGATAGCTGAGTGTTTGTGCATTTGGCTGTGACAACTGGTCCCCTGGGCCCTGGCCCTGGTCCATATATGGCGGTCAGATTTAGGGGTGAAGACTCGGGGTGGTTTTGGTCTGAGAAAATTAGCTCCAGATATAATTTGGGCCAGCACTGGGCTAGGATTGCTCATTGCAGAATCATCCTTCAGTCATTCATCACGACTGGCTACCAGGTGTGCCAAATTTAGTCTTGTGTGCTCCAAAATTCAATGAAGTACAATTCTGGCTTTGCTCACGATTGTTCTATCTTTACAAGCCTATCTCTGTGCACTGTCAAATCTTAAGACTGTTTACCGGCCATTTCTGTTTCATGCCTGCTAATTATAGTTTTAAGTCAATTAATTTACAATGTTCTGTTACATTTGGTACGTTGTGTGTATGAAAGTGCAAACAAGCTAAAGTAAGCAGGCAACTACTTGTTTCCCCATGATCCTAGACTTCTGGACATCATGAATTTTTTCTCACTATAGCCCCAAATTAGTCCAAGATGTCTGAGAATCACACTTCATGTTTAAAGCAGTTGGTGCTATTGGTGATTTTGAACATTTTTTGGTGTTTTTTCATACAATATGAGCCATAAAATGACAGGACAGTCTATTTTTTTTTAAATAACTTGAAAATAACTGCAACTTATATCTTATTGTGTCTTTTTTGGGTTTGTGCGCAGATGGTCCAGGAGGGGCCCAGTCACCCACAGCAGAGGAGCCTCCAGCACCACCGGAGAGCTCCGAGGGGAAAGAGGGATCGTAGGGACTTGTTTATTTACCTCCCGGGAGGCCTGCAGCGATAACCTGAGAGAAGGGACGGAGAACAAGATAGAGGGCGACCTGTGGGAGAAAGAGTGATGATCTGTGGAGAGTCAGTCTGTTTGTGAAACAGCTGAACCACGGAGGGAAAGTGACGGACCGACTCCTGAAAGACTGAGGCCATGAGCTTAGGACTGTTTGGCACTCAGCACTATCTGAAAAGAGTCAGACGTCACTTAGTTATGAACCAGTGAGTGTGTGTGTGTTATACACTCACCACGGACACTACACTGAGAATCAAAGGGACCATGACAGATTGTAAACTGTACACTACTATTTTTGTAAGATTTATTTAAATCTGTAAAGAAAAAGATCTCATAAGTCAAACTGTAATATGTACCCTTTCCTTGCATTTCCCACAGATTTTTGTTTTATAGTGATGTGTGTTATTTCACATTGACAATAGTGGGAGGGAGTTTTAAAGCAGCCAGCAGTGGCTCAAAGCATTTTAATTAAGCTGGATGCAAAATGGAACACATGAAATAAGAAAACAGTAGATTTAAGAAAACTGGGAACTCTCTGTGTTGTCTTGCTCATTTCTGCTTTTGATCTACTGTATGTTTTAAAATCTGAGGCTGTTGTACAGTATATCTACATTGTAAATGTGCAGTTTTTACCCCTCATCACCAGACTGTTTTAATCCTAGTAACAACAACCAGGGATTTGATCCAATTTTTTAGGTGTCCATATGGTGTAAGGTGATTATGTGGAAAAGCTGTCCATATCTTGAGACATTCCTTTAGAGAATAGTGTCCCACTGCCAACAATGTACACACTGCTTCATTATAATACTGGGAAAATTCTAAGATTTCCTTTTCGTTCTTTGCTCAAGGCTGCTTTTAAAAATCTCTTCATTTCCAAACCTCTGAAAATGTGCCTAGTGGCAGTTTACAACCGAAAATGTGTGTTGTGTTATTTCTCTGTGAAGTACTGTTACCAACTACTTTGGGGCTACTGATATTTCCTCAATTTTAATAGGAGTTATCACAACACATCTTTACTGCTTGAACTGTAAAGAAGAAAAACAAAGAAAAACACTTTTGTAACATTCTGCAAATCTGCATTTGCAGATCTTACTATCTGCCAGGAAAAGCCAGCAGTTTTGCGTAAACTTGAGCAGGGCTTTTTGCAGAGCAAGACTCCTCGCACGTGCTTATAGCATCAGCAGCATATGCCCACTGAATGGGCACGGGCGCAAGCATCAAGCAACACCACCGCCACAATGTGTTTCGAGTGCAGAAAATGGCAGCACACTCGCCTTCTGCCGCTCCGCAAGGAGAAAAGTCTGTTCACACTCATTAACACATAAGCAGAGTTGTGAATAAGACGCAAGACAGAGAGCGAGAAACACAGTGAGGGTCCACAGTTTGTCAGCTATTCACTCACTGCTACTGTATATATACTATATTGTAGTATAATCCGTGTGTGTCATACATGCTACCTGTATGATTACCAGACTTTATTCACATACTGTACCCACAAGGAAGTGATGTTGTGTAATTGTCTCTATTTGAAGATGTCTTACCGGTGGCTGTGTCTTTATGTGGATGTGTTTCAGAAATGCAAGAAGGAAAGCCTGGTGTGCTGCTGCCCAGCCTCTGTTTTTGATGCTGTACTACTACTAATGCTGATGAGAACGTGTTCATGGTCTATCTGGAGCTGTATGATCAACACTTTTTTTTGGGGTTGATGAATCAGAGGTGTATTTTGTAGTGTCCTGATCTCTTAAGTGGTGCATATATTTTACTTAGCTGGATTGAATCCCATATGTTGATTCTATCTGGTGGTGGAAATTGCCATATTAAACCCACAAGCTTTACATATCTGTGTGTCGAATAGTTTCATTTCTATGCGAGGCCGTCAATCTTGGTGTTTGACCTTTACATTTTAGCGTACATGTGGTAAGGTATGTTGGAAATAAGGATTATATTTAAATGATTATGACATTATTTAGTATCACTGTTTTTAGTCACACTAGCGGTAGGGCTCTGTGGAGGGAAAGGTCTGTCGGTCCATGCACCACTTTAGTCCAAAAATAGCTCAACAACTATTGAACAGATTGCCATGAATTTTTGTACAAACATTAATGTTCCCCCGAGGATGAAGTTTCAATTTCTGCAATACTTTGGTATTGGTGCTATGACCAAATAGCTGCAAAACTATGGTAACTGCCTCAGCTGCTCTTCACGTTTAATGGTAATTAGCAAATATTAGCATACTAACATGCTAAACAAAGATGACCATGGTAAATATTACCTGCTATACAGTATATCAGAATGTAAGCATTGTCAAAGTGAACATGTTACCATACAGACATTAGCATTAGCTCAAAGCACAGCTGTGCTCAGATATAGCACAAAATGTTTTAATTTAGTTTACGTTTTGTTCTTTGTAGTGGTGATGAGAAATATTGCTGCATGTTAGATGACAATAATGATGGTGATTTTTTATAACTATGATATGATATGATTATCTTTATTATCAATTAATCTGTCGATTCTTTTCTCGATTAATCGATTGTTTGATCACCCAAGCAGGCTGTGGATCAGGAAGTAGAGCAGGTTGGCTACTAATCAGAAGGTTGGTGGTTTGATCCCCAATTCCTCCTGGCAACATGTTGAAGTGTCCTTGGGCAAGACACTGAACCCCAAATGGTTGTGCCAGCACCTTGGATGGTAGCTTGGAGCCATCAGTGTGTGAATGGGTGAATGAGCAGCAGAAACATTGTACTATATTATTGCAGCCATTTACCAGAAAATGGTGAAAAATGTTGACCCAGAGCCCAAGGTAACCAAAAATAATTCACATTTGAGAAACTGGAATCAGAGAATTTTTCTTAATTATTTTCTTAAAAAATGACTCAAAATGATTTGATTCGATGAATCAACTAATTGTTGCAGCTCTAGTTTCAGCTCTTAGACACCTCAAGTGAAGGGGTTTATGGATGTCATGTTGGTGGACTAATCTATCCAACATCCAACACAGTGCAAGCAAGTTATCTTGACCTCTACTGGTCAGATTGCCATGAAATTCAGTATGGAGATTTGCAAATGCTATTGCTGACCCCACTGACATTTCCTCTCTCCTCATATAGCCGTCAGGTCAAAGCATTACCATCAGGCCAAATGTTTCACTTCTACACAAATGAAAGAACCAAAATCAACTCTGCATACTGTTGATCACTTGTACTCACGTTATTTGTGATGTTTTCATTCTCAGACCTTCATCAGGTAAAATTCATGAATCCACTTCATTTAACTGATGAAGGTCTGTTGCGTTATCCTCCAGTCAAAACATCACATTTAACCATAGACTGTATATAATGATGGATCTAACAAGTTGTAACATCACACATTGGTTTACATGGGAGGCAGTTTGAAGCCCAGAGTTGCAATTTATTGTCGGCGCCATCTTTTCCGTTTGGAGCCAGGACCTTCCAAATAAGGAGTGCAGGGTGCTGCACACTTGGGCTAAAAACATGGCAGGCATCATAATCCAGTAACTTAAACTTAAATTTACCGAAGTATTGCGACAATAGTCCAACTCAGTGCAAGTCCCAGAACCGGGGAGAGCAGCAGGTGAGTGAACTGTGAATCAATCAAGGAGTGTCAAGGAGCAATCATTTCCAAAATGACCACCAGCACACTTATTAGAGGGCTCGAATTTAGCGATTGAAACCATAATGACTTGAAAAAAAATGATGGATGCATTTTGAGTGGAGTCAGTTGGAGACAGGGATTTTTTGAGCCAGCATCTAGCGGCCGTCGGTGGCATTGCACTTTAAAGTACTTCCACATTGGCTCCAGCCTCAAGCCGTGATAGTTACTGCTTGCCTACAACTGAAGATGTTCCAATCTAGAAAGGTTGCTATGAATTTTGATGAGCATATCTATTCATTCTTTTCAGAGAACAAACTCATGTTATTTTAATGTCCCAATAGCTTTTTACAGTTATCAGTATGTTCATTATTATGTCCAACAGTTTCATATTTTGGGGTAAAATGAACATTGCAGCCTCTAGTGGATGCTAGCAGGCCTTTAGATTTGTAATCATGCAAAATTACTTTTTTTTTTTTTTTTACCACAATCTACCATAACATGTAATGTTTTTTTATGTTTACCAACATTACATGTTATCTTTGCTTTAATGCACAGCCATTACAGATTTCATGTGCTATACAGCTGTTGGATATATCACATGTTGACCACACAAAATGGTAAATCAAAGCATACAACATGGAGAGCCTTTTCTTTTATGATGTAGATCATGTAGCCATAATAACAGGACAATTTATACACTTTTCTTTTCTTTCTTCTTCTGTTAAGTACTACATAGCTGCTGAAGTGTGTTTTAAGAGCATATAAAGAGCACTTGAAGGAAACACAAAGCAAGACATGCTTTCTCTCTGTTCCTTCCAGAGTAGCGTTTTTAGTACACTCCTGTTACATAATGCAGCAGTTCCTCTAGGTGTGCAGCAGATGGAGACATTCACTAAATTATCATTCACCCCACATCATGCTTCCGCACCAACAGGAGAATTTCTTTTGTTATGTCTGGTACAAAGAAAATGGTTAAAATGCAATTTTTACAACAGCTTCGATATGAATACATTTTGTTACATAAATATGGTGACTAAAACCATGATTAGAAGGTTTTAGTTTTACATTCCTGCACAGGGTTTCAGTATTAAACCCAGTGAGGAGTTTGACTTGGACACACCCAGTGTTGTCTCGACACTAGTAGGCAATGGTATAAAGAAAATTCACTCCTTGACTTTGTTTTGATTTAATCACCTCAAATGCTGCTTCTAACCTGTGGATGTGATGATTGAAAATGAAGAGGGTGTGTGTGTCTGGAAGCCATGAGTGAACCTTTGTGATCATGCAGGCTGGTTGTCTGGCTGCGCCCCAGCATCCCTGCTGACAGGAGATGAGACCATACACCCAAGGGCTCTTTGTCTCTCTGCAGAAACAGTAAAGCACTTGTGTGAATTACATTATGTTAGCTAAGGCTTTGGTCCATATATTATGCAACAGAAACATTATTTCCTCAACATATAGCAATGGCTCTACTGCATATGATGTGTTTATGTACTAATCTTCATCATTTATTCATACAAAACAGAAAAGTGTAATCCATTTGTGACTTATTGTTTTTGCTAAAATGTCCCTGTTAGTCTCCACCTCCATTCTCAGGCATCCTTCTCTCCTCCGAGGTAGCTCCCTCACCCAGGACTGCTGCTACGTAACTTGTTGCTAGGGTAACCTAGCCTTGAGAGAAGCTTGGGCCTTATTACATTGTATGCAATCATGCTTTTTTTAAGAGCATGAGAGAAAGTGAAAAATGGATTTGGCTGCACTGAGGACATATGATGCGCATAGGACATAGGACATACAGTATATGCATGAGGTCAGTTGGGTATGGTGAGGTGTGGGGCCCTGTCAGCCTCAAGTGAGCAGTTTCTTTTAAAAATCATTAAAAAAAAAGATTGAAAAATAAACAAAAAAGAGAAGAAATTCATGAAGCAATATCCACAAGTAGCTGTGGATATAATGAATTGGCAGCCCTAAATGCTACAATCATCCATCAGCTCTTACACTGAGAATCTGGCAGACTGTACACTACAAATCTAAAATAACAAGACAGTGTGTTTGTAATTCCACAGAAGCAGAAGGAGAGGAAAGCTCTCTGTCTTCCTACATAATTGAATAGCATGGTATAAGCGGTTAGCTATTGGTTTTTGTTAAGGAAGTTGTTGTTTGTGATTGCCTCACAGAAATGCACTGTGGTTCCTTTCACAGGCAGATTAGAGCCAAACGCTGTGTTTTCAATCGAAGCTAAGTGAATAAACTACAGCAGCAGCAGCAGCCTTTAGGTACTCAACTGCTCTCTCCTTTTCAGTCTCTATCGCTGTCTGTCTGCGCGCCCCTCACCCCCCATGACCAGACCAATGAGGGGGCAATCCAGCTGCTGTGGAAGAGACAGTGAGTGTAGAGAGATGTATACTGTAGAGAGGGACACCAAGCGAGAGGGAGGGAGGTTGGATGATAAGACTGGCACTGAGGCCATGCAGACATGGGTCACAGAGAGGATGCCAGGCAAGCAGGCAGGCAGGCAGGCAGGCAGACAAGCGGCCCAGCGAATAGAAAAGCCTTCACGTGGAAGTCAACGTGCCATTTCCGACACACAGGAGCCTCAGGAGGAAAGATGGAGAGAAGAAAAGACAGTAGACATGGGATAAAGAGGGAGAGAAGGAGGATAGAAACATTAGATAGAGAGGTAGGAAAAGACTTTGTAAGTTGCAGGAGCATCAGTTCAATAAACTCCTGAGCCGTGGCAATGGTGCTGCAAAATATCTACACACAACTTAAAGGAAAAGGCTGGAATTGTTCTATATTTTTCTATTATTGACAAATCATGGAAATCAATCATGAATAGACCAAAGCCAACATTGTGTTAATCCATCTCTTAATACTTTCCCATTGGTTCCTGCTGAAGATGTAAATCTTGAAAAATTTGTCACAAATTAATAGTTTCATTTAAGAAAAAAGGCTCAGAATTTCCTAAAACAGCTGGCAACCATATCTTTAGGAAACATTACTCAAACAGAAATAAATAGTACATTTGTTGGGGACTATTTTCAGCTGTGGATTAATACACATTCAGTGCACTAGTGAGTATTTACAGCAGCAGGGCGGTCTATATGAGACTGACTCAAAATAAACTTCAGTGTTCATTTTCATCATGGCTCCTTTATGTGATTTTAGTTGTTTTGAACAACAATAGACAAAGGTATAAGCTATATCAAGCTTTGTTAGGGCTGAAACATGGTCCTTTGGGTTGCACGTAGGTGAACATGCACTGAGACCTTAGCATGGCTGTTTCTCTTATACTTATATATTGTTTACCTTTGTTGTCTCTGTTTCAAACACACCTCTCGACAGCAGTCAGATCAACAAATTAGCTTGCATAATGCACATTTGGGAGATTTGGGAAATGTGTGTGTTGGCTCCTCTGCGACCTACATTGACCTATAAAGCCATTTATGTGTAGGTCTTTTACATTTATCTTAGCAAAAGCATAATTCCTGTTTATCAGGAAGAATTCATCGTTGGTTTCTGTCTTTTCATGGGGTTTCTTGACAATAAGAAATAGCTACAATAGTGCCAGCTTTATCCTTTAATTTCTGTGGCGCAACACAAAGACGATTGTACTGATTTCATCAGGGTGATTAATTATTAAACACAGGTCACCCATCTACCTTGTGAGTTTTGCCTGTTTTTTAAATCTCCATTATAATTACACCCTGTTTTGTTCGATTGACCCTAAACAGTGTAGAAATGAACAAGAAATGTATTCTTGTACATGTAAATTGCACGAGTCATCATTATGACATGGATGACTGTCTGGTGTTTCTGTTAAAGTCACAAAGAAAATTCACAGAGATTCAGGAGCCTCAGGGCTTGAATCATAAGACTAGAAACATTCCATATTTTTCTTATAGTTAACTAATCCCATGAAAAGACCAAAATCAACAATGAATTGATCCTTCTAACAAATATTGTCTGTGCTTGATATAACACCTGTGCTGTAGAGGCCCATTAGTGTCCAAAATCTATTAAAAACACATCAGTGAGCCACACTGTTGCACTGGGTGACATTTTCCTTCATTAGCATTAACACAGATACTGTAGTTTATTTTGACTCAATCCCACATACACTGTCCCGATGCCGTAAATACTCACTAGAGCAACAATGTGTATTAGTCTGCAGCAGAAAATAGTCCCCAACAAATGCATTATTTACTCCTGTTTGTAACGCTTGCTAAAAACTAGAGTGCTCCTGTTTTAGGAAATTACTGAGCCTTTTTGAAAAATGAAAGTATTCATTTATGACCTGTTTAAAAATGTTTACATCTTCAGTAGGAATGAATGCACTTGACATTTTAACACATTTTATAGGTTCTGGTCTGGACAATAAGACGAATATAAAGTAATGCCAGCCCTATCCTTTACTTGCAAGAACTATAGAGTGAAAAACAATCACCTCAAATTTGGTGACTGACAATAATTGAACTGACAATCAGTGATCAGACCTTTCGAGCTGTGTACTCTATGAACAGGCTGTTGAGCACGAGCCAGGCATCAGTCAAGTTAAGTAAGTGTGACCAAAACATCATTCTAATCCTGTCCTCAATGTAAGGAAGATACCAAGGCTGTCAAGATCTGAGGGGGGGCTGAAACTGAGAAAAGAATGTGCTAAAAATGAGGTCAGTTTGTTTATTTACCCATGTGATTTGTCCTGACTTTGCCTACCTTCTTCATTCCACTGCATCCAAGCTTGGCAGTGACTTCATTCTTTGTCCAGAGATGGATCACAAGGCTGCAAATACACATGCTCACACACACACACACACACACACACACACACACACACACACACGCACACAGACACATGACATCACCCAAGCAGTGACGGGGCGGAGACTGGCAGCGTTAAGCCTGGCATCACACACACAGATACACACACACACATACACACACACACACACACACACACAGTGGGGTAGCACAACTCCTCTCCCTCCATAAGCTCTCTGTCAGACAGCTCAGCTTGGCATCACTCTCTCCCAATAAGATGAAACGAGCATTAGCCTGACCCCGTTCTCACGGAGACCAAGTCACTTTGTACTGACATTATGTGGTGCTATTGCCATGGTCTGGCATATATGGCCTTTTCTAAAATCTCCCTCCTCTTCTCCAGCATATTCTTAGTAATAATGTACTCAGATGAAAGGGGCAGACTTTTACCGCCCCAAAATCTTGACCTCTCCTTTGTCTTTCCGACGTTCTTAATTGGCTATCTTCAACCGCAGCCTCTGAGGGAGGAATGCCCCTGTCCCTATTTTATCTCATCAATATTCTCTCTGCACAATAATGGCCAGTGGACTCACTGTTAGTCAGCAGACTTTGCCTTTTATAGACTTTTAAGGCCAGTGCATATGCAGTATGAATTGAGCTACTAGATCTTATTGTGTGTATCTGAAGTCTGATATCTGTTAGATACTTGACTGCAGTGCAGAGATGTTCATAGTCAGTAGGACATGTGTGATGTACTCCAGGAGTTATTTTGGGATGAAGCATTGGAAGGAAATTTTCTCTTAACTTGCCTCGCTTATATCTACATCAGTTAATGAGCTCCTACACCTCCCAGAATACTTTTTCAATGTTAAGACTATGTTTCTGAAGCATGTCAGATTGGAGTTTTTGTCTGTGGATATAAAGAGGAGTGGCTGACAGTTTCTTTTGGCTGCATCCAACTGTCTCTTCTGTCATGTCTGTATGACTGCTGATGATTATTTAGATTGCTGAATGGCAATCAAACTCTTTTGTAACAGCACTGGAAATACATCATGACTCAGTTTTATTAGTTACAAATTACATTGTTATTAGTTGAATGTATCAGCATTTAAGTGAATTTGGGGAGGCTTTTTCTCTAGCACTATCAAATACCACAATATTTTCTATGAATAAATCACTTTCTGTACTATAACTTATATTATTATCATATTCAGATAAGCTAATATTTCACTAAAATGTATAAATTTGCTCATTACTACACTTTTTTTTCTTTGAGTTTCATTGAAGGGAAAACTTGATGGTTCACTTAGTAGTAATTGTTAGCAATGGGTAAACATTAGTAAAAGTTTATTCTTAATGTTGGGAACAGAACTTAAGACATGTTATGACAAATTGGGAAAAAGCTAGCTAGTGAACCTAATAGTAAGTGGACCTAAGATAATTTTTTGTCAAAGTAATACTTAACTGCAGTATTTACAAGGGAATATGTAAAAATGTTGATATTGTTGTGCAATTATCAGACTATTTTGTTAAATATCCAAATAACAACAATCAATAACAACATCAATAGTATCATTATTATAAATATTACCAGCTACATTTTGGTAAGAGTCAGCAGGCCAACTTTGATGGCCATATCCACAAGTTTAGTTGAAAACAAGAGGCTAAAGCCATGCTTTGAACTAAATGCTAAAGTTAGCATGCCTACATGTTTACAATGACAATGCTATCATGTTGATGTTTAGCAGGTGTACCATCTTTGTTCAGCATGTTAGCATTCTAGTAACCTATTTGCTAATTAGCATGAACACAAAGAACAACTGAGGCTGAAGGGAATTAGTTTTGCAGATATTTGATCAGACTGAACAAACTGACCACCAAAAGTAAATAACAATTCACCCAGTGAGAAGCATAAATATTTGTTCCAATTTTCATTGAAATCCATCCAATAGTAAGATATTTGGACCAAAGTGGTGGCAAACTGACTGACAGATGTTGCCAGAGCAATGCTACTAGCGTGGCTAAAATCAATATATATTGCAAATGTTATCTGCATGTAGGAACAAGTTGGTTGCAAATTCTAATACTTAGAGGCAGAAGTCAAAGCTATCTGTTGAGATTGAGATAATAGTTTCTCCCCACACACCTTTACTTCATTTCCTTCGTCAGTTACAGTCGTATGGGATTTGCTTTGTCCCTCAACGTGGCTAAAGAGATCAGTGTCAATGTCTAAGAGCTGAAAGCTAAGGGCCACTAAAACGCTCGCACAGTCTGAGATAATACTTCGAAATGAACTGAGCTGAGCGTCATATCAGGACATCTGGCTTGTATGAGTGGATGTTGGTATGATAATATGATAATATCAGGATAACACTAATCGCCCAGATTGGGATTATGATTATCACTCACCAGCACACAAACAGTCTTTCTTCCATACCTCAGGCCTCCTCTAACAAGGCAACAGTAAACAAGGCAGAGGCAGTGTAAGTTTGGGCCAATCAGTAACAAGTAAATAAAGGTTGTAGCACCATGTCATTATACCAATCAGTGTAATTCAGAAGAAAACAATAAGTATCATTCCAGGCATAAAACTGATTACATCAAGGGAGACAAAAATCTGATTTGTAGCTCTGTAATACGTCTCTATTGACATCTTGTGTTTTCATGCAGCTTTCAGCAGCCATCTGTGGATCATCCCTGCAGGTCTTTGTCAATCCCCCCGTGGATTCCCTCGCCACCTCTACCTCCCTCTCCCTTCTCATGCCTTTGTTTGTCTCCCCTCCTTTCTCTGTCCCGGGGCTGACATCACGGTCCCAGAGGAGCCCTGTGATGGTAACAAGCCCTGATTCAGCACCAAGTAGTCCCATCTATGCCCCCATCCTGCATCACTTTTCAGTCAGCGGTCGCTCCCTATGTATATTGCATCCCTTTATTCATTTTTTTTCTCCCGTCCTCCCTTCAATATGCCCATCAACCCTCTACCCTCCACCCCTCTGGCCTTAAGAAGGTTCCGGTGTTCAGACTGCTTTTACTATGCTGAAAACAAGCTCTCCCATGTGGGCAGGGCTCTTATATCACCATAGGCTGTGCCTGGAGTGACTACAGTGCATTACTGGGAAACATCAGTGCAACACCAAAATGAAATATTTATCTAAAGCATGAATATGAAAGAGAACATCAAAGTATTACCTTCTACATTTCACCGTCTTTTCGGGCAAAATTACTTCCCATTTTCAAGAAAGAGCATTTGTGTCTCACTTGCAGTGGAGAAATGTCAACCAAAGAACAGAACTCGAAGATAGGAGGTCTGAGGGCTTGAGATTAATTTTTAAAAATGTTGCTTAAAAGCACCATTAAAATGGGGCAGGAGGCTGAACACACGCCAGAGAGGGTACCAACCTGCCAGACATTCAAAGTTTCCTGCTGAGATGATGCAAAAAATAAAAACAAGAGAAGTCTAAGCAATCATTTCAGCCCAAGCTATTGTCTGTATAGTACTGTCATCTAAACCACATTAGCTTAATGATGCATAATTCAAAGAGCATTAAAAATTATATAATTTTAACTAATGCCAAACAAAAATATTGTGACAACATGGTAATACACTGTAAATTGGGTCATATCATTAGGGAGCAAAAATTGTCAATATATTCCAAAAATTCAAAGAGAAATTTGAAGTAATCAGTTTTTAAATAATTTACTGTATGTGTTCTTTATCACTCATTTATTATGTCTGTGTACAATTGACATTAGTATAGCGTAACAATTACCTACATGGATGCATAAAGAAAGACTTTATTTTTGAAAACAGTAGTTCATCATTTTGGGAAATATGCTCATTAAGCATAAATATTTCTTTCAGAGAGTTAGAAAACTCAGTGTGTTAAAGGTGCAGTGTGTAGAATTTAGTGGTATCTATCGGTACAGACTTGGCAGAAATGGAATATAATATTCATAAGTATGTTTTAATTAGTGTATAATCACCTGAAAATAAGAATCATTGTGTTTTTGTTACCTTAGATTGAGCCCTTTATATCTACATAGGGAGTGGGTCCTCTTCCATGGAGCCCACCATATTGCACTGCCATGTTTCTACAGTAGCCCAGAACAGACAAACCAAACACTGGCTCTAGAGAGGGCCTTTTGTGTTTTTCTCGAGTTTTGCAGCCACCATAGGTTCTCTTACACGCATGGAAGGGGAGGGTGAGGGGAGCGATATTCAGTTGGTTGCAATCTGCAACCTCACCACTAGATGCCACTAAATCCTACACATTGGACCTTTAAATACCAAGCTAGAGCCATAAGGCAATTAGCCTAGCTTAGCATAAAAACTGGAAGCATGGGGAAACATCTAGCCTGGCTCTGTCCAAAATGTAAAAAAAATAAAATTTGCACTATTTCTTGGTGGACCACAGCAGTGACTTGTTTTTGTCATGTCATCACAGTGAGGTTGCCAGGTTTGGTACTATCGTGCCTTTGCAGACTCACCCTAAAACCACAAATTGTGCACAAATTAAGCAAACAAGATGCAACATATTAATTACTTAGGTTTAGAGGTGTTGCTAGTCTAGAGAGTCAGGCTAACTGTTTCCCCTTGCTTCCAATTGTTTTGCTAAGCTAGGCTAATCCAGCTCCGTGCTTAAAATACACTGTACAGTAGTTTGTCCAGCTGTCATGTGAGAGAACATCGACCAGGAACAAAACACAGAACAGCTTTATATAAGCTTTAAATGAGTGGATTAATAATGCATGCTGGAAGCACATGAGGATAAATGCATTTTGTCAATATGTATGAAGGAAGACATTCAAGTGTCAATGTCATAACTGCACCTGGACACACTGTGTCATTGTTTATAAGCAATCAAATGTAATTTTTTCTATGAGTATTTTGATTAATATTCAAATGTTTATCTAGAAAACACTACATTTTAATGAGACCAAACTAAAAAACATTTGGGATTTTGACCCATGGGGGGAAATATGTCCTGTCCTTCAGCTCAATTTCTCCAAAACTAGAATGAAATAGCCATGTATCTTAAAGAAATAGCTCAACATTTTGGGAAATACACATATTCCCTTTTTTGTGGGAGTTAAATGGGAAGATTGATACCACTCTCATGTCTGTGTCACACACTGTTGTTCTCTGACAGCCAGCGGAACAAACAGAATTATCACTCTCAGCTCCATCCCTGCCTGCTGTTTCAGTGGGTGTGAGTCCCATCTGTTGGGCCTCATTAGGTGAAAAAAACCCCCAAAACAGGACTATTGTGTGCAGATTGAGGAGACAGGACAGTGGGAGGTTGAGACCAAGGTGGAGGGGTGGGTGGGTGGGAGGGATCTTAGATCAGGAGAGAGCAAAGATTAGCTAATGGGACGAATAGGCTTTACCGCAGGAGTGGTGGCTGTGGTTGGGGATCTGGATGTTGACAGGGGCAATTGCTTTGACCTCAAGGGTCAGCAGGTGGTGCAAGCAAGACCACAAACACTCACCTGTTTATTCTGATGTCAAGTTGTATTCATTTTTTACAATTACAGAATACCTTGCCAAAACACAGCTCAGTCCTTGCCGTCATCTTAATCAAATTGATATGAAGCTTTTCATACGTTTTTTCAATTCCACTCTATCTACTAATCTCTACTAATTCCATTATCATTTATTGATTATGAATAAAACAAAAGGATTCAAATATCAAAATCAATAAAAATTGTATGATGATGAAATTTGAACTACATTTTATGTTTTACCAATTGCTTTCTAGGCTCTGGTTTGTATTCTAAATGGGCAACAGTCTTCATATGCAGAATATGTAAATGTTAAAAAGCACATTGTTTTTAAAAAACAGTATATGCAGGGATGTAGAAAGGAATTCTAAAGATTATAACTCTGTGCTTCTCTGGTTTTAAAGTAACATTTTGTTGGCATTTATTATAGGCCGTCACCTGCTGTAGCCTCCAAGAACTGTCACCACTGTCCAGCTCAACAACATTGCCTGTACATAGATGTAATAAGCTATAAGCCAAATAACTTTTGGTTTTATGTTAACAACTTATATGCTATTATTAGCTAGCCAAGCACATGTTGCTTATCATCACAGATCTCAAGGAATCTAATCTCAAGGAAGCCTAAACAAACATTCAGACAAACCTTTGAATACTATCGATGTTTGTATTAAATAATCATTATCTGATTGGCATAAGATCTGTAACTTGTGCGCACAAGATTATAATTTATGCATACACATGAATATCTTGTTAGCACAAGATATACTCATCATATTTTAGTACATTGGGGGCTCATAGATTACGTGGATTAATGTATTATCATTACAAAAGCACCATTGGACAGTTTATAATTTGTATTTCTTTCATGATTTCCCATGACAAATGTCTGAAAATGACATGTGTCTGTATGTGAATTTATCATACAGTATGTGACACGTTTCACATCTCATTTTACGTGTGAAATTAATGTTTTAAAATAGATTTCACATCTGGCAATCACATTGGCATTCATCACACTTATCAGACAGCATCGGTCTAATAGTAATAATAGAATAAATTAAATAGATCAAAATTAACATAAAACTAAAAATATAGAAACTGTAGCAGAAGAAAAAGTTTTAGCTTTTTCTTCTGCTACAGTTTCGTCATCATTGTTGATTATGTGTGTGACTACAGGATTTCATCATATTATCTTTTTGTTTGATGTATTTAAGAACAATAACATTAAGACTAAGTATAATCCATAGTTTAATCTATTATTTGAGAGATCACAAATATTTGCCAATATTGTATTTCACTGACTTTTGTGATCCAGCTTTATATAAAACATCACAACTTATCCAGAATTAACAGCACAACACAGTTCTACAACATACTGTACATTCAGCACATGAGGAGCCATCATTCAGACATATGCACACTTACAGTATGTACACACATGCAGAACAAATGTGGGGTGGGGGCAGGGATGCTGAAGCCACTTCTAGACAGCCTGCAGCCTCCCAGAGAGGAAAGCAGCTGAGTTGGCGATTATGTAACCCACAGTTACATAAAAGTTATCACTATACTTAAACATGACAGCCCTATAGGTTTGGTTTTATAGTAACAGGCAGCATACTGTATCACCTTGCATGCCATATTTACAAAAAAAGGCTTTTGTGTTCCTTGTGAATCAGTGTTCAATTTCTCAGAGGGTTCAATACCTTATGAGCGCTTATCACATTACTCTGCCAATACTTAAACCTCTGTGGGATATGTCTAATTGCTGTGTTCTGGCAACCAGCACATGTAACAGCCTTCTTTGTGCATGCCCCAGACACAAACATTACGCCTGCAGGCTTCCTATCTGGGCAATTACTGCAGAAACCAATAGAGGCGCAGCATAGGAACACAGAGGACTCCCGGTCCCCATGTTCCCTGATCTGCTTACTATTGGATCCTGCTGCCTCTTTGGATGGGCGAGGGGGGGGGGGGGGGGGGGGGGGGGGGGGTGAGGTGGCCCACACTGTGTTTGTGTGGACTAAAAATGGGTCAGGCTTCCAACTCCAGCCATAGCACACACCAGCATGGCTGAGTGCTTCTGAAAGGAGGGTCCCATTCCTCTGCCGTCTTAGGAGGAATGCACCCTGTGGATCAGCTGCTGATATGTGTGTGACACAGTGGCAGCCCAGTAGGACATACATAGATTATTAGTAACCCCCCGTGTTCCCCATCATGCAACCACTTGCCCTCTCTTTTATCACAAAGCTTTGAAATTTCCATACAGTTAACCCTGTCCGCTGCTTCATCGGACAGCATCCGCCTTTAGCGTGAAAATGTTTTTAACACTTTTACAATGCAGGAAACTCATTTCTGAGGAGACAGCATGAATAAATCAAAGCGGATCTCCTTTGCAAACATAAAATCTAAACCTTAATATTGGAAGAAACCTCAGAGCAAGCAGAATTTACTCCCTGATGATCAAATTGGACCATGAATCATTTCTGCCAAGCTGTTTTTGGAAAAGTGAGGCATGGAAAATGTTCGAGCAGTTTTGCCATTGAAAACTCATCGAAAAATGCAAATGAGCAAGCAAATTTCCTCTTTCAAAGCAATGACCTGAATACCAAAACTGACTTTTCAAATCTTAGCCACAAGGCTGAATATATGAAAAGATAATCAGCAACACAAACACACACATAAAGTCCAAAACACTTGCTCCCCCAGACACAACAGATACTTTACCAAGACCCAAATCCTCTTCCACACACACACATCTGCAAATTTTGGCTGGTTCCACAACTGGACCACGCTGACAGACAGCCCTCCTGTGCCTTCCCCCGCCCTGCCCGTCTATCTGCCCCTCTCTCATTTACCCGTCTTTGTCCTGTGAAGCACCACAGATCCAGTTAGTGAGGGAGACTGATGCTGGCAGGCCGTGAACACCATCTGCTCCTCTTCACTAAGACAGAGCCGCTCAGAGCACTGAACTGACTGAACACACAAGACACGACAGGCTCCTATTGATAGGTGAAAAATACTACGGAAAGACTACATGACACCTATTATTTTTCTGTTTACATCATTAAGAACAGTAAGATGGGTCACACTCCACCAGCGTAACACTGTATGTAAGTGCTGTAATGATTAGTTGATTCATCAATCTGTTGTGGATTGAGTGGATTTTTATAATTTATCATGTATTGTGTGTATATCTTTATTTAATGTACTAATTAATTCTCTTTGGATTTCGTACATGTGGATGCACCAAACGTTATACATAAGGTGCTACCATGTTGCTTTTTTAAGTTCTTTAAGTTAATCATGTTGTTGCCAAAATGTTAGTTTATGGGGTAAAATCTACACAGTGTATCAACCTTAAAGAGCTCCCACAGCATATACAGAATATTGCTCTGTATAGAAAAGATAAGCATGGTGGTGGTAAAGGATTAGTTCGCTCAAATTCAAAAAAACATATTTTCACATTTGTCTGTAGTATTATGTTGCCATCAATGGTGGAAGAAGTACACTGATCCTTTACTAAAATATATATATATGTAAAAATACTTCATTACAAGTAAAAGTGCTGCCTTTAAAACCCTACTTAAGTAAAAGTATAGAAGTATTACCAGCTAAATATACTTAATGTACTAAAGTTAAAGTACTAGTTTTGCAGAAAATCAGGCTGTGACTGATGTATTAAATACATTGAACAGTCATAAGCAGCACTTTACAGTTGTAGCTGGTCGAGGTGGAGCTAGTTTGAACTGCTTTAAAAGGGTCACAAGATAAATCTGACGGGTCGTGAGATGATAGACTGGGTAGTAAAGAAGAAAAAACATAGTTCTGCTACAGACATTTGGATTATTTTTTCAGAACTTTTCTTCAATCTCTGCATTTTTGTGAACTCAGTCATTTATTTGAAACCATGTGAGGAGGAATCTAGAGAGAAAATGTCTCTTTGGTGGAACTGCTAGTAACTCATAGACATCTGAAACATGACAAGGAGACATAAATACACTGATTTTTTTGTAAGGGGCCATAAGCCAAAAAGTGTGAGAACCACTGTTTAATCTTTAACAATTATTTAACAATGCAGTTTGATTTATAAGATCATCATTATGTTATTTTATGTAAATTCTTTAACTGAAAAGTAACTAAAGCTATAAAATAAATGTAGTATAGTAAAAAGTATATTTCCTTTTGAAATATAGTGAAGTGGAAGTATAAAGAGGATAAAATGAAAATACTCAAGTAAAGTACAAATACTGATTACCATGCAGATAGATTTGGTTTTATGATTATGATTCACGAGATCACGAGAGTCCATCTTGGCTTCAAGTTATGCACTTGTGGCCAAACCACAGCGGTTCAGACCAATCCAAGTAGGTCTATCTGTGGACTGGCAGTATCTACATGACACACCCACTTGGTTAGGTTTAGGCATGAGCAGTGAGATGGTTAGGGTTAGGGTTAGGGTTAGCGGTCAGGAGGGTGTGTTGTGCAGCATGCCATTGCGGTGACAACATCAGGGGGTGTGTGTCGTGTATAAAGTGGGCATGGCATGTATGAAAGTGGGTGTGTCATGTAGGTCTGCAAGGCTGCAGATAGACCCTTCTTGACCAATCAGCATCCTATATGGAACTACTGGCAGTGTGATGACGGGTGCCCTTTTCCAACAGGTTTTCAAGGACTTCTCAGATGGTTCTGTGTGACAAATCATCTGGTGCTTCAGGTTAATATACTGTATGTGTCTGCAAGAATTAGAAAGTTGTCATTTTCTTGGGAGGACAGTCTTCCAAATACACTTTAAAGGTGCAGTATGTAAGATTTATTTCCAAGCATGTAGGAGAACCTACGGTGACTGTGAAACTCTCAAAAAATGTGAAAGTCCCTCTGTAGAGCCAGTGTTTGGTTTGTCTGTTCTGGGCTACTGTAGAAACATGGCGGTGCAACATGGTGGGCTCCATGGAAGAGGACCTGCTCCCTATGTAGATATAAAGGGCTCATTCTAAGGTAACGAAAACACAACGATTGTTATTTTCAGGTGATTACACACTAATTAAAACATACTTATGAATATTATATTCCATTTCTGCCAAGTCCGTTCTACTAGATGCCACTAAATTCTACACACTGCACCTTTAATAGAAACATTATTGCTGCCTGCAGATATGTTCACTGGCAGTTATTTTTCAGTGTAGGAAACATTATATTATTGGTGCACAGAGCACCAATTAGCTCCTTTGAAATTAGAGACACGGATTTGCATGCTGCGTCCTGAGTGTGGTTAGGCAACAAAAAGACTTTTGTGAGGTTAGAAAAAGATACTGGTTTCAGTTAAATATTGAAAAAGTAAACAAATCCAGTCTTGTGCTTCAAGTCACTGTTTTGTTTGTCTTTTTCAATATTTAACCAAGACCACAATCCTTCCCAGCATCAACCAAGTGCTGTGAGTACCTAAGCAGAACCATACAAACATTAATAATGCTTTGTTCGCTATAAGCGATTCAAAGCTTTGCAGATATGTTCAGTATGAACTTTTTGTGACTTTGCACATTAATTAATCAATAAACAAATGCAATACAGTACGTTTCTTACAAAATGTATTTTGCAAATGAGTGTTATAAATGTAATCTCTAGACTATCATGGCCGTGAACTGAATTTTCTTTCTGCTAAGAATCTAAAAACTCAACAAAGCAATGTTCTGGTCATCCTGGATAATTCACAGTGTTTATTGTCATATGAGGTTTGCTTTCTTTTCTACATTTCATATAATTAGAACACCGTTGGTCAGAAACAAAATATGTAACTAACTCTTGTAAGCTGTGATGAGTAAATGTTATCATTTTTGACATTTTATAGACAAAAAAAAGATCATTTATTAGAAAAGAATTAAAAGATCATTATTTTCTTCCTGACTATCTTTATTTTTCAAAAGTGGATTTGTTTCTATTCTCTTTGTCAGAAACATTTATAAAGTTAATATATTCACACTGCTCAGTAGCTGCACTCTTGCACTGCTGACCACTGTGCAGGTCCTGCAGTAACAATGGGTTTAGTGTTCAAAGGCACCTTGACCCTTATCTGTGTGAGTTATTCTTTCAATCTTCCCACCCGGACTGGGGATTTGGACTGGTGACCTTTGGGGAATGAAGAGTGATGTCTGAGTGCTGATGTGAGTAATTATAATTCACTTCAGACTGTGAGACCAGTCTGAAGTCTGAAGTCACCTTGCTGGTGACTCTGATACTGTAAAGTGTGAGACTGAATCAAGCTGAATGTCCACAGGCTATCTGTGTCCATTTGATCAGCCCAGCCAGAGTTACACTCAGTGACACGATGGAGGAGAGGACACGCATCCACTGTGCAGCATGGACTGATTTGTCCCTGTCTGCACTCACACATCCCACTGAAAGTCCCTTCAACAAAAATATAAATCAGTGGCCTACATCACAAGATGAAATGTAATCCAAATGGCATCAGTAAAAATAGATCTAACTGTAGGCCCTGTGGTTGCAAATATTTTCAGCACAGCTTCATTGTGATTGAACAAACACTGATCTGTTCCTCCTGTCATCAGAATGACGTTACGCTAAAAATAGAACAGAATAAATCAAATAGTCTGGGTTAGGTCGATTGAAGCTGAATTCAGTCCAAGCATTGGCTTTTACATAATGCCTGGCAGTTTCATCGGAAATTGGTTGGCAGGAGCCACAAAGATTCTGAGATATCACTTAAAACCTACAGTTTTAACACTATATTGGATCTGAACATAAATAAATTAAGAAGAAGGAAGCAGCACACAAGGCACTTCAACTTGTGGGAAAGAAAAGGTTGAATCCTGCTTATGACCAATTATTAATCAGAGTATAGACTGTGGAAAAGGGCCTGTTGACCATTTACAGACCCAAAAGACATTATAGTGACAGCAAAAACAAGAAAAGTCGATATAAAATATAATTCCTTTTCTAAAGCTCGAGGGTTGCCAAATTTTTCAGCTGTTTTGTTCCGGTTCAGACCTTTTCGTAACTTCGGAAGCACTAGAGATGAAATGTACACCATGGACTGAGTTTATATCATACCACAACAGCACCTCCCTATACTTCCCTTGCATGCCTGGCATACTGGCCCTTAAATCATGCACCAGTTGTTATTGCTAATTCAGCTTTGTTAACTTACAGAGTAAAGGCTGTGTGTGCTGATGTTACTGATCAGCAGAATAGGAACATTGGGATACAGCTGACTGCTCCCAATAGATTCAATTTGCTTTCAGGACTTCTGCTGTCCACATCTTACTTAAACATTGTGGCAGGAGTGACGACTCAAAGGTTAGCAAGGATAGCAGCACAGTCATCCTTCTTATACATCCTTACATGTTCCAGTGCTGAATTTGTCACCTGTCTTACATTCATGTCACAATTTCCCTACGAGAATATTATGCATCTAAATGTAAAATCACATTTACCTTACTGACTGTTTCTGCTCCCTTTCCTCACAGAGGGGTCAAAGGTCAGGGTCAGAGCTGGTGGGGGATATAGGGGCTTAAACCTGCATGGTCTGTCTCAAGATTAGCTTCTGTCAGTCTTGTCCTCCACTTATTTTGACGTCATACTGACAACAGTCTCATTATACTGAGTGTGCCAACATCAAGGCCCTAAATCTAAAATCTCCAAATAGCTTACACCAAACATATCAAAATGTGTATTTTTAGTTATTATAATGGGGATTTTGTTTAGATTTTGTGGCTAAGAATCTCCTGTGTTTTTTATTGACTTATTTATTCTAGTTTCTACACCATATCTTCTAGTGCTGTATAATATACTGTGACCCTGAAATCAAGTAATGCTTCACTCATGGGCATGAACTAAACCTTTTTTAACCTTAACCTTAACCTTATTTAAAAATCATAACATTTCAAATGCGAAAAATAAAACCATTTGTGACATTTAACCTTCCTAAATCCACTTATATTAATAATTGGGTGGGGCAATAATCACTTTCGAGGGAACAATGAACTCCAAAACTCTCATAATATGTGTTTTTCTTACATATGCCTTTCCAGTAGAGTATCATGAAATTTTACTTCACATAATTTGCTCTCCATTGTCATGATAAATTCTATTAAACACATTTTTGTAGTGGAGTAATTGAAGCTCATTGTCTAAGCAAAAAGTCACAATTAACTACAATTCCCAGAAGCGCCCAGGAGTTGGGGTCCAACCAATGGTTGGCAGCAAACGGCGTGACGGCACTCGCTTTGGTCCATTTATGTGCGAGCTTTTACAGCTCGTGCAGAGGGCTCGCGGTAAACTCTGTGAGAGAGGAGCACAGCATCCACAGCTTGTTGAAGGTGGGTGTGACAGACAGCATCTTAATTACCCTCCAAAAAGTCCACAGGAATTGTTTTTTTTAGTCTGTAAGTACGAACATAGCTGAGTTCATAATGTTGTAAAGAGATTCAGCCGAGACAAGATTAATATTTTAATGTTATATGCTTTATTTTTGGACGGTCTGTTTAAATTTTCCTTCATCCTTTTTTTTTGTTGTGAATTGTGTGTTTGTTAGCGTAGCACGGGAGCTAACTAACACTGACTGATAAGTTGTAGGTGGATATCTTCGATTTAGTAAGGTTTTTTTATTCGTTTGGGATTATTCAACGAAAGAAAAGAGAGAAACGGCGCCTGGCAATGTGCTTGATGGCGGGTGGTTCGCCTATTGTATGGTGGGAGACACTGGCACAGCACCGACCGACAGACAGACAGACAGACAAGGAGAGACTTGGAGGGCTTCTTTCATGTCGGTGAAATTTTGGTGGGTTGCGGCCACATTTTCCCAATTCTTAAACACACCCTCCACAGCACCAGTGTGTGTGTGTGTGAGTGTGAAAAGCTTTATTATTCGACATTTTCTGTGGAAGCAACCTGCCGTCAGCTCGTCTTTGTTTGCAGCTGCTCCTCACGTCGCCGTCAAAAGCGCCTTTGTTTGATGCTGCTTGTTATGCTTGAGCTAATGACACCAGCAAACTCACTGAAATCTGTATCTAAATGTAGGAGACATACCGTCATTGTCAACGAGGACATTGTTAAGACGATGTCAGGCAATAGTTCAAAAAGATGCCAACCGTGGGTGGCAATTTGGTGTTTGCAAGGTGTGGGCATCCGCCAAACCTCATTCTAATTGGGTCAAAATTAGATTTTTGGTGTTTTTTGGCTTTTATATGGGAAGCAAACGTCAAATTAGAGCCACGTTTAGCTAGTTGGAAGCCTTTATGCAATATCAGGGGAGGGGTCCTTTTTCTCAATGAGGAGCTGGTTTGGTGATCGTTTATAACTCTTATTAACCACTTGACCAAATGACATGACAGCTGTTTGTCATTGTTGTAACATTTCCTCAGATATATAGTCGACTTTTGAAATTTGGAAGCCTTTCAAATTATATATTGACACT
The DNA here is from genome assembly GCA_038419695.1 of Scomberomorus guttatus. NCBI lineage: Eukaryota > Metazoa > Chordata > Actinopteri > Scombriformes > Scombridae > Scomberomorus > Scomberomorus guttatus. The sequence continues at coordinate 24,567,323 of CM076461.1, forward strand.
ATTAGAGGACCAGGATCAGTCTATTCCTGCTCCCCTCCTGCATGGTTAGTCGGCTGTTGTAGTACACTTGTGTATTCACCCCCCTCCTGTGGCTCAAACACATGGTGCAAGGAACAGGTGCTCCCTGATGATGATTTTCCCCAGATATGCTCATTGTTCACTAATCTGATTTCAGACGGTGCATATTGGCTGTTAGTAGGCGGGTGTAGGCCTGTCTGCACCTGCACTGCCCTGCCGTACCCACCCTGATCACAGCCTTTTGTTTCAACAGAATGTGGCTTGTCCTTAACAGTTAAGGCGGCGGGAGATGGGCTTTTGAAAAGCCCTCTCTTGTCTGACAAAGCGGTTTTATGGTTTGAAGATTGATCTGAAGGTCACTGCTGCCACAAGTTAGAAGATAAACAATGGTGTGTGTGTGTCCTGCAGGCGTTGAATGCCTGTGCCGTTGTGTGGATTGATGGGCGGTGGTTGGCTGCAGTGCTGAAGACAGCCATGGGGTGTCTACATGGGGCTTGTTTTAGTCTGGCTTTTTTTTTTTTTGAAGGAGGTGGTTGCTAGGAAATGCTGTGAAAGATCCGCTAGAGGTCACTCATTTGGAGAGCATCTGCTAATATGAATTCATCAGTCAGTGAATCACTGTCACAACAATTTGACACTTTTTCTATATTTGCCCCTTTAGGTAAATTGACCTGCAGCGCACTCTTAAGATGGCAGCCTTCTGAAGGTGAATTATATCTGAAGTTTCTCTTTAAAAATGTAAATCATACTAAACAATAGTTCAATGTGCCTGAATGCATTGTCTTACCTTATCTGTGCAGATATCCAGGTCAAAGAGCTCGACAAGCGGGCTTCTGGCCAGGCTTTTGAGGTCATCCTGGGTGCTCCTGCCCCAGACGCCAAGGGTGAGTTCCCCCTGTCTCCTCCCAAGAAGAAGGATGTCTCACTGGAGGAAATTCAGAGGAAGCTGGACGCCGCAGAGGAGAGACGCAAGGTAAAAATGTCTTCAATATAACAACCCTTGAGCCCAGATTGTCCAGAAACAAACTTTTTTTTTTTTTTTTTTTTTTTTAAGTCTGAAGCCCTTCAGGCTCATACACATTTGAATGCATGTGGAGGATGTTGGTTGGGAAAACTAAAATGTGATGGGCTTATTATTATTTTTTTTTTTTAACCATGCCTTTTCAGAACCATGAAGCCGAGGTTCTGAAGCACTTAGCTGAGAAGCGTGAGCATGAAAAGGAAGTGCTACAGAAAGCTATGGAGGAGAACAACAACTTTAGTAAGATGGCAGAGGAGAAGCTCAATCAGAAGATGGAGGCCAACAAAGGGAACCGCACAGCAATTATGGCAGCGATGAATGAGAAATTCAAGGAGAAGGTCAGTGTTTTCCATGATCGTAAATGGATACTATGAAGCATTTTGCTGCCAGGATGTTGGAACTTAACCTTGCATTGTCCTCTTCTCTTTTAACAGGACAAAAAGTTGGAAGAGGTGCGAAAGAACAAGGAAACCAAAGAGAACTCAGAAGAAGGCACTTCGGAAGACTGAAAGTCACAAACGGGGGATTGTATAGGGTTTTTTACGTATCCAAAGATTGATTTATTTTTTGTTCGGCCAGTATTTTTGTTGTGTTCACTACCCACCTTTTTGAAATAAAACAAGTTCCACTTTGTGAATTTTTCAATTCTCCTGCTATAAGTGTACTTGCGCTGGTTTTACATGTGGATTATTTTCCTCCCTTGTCGAGTCTAATCCATTCGATATGTAGCTTGTCAGTGCAGCTTCTGCCCTTTTTGAAAATTAGCAGTGTGTACTTATCCTTTTTGAGGAAGCATGTTTCTATGCATAGGTCTTTTATCCCTGCCTATTTCATAGTGCATTTTGAAACTGTCCCTGTGAACCACACCTGTTCTCTGCACTTACTGTATATTTAAAAAAAAAAAAAAAAAAGTAGCACAAGGTTTGATCAAGGCGTTGGCTGTTATACATACAGGTGTTTAGTGCAGCTTTGCTACCCAGATTCTGCTAGTTTGCTCCTGCAGATCATGTTTTGTGCCACTGCCGATTCTTCGCTTTTGTAAAAATATGGGGTTGTCTTCAAAGCACATGACTTGTTGTGCAGCTGTGAATAAACATGCCAGACATGTTAATGGATGCCATCTTGAACATCACTGAACAGGGGTCTACACATGGAATGCATAAGAGCAATACACTTTGGCATCTCAATAGATACAGTGGCTAGTTGACTTGAACTGTTGTACTAAAACAAATAAAAAAAAAAAAAAAAAAAAATGCAAACACTGTTTTGCTTGGTGTTGGAATTATTGTGTGTGTGTGTGTGTAGTCCTGCTGTGGCAGGTCGAGAAACAAAGCATTTTCTCAATGAATAAATCCAGTTTATAAATGTGTACTTCTCCAGTCAATGAGACTGCACCTGTAAGGTTTAGAATTTCTTTAATGTACTTCAATAACATGACAAACCAAAATGTCTTACTTTTTGGATATTGATATCTCCCTTTCAAGTAATTGATCATGTATTGGTTATATATAGAACATAACAGTGTCGGGGGGCTACAGTGGACAGTACTAAAACGATGCTCAACTGTTTGTTGCTCCCTGCTGGAGGAAAGGTGGAAAAACTGGCCAAGGACCCTCACAGTGTTCATTACATGGTCAGGTGTATTCTATGGACCAGCTTCATAAAAACTGCAGTCTTTGTCTCCCTCTGGTGGTGGTTTGATGAAAGTCCTGGAAATCTGAAAAGCTCAGTCACATTAAATGTGACGCCATATTTAGGATTCATGCACACAGATGTTTGTTGAATATGGAATTAATTTTATTCTGGTTGAATGTTGCTAAAGATAACCTGATTTGAGACTATGAGCAAACCAGAAATAACAGAAACAAGACTGATTGTAATGATCTTGAGATAGAAAGTATTGAGTTTCACATACACATATTAAATTGATCAATTTGCTTTATGTGAAGTTGGACATAGTTATTAAAGGGAGGGTCATTATTCACTGTTCCTTCAGTTTTATTCTGTATATTAGTCTGGTGTCTATGAGATACATACATGAATGTAAAAATAAGATTAAAAGTAACTAGTAACTATAAGCTATAGATTCATTTACAAAAGTAAATGCCATATTGGTGTCATGTCAAATCAAATTTATATGGCCCAATAACAAATCTGTCAAAAAGCACTTTACATTCTGTACATCATATGGCGCCCTCTATCCTTAGAGCCTTGATTTGGATAAAGAAAAACTCCCACAAAGAGACGTTTTAGCAGTGGTGCAAGAAGTATTCAGATCATTTAATTCTAAAGTAAAAGTAACAATACCACACTAAAAATACTTCATTACAAGTAAAAGTCCAGCCTTCAAAATCGAAATATACAGAAGTATTAGTAACAAAATGTTCTAAAAGTATTAAAAGTAAAAGTGGTCAGTCCCTGTGAGGGTTGGATCAATATTATTGATGCATTAACATGTAAGCAGTACTTCAATGTTGTAGTTGGTTGTGGTGGAGCTCATTCTAACTGTATGTATATATACACCACTGCATAGCTTATCATCATCATGTTTTCAATAAATGTAATTCACTACTTTAAACTATAACGTTTCAGATAGGCACACTGTCTGCATAGACACTATGACAAAATCCGAATGGTGTGTTTTTTGTTCATATACTGTAAGTCTGCGTATGGTCTGGGATTACTTTTTATTCGTATAATATCACACCTCACAGTTCTGTTCTTACATTATAGACTAACCTCTAAGTGAATGTGGGTGTTGTGCTTTTTTAGTAATCAGTGTAACAGACCAGCAGAGGGCAATGTTGTTCTTTAACTCCCTCTCTTTGCCTCTCCAAATATCTATCATATCAATTAAAATTACTATCTTTAAATCTTGGATTAAATCCATTTTCCCCCACAAAAAGCCAACTTTGTGGATTGCAGCAGGAAGTTTTCCAAGCTCCTCACTAAAGTGTAATCGCTGCTGTTTCATTGCATCATAGTGACTTTGTAATTGACTAGATTTCTCAAAAAGTGGGGTCACGCATCCTCATTGCTTATGGCTTGCTTCCAGGAATCCATATGGTAAGAACCTAAAGTTGCTGATGTAGTCTTGAATTGTAGAGCTATGCAGTATGCTGAATGTGGTGCAAGATGTATTCACATCTCTTTCGTAAGTAAAAGTAGAAATATCACAATGTCAAAGTACTCAATTAGACATAACATTCCTGTTTTCAAAATGTTATTTTACGTAAAACAATACAAGTATAATCAACAAAATGTGTGGTATAAAACTTGCTTATTGAGTGCTTATTGTGCATAAAGCCCTAAAGCATTTCCCATACACATATTTAATACATTTATTATTGGATTGTGACTACAGATGCAGTAATCATCATTTTATTGTTGCAGCTGCTCAACAAACAGCAAATTTCAAATTGTTTGACAAAAAAATCTCCTCCGTCTCTAACAGTTTTCCTAAGTGGATGCTCAGTCACTCAGTTGTCATGGAGATCAGTTGTCATCATATGACCAAAGTTCCAGACTTTGGATAATAGGTAGCTGCATACATGTAATTAGGTCACATGATGACAACTGGGCAAACTACATCTTCTGAGGAAGACCTTGAAAAAGTGAGCTTGAGTTAAGGTTTCTTTTTATTTTTTTATTGGTAATTTGTACATTGTTGGTTTAATCTAAACATGCATCATATTGTATAAAACAATCATATATTTTAAAAGTTTACGAGTAATTAGCTGTGAAATAAATGTAGTGGGGTAAAAAATAAAGTGAAATAAAAGTATACAGTAAAAATACTCAAGTTCAAGTACCTCAAATTGCACTTAAGCACAGTACTTGGCTGCCTTGAATTAGTTACTTTCCACCATAGTGAGGAGATGATAACATGAGAGCAGATAGTAGACATGTGGGTCTATAACCCCTAGTACACCCTCAGGGACTCCTGGAAGTCCTAGATTGGGAGCTGCTGTCTCAGCCTACCTATTAACTGTGAAATACAATTTTAAGTCCTGTCGAACTGCTCTCAAACCACATAAACCAATATTAGAACCCCGCTGTCGGCTCCTCACAGAGAGTACCTGGCTGAACATGTTAGCTCCACAAAGTTTGATGTAAAACTAGCTTTACTCGACACAACACTGCAGGCCCACACTTCAATGATTTTTTTCAGCTGAGCACAGTATTAACAGTGTAGCCTGGACACTCATTATGACTTATCGCTTTCTGGAACACAGCCTGCAGAGAACTAATCACATGCATTTACTGCAATCAGCCCTTGTTTTATTTGGCTATGCTCATCTAATAAGGAAATGCAGAGCTATTCACTCTCTGCAGAAGATCCTCCATTTTAAGCTACTTTTAGGCATTAACAAAAAGATGGTTGCATTATGGGAAGTGTAGGATTCAGTGTTTCAGAGGTGTGACTGATACTAGGGATTAAAAATTCTCAGTCTCTGTTGCTTCTATTTTGACCACTCTTGTTTTTAGCCATGCTAGTAGCTCTATGGATGGCATTGTTAATCGGGCAGAACATTCAGCACTTTTGGTCCAGACTGAAATATATCAACCCTTTTCACAGCTGACAGTTTGACTTGTCAAATCAGGAAAAGCACAGGTGGAATTAATAACATTAATGATGACTGAATTCCATCTAGGTGAGCCAGTTGCAGCGCTCTGGTATTGTGCATGCTTACTTGGACAATTAATGGAGTGGAGCCATTGTTAATGGGATCATTTACACCTTTGCTTCTACTGCTGTGAAAAAAGGATCCATTGGATGGATGTATCCTAATTATTTTGGTGACCCCCTGATCCCTCCTAGGACAGCTATGAGGTTGTGGTTTTGAGAAAATTGTACTGACAACTATTGGATAGATTATCATTAAATTTGGTACATGCATGCTTCCCATCAGACGCAGTTGCACTTTGTGTTTACTACTGATTAGCAAATGTTAACATGCTAAAATGCCAAACATGGTAAACATTATACCTGCTAAACATCAGCATGTTAGCTCAAGGCACCACTGTGCTGAAAGTACAGCCCTCACAGACTAGCTAGCATGGTTGTAGACTCTTAGCCTTGTTAATCCGTCACTTGTGGGCCCTACACCTTTACAGAGTTGCAATAACATCACCGGAGTGCCCCTTTTAAAATTAACCAGTGTCTACTTGAGACTCATCATCACAGATGATGGTCTTAGTGTGGACATAAATTGTGAGCAGTTCAAACAAGGAGTGATTTTTCCTTCTGAGATTGTCTCATTAGATAGATTGTTAGAATCCAGGAGAGGTACAATTATCCAGTATTACACAAGGAAAAAAGCAAAAACTAGAGATACAATATCAGTCAAAGGTTTGAACACACCCACTCATTCAAGGGTTTTTCTTTTTACAAATTTCCACAGTGTTGAACAATACTGAAGACATCAAAACTATGAAATGACGCACATGGAATTATGTAGTGATCAAAAAAGTGTTAAACTAATTTTAGATAGTAGCCACTGCTTGCCTTGATGACAGCTTTGCACACTACTGGCCATATCTTAACCAGCTTCATGAGGTAGTCCCTGTATGTCAGAAAAACTTAATCTTACAACCTCTCAGATTTATCACGCCCAAGGTGGGAACCTCTGCTTTGAGGTTTTACTGCATCTTACACACAATATCTCTGTAAATCCATAATGTACAGAAAATGAACATCATTACTCCACTATGTGCTCATCCTATCTTCTTCCATTTGAATTTTGTTTCAGTTATTTTTATTTATTTAAAGAGAGCAATGTTGAGCCTGCTAAGATCACAACAAAGAAGACGGACGTTCCTCTCTGTATCTCCTTGAGTAAACATAATGCAGAATGAGTTGAGTCTATCTGACATAATCTTAATGAAAATGTCTGTGGGGAAACAACAAATAGGGCCGAGCCAAGGCTGGGACTACAGGGAGTGTAGAAGGTGTGGAGATAGACTGAGGCAGGGAAGGATAAGGCAAGCAGTGCAGAGCAGGGTCAGCGGAGGTGGTGTAACGGGCATATTAAGGCTGAGAAACACAGATCACCAGAGATGATGAGTAAGAGTGAGATAAACCCAGGGTGGGGAGGAGGAATGATGAACTCGGACGTGAAAACACTATTACATGGCTGACTGAGTTTTTAATGTAGCAAAGAAATGCCGTTAATATTAAAAGTAGCAGGTGGTTGAACATGCATAGTGATAAGGGAGGAGATGATATCAGCCAGGACTTGACCGATGTCAGGTTTTTAAGGCAGATACTGATATAGAGTAGAAACACTGTCACTACCAGGAACAGATGTTTTCTGCTGTAATTCAACAATCTAGATTTTTTTTGTTCTTGATGATATAGTTCAACTGATGCAGCTTTGTTAAGGCTAATATATAACACATAACCAATAAGATATAGATATTTTATGGTAAGCATGCATTGATGCCATGGTCAGAATAACCAGCTAGGGGGCCCCGAGGCAAAAAAGAGCTGCCAGGCCCCCATTAACCATTATTATTAGTAGTCTCAGTGCAATGTGTACAATTTTACTAATCTACCTGGCCTCAGGTTTGCTTCCAGCTTAGATAACAAAGCAGGACCCATTTTAAGCTCCTTTTAAGGATAACTGATATTGTGCTTTAGTGATGCAAATGCAGATTCAATTAAATTAGCAACATCCAGTTGAACACACAGTAACCTTGGAGTTCTGGGCCACTGGGGTCTGTGGACTGTGGCTTCTCCATTCTTGACTCATATTTTCTCTCCAAATATTGATTCTGATACCTAAAATTCAGGATTTTGCAAATATAAGTGCAGATTTGGCACCTGTTGCCACTTTCACAAAGGCGGACTTTGGCTGGTTTATAATAAACTAATGGTCAGATTTCAGATAGATGTCTAAATGTATCTGTTGCACAAAGTTCTTAAATCTGGGAAAGTAGATAATACTCTAATACAAAGAGTAATAATTGACCTTGTTTGCAGTTGGAGGTGTCCCTGCTTTACCTACATCTCTTTTATAATGGTGGTTTATAGGGAAAATGCTGTCTTTTCAAACAGTAATTTTCAGTTTTACAAGAGAAGAGACTTTGGCTATTCTGAGCTTTTCATAGTTTCAGAAACATGGAGCTGGTTTCTCCAGCTGTTTGTAACTTTACCACACAAACTAGTTCTTATGTAGAGATTAGTTGTTAATTAATATCTGCTGCATAGCTAACTGAAGTAACATGCTAGTAAAACCCATTCAGAGTTAATGATGTGAAAGATATGTACCTGGAAATATTTTAAATTACATTTCACAAAAATAACACGCTGTGCGTCAGATTACATGCTAATTACTTTGGACTGAATGACCAAATAATGTAAAAATTGGGTTAGCATTATCTGATATTTCTCCACTCATTCAAAACTGTATGAATAATGAACTCTGAGACCCATGTTTCTCCATGTGTGCATATATAAATTATAAAGTCATGTGTAAATTTACAAAGGCATTAAGTTGAATATACTTTATTGTTTGCCCCCAAAAACAACAACTTTTGGAAGTTATGCTACAGTGACTTCCTTTACACAGTTAATTACTAACTAATGCCATGTTCATGTCATATTTAGACATCAAATAAATGGGAAGGCCCCACGCTCCTAACTCTGATGCATTCACATAGGTGTACTGTCAATACACACTATTTTTAAACCTCACTTGACTTACTTTGTAATCCTACAACCATCTTTGTCCTGTGACGGAACGCTCACACGTTGTAAATACTGGAATCTTTCCCATATTATGAGCATAAGATGAGGTTTAATGGTGCAATTAAGTAAATCACTCACTCATCGAAATCAGTACGCTTCCTCATAGCTTGGCCAGAAGCAGCTTATTTACAGATTTATGGGCAAAGGGACAGGTGTTTGATTGGGATGACTTTTCACCAAGAAACAGTCCCTATGGAAACTGTCAACAGTGAGGTTTGTTGATCAGGGCATTGTTTTTGGAACAAGACGTTACTGTTGAGTTTTTCAAATGTGACATTTTACTCTGGCTGTAGCCCGGATTAAATAACTACCGAAGTCATGAGTCAAAGTCCCTAAGTGTACTCCTGCCCTAAGAAACTAGCCCTCCAAAAATTTGATTTTTTCATATTTTATTTGTTTAACTGTCCAATTATATTTTCAGTGAATGTTTTCTCCCTACAGGATGATCTGACTGCAGTTTCGAAGCTTTCTCCACAATACCAGAAATGTAATTTTAGTAGAATTGTTTTTTAAATCCCTTCATTTTTATTCATTTTTTATTTTTATTCGTAACATTTTAAATAGGTTGAGTAACAAAGCTTTTTAACAACCCACTGTATTTTATGTGTTCTTAACTTTAGAAGGTAAACTACTCCTCAGCTACAAAGCCTCTGCATTGCCAGAAACAATACTAAGGATATGCCTTTTGTGTCTTCAATTGCAGCAACAACATTGCTTTGAGCTACACAAACAGAAACCCATTCACCCTCATTGTATTGGGCACAACCTTCAGATAATACAAATTTTTTTCCAACAATACGCAAAACTTCCTCTTCAAAATTAGCTTTTATGTGTCAGCCTGGATTTGAAAGTTTAGTTCAGCTGAATTCTGTGACCTCTCCCTAACCGTGATATAAAAGGCAAGACTCCAAGGTATATTTCATACGCAGCTGCCGCACCAAGCATGAATAGACTGAAAGACTGGCTGACCTTAGCTCCAGTTTGTGCCTCTCACATACTGTAGCTGCTGCTGGAAACATTAGCAAGCCTTCACACACACCTATGAAGCGATGGTGATACATGAACAAGACAAGAGAGATTCCTCTTCAATAACAGTAAACACGACACGTGACCCTGACGATAACTGCTTTATCCAGAGCTTAACATGATATTAAGGGCTGACTAACAGTAATGTTAACACAGCAAGGCTAAGACTATGTACTGGCACTCCCTCAGAGACACATAAAAGCTGTGTCTCAATTCAAGGGCCGCATCATCTGAAGGACGCAGTCTACAAAGGCGTGTCCTTCGTAGACCGCGATGGCCGAACCCAGCGTTGTTAAATGAGATGGTCTGGTCTACGGAGAATTTCCCATTTCTGTCACCAGCTGTTCCCGCCCTTACCCCTGCATCACGAAGCACCGCTCCTGTCGCCTAGCAACCTTGACAGCTGCAGTTGACAATCAGGACACAGCTAGTAGAAGTAGTGGAGCCAGAACTTTTAATTTTATTATTGTGGCAGCCCATCCAGGTCCAGCAGCACCACCAGGGACTCCCTGCTCAGCTGAACCAAAATATACATAAACCCGGTTTCTAAGGCCTAATATATAACATGGAATTTACAGACTGCTGTAAATGAAATAAACAATGTATTTAACAATTACTTTATTTTCATTCATTCAATATTTTTTATTTTTCAACTAATCTCTCGAGTAGAGAGAAGAGCAAGGGAAATATGTTTCTTTTGGACATTTGTAACAAAGACTTTTGCTATGAGAAATACTGGTTTGGAGGGCTGAATCAGCTGAGCGTGCTTGGTCTGCTATGCCCAGTGTGCCCAAAGGAGAACACGGCCTTGCCTGGAGCTGCGCCGGAGAGGAAACATCGAAAGTGGTGCGACAGGAAGCAGAAGTGGGGCAAACGTGGAGGAGTGCAAGCTAGGCTAACTGCTAACCCATACAAACCAATAGTTCCAACAATCATGTTCGTTCTCTGGACAGCAAAATGGATTATATAACCCCCCCATCAGTGCTGGTCACTTGTTGACATACACAAGCTGTCAACATCAAACTGAGACATGCATTTTCTGTCTGAATGCACTTTAATACACTGTGCAGCTAACTGTTCTTTTTTTTTTTGCTTTTTTTTCTCTTGGGATTTATGTTTTTTTTAAATCATTTTTAAGGGGGATTTTTATATATCTTTATCCTTTCTGTTGTTGTTGCACTGCTGTGGGCTGGGAGCAACACTTTTAAAGCTGAAGCATTGTTGCTATGGTTACATGCTGTTTAATGTACCTTGTGCACTGACTTAGAACGTTAGTTAATCTTTTGACCACAGCTACTGTGTGTTTGAATTTTCCCAAATGGACACCTATCAGCCAATCATACACTGCAGTAAAACATAATAAAAAATATTGTCCTGATAATATCTGCAAAATAATAACACTTGAACCCTCAAAAAGCTTTTGGTTATGTCTCGCTGTGCATGCTCCATCACCAGTGGCTGGTAAAGTGTTGATATAAATGGTAAATAAGTGGTGTCAAGCGGAGGAGGATGTTTTAGTGACACGTCTCTGTGAGCGTTGGTTTTTGTGTAGGTGTCAGCAAGGCAAGTATCTCTTCAGTCGAAGCTGCATCACACATATTGATCAACAGCGCTGTGTATTCAAACAGGCCTACAGTGTGAGTGTGTGCACCATCACTGAGCCACGCATACTTTTCACATGGAGCAGTCCCACAGTACAGCAGTGTAGGAGTAGCTAATCCAAACGCCTCAGTGCTTATAAGAGATGACCCACTGTTAAGCAGCTAAAATCTCACCCAGTTTTTGGGCACAGTGCGCCGTGACTACAATTTGCTCCCACTATTGTGAAGAATAATAACTGATTGTTGGGTTTTATCGCCTCCGTGATGTACCCAACCCTCCCCACCGCCTCCCCTTAGGGATCACTTCCAAAGTTGATTTATGCAAAGCCACTGTGGAAAAGTCATCTTAATCCTGACTGGTGAATGTGGAGTTGTTTTTCTAAGAGGTAAAGCACGCTCCTGGAAGCGGTGGCAAGTCGCAGCAACTCTGAGCTGCGATGATAGAGGGAGTTTGCAATGAACAGCAGATAAACAGAAATGTGAATAGAAAGAGGAACTTTACAGGCAGGGACGCTGCTTGATGTTTCTGAAAATTGAGTTCTTTTCAAACAGTGAGGAATGTGTGTATGTGTCTGGTGTCGGGGTAACTTGATTAAACTGGAAGAGTGCCTAATTACATCAAGCACGGCTTGCTTGGGTGATTATTTGTGTATCCAAATACACCGAGGCAACATCTGCAAGTTTTAGATAAAGATTTATCTGAGGAAATACGAAAAGTAAATGTGATTCCAATTACCGTCCGGAAGTGAGTCTCACATTGAATCTTTGTGCAGTTGTACTTATTAGACACTGTTCTTGTGACATGTTGTGATACAGTAGATGCAGTTTAATTTAATGTTTAGGTGTGAGTGCTCCAGATAGGCCGTGTCTGGCACTCCACAGTTTTAAGTTTTTAGTCAACAATTTTTGTCTTCCAAGTAAAAAGAGCAGCTGGATGACAGGTCTGAGTGACTCAGCTACATCTAAATTGAATTCCTTTCATATAAAAAGTGGTGCTACTTTTGAGCATTTCTTATCGATACAACACAATAGTCATTCAAACTACTTCCTGTGAAAGCTTTTATATTCACAATTGTTAACACTTAGCTATTTATTCAGAAAAATTTTCAGTCTCAGAAAAAAGCAAATATAGCGCCCTTTATGTAGCGAGGTGGAAAGGTTAGGGTGATGGATGCGTGCGTAGCAAGACTTTAATTTGTGTGCAGTCACAGTCCTGCAATTAACATTTGCCTTTTTAGTAACCGTCACCACAGTCTTACCCTAACCTTAACCATAACGTAGTGGGAAACTGTCCTCCCAAAAAACATGACAGGATCAGTTGTTTAAACAAGTACTGCTTTACGACATGTTTATGTTCAAGTTTTAGATGCCCTCGAGTGACCGTTGTAATTATGACTGGAGCAAAGGAAGAAATCAGATGACATAATTATATAGCTACAAAGTCTTTGTAGGGAGGAGGTCGGAGTAGATGGATGGGTCAACGAAACATCGGACTTTAACACAGGAGATCACTGTTTGTTTCCCCATTTCCAACCGCAAGTCAAACTATTTTTAATGTAGTAATTTTAACCCAAACCATAACGTTTCTATAACCTCAACAAAGTACTTATTTTAAACCATAACTGGTCTTTACATAAACCTAACCAAGTAGCTTCTGTACCTAAATCTAACCAAACCTTCACCATAGTATTGTGACTTCATTAATAGTGATTTGTAACGGTTTTAGAAGGCACAGACAAATGATGTCATCGTGCTGATTCATTTGCATAATAGGTGGAGCTGGAAGTTTGGTGACAGACGGTACTGTTCATTGTGGTTAGTTTTGTTTGTGGCAAAATGGACACAACAAGTTCTACTGGCGTTGCTTCTCCTTCTACAGAGTATTGGATTATATGAACTTGGATGGTGTAACAGCTAATGTGATAGCTTCAGCTGTAGTTGAACTACAATACACTCTGTTCCATTAAAGGTCACCTTATCAAGACAGGTGCACTGAAGCAGATTTTAGTCACGGTTATTGTCCCTATCCTGCACACTGTCTGTGAAGAGATCTCTTCCTAACACAACACTAATGTAACAAAAAGGACTAAATCCACACTCCTTATTCTACATATGGGCATGTGAGTATTGTTTTAGGACAGACTTGAAAAAATGTGAACTTTTTTCCACAAATTTGACTGCTAGTGTGTTTTGCAGTCTGTGTTTTTTTTTTTTTTTTTGCCCCAAACAGCCAATGTACATAAATGTTAGCTGTAGCTAGGTAACAACATACGCACCAGTTGTGTGTGCCAAGTGTGGATGTGTGTGTGTTCCTGTTTAGACTCAGGCTCATCTGATTCATCTCAGCACTCAAAAGGACCTCCAGTTCTTTTTATTTTCCTCAAGTTCCACTCTATTTTACCCTTGTCTCTGGACATTTATGAAGTGGAGTCAAAAAGCCCAGGGATAAGTGTGAATTATTCACTTAAGGTTACACACATTTCACTTGTGTCTTTGCCTAGAGCAAATTCGTGTCTATTCTCACGTCTTTCCATTTTCTTGTATGCAGTTGCACCACCTTTAAAATTCAAACTGTGTTCAACCTCAACACACCTTCAGACAGAACAAACATACTAACTTTTGCTATTCTTAGAAACATACTCATAGTGGTGCTAAAAATGTAACATCTGGCAGCAGAGGACAGGCATCGTGATCAATAAAATTGTTTGTCGTCTGGGGAGCGCGTCTTGGTAATTCTTGGTAATTTTAAGATCCGTTTCAGAGTCTGATATTTTTTCTGTGTGTACAAAAGTCAGAGATCCCCCTCTTCATCATTAAACTTTGTCCTCTGAGATCATGTATACTGTATATTTAAGGTTATTTGAAAGTCAGATATGAAATGCTTATCTGTGGGCCTGTCCAAGAACGGAGAATGATATACTGACTCCTGCCTACATTACCAAATTACAGCACAAGTTATTTTGATTTAATTGCATGTAGGGAGTCTATGTACATTATATTTTGTCAGCGCTGTCCTCCGGGAAGAGATTACTGCAGGGTCCGTGAGAAAATCAAGGGTCACAGCTGCTCGACAGAATGGATTTTCCTTGTTATTATCTGTGTTTACATTCATTCTTGTAGAGATTCAAGGTCTTAAATCCCATAACAAACACAGAGTCAGTGCCATGAGAGTGAGTCAGAGAGGGAGAATGATTTTTTTTAATCAGGAAACACTTCAGTCTATGAAGTGTATTGATGTCACATATCATGTTCCTTGTTATGCAAATCAATCCATGTATGAAACACAATGAGAGGTATTTATCAGCCCGGATCTGCATGCTAGCAGTGAATAGGTGAAAAGAGAAGGATTAAAGAGGAAAATAAATAAATAAAAAAGGCGGGAGGTGTGAAATTAAGAGATTGAAGAGGGGATAAATTTAAGAGAAATAAGGCAGCATATTCTTTTGAAAAATGGAAAGCTGTGAAATGCTCCACAATTTAGCATTGAAATGATTTCCATCTCTCCTGTATACAGTCCTGGTTATCCAGTGATACTTTGCACACTGCAGCTCCACAGGGATAAATTGGTGGGAGCAGATATTCTTTTATATGTATTCTATGTATTCTTATCCTTTTAAGAAAGAGTTGGAAATTGAAAATGAAGTCGAGATGTCACAGATCACCAAGAAAGGCATGATCTGCTGAATGGGACTGCACATGCTTTGCCTTTTATAACAAGTCAGATAGTTTTGCTCAGAATGCCATTCAGATTTTCGGAGCGCTAAGAAGTGGAACTGCATGCCAGACATGTAGCATGGTGACAAAGCTCCTGAATCCATCGGACATGTTTTCTTTATAATGATGAGGAACAGTCATGTGACCATTTTGGGACACCACACAAAAGCTTTTTTGACTCTTATTCGTCGGGAGGAAGCAGTTTGATGTTGTTATAGAGCGAGAACGATATCAGATGAGGTGTATGTGCACTGGAGGCTTCAAGCTTCCATATCACACTTGTGTAAGTTGCATACTGGACCATGATTGGCTCCAAACTAGTTGTGACATCACAAAACGATGCTGTACATATGCTTCTTAAACTCAGTTTTAAGGTGAACACAGAGAAACATTTCCCCTTCAGCAGATAGATGTGAAAACAGCTTTGCATTGCATATAAATCATTATGCACAGTGATGCTCAAATATCCAAGTGACAAAATGAAAACACATTTTGAGTGGAGGGGAATTTTAACCAGAATATGAAGGCTAATGTTGCTCCATTGTCTGCTGGAACAGGCAAGCGTTTGCTAACACATTTGCTATATCAACTTTATAAGGTGATAAGAAGAAGCTAAGACAAGAAATGATACTGCTTTCAAGCATCTTCCTCTAATAAATGTCTTTGTGGTTGATTTTTTGAGTGCTCTGTTGTGGAAGGTTTTACGGCTTTAAGAGAAGTATGTATTTTTTGATTGACAGGTGTCTCAGCCTATTAGCCAATAATCTGTGGTGGTTTCCACTTGCTTGTCCCACCTGAGCACCACCAGTGCATCAAAACACCCCCTTAAAAACCCTTGTCTGTGTTTTTCACAGTCTGTGTGCAAAGCTGCTAAATATCTGTGATAATGAGAGGTGTAGAACAGGTACAGGTGCTCATAAATGTTGCAGGGAGGCCTGCCAAGGACAGAGAGACTTCATCTCTTGGGAATAATCCTGTTTCCTTGCAGGTACAACACTGACACTGGAAATGAAGAGGTGTCAACTCGACGGGTTCAAATCCTTTTCCCTTTTCACAGTCTATCCTTCTTACTCTTACTACTGAGGGTGTTGTACAATCCACGACTTACCCACTATGTGACCTACTGTATAGGTAGGAAACACTGGAAGATAATACGTTCTGTTTGTTTCTGAGTTTTCCAAATGCTGTGTCCACTGGGTTATTACCCATCACCATTAGCACAGATGTTTTATCAGCTAGGTACTCTGCACACCATAAACAAAATATTCATTTTACAAGAGCAAGCTGTATGTTATGTTACCACGTGCCATGAAACATATGGTGCATCAGGCATTCCAGCACCTTCTACTTCACTCTCTCGGCTCTCTTGCTGCACATTTGACTTTAAATCACTCAGCGGCCCTTCTCCCTATTCCCTTTTTATTTTCAGACTCTGAACTTTTGGGTTGTGACAAATTGATGGGGATGTGGTGAAAGGCTTTCACAATGCTATAAGTTACAGTGGGCGAAGGCCTTAAAACAATAGGCCATTAGCATACTTTCCCCCCCATCCATCAGCAGGCAGTGCCAGCCGCTGGCAGCCATTCATCACATTCGTGCCACCGAGCAAGCAGGCCTCAGGCCCACACTGCACTGCTTATAAAGAGATGTATGAAAACAACATGAACAAGGCAGGCTGAGATAAAGACTAATATTGCCCAATTCAACTGTGACCATGAAGATGAATGTGTTAAAAGAAAACAGTGACAACATGACTGATAGTTTTAATACAAGCACTGAATCAGCAATCTGTGTTGAGGTTAGCTTAGCGTGTTTATTTTCATGAGCTGTGACTATAATATGAGGTGCTGTAAAGCCGCTAAAAGCGGCGCCGTGTCTTCCCCAGGGTATAAAGTCTTCGGAGGCTCCTCCAGGCTGCTTTAATGCACACTGTTTGATACAGATTAACTCACACAGCCGTGTGTTTGTGTCAGAGCTCAGTTCTGAATGGGACCCTGAGCTGGCGGTTGCTAGAGCTCCTGTCCATTAAGCTTGCTCCGGGGAGAGACAAAAAATTAACTTTAATGGACACTTTTCTCTCTGAATACTAACTAGGGGCTCTTTACTAAGTACCACTGTGTTTCTCCCAATGTGTGTTTGGCTATTCTTATTTATTTATTTCACTATTGAGGAGCTAATGTGTGAGAGTCACCAAGCTGACAGACAGCCTCTACGAGTGTAGCGACCCTGCCGAGGCCGCTCATTCACAACCCCGCCTCTCCTCGCCATCCCTCTTTCCTGCTGAGCAGCTTTCCATAACTGCCAATTAGCAAAAATTTAAAACCAATTAGAGCTGCTTTGTGCTCAGTAAATCTGATTATTAAAAGCCATGTACATCTTCTGTGCAATCAGCGCCCAATGCTGTACTACAGACAGACTCCCATGCCAAACCTATCTGTCTGCTATGCAAGCCAGTGACTGCTTCACTACCCTCGGTCCCCCTCGCCTTCTAATATGACTATAATGACATTTGCGTAAGGCAATGAACAGTGTTGTGCTATGCTTTTTCAAGACTCCACCACCCACCACACACATCACAGACGTTTTTATGACTCCTGGGTGTAATATTTCCTTCATTTGCATAATGATGTCCCCTGTTTATTATAAACCTGTGCATCCATCTCACTAAGGCCCATTGAACAAGCAGTGGATTTGTACAAAATTAGAATGCAAATGGAATGTAATACTGTCGCACTACCAGTGATGGACCAATAAACTACCTGACCCCCCCTCTTTCCTCAGCACCTAGAAGCAATATGCACCACAGTCACACACCTACGCAACACTTTAAACAACAAAGATGTCATCAATCAAACTTGTGGAATAAACTTTTCAGCAGAGCGGCCGTAAACAGGTAACATTAAAAATGCAGTTCAACTGTATTCTAACATTGTTGCTGAGCTGTTGATGTGACCTTAAGTTAAAGGTCCAGTGTGTCCCCTCCCCTCACCCTCCCCTTCCAAAGGTGTAGGAGAACCTATGGTGGCTGCAAAACTCGCGAAAAATTTGCAAAAGGCCCTCTCGAGAGCCAGTGTTTGGTTTGTCCATTCTGGGCTACTGTAGAAACATGGCAGTGGAACTCCCTAGATATAAAGGGCTCATTCTAAGGTAACAAAAACACAATGATTCTTATTTTCAGGTGATTATACACTAATTAAAACATACTTATGAATATTATATTACATTTCTGCCAAGTGTGTTCCACTAGATGCCACTAAATTTTACACACTTTAAGGCTGACTTGCTTCAGGGATAAAAATCTTACCATCCTTTATCTATTGAACCCTTTCATAGTTAAATCAATAGATGCATTTATTATATGAATGAATAATCCACCTGAGTTTTAAATCTTTTTCTCAGAGGAGCAGTGAAGCCCTTGACCATGCAAGGACATTCTTTTTGGGGTAATCTCCCCAGAATATTTCAAACAGCAACATTGTAATATATATGTCCACACACTAACTAAGATGCACATTAGAGACCTAACTTTTTATGCATGGTAGCTAAAGTTTTGATAATCATCAAATGCCACTGCAAAATAAGAACACTTTTGATTATACAAAGAAAATGGCATTCCCTCATGAAATATTAATGCTGGTGTTCTATCTTTGTCCCTTTAGCTGGGTCTGAATATCAACTTTTTGGCACTTGGGCCATGATAGTATGCGCCACAGGGCCCCCTCTCTCCTCCCATAGCATTTAAATTAGATTAGTGGCAAGATAAATTCGACTGAGTCCGTAACGAAATGCGCTGTGACAAATGCTGACTCAGGTGGCCACAAGCAAATCAAGACAAAAATCACCATTGCAGTTCAAACCCAATGCTCCCTTTTTATTTTATTTTCCTCTTTGTGCCAGCAGAGTGTGAAGCTGGCTTCTTATGGGAATGAAACCCCAGCATTTTTGATTGCATTGGGATGACCCTGCACTGGTCATTTAACATTCTTACTACCTAGAAGTTTTTACTCACAATGAGACTCCAACTTCTGCCTTCCCAGAGGGTGGAATACCTCAGGGATAGCATTTCATGGTTGGAATACATTACAATTTGGCATACTGTACCTGCAAAATATCCCCCATACAAAGGTATGTTATTAAAATTTGAAGTGTTGAAGAAAACATTCCCTAGGTATTCTATTTTACAGTGAATCTACACACTGAGGTAGATTCTCAGCAGTGATATTTTACTTGCCTATTGTGGCTATAATCTCAAGATTCACAGGCTGTGAAAGGGCTGCCATTTCAAGTAGCAGGAGCAGTAAAATATCATAAGACTTGTTTACCCAGGAAACAAATTAACATCAGTAGTCAGTGGATCTGATGAAGGCCTGCAGTCTTAAAAGAGTACTCCACTGATTGCACTCTTGATGGACACCTGATGGACAGCTGGAGAAAAAAGGATCAAAATCGATACAGCAGGACCAGAGATATCATCATTTTTTCTTCACATGCATTTTTCTTCCTTGTCAAAAGCTGGTGTCTACATTACACATGGTGCAATTTGACTAAATTCACTTGACTGTACAGATTCTGATGTTTTATTCTAGTAGCGGTTAATGTAGTCTGGAGCTGCTATCCTCAAACAGAGATGAAGAGGTAACCCCACAACCCCCCCTCCTCCCACAACCCCTTTTTTTCACTTTCAAACTAGGGTGTAAATATATCTGAAATTTCATTGAATGGTAAGAATTAACAAGGATCATGGCTTGTCAGATTGTCGAACAGTGTCAGGACCCCCACACCTTTTCCGATGATGGAATTTCTGTAACTTTCTTACATTTCTTACATTTATTTGGGAAAACTACTAAAACATTGTTGGTTCCAGCTTTTCAAGAGTTGTTTTCACTATAAAATAGATGATCGTTGGGTTTTTGGATTGTTCAGACAAAATAAGTTTTTATGGTGTTGTTCTCTCAAGCTCTCAACTACTTTCACTTTTTGTATGTACAGCCAAGTGCAACACCATGAATGGCATCAGTGAGAAACTGTCTGAAAGTGAGTGCCATTATCCCTTTTTGTACCATTCATTGCATCTCACCACCCTCTCAGAAGACGAAACTTGCCTTTTGTTCGGACAACACTTTGTACATGGGACGGACATTTTGGAAGAGGAAATATCAACTGCTGAATTTTTATTTATTTATTTTTTGTAAACTACTGGATAGTTTTTACTCTAAAGGCCAAAGAAACAAAAGGGGTCAAACACAAAATACAGTGGTGACAATTACAAGACTGAATTTTTAAGAATAATTTTAAAGCGCACAAGCCAAAAAGTGTACTGTCAACAGAAATTGAACTGAAGAGAAATGTAACTATCAATATCTAAAATACACATTAGAGCCAGACAGCAGATATAGAGAGCAGAAGTCATGATGTCACATCCATGCTAGCCTCTGTTCCACTATACCTTCTGTAACTCAATGCAATCTCTCATTAAATATCTTTGATCAGTCTTTCTGAAAAAATGAAGCGTGTTCCTGGTGTTTACTTTCCATGTTCTCAAGAAAATCAGCATTTACTACAGCACTTGCTTCTAGAAATTAAAACATTTGAAAATTTACAGCCCCCATGAAGACACCAAACACAGCAGCACAGGTGCGTACACCATCGTAACTTGGTTTCCTCCTTTTCTATTAAATTCAACACACTCTTCTAATGTCATTTTTCAAACTCTTAGCTGTAATCTCTGCTGTCTAAAAATGTCTACACTGTTCGGTCCTCTCTGTTCTGCTGTTATTACAGACATGTCTGAACTAAGTGCAACAGCTCGACTTGCCCATGGTCTTGCTTTTTCTGTTGAGCTGCAATATTTAACCTACGATGCAGATAGAAAGGTAGTAAGTAGTAAGGGATAATCGAGTAGGTGTGCATTAAATAGTTTTAAGGCCCAAAATTTGGCCTTTTGGTGCCTTAATGGTGAAACAAGCCATACAGAAATATAATATTCTTTCTAATCTGATATCAAACATTTTGGTACCAAGTATTCCTCTGTGTGTCAGCCATGCTCAGCCCTATCACATAAAACACCAAAAAACATGCTGTCACAATACAACAAATTTCTTTTACATGCTGCAGGGGGCAGTAGTTGGACACAGAAACACAGCTGAGCCCTGTTGTTAATCTCCAACACACTCAAGCTGCAGAAGAGTCAAACCTACACAGCTCTCTCATCAGAAGGTAAGACGAGATCCCATGATTCAACCACAACACATTAATATCCACCATAAACTCATTATTTGGCTCCTTGCTTGTTGCAAGTGTTCTTGCTTGTTTTCATGTCACAGACACATAAAGCCATTATTGTCTCAGTGTCATCCCTGTATGACACCAGTACAGGCCCAGACACCCGTATAAGAAGATTTTTGTGACTGATTGATTTATTTAGCCTTTTATAGGATTATTCAACTGCGGGGAGATGATGGTGATGAGAGAAAAGTATGATTAATATGCTGGAGTCATTCTTCCAAACTGTTACTCGGGATCATTTCTTTTGAATTAAATTACATTCAAAAGATGTGTCAATGAGCTAGGGGTCCCTGTAGAGACCTCTCAAGGACTCAAAGAACCACTGATTTGGTGATTAAATCATTCATTGCAAGGTACCATGGGCATAGGGTTTTAACAGTTCTTTTTTAGATGGAAGTATAGTTGCTGCAGAAACAACTTCAGCAGGTTTTTAGGAACAATTGTGTCATACTGGCTTCATATTCTGCTGTGAGAAAGGCTCACTGACTGAAATAATCTAATTCTTCACACACCAGTATCCACTGGTGACCATCTGCAACCAGTCGAAAATAACACACAAATTGTTGTGTTGGCACGTTGGAAAGCATCTCCATTTCTTTTTCCAGTTCACCGCCTTTATTTCCATCTGCACACTAATGTCCAGTGATTGACTCGTTCAAAATGAATGGTCCGGTGGCTCGGCTCACTGAGCTTGTTAGAGGATTTCTGCAACTTTGTGGCCGATCAAACGGCATCTGAATCCTCACAGTCCCTCAGCTGCCTTTAGTCTTTTACCACAGCCGCTGCAGCTTTTTTTTTTTTTTTTATGACTTTTTGTCACCCCTGCCTCCTGTTTCCCAACTGTTATGGTTACCGCTTTGATCTTTGTGCCTCCTTTCTGGTGCGGTGGTATAAATAAAAAAAAAAGTTACAGCACATTGTTGCTACAAAAGTAGCAACAATGTGCTGTATATGTGTTGAACTGGGTTTCTATATTTCTATTGCTATCTATTTCTCTCGGGCAGTCGTGAGTATACCTTTGCACCGAGCTGTACGGCAGTGTAGCGCCGCCTCCGCCAGCTAGTCAACACCACCCACTGAGGTGTAACTTGAGTGCTTGAGGGAGCTCATCCTATCAGTCATCTCGCAACCACAGCCCTGCCATCCCATCATGAGACTCTCAGCTCTGCTCCATGCTTGGCTCCCCCATCAATGCAAAGTTGCCCATGTAGAAAAGTCTACTGATAGAGGGGACTTGCAGGGCGACATCTGATTTATTACCCCATCCTATAAGAACTGTACGAGCTGCTGTCAGATATTCTCCAGAAATACAAACTTGTGTTTCCCCTCATCTCTGTGCTCCAATTCCATCTCATCTTTTTCCATATACTTGATCGCATTTCAGTTTATTCTTTTAATCCTCCCATTCTTCCTCCCCTCTGTCCCCTTTTTCGTTTCATCACAAGATGCTCCCTCACTGCTGCCTGATTAGGAAATCTGATCCCACATCCTACACAATATTACTCTTAAGCACACATCTCTCTCCCCAGAAATAAGATCGCATACACACTCTGCATAACCCGCCTTTAACAGTGCTGTCTGCTGGATAAGTGCATGTAGGCTGGAATAATTTGCACTTAGCCTTGTAATTATGCAATGGACAGTAATAATTTACTGTTTGGGAGTAGAGAGGGGGATAGGGGTCACTGCGCTGGGTACTGTCACTGGCTTAAGATGAATGTAGTATACCGAACTGTGAGCACAGATAAAATGTTAAAAAGATTCATGCTTCTATTCACCTCACCTATTTCACTGCTTTTATTTCAGCATACAGGTTGTGGGTACAAGTCTCTCTCTCTCTCTCTCTCTCTCTCTCTGTCTCTTGCACATTACCTAAATGGACAATATGCAGAATTAGAATTCCATTTTTACTTTGGCACCCACTGGTCATAATTTAAAAAAAAAAAACACTGTGGCAGATGGCAGCACTCCCTCTGGGATATGGAGATGAATGGTCTGAACACACTGCAAACTGCAGCCATTTTCACTGGAATTGTCTTTTTTTTAACAAACAAAAATAATTTAAAAAACCCCATAAAAAATCCACACATAGTGGCTTTCATTGAAGCTGTCCATTAAATTCAGGGTCAGTGCGGTTGGTAGTGTGCCTTTTATGTAGAGAGGGGAAAAGGTTGGGGTGGTGAACAGGTGTGTAGCAAATCTGACTTCCATGCAGGACAATAGTTTGTCCCACGTTACAGACTTTCAATTGCTGTCCTTATTATTAACCGTAATGACAATCTATCTGTTAACCTTCACAAAGTGTTTTAACCATAGCTTAAAGTGGAAAATTGAACACATGTCAACCTGTATATGAAAAGGGGCGCTCGTAGTGACAAAGCTATAGAGCAGTTCAGTCTTTCAGCTCATTGTTTTCCTTTTTCAGCCCACACTCTGACCGATCTCATTAGTGCGGTTTTTGGCCACAGCAGGCAGATGTTTCAGTGAAAAAGCTCTAATAATCCCACTGCTTGCTACCTGCTCGGCATATACTACTAATATTACTACTGACAGTAGTTCTACTAGTACTAATCATAAACATACTTTTGTTTTTTTAGCAAAATGTGTCACTGCAATCATCTCTAGTTGAGTGTTTTCCAGAGAAAACTAGTATGGTCTACGGTGATTACATTGAATATGTAATCAAACACATCATTGTACTGTAGTCAATGAGCAGCAGATATCTGATAGGGCCGCACTGAGCCAAAATCAGCTCATTTCATTATTTATTGGCAGACATGTTTCTGATTTTCTCTCTGATTTCTGATTTGACACCAGAAGTCCAGTATTTGCCAAATGTCGTTCAGTTACAGTGTATTAACAAACCAAAATGTTCAAGAGGGTAGCTATTATATATTCCTCTGAACACTAAAGCTTGTTTTTCTGAAATTATCATCAATGGAGTAATGGAAAAAAATTTGAAGAGCAGCCTCTCAGTTTATGTAACCCACTTGATGACTAAGAGTGGATTTTTATTCAGATTTTGAAGTAGCAGGCACCTGTGCTGGTGATCAGGTAGTGCTAATATGTACCAGACAGTGACCAGTGGGCCGAGAGCAGCGGATTAACTTCACTTTGGAGAGGAGGAGTAACCGTCATTTAAGGATTTGCAGAGGGATATCTCTATTTCCACTGCTAAGCTCTCAGTGAAGTGTCAAAGGGAAAATATTCTACTTTCTTGGATGAGCCTGGGCTGTGTTTGTGACAAAGCAGATTCCATTCCCTCCTCCAGAAACAGTGGAGGTCAAACTCAAAATCAGTCATTCTGCCCACACAGCGTCCAAGGACAGATCTGCTGTTCTGACGAGTCCACACTCTCCCCTGCAGCACTCATCCAACAGCTCGGTGGCAATCAATCACATATGGATTGACAGCGTTTGATTGACACAGTCAATTAATTATTTTCGGTCCGAGTTCAAGCTCATCTTTGGGTTTCAACATGGACATAAGGTGCTAAAACAAAACATTCAGTGCAATGAGGCGCTGTTTATGGCTTTCCTGGACAGTTTTCTGTGGTCATAAAGTGCTGCTTCCAAATTGAAAAGCAGAAAATGATGTTGTTAAGACTGCTGAGCACCGCAAGCCCTATTCTGAATTGACAATTACTTAATGTTTCCTTTGAGGCAAGCAGATGACTTCACAGAATGACAGAGTTGTGGTGTGTCACTTAAGAGTGTCATCTTTTAATTTATACTTTACTAAAGCTAATGAGGGCTACCATCATTTTTGTGTGTGTATGTGGGTTTGTTATGGGGAGTGTTGGGGGTGGATGGCTGAGTATTAATACAGCATAAAGCCATGCAATAACTCCAACAAACCCTATAAACATAACAGATAGTCACTCCCCTTGTCAGAAAAAACAATTTCTCCGGGGCTCAACAGATCATTTGCTTGTTCCTCTCTGCGGGCAAACATGTACGTATGAAATGGATGTAATTATAGTCATCAGCGTCATCATCATCATTTGTAGTTCATTAACAGGGTGCTAATGCCTTAGAATGTCTGTCATGCACATCTGTGATAGCAGCTATTTCATGTGGCCCGGTATGCTCCATCAGGTTCACTGGCTGCACTGCCTGCCGCTCGTTGAATACCATAATGAGCTAATCAGAGAGCAAATGCCAACTGACCAGAAAATGAAGTGCAAACAATGGACTCCATTCCTCTGCCTAGCATTTCTTTCAGAGCAGCCACAGTGACCTGCATGACTCGCGCTTGGCGGCCTCCAACAGGTTGGTGTGCTACTTCTATCAGCTCTGTTCATGCATGCAGGCTAAAGGTCGTTGATGAATTAGAGTGCAGCGGCAGGTTTTTCATGTTGCATCTTGCTGTGCTGGAGCCGGGCGGGTCATGGAGTATATGTGGCGGCTGCCAGCACGCTCAGATGAGCTTGAAAAGCCCTGGCAGCCGCTGTAATCAGTCTCAGCTGTCCTCTGGAGCCTCTCCACGTTTTGAGTACTCTCCGATGCTTTTCTCACCACCTCATCAAGGGTGTCAAGGGTTCAGGCTGTCTATATCCTCTTATGTTTTTTTGATGAAACCATCCATGAAGGTGTACAGGTGGCAGAGCCTTACGCTTTTCCAGGGCAAAGGATTTTACTCATTTCCTGTGTGACTCTGGGGGTCAAGACATTGAGGATCAGCAAAGTTTACCAGCGAACCAGCGAGCCACATCGTTAAGTCCGTTAAGAGGCCTCGCACTTCTAAATGTCTTGTATTTTCCTGCAGCCTTTGGCCTTTATAGAGTTTATGGGGCTTGTGTTCAAGTCATAGATCAGTAGATTAATACTGTAGAAAACAGCTTTTCTTCACAGCATGGAGATGATCCCTAGGGAGACTTTGCTTGATCCTCATCTGTGTCATTGCCAGCAAATGAAACCCCCTCAGAGCCAATGGAGCTGTGCGACTGTCAAAACTCTCCCTTGTGCAACACATGATCTTCTCCAGCCGCTGCTCTGCCATATGTTAAAGCAAAATGGAAGCAACACGCTGCTGAGTTTGGCAAGATTTGAGCCCTAGGGAAGAGGAGGCAGTGGAGATGGTGTCCTGTTGTCACCAACATATGGCTCCTGTGACTTTGTCTGATGGCTTCTATTGTTGTGGAGTTTCACTGTACAACACTAGACTCCAAAGGATGTGGTGTTAGTTTGTTTTGAGGCCCAGTAGCTTCTTTAGTGAAAGTGAAACTGATTAAAAAGACCTAATGATCCCTTCCAGCGTAATCCCTTTATCTCCACTGTGCTTGAAGTAAGTCTCATGTGATCACTATGGAGATGTGTGTGGTTTTAGACTTCAAACAGACACTATGAATCAAAGGATTAGTAAATAACTTCTGCCAGATAACTCGCCATTTTGTGTAATACAGAAATAGGACATCCAAAGCTGTGATAGAGCGTACGGGCTCACCGCCTCCGTTTTCCTGACAACATTAGGATGATTGTTAGCATGCTAGCACCCGGCTCGCTTTACATTCCTGTGTGTGCCCCATTTTGCAGTGAGGAGTGTTGCTGGGTAATGCAATCCTGGATGGCCACTCCAATTAATCACATCCTCCCAAGGAAGAGGGTTCATTAGGAAGCGATTCTCTTAATGGAGACTAGAATGGCCCATAGTTTAAGTGGTGCAGAGTCAGGGGCAGGGGAGTTAAATCCATCTGCCCGGTGTCAGGTCTGAACAGGAGTGGAAGGGCCACTCTCTGGGGTCCTGCTAAATGACGTTATCTACGGGCGCAGGGACCACTCACATAAATAAGCCTGGAGGTGGTCCACTCTGCAAAAAGCACTGCAGCTCGGCAGGTAAAGGAAAGGCCCGTGCAGCCATACTCTGCTGAGCTGGGAGGATTAGATCAGTTACAGGAAGGGAAAATATTCAACAGAAGAAATATGACAAATTAATCTCATCGGGCAATGTGGGTATCTTGGTGACAAATGTCGACAGAATACCTGAGTGCGGCAAGTAATTATACCCAAATGAACTTGTCAGAGCTTGTAGGGAGACTATCACTTGAGTTAGTATCAGCTTTACACGACTCGTCTGCGGTAAGATGACGGCTCCCAGCCTGGAGACAAACGAGTTCCTGGAGTGCTCGTATGCTGACAAAATGTTAATATGTTGCCTCTGCTGCAGCATGGCTTTCTGTTGTGCCACTTGGCCCTGACACCACTTCAAATAACATCCAGTGAAGTCTTGTGGAGGTGAAAAAGAAACATTCTGCTGCTTAACGGTGATGGAAAGTTGAGCAAAGTGCAGTTAAAGCTTTGATCCATCTCATTTCAAAGAGAGCGGTGGTAATCATAGTGGCTTAAGTTGCACCTCTAACTGTTTTTCCTCACAGCTGCCAAATAATCCTTGATTATCAACCTGAGCACTTAATTCTCAGTAAGGGTTACAGCCTTGTATGCATTCACTGTAAAATCAGACCTTTATTACAATAATACACCTTGCTGGATATGGCACTGTTTGTTTGATTACATATTGATTAATAAAAGACTGTTTGTCTATGAAAAACAAAGACCACATGGAATAGCTTTAAGATGTAAGTGTTATTAGTGTAAAAGTGTTATTTCATTGTTTTACACTTGATCCCTCACTGTCTAATGTCCTGCCACAAAATCCTATTTAAATAGAATTTCTCCCATTTCGTGGGACCTTTAAGATTTTTTGATTCCTACATAAAAGTCTCAAAGCATAAAAATCCTTCATTACAAATCCTGTACTTAAAATTTTACTTTACTTACTTTTACTTTACTTTTTGTCAAAAGTAAAAGTACTTATTAGGTAGAATGGCTCTATTCAGAGTGTTATATGTTTACAGTTTATATCATTGGAGTTATTAGTGGTACATTAACACATTACCAGCATTTTAATGTTGTAGCTGGTCCAGGTGAAGCAAATTTTCACTAGTTTATATAGAATTTGTTTTTCCCATCAATAGCAAAGAAAAATAAATTAAATGTGTAGAAGTATAAGATAGCAGAAAAGAGAAATATTCAAGTACAGTACCTCATAAATGTACTTAAGTACAGTGCTTGAGTAAGTGTACTTAATTACGTTCTACCATAGGACTTTCTCACAGAAGACAATTTGACGTGTCACTTTAGGAAAATCACAGGTGTAAATAATAAAATGAATGATTCCTTAAAGATGACCTATTATGCTCATTTCCAGCTCTATATTTTTATTCTGGGACTCCACTAGAATAGATTTGCACGATTCACAGTTAAAAAAAACTCCTTATTTATATTATACTGGCCCTTTGTGCAGCCCCTCAGTTCAGCCTCTGTCTCTAATGGGCAGTCTCAGCTCCTGTGTCTTTAAGGCCCCCTTCCTGATGAGTCATGTTAAGTTACTGCTGATGCAAACCCGACATTTCCTCCTTTACCACTCTAATTAAAAGCTTTTAAATGACCAAATAAGGGGAGACTTTTATTGTAAAGAATTTACAGGAAATGAAATGTGTTCCTCATCAAATTAACAGAATTTTGTTAGCAGCACTAAAAACCAGTGAAAACAACAAGATCTGGAAATATTTGGAGCTCTTTGTTCAGCGGATCAGTTAGAAATAATGCAGGGAGGAATAGTACAAACAGCCACAGTGATGATGATGTTTGATGAAGAGTTGCGGATGACCAGCACACCTCCAACAGGTAAGTGACTCAAGTCATGGCTTGGTGTGACTACCCCCAAAACAATGGGAAAATGCCATAATGCTAGTGGAGCGGAGCAGTGAACTTGTGCGCTGTGTGTGGAGCAGATGACCATATAAAGAAATCCGTCACGAGCCAACATCGGCTCGGGCTGAAACATCCAACACTGTAACATTATATACATGACTGAAAATAAGGAAAAGCATAATAAGTCCTTTTTAGCTACCACAGTTTCGGGGTCCTGTTACTGTGCATGCTGGGTCACTGTCATGTAATTGAACTCAGCCATTGTTAATGTTGTTAGTAACACCTGTGCTTTTCCTATGACAAGTCAAAATGTTTGCTGTGAAAAAGGCCTACTGCTCTCCACCATGTGCAGGAATCATTCATCACTGTGGATACTAATAAGACATCTTGCACATTCAGTTGTTGAATTAGTCTACAGTATATAATATTATTCAACTGGAAAACATCCTCAACACCATAAGCATGTGCTATAAAATAGATGGTTAAATAGCTGTGTGACTATATGGGTGTGAGACAAATCAAATACATTTAGCTGGCAATACAGAAATGGTTCCCATTATCTTACTTTAGCCTGATAATCAGACTGAATTGCTATTTTGTTTAACTTGATTCATTTAGCCTGAAATTGTGCTTGTTTTGGCCCATTTCTCTTTGCAGAGTCGGGGGCACTCTGCAAACAGTGGTCACTAGAAGGTCACTTTTCACAATGTTTAAAGAAATATACTGTACATAGTTACTGTATCTCTTTAAGTCAACTTACAGTACAGCAGCTTGTACAGCTTTGTCCATCTCATCCACACTTGTCACCATTTTTGTGGTGTTTTCTGGTACTACTTGTTTATGGCTGTAACTAAGTAACTAGCTAGCTATATGGGAAGATGATGTCCCCATTCTTAATCCCACCTACAAAACTTAGATTGATTGATTGTATCTCCATCTGACAAACAGCCATCACTGAGCACAACACCTATTTGAATAGATCTTTTTCACAGCGGACAGCTTGACATGTCGTATCAGGAAAAACAAGGGTATTACTAATAACATTACCAATGGCTCTGTTCGATTTAGTGCAAGACATGACAGTGAGACAGTGAGCCAGCATGCACTATACACACTGAGGCAGCTACATGAAATTTAACAATCATTAATTTAATTATTCACACCTGTACTCCTACTGTGGCATATCAAAATGTCTTCTGTGGCCTATTGCTGTACAAATCAGAGACATGGGCAATGATTCAGCAATGCGGAAACAGGCTAATTTTACTTACTGCACATGGTTTAATAATAGCCACCATGAAAGGTCAACACTAGGAGAGTATAACTAGGTTTATACGCATGACCAGAGTAATGTTAAGGAACTTAAATTAATGTGATGCTTCATCTATTATCCAGCATATGCCGGTCTGGTTAGTAGTGTAGATTTGCTATTGGAGGGTTTATTGTCCACTTCAACATACAGGGTAGGGGCCAGATTGGAAATGAGCCATAGTGTTGTACAGTATGATGGTCAAAATACAGTTTTAGAGGTTGCCCCTATGAATACATTAAAATTATAAAAATAAAACTTGTAATTTTGGGGATACTAGTATAAAAATAGTCTTAAAATATATCTGATACTAGTATTCATTTCAGAGACACAGATAGTGGCACTCAAAATTGCATTCCTGTGTCTCCCAACATTTTGAGATACAGGATTTAGACATATATTTTTGAAATCTGATATATTTTATGAAATATACCCAACTTTGAGGGTAGTCACAATAACAGATTTTTAACAAATACAAAGCAATCCACTAAATACATGTGAAGCTTAAAGGGGAACTATTACGCTTTTCCTTATTTTCAATCATATATATAATATTACAAATGTTGGATGTTCATGTTAAAAGTGGCCAAGTGTCAAATAATGAGGTAAACGTGTGTAGAAGTAATCCCTGTGCGCAAAAAGCACTGGCTTCAGACCACTCTGAATGCTCGGTTTCAGTTTTTTCTACTTTCAGCCTGACCTGAAAGTAGAGCTACTTTCTGCTTGTGACGGATTTCTTTATATGGTCGTCTGCACCACACACAGTGCGAGTTCACTGCTCTGTTCTGCTAACATTATGGCATTTTTCCATTGTTTTGGGGGTAGTCACCTTGAGCCATGACTTGAGTTAAGATGGCATGCTGTGAGTGTTTTTCCATTACACAGCAGTGCAAAGTAAAATAAGTAGTTTACTTGTTGGAGGTGTGCTGGTTGTCTGCAGCTCTTCGTCAAACATCATCATCACTATGGCTGTTTCTGCTTGTACTATTCCTCCCTGGATTATTTCTAACTGACTCGCCGAACAAATAGCTCCAAATATCTTCATATCTTGTTGTGTGGATTGTTTTTTAGCACCGCTAACAAAGCTCTGCTAATTCAGTGAGGAACATGTTCCACTTCCTGTAAATTCTTCACAATAAAAGTTTACCATTATTAAGTCATTTAAAAGCTTTTAATTTGAAGCAGTGAAGCAGGAAATGTCAGGTTTGTATCAGAAGTAACTTAACACGACTCTGATATGGCTGCCCCTCGACAGGTCTCGGAAGGCTGACCAATCAGAACAGAGTGAGCTCATCAGGAGGGGAGCCTTAAAGAGAAAGGAGCCTGTTAGAGACAGAGGCTGAACCGAGGGGCTGCATAAAGGGCCAGTATAAGATAAATAAGGAGTTTTTTGAACTGTGAATCATGCGAAGCTACTGCTAGTGCAGTCCAGAAGTAAAAATATAGAGCTGGAAATGGGCATAATAGGTCCCCTTTAATAATAAATATTTGTGAAGCTTGTAAATGTTAATATTTTGTGAGGTTGATTCATTCAGCTGTAGTACTTGTACTGTATATTCTTGCTAATTTGTCCACAGAATAAACTAAGCAGAGTTACTCAACTGTGAGAAGCACCATCATCACTTCTATTCCTCTGTGTGTTATGTGCTGTTTATGTGCTCAGGTGTGTGATTAGACTGGATGGCAAAGCCTATTCAGCTCAGATCTTCTCTCAGTCAATACCAGCAAATATTAATGATGTTTTCCTCATAGGTGTTCACAGGGAGTTCAGAGACTTGTGACAGAATAAAAAACAAACGCTGGAACAAAACCACTCTCAGGCTGCACAACACACAAAAGCTCCCTCTGTACTTCCAAAACGCTGAAGGCAGGCTTTCGGTGTATCCTCTACTCTGTCCATAACCTCATCAGGCTGAATAATTGTTGCAGTGCAAAAGAGAAGATTACCTGGAGGTGAAAAATGTCCTTTCTCTTCCCATGCTCTCCCTTCAGTCTTTCAGCTCTTTTCTGAAAAAGAACGGGGCTGTTGCCACGTCCTTTTCCAACTAATGAGACAAGGCTGAAACACAGAAGCCACTATTACAAGTGGAAATTACTGCAGGCAAATAAAAATGGATTCATACGGACTGATTTCACTTTGGAATAGCTGCTTTTCTTTGCATAGTTTTCATCGGATTGCTCTGTCATGATTATTGATGGTGTTTTGTGTCTTTAAAGTAACTGTTATTTTAGTTAATGCAATGAGATTCTCATAGGACTTCCCCTTTGAAGCCAAAGTGATGTTGATTTATTTATGTAGTTTTTAGGAGTAGCTGAAAGGCTTAATTGTGAGGGCAAAAGCATTAACATATTAAAGAAGGAGATCGTGGTCTGTTGCAATTCTCTCATTCAGAATGTTGATTCCTATTTAAAGATTTGTCTGTTAGATTAGGAGATATTATGAGTGCAAAGTTCACATTTTGGCCTGAGGGTGGCAGTATGGGAAAACTTAAAGTGTCCAAAATGAAAATAGTTAATCCTCTGGGGGAGCATGAATGTGTGCAGTAAATTTTATGGAAATCTGCCTGTTTGCCTGTTGGTGGTGTGAGAAAGATCTGGGAGCTGGAGGTCACCAGAAATATTAGGGTTCATCCTTTGGGGACCATATGGAAATAAGTGAATCTCATGGAAAGACCAAAACCAACAATAAATTGACCCTACTAACAAATATCTCCTGTGTATGTGTGTGTATTAATCCGCAGCTGAAAATAACCTCCAACAAATGCACTATTTACTATTTAAGTAATGTTTACAAAACGCTGTTTTAAGAGAAAAATGAAAAAATTAAAGTATGTAGTGATATTCTGTTTTAAGAGATTTACAATTTCAATGGGGTTAAACTGGCTTGGGTAGCAGAGTGCCACTGACGGTAAGAAATTCAGAAAGTATTAAGGACTACACATTGTTTTAGTCTTTTTAAGGGATTTGTTGACAACAAGAAAAAATTAGAATAATGCCAGCGTTATTCTTTAATGTTTAAATTCAATACCACTAGATTTAGCCATTTTGTAATACCAAAAATGTAAATTACTAACTAGAAAATTTAAAAACGGGGCTTTCATATTATTATCATTATAAATTCTGTGGTATCAAAGCTCCAATATAAACAATATTTAGCTGTATTAGTTGCCAGACCCCTTCTGTGTGTGTTATTAT
Organism: Scomberomorus guttatus; assembly: GCA_038419695.1. Lineage (NCBI taxonomy): Eukaryota > Metazoa > Chordata > Actinopteri > Scombriformes > Scombridae > Scomberomorus > Scomberomorus guttatus. The sequence continues at coordinate 24,600,957 of CM076461.1, forward strand.
CTGAGCTTCTCTGTTCTTTGTTTTGGTAGCCGCGCCGGCCGTGCGTGCATGTTAGTGCATGTGAGTGTTCATGTTAGTGCGAGTCCCTTTGTCCTCCGCATCTCCTGTTTCCAAACATGACGGCCGCATCACAAACTTTCTCAAATTACAGCTAAACAGTACACTAAAATATGTTTCTGACAGCTTTTGAGGCGAAAAATAGGCAATGCACTAACATGACATCATCTCATCAAGTCATTATAGTGAAAGTATTAGCAAACAGCAACTGTGTTATGGTAAATGGTAAGTGGACTGCACTTACAGAGCGCCTTTCTAGTCTTCCGACCACTCAAAGTGCTTTTACACTACAAGCCACATTCACCCATTCACACACACACACACTCACACACCGATGGCGGCAAGTTATCACGCAGGGTGTTTGCGCAGCCATCGGGAGCAATTTGGGGTTCAGTATCTTGCCCAAGGACACTTCGACATGTGGACTGGAGGAGCCGGGAATCGAACCGCCGGGAATCGAACTGCCAATCTTCCGATTAGAGGATGACTGAGCCACAGCCGCTCAGTTGCCTAATTACTCATCCAGGTCCAATATTTACTCTCCTTTGAGCTCTGTTTTGGTCTTCACCAACTCCCACAGGGAAAATATCTGGCTCATATTCAGCAGCTAAACACTCCATTAGGTACACCAGGGAGTTGCTCACTTTGTCTGTCTACTGTTGGTAGCAGGAAGAATGTGTAAAGGGTGTTTATCTGAGCTATTTTTATTTTTTTGCTGAAAACAGCTGCCTGCTGCTGCAGCAAAGTTGATGAGAGTGGGGAGTAAAGTTGTAAAACCAAAACAATGAGCTGACAGAAGCTAAAATGCTCTGTAGAGCTGAGGTAAACTGCAGAGTTGAATGATAAGTCTCTGTTGGTTTGTCACTACATGCAACACCGTTCACATTATAAATAGAAATTTCATCCATTGCTAATATGAAAATATTGATCAATGCTACAACAGAGTTAAAATTACAGTTAGGTATCCAGTTGCTTCTAAGATTCAAATCATTGTGACTGTTATTTGTTTCATTTTCTGACTATTCACAGCAAAATGTAATGGAAATCAGACCAACAGTTTTCGAGATGCCTCATCAGGGATCAAAGCTAGAAATTTTCATCTGATAGTGGCAGCAAATGAAAGGTCAGGGGTCCCAAAAATCATTAGGAATCATCCTGGGAGGACCATGAATACCTATTTTAAATGTTAAGGCAATTACAGTAGGCCAATATATTAACATTGCTTGCTCTAGACCAGGAACAGACATAGTAGACAGATGGACACTCTACACTGAAAGGGCCATAATACACAGAAAGTATGATTATACATATTACTGAGCCAAATTACATTTTTCAACATATCTCCAATTGCCATGTATTGTATATTTTCTGCAGTTTTGATATTAAGTCATTGTAGAGATGATTGCTGCTTCTGTGCTTTCCTCATGTGTTTATGTGTGTGTTCTAAGACAATAAAGATAAAGTTTGAACAACAATCATCCTGACACCACAGGGGTTTACCTATCTGTGACAACCTGCCCTTTCCCACACATAGCCAGCAGAAAAATTACCAGCCTAGCACTTGTTGTCATAGAAACCCTTAACATGTTTTTGCTTGCACTTGATGCACCTTGCCTTAGTCCACAGCAAAGCTCAGAAGAAGTTGAAAATCAATACCAGAGGCAGGCAGCAGGCGTAGCCTTGCTGCATTGGGCGGCTGTGGCTCAGTTGGAATTCACCGGCGGGTTTCTACGTGGCTGTTTGAAAATGCATAGAATAATGGGAATTAAGGGAGCGACAATCTGTCCGGCTTAGTAGAGTGCCTGAAAGAGATGGGAAAGAGAGAAAAGTGACACGCTGACAATTTTCAAATGCAGCTCTCTCCAGTCAGTCAGCCCTGGGACAAACTTTGATGCGACCTTACTGCGGGGATAGCAAGCTGGCCAATTTGGGTGTTGCTCAAAAGGAAGGTTCAGCCGCTCCTTGTTTCACCGGCGTTAACACCTTTAACGATCTGCTATAATGCATCCATCTGTCTCTCTCTTTCACTATCTCTAACCTTGACATGAGAGGACTTCCCATCTCCCCACAAAGCACCTGACTGAATCCCAATGTGAAAGAGTTAGCTAAAGCACAGACTTTGTATCCTGCATGTGGACTCTTGATTGGCTCTCCGGAGGCTCTCTGTGTTTCTCATCCCAAGGGCCCAATCACCATTCTCTGATTGGTGATCTTAACCTCCTTAACCTCATGGAGATGGACTATACTACCGTGGTGCATGGGTGCCATCACACTGCCCTATTTTTTCTCCCCCTTCCGTAAAATCGCCTTTCCACAAAGTAGAGTTTGAAGGAGCTGCAGAGAAGACTTTGAAGAGCTCTACTCTGTGCTCTCAGGTAGCATTGTAATACACATTTGTTCCATTCACAAACTTTCTCTGATGACAGCTTGCTGGGGGGGCCACTGAAGGAGGGATTTTTATCATCTGTCAGTGGATTGTTGATGCTCCGGGAGCTTTGTAAGAATGCATCTATACAAGCCAGAATATGAAGGGCACTCCTACAGCTCTTCCATCAGAAGTAGGCAGAACACTGCTATTCAACAGATCAATCAGCCACAATTAAGCACAACATCTGACAAAAACAAGCAGAGGAATAAGAGGGAGAAAGATTCATTTCTTCTGAGATCTGCCCGATGAAAAAGAACATGCAGCATAAAATCAGAAAGGGCAAGGGGTCTTTATTGTTATGGATCATATGTTCTAGAAAGCACAGTAAGAGAGGCAGGTTTAAGCAATTCACAGCAGGGCTGAAAAATGCCTCCTGTGTGTTTTCACAGAGGAAGAGAGACACAACAACAGAGATTTGCAGAGAGAGATAAACAAGTTTGTGAAGGGAGGAAAGACTCAGCAGGAGAAGATGAAAATAGCCCTCAGGTGCTGTTTGACCAGGTGCAGTGGTACACTGTGTTCAGAAAAGCTGCCATGTTTACTTCTCTGTGGAAACGTTTGAGCCTTCGCCTCCACATACTGTATCCCATCTAAAGAGGAGTGTTGATGGAGGCACGCTCAGATCAGGCTCCAAGCGAAGGAAAGAAACACACACCACTACCACAGTGAGTGCAAAATACCCATTAACATTTAACATGGAGATAATATTCAGATTTTTGTTATTTATGTTATTTTTTATTCAGAACCCTGTTTATTTATTCACATTGATCTTCATATATTCTTATATCTTTTTGGGTATTAAGGCTAGAGCAGTTATAAGCCATTAGTAAGAACAGGTTTTGGGTAGCAAGGTTGTGAAAATTCCTTTTGGCTGATGTTTATCCTCCCTTAAACATGGCACTTGCTTTGTCTTTGTAGTTAGTGATGGAAAGTTGAACCACTTACCTTAAAGGGCAGATGACCAAAATCCATTTATAACAATGTATTAACATTATTATTAACTGCATTGTTACTGTCTCATCAGAGCAGTGCTTCCTAACATTTTTGGCTTGTGACCCCTTAAAAATAAAGGAAAGTCTATCCAGGACCTCCGGTCACATGTTGCATTGTCTACCAACTAAATGATTTTGCTATTTTGTTTTATTTGAATGCATTTTAGAGGTTTGAGGAGATAAAATACAGCAATTCACAATAAATAAAGCAAAAATTAGAGGAATGAACGGAAAACAACAATTTTGTGTGTCAGAAATATGTCCCTGTCCAATCATCTCACAACCCTTTAGATGAATCCAGCGACCCCTTGTGCAGGTTGGGAACCAACGTGTTAGAATGTAAGGTACTTGTATCTTGTGTAAGCATAATTGTTACTAACATTAATTTGTCCGTCCGTCACATATTTTGCTATCAGACTTATTTACAGACTTATTTTTTTGTTTTGGTTTTTGAGATGTATATTTTAGAATTCTTGACATTGTATCAATGAGCATGTTTTTATAAATAGTGTGTTCGGTTATTTTAATACAGGTCAGTGTATGTAAATGTCTTTTTAATTTGATAAATGTCTTTTTTGTGACATATTGTGTACTTTATTGCGTATGGATCCTTCTAAAAAGGAGGATTTACGACATTGTGACATTATGTCTTCATCAGGTAATATTCAGTATGTGTCTACATTTATACACTTAACCTGATTCAATGCAGGTGTGGGTCCCAAGTCGAGGCTATCATCTATTCAGTGTGCAGCTGCCTTTTTTCTCTTAAGATTATGTCTGTCTTTGTGCAACAATTCCTTGCAGGATAATTCTCTCTTTTGGGAGACAATAACGAAACCTTGATCTTGTTCTTTTTAATGGACTGAAAATAGCATTTATAAACGATTTATTAACCAATAATAAAGACAGTAATTATACTTCATAAAGGCAACCTTATCAGAAAGTGCTACTGATTTTGGTGTTTATAGAGGCATGATATAATCTATGACCCATGGCTCCCTGTCAGACCTGAAGTTTGTTCTGTTTCTTGGTCACACTGGCACACTGACAATCACTCATATTGTTAAATCATATGGACTGACAGATAACTCATTTCTTTATATTTCTGGAATAATGGCAAACAGAATGAAAAGGAGTCATCTTGTACCGTAATATTATGGGTTGTGCAAGTGGTAACCAGTGTGACTGCTACATATTATTCACTTTTTAATAAGTAATAACCAAAAGCATGTATCAGGGAATATCACTCATTGACTTACTGATCACTTTGGAGATCACGGTGACAGTTCCAGTGATTAGCTTATGAATGTAATATTAGTTTAGCTTTTGAATTCATGCTAAAAATAACATATCTTCAATTACTAGATCCAAAATAACTTCACTTATGTTTCCTCGAAAGCAGACAGAGACCGTGTAACTGTAATTCACATAAATATTAAAGTCATAGTTTCTACAGCAGATTCACAAAATGTCCATAAGAACAATTGGACTTTAAATCTCAGTTGCCTTTATTCCTCTACACCAATTCCACCATGCAGCGCCCCCACAGTGGTGCAACATCACACCCATTGACTGTGACTGCCTTTCTGGCAACAACTAAATCAATTGTCCTATCAGTTGTTATCACTGTATCTGTTTTCCATAAAAACTTTCTCCTCCTCCCAAACTTTTCCCATCACAAAGCAACACAGCTTCTGAATTAAACTCAGCTAGAGCTACAGAGTACACATTTCACATTGTGGAATAAAGATGAGTCAAACCTCGGCTGACTGGTTAACAGGTAGTAATGTTAGCTTGCCAAATTGTATTTGTACAGTGAATAAACAGTACAGTACTTTGTACAGTGAATGAACCACCTGCCCTTTTGCAACCCTAGAATATGAATAGAACCACTAATGGACTGTATAAAAATGATTGTTTCTCATCTTAGATTTATTTTATATTGCATTATTCCCTTATGAGATTTATTGTAACAAAACAAACAAACAAACCAAAACAAAAAACAAGCCATGAAGTATAAAGGACAGACATTCTAACTCTGGGTGAGTGTTTTATTTTCACTTATTTGGTGACTGTAATAGTCCGTAACAGTTTATTTAGCAGCACTTTTCTCAAAAATAGTGATCAGCTTCCTTTTTTTGGATCATTTTCTTATGTTTTCCAAAGTCCAAGTCAAAGGGAGCCCAATGAATGGAAATATGGTAACACTAAAGCATTTATAAACAGTGTACAAACATTTAATAATGTAGTTGTTAGCAGATATAAGTGTTTATTAATGTATTTGTCAACAACTATAACTCCTCCTGTGGAGGCTGCTGTATAAAAAGATAATGAATGACAATATAGTAAAACAGTTGTAATAATATAGAATATATATTGAAATTATCATTACTGACAAATACATTAATAACACACTTGAAAATGTATTTATATCTGCTTATAACTACATTAGTGTGTTATAAACCTTTTGTTAACTGTTTGTACACTACTTTGGCTTAAAGTAAAGTGTTACTGAAAAGGATAATAACACGAGAGATGTCCTTGCTTTTTAATTAAATAAAATACAAGACTCAGCCCCCCTCCCCCAATAATTTTTATACAGTCCCATAACAAGCAATGGCATTTCATTATATCCTAACCTGCTGTGCAAGTAAAAATTGACATGATGTCATGAGACATGTAGTGACTGTGCCATTAACGTTGAAATAAAGCGAGAGAATAACAGCCTCGGGTTCAAGAGGTTAATTCCATGACTGTCAGCTGTTCGGGCGGTGAGTGCAGCATTGTTCATTTGCGTCTTGTCATGAAACACCAGTGCTTCCCTTCTGTTCAAACTGACATGACTGCAGGGTTTCAGAGCGAACTACATGATGTCAGTCAGTCTCCATGAAGCTCTTTCTTCAGGAGGTGGAAGTAATGGCGACATCTGACAGAAAACTCAATTGAAGAGGCCATATATCACACTTCTGAATGAGGGAGGGGGTGGGTTGAAATGTGTAATTGCAGTCATTAATTGCTGAGTCATTGTTGCTGCAGATATATTATGATGATATGCTATCATTGTGAGTACGTAAAAGTCTCATTTGTCATTTTGAATCATATTTCTAGTTTTTTTCTCAGCTGCCAGAACTTATTTCCTCAAAATAAGATTTTCACCTTATTTTTTCTCATCCCACAATATGTACACGTGTACACAAAGCAGGTATTTTACCTGTCAGAAGTGCTGGACAGAGATGGAAGGTGTGTGGATGGAGCGTTTTGCTTGTCTGCACGAGTTATTGCACGTGATTTTCAAGGCAAATCTCTCCCCGGGGATGATTAAATACAATTGCCTTCCTCCAAATCTCAAGTATGTGTGGCTGAACACACCACCAGGCAATGAAAGCTGGCAGTATGAATGATGGTCATTACTCTCACTACTGAAGCTGCAAATGCCTCATTCCAGGAAGGAGCCGTATGGTGAGCATCCTTAATGAGTGTTCAGGAGCAGGAATTCATATATTTACTCTTGGTGTGATTAAATTGCAGTGCTGGTGAGGCATCAGACAGAGTGGTTGTTTACTTAACAATGCATTCTGCCTATATGTACGATCAATCTACCCAATTCTGTAACACAGACGGAGCTCCTTTTTTGGGGGGTTTGCAAATGCAGAACACCTTTCCAACTGTTATGAAGAGCAGAGCAGATGCACCCAAACGCAGGAGACTGCAGGCAGCAGGAACTTGAAGAATACATCTTTATTGAGGTCTGAGCGCAGGCTGAGCAAAACCAAACAGAACAGAACAAATGATCCAAGAAACACAGGAATAAAATACTAACTCAACTAACGAGGAGATGAGGTGCAGGTGAGGAGATGGGCGGAGAAGCTCAGGTGAGGGGAATGAGGTGAAGAAACGGGAAAGGAGCTGAATGGCTGGGCAGGGCTAACGAGGCTGATGCAGGGCAGGTGTGGAGGGAAAAGCAGGCTGGGGAGGAGTATAGGAGGCTAGGGTAAACAAGTAAAAACACAAAAGGCAGTAACTGCTCTGAGCTAAGGGCATCTGGTGGAGAAGGGCAACTAAGGGACATAGAGCCGACACAGACATCAGGACTAGATTTTCTAAAACACTCGAGCGGAGGCAGAGGGATTAAACATGAATGTATTTTGCATTTTGCATTAAGGTGATTTTTCAGCCTGCTATGCCTGCCATTTTTTTTTTCTTTTTTTTTGTGAGACATTAAATTGATGCTGGAAAGGCAATAAAGCTGAGTATTTTTCCTGGCACACCAACATTCCATATAGTGAATCTGACAGACATGTGAAAGATGGGAGAATAGCTTGGCTGCTGGCTGTAAAGATCTGAGCTGCTTTTTCTCCCTGCGATTTAGCAGGAAGTTCAATTGTTCTCAACAAATACCATTTTTCATCACTTATCAAACCAATTACCATCAGTGTAGGGAAAAAGCTGCACACACGGTTTGGGGAAATGAAAGTAAAAATGCATTTCTTCTTTTTTCTTGTCATCAGTTTTGTTTTTTAGTTATCTTTAGCTATCTTGCTATCTATCTTTTTGACAGGTTTAGACTTGAGAAACATTTCTACTTAAATTCTAGCCTTTTATGAGCTCAGACAGGATCTTTATAAATGCTTTTTTAGAGACTTTAAATCAACCTTTCAAAAAAAGTTCAGTAATGGTAATTTAACGTGTAACATTACCTTTGTTTACATTTTAATGACAAGCGCCCTCTTGTGGTCATATGAAAAATGCCTGTCCTCTCCTGAGTGGTGATTTAATTGGCCATAAAATTTGAGCTTTCATGCAGACTTTCACAGCCACACAGATGCAGGAAGTATAATTTGAGCTTTATAGGCAAATATGAAAGTAGTGGAATGTTATTATAGTGCTGCAAAGTACAGAATCTGACTTTGATACCAGAAATGTGATTAACCACAGAGTGGCATATTCCAGCAGTCAGTACTGGGTTTGGCACTGAGCATTAAAAAAGCACTCCAATAACATTGTTGGACCAGTGATGGACAGCTCCCTCTGGAGCCATAGAAGGTTTTATACTTCTTCTGTCATCTATGCAGTAGTACTCACCAACACCTGGAAACTATGATGTATAAAATCGCCACTCTTCTCCTTTAACAGAGAAACCACCATGACCAGGCGATGCAGACACACTGTAGGAACGTACTGTACAGCAGTTTGGTCAAAACTGGGGGGACTGTTCACACAGAAAGAAAGTTTAGTGTAGGAATGAACACAGGTTTAGCTCAGTTCAAACTCTGCTTTCACACTTTCCTGTGGCTGAGCTCCCAAGAACCCAACTAATTTACACATTGGCTATAATATAATAATTTTCCCATCCATACAAGTAAAGAAGGTAACTCCAGCCCTTGCAATAAAACACTGAGTTCCTAAGAGGAGTTTCCCCGGAGATTGATTCTTGGCAGCTAATGTGAAGAATTGATTTTGGGGGGGTTTATGACATCTCACGATATGAAATTGTTGAAGTTAGTCTTTCTGAGAGCTTGGGTCTGTTTGTGCATCTTCATGATTTAGAACTGCAGTTTGCTTTGACTTTGTGAAGAGTAAGAACTCCGTCCTTCTTGTAAGAAGGCCACAAAGACAGAAGAAAACATTTGTTGGCTCTTGGAGGTTTAATACTTGAGAAATACAGATGCCAATTTGGTTGGGTGTCTCATCTATGCTTTTCTTTGCATCTTAGAACAAATATTTTGTACTTGCAGTATGGTCCTGCTGTCTGTGTGTGCCTCTGTACATGTTTGTGCATGTGTTAATTTGGATTTGAGTGCTTAATTGGATTTATGATGCACTGCTGAGCGAGACGCAGCCATCTCCATGAGTGACATCCACCGTCGGTCCTGGGTTTGGACCCAGTTTCCTCCCACAGCCCATCTGCACCTCTCATCCTCTCCAAGAGCCATTATAATCCCACCAATCCCGCAGCCTCCCACCAAGACTGCCTCCTTTCTGGCAGCCCTGCCCTCCACATTAGGATTTGGAACTGGGCTGGAGGCTCCTTTTCCCCCCCATTACCATCTATGAGAAAGCTGATTCTCTCCTGTCAGTGTGCCTTTTCCTCGTCACTGCTGGTAAATGCATTAGAGGCCGCCAGGGCCGAGTGAGGTGGGTGGTGATTCAGTAACAGTCTGTACTGGAGGAGGCTGCTTTTATTGGCCCCTGGGGGCCTCTTTTTGCTTTTGTCCTCAGTCATGTGCTATTAAAGAAAAACACCCAAAAGTGACGAAAAATTATTGATGCTTTTCTGTTAAAGTAGTCTCACAGTTCAACCTGGTGGGCAGGGAAGAAAAATATTAAGGCTGGCAGTGATGTGGCATAAAACCAACAGGTAGATTGCATAACCAAACAGTTCTGAGTTTCTCTTTATATCACTTATTCGTGACTGGAGGAGGTAATGGATTTTATTTGCTCCATGTAAACTTTTTGAGTAAATTTTCATTGTTTAATGTACTTTTCACTCTTACTCGAGTGCACTTTAGTGGAAAATTAGTACTCTTATACTGTTACATTTAGTTACACTCATCACGCTACGTTCATTTATTGATTATTTTATGCATTTATTTAGTGCATGTTCCATAAATAGGCTGGTGGTGTGCTGATCCTGGGTCTGCAGTGGCTCTTGTCACAGTAGAATAATGGATGATTGGCTGGAGATTCAGATGTGACAAAACATCCCTGAACTCACTTTTTTGTATTCCTCTGTCTGAATATGGCTTTTAAACAGAGCTAGCAGCTCATGAGAGCAGCCAGTCTGTTTACACTGAGTTTATGCTAACAAGTTTAACATTATGCACATAAAGTATATACTGCTTTAAGACAGCTACAATCTCAGTTTTCTCTCATAATGTAAATAACAAGTCATACTGTTCTGTGTCTCTAACCAACAGTATTATATATATTATATATAAAATAATAATATAATCAAATAAATGACATGTTGATATTTAATTAATAGTTACATGTTCTGAGCTTACCTGAGTGCCAAATCAACAGTATCAGAGACATCAAGCACAGCAAGATATTAAAAATGTGTTTACCTATTGGTGTACTTAACTGAATATAATATTATATTATATATATATATATCCTGTGTGTCATATTCACACAGGAATGTTGTGATCAAAAACTGGTAGCAAAACTGGTGCATGTTGCCTTATTTAATTTTACCCATTTAGGAGCATTTATGGTTGAGTCAGTGTCAGTCCTGTCCACATAAAATAGAAATACTTTTTACTCATGAAGTCATTCACAACTCAAGTACTTTTTTCTGTACTCTCATTTAGTAAAGTAGATTTTGATGAATACTCTTACTTCTACTTGAGTACTTTTACTCAAGTATAATTTTTGGCTACTCTACCCACCTCTGTTCTTTACTTGGCCTTAAATATTCTTTCACCAAACAGCACATTCTTTATCAGCCTGAAGCAAAACAAAGTCTTTCATTTTCAGCGCAGCTCCACAGGATTAATCCAGCACTCGCAGATAAAAAGGGCCCGAACAGCAGCAGTGTTATCCCTCAGTGGCATTCTGGTGTAAACAGTATTTAGCAGCTACTGTATCCTGATCTCTGTGTGTGGACATTTCATGCCACACCTGTCTGTTTCCATAATGTCAATCCAGAGCCGCGTGGATCTGCTTGGACGCGTGCTGCTCTCTCTGGCTGATAAGCAGCCAGTTATCTTTTATCAAGGTTCCGCTCGTCTCTCAGCAACTGTCCTCCTTGTCACAAATTCACTGTCAGCCCAGCAGAGAATTTGATTACATGTGGTTACTGCGGGCTGAATCCCTGAGACCAGTCTGGGTGGGTTCACCACAACAGTTTGTTTTCTGTGGTCTGACCTGTAGTGGATTTTTGAAATATGTGATGGGTGTCAGTGTCTGATAGCATCTTGCTTTTCAGTAAATCTGGAGATGAGTAATTTCATCATAGAAATAACAGAATAGTAATGAGACCAGATGTTTGATATCTTCCTTATAACTCAGATCAGTCTGTTATATTAGACCCCCCTCTCACACTACTACATCATTACAGCTGACCACATCTGATTGCTCAGATGGGAAGTTCTAATGGAAATCAGTGTGATAATTCTCTAGTGTGTCCCCAGCACAAATATTAATTTTTCAACACTTGCTGAGAGCAGTAATGAACTCAGTTCTGCATCAAACTGGAGCTTTTTCATCAGTATCAAATGCTATAAAGAGTTACAGACTATTAATAAGGATGACCATTTTTCTGTCATGGGGCCTGGGCTTTGGAATGAGATGCTTTAGAAACTCCAGCTAGCAGAATCAGTGATCATCTTGGCTGACACACTTTTGGCCTTTAATATCATTTAGGTTATAATTATTTGTTCTATTGGCTGAATGTATAACTACTTTTGTAGACTGTGGGTATAAAATGTAGTAGGACTGCATTTTTTTCTCTCTTGTTTAAAGACTTTGTAACTTTATCAGCAAAAGAATCTCCACTCAAGGTCCACTTAGTCCCTTGTTCTGGTGCTTTAAGTCGTGTCATGCGGTGTCATGCGGTGTCATAGAACTGTAGATGTTCAAACTATCCATTTTTCAAAATGAAGACCATGTGATATGGTCAAAAGCATCAGAACAACCGAGTAAGTGGACCATGAGTGGAGATTGTTTTGTTAGCTGCTGTTTCCAGGTCAAGAATGAACTGTCAAACTCAACTTTGTAACTTTGTTGTGAGTGCATGTATACACTGCAATATACAGAGTAATGATGGGCTATGTAGTATGTATATAGGCATTGTATTTATATGTATTTAGGTGTATATGGGCTAATCAATGCTATCAACAATGAGTCAAGAGAACATATTCAGTGGAGAATTATGAATACAAAATATGAAAACATATAAGCAACAGCATTATAAGATACAGCAAATAACAGCAGGAGAACCGAAGAGCAGAATACCAACACAGAAGAAAGAAAATACTTATGATGAAATATGCAAATGATGCAATCTGTGCAGACAAAAAATGAGACAAATGACAAAATACTGAGATCTAAAGCACACTCTGTTACATTTTAAGTCTTTTAACTGCAATATGAGCAGCCCGTTCCACCAGCTTGTTTGGACATTCATAGCTCTGACATATTAGACTAATTTAGGACCAAGTATGAGGAATACTTTGGTTGCAAAAGAAGCAATAGCTCTATGTCTGAGACAGAAATAAGGCTCCAGTTAAGCACTCCTTACCACCAAGGCTCAGGAACTTTCATGTAATCCTCAAACTCATTTAAATAAAAGGTTGTGTAAATAAAATACTCAATGAAATTTTAATCATCAGTGCGTTGGTAAATACTAAACTATGAAAGAGCATATGTTCAGATATTAATGAGGATTAGGGCTATGTGATAAAAAACAACTCAATGTTTTGAGAAGCTTTGAATTTTGAGAGAAAAAGGAATGTCAAAATTCTGAGATAGACGTAAGAATTCTGATAATTGAATCTGATTTTTTAAAATGAACTCTTGTCTCTTATTTTGATGTAGAGCTCAGATTTTCTGACTTTAAAGACACAGTGAAATAAAAAACACATTTTTCCCAGTTTCAATCCTCTGACCCCGGCTTAATTATTCACTTATCTCTTGTTATATGCCAATTAAATAACAAACTCCATGTCTTTTCTCTTCCTGTAAAAAGGTTTCAAATGTTTGATAACTTATCTTGAACTCAAGAGCATAAACAAAAATGTATATAATCAAATGTGACTTTGAGTGACTACCTAACCGCACTCAGCATGTAAAACCACACTTGACCGCTTGTGGGTTGTAGTAGCTAGCAGAGCAGCATCATAGAGGTAAGTGTGTGTTATATCAGTGAGCAAAAACTTTGTTTTCATTTCCAAAATACTGTGGTTGAGATCTAATTCATTCATCTCTCCCTCGTCCTCCTCTTGATCTAATAACTCGGGTGAGGGAAGTATGTGTGGAGGCAACAGTCCTTTCTTGTTGGAATTGAATTAGTTGCAGGTGGCTTTATAACACAATAATAGACATAGAACTCTACATTTTGGAGAAACTCACAAAAGCTGAAATTCTAAGTAATTTACGCTTGATGTTGCCTATTCATAGATCGGAGCCTGCGTGTCCTAATGAAAGTTGTGGCTATTCAGGAGGTTAATGTTTTGACATAGACCTGATTAGATCCGCCCCCACTGACTGAATTTAATTCCAACAACTAACCAGCATCATGTTCAATTTCTCACGTTTATAACAAACCAAATTTCATGAAAATCAGTTCAGAATTAAACGAGTTACAGTCGATTTTGTTGTGAAGTCTACATCTCTCAATACACATTGTATTTGTTTTCTAGCGGATCTTGACCACTCCAATATGGCGGCTGCGCAGACGTATGTCAAATTGCAAATGCGGTATCTACGTTTCTACATCTAAGCTCATGAGCAGGCAAGTTGAGAGCCAAAAACTCGATCAGTTAGTCAGTGGATGTGGTTTTTGATTGACATTTTGGGTGTAAGTAACAAAAATTGCTTGCTGTAAACAATAAATGTCAGTTGGGTATTGTGAATGATGAATGGTAGACAGTAGATAGTAACACAGCCTAGTTGATTATCAGAGGAACACTGTTTCAAATAAAATGTCAATCAAGTTTATCAAATCAATTGACAATTTTTAACTCTATTTTTCAATTCACATACATTTCATCACTTCCATTATCAATTTGTAAGCTTTTTCATCACTTCCATTTTTTTCAATTATTTTGTTACTCCCACCCTTGAGGCCACTTTCCTTAAATGATAAATGGCAGTTTTGTGTTGTGAATGATGAATGTAAGATGGGGAAAATGATGAAACATTTCAGACTTGGTGCTCAGGACAACAGGACAACATAGATGAGTACCCGCAGTTGAAGGTATCTGTCACTCAGTACTATGAGGAACACTGTTCATTAACATTGGTGTATTAGCTGAACAGAACATTGCTTAGCCTACATATCCCCCAGATGCTTTATTTTTCCTAATATTGTCATAGTCATTCTTTAGTATAGTGACTGTGTTGATATGGTAGTTGATAGTGTTACAGTATCACTTTTCTTAAAAATCATATATCTAAGATACAGACATTGAATATCTGTGAAGGATGACAATTTTATTATGTGTGTGGATTTTAATTAATAGTAGAATGTTTCCTACTTGTAGGGTTGGCTACTAAATCAATTCGGGTACCATGTCTGCCATTAAGTGTCTTCATTGGGAAACCACACTGGTTTTGATGCCACTGTGTGGGTGGATGTCTGCACTGTAGAACAAGCCCTAGGAGTGGGTGAAACTGTTGAAGGGGTCAGGGGTGACATGGAGGGTGGATGTTACCCGACCAAGCTTTAAGAGTTGTGCTGTTGAAATTTCTTAAAGCAACTTATTAGTGACCCTTTTTCCAAAAGCTAAAATGCTTGTGACATTGAAGAGTACTGGTGGGGAAAACAGCAAGTGAGTTTATTGATCCACTTACTCATAATTTCATTGTTTTTAGACATAGGATATGATATGGATAGTCAATAGGCACAATCACCACCTGTATGTTGCGGACACCATCTGCCACCAAGATGTTGGGGGAAAGGCAATATAAGTCCTGACGGGGCTATTTGAAATTGGCAACACCCCCACATCTGCTCTGGTGGTACTTAAACATGACCTCCAAATGGAACATGGACAGCAATTTGAGCTACAACAAAAAGTGCAGGGACAGCTCTGCCCTAATGGGACCATTTTCCTGGGGAGCTCTTCTTGTTGCTGTGTGTTCTCCGTTGATGAAGAAAGTGCACCAGCTGAAGCACAGTGGGGAGCTGTGCTTCATAGATTCCTCAGGGAATATGGGCAGGGAGAACTGCAGTGTTTCTCCTCCTGACCCACAGCTGTGCTGGTGGCCTCCCGCTGGGCATTTTCCTTAGCCAGTTGGAGGATGAGCAGATCATTTTTAAGGGCTGGAGCTATTAAAACAAATAGTTTAAGAGAAGGTCTTTGCTGGCAGGGGACAGGCAGGAACGCAGATCATTATTACAGATGACTGTAGGGCAGAGAGGGGAGCTCTGGTGCAGTCATTTCCTGATGCCACACTTTTCCTGTGCTCCTTCCTTGGAGGTGGCTGTGGAGCGAGGAGAGTGGTGTGGACCACAGAGACAGACCGACTCTATTCACAATGGTCAAAGAAATGCTGTACTGCATTAGCCAGAGGTAGCCAGGGTGGATATGCTTTACAGCGAGGCAAGAGAACATCCCGTTGCAGTCAGGTTAGTGCTCACTGCAGACAACTAAGCTGTCTTATGTTTAGCCGTAGGACAGAAATTTCCATAATCAGATCTCATTACATTTGTCAATCCAATGTAGTGAAGTCATGAAGCTATTGTGTTTGGATACTTTCAGTTTTTTTTTATTCACTATGCCATTACATTTTTGATGTATCTGCATTTTCTATGTTTTGTGCATTTGTTTCTTTTTTCAATCAGTTGCAGGTATTAAAATTGAACAGCTGTACTAATGCAGGGAGTGTTGGGCACTCAGTTATAGAGGCAGTCTTCTCAAGGGAGGAAACAACACCAACAATTTTGCAGAAGCAGCAACGCGTGTCCTCAAGGACAAGATACTGCAGGCAATGAAGGCTTTCAATCCTCCTCAGCTCTTCAACCTCCTGATATCAAGGTTGGAGACCTACTACGAGTCACGCATTGTTGATGTTGCCCTTGGACGCTGGGAATCATTCCAGAGATCCAGATTCCTTCCCCAAGATGGCAACATTGCAGCTTTGCAAATTCAGCAGCTAATGGATTAGCAGCTGTCATTAGTTGACATCCTACAGCTTTGTCACAGAGGAATCTATACACACACACACGCCACTTTGAAATAAAATATATTGCCCCTTGTATTACTTATGTTTTGTATAGATTGAGGAGAAGTTTATGGTGAATGGGTCCAAGCAAACCTATGTTGTGGACATGGAGTTGGAGCTGTCTTCATGTCCTGCAGGACAAACTGGGGCGCCATGCACACACCAGGCAGCAGGGGATTAAATCTACAGCTGTTTGTCTTCTGTCACTTTCCTTCCAAAGCCAATATATTCACAATAACTGGTATAGTAAGACTCCCAACATTTCCAGTTTAAATTACACAAAAAAAATAGACGCTTAGGCCAATCAGGCCACCAAGCCACTGAATTTGTAATTTCATTGTTTATTTGGGCCACCAATGCTGTGTTTTTAGTGGCCAAACTGTAGATTGTAGTGGTCAAGGGCCACTGGGCCATGGTTAATGTTGATCCATCTTTTGTTTTATAGAAGCAATCTCTTTGGACTTCTTACAACCCCTGAGACTTACTCAGCCTCCATGTTAGTTGTTTAAGGGTAAGTAATAAACAACAGCAACATCAACAATAGTAAAAAATGAGGAAATATATTTTATACCAAGATTCTATTTTATCCAAACAGCACTACATTTTACAACCATGGCCCCTTGTCCTAATTTCCATACATTTTGTAAGAACTGAATAGCATGCAGTGGTGGACAAAGTACTGCAGTAAAATTACTGATACACAAAATAGTACTTAAGTAAAGTAACAATCAATTACTGTCCACCCCTGATAGCATGTGAGATGCACAGAATTGATATATCTCTTTGTATCTATAGGAGCCACCCCTGAACCAAGCACTACACCTCAAGAGCAATGCAGCTGCAAGAATGTGGTTAGTTATGAACATTTCAACTGACCAGCAAATACACACACACACACACGCACACACACGCACACACACACACACACACACACACACACACACACACACACACACACACACACACTACAAAAACACTATGTTACAAGACATTTTATTTTGTGGATTTCAACTCTCACAGACCTCACTGTTACTTAATACGTGTTCTAACCAACATGTCTGACTTATCATGTCTCTACCTAGACTTTTCTCTGCCTTTCACCATTACATCAGAAAAGGGGCAGTTTTGTGAAATGTTATAATAATAATAATTGATTTAGTCCTAGCATCTGCTGCTCTTCATACAGGACGACAGGCCCAACCCACCACAAGTGCCGCTGCTGATAGTGTGCAAGTTTTTGTTCACATGCGATTTTGGTTCTTTTAATGTCAAAGATGTCTACTTACATAGTAAGAATGTTTCAAATAACTTCCCCTATCTAAAACAAGCAATTTATATGTGCAGCCTAGAAGCAGAGTTGCTCAAACCATGTGACTACCATACAGACGGACCATATTCTAGCACTCAGCTTCAGCAGAGAGCAATGTGTATAATGGCAATTTTTACTTTTGAAGACTCTTCATCAAACATCATCATCACTGTGGCTGTTTCTGCTTGTAGTATTCCTCCCTGGATTATTTCTAACTGATCTGCTGAACAAATAGCTCCAAATATCTTCATATCTTGTTGTTTCCACCAGTTTTTAGCGCTGCTAACGAAGCTCCGCTACTTCGGTAAGGAACACATTCCATTTCCTGTAAATTCTTCACAATAAAAGTCTCCCATTATTTAATTAATGTAATTTCAAAGCTTTTAATTTGAGGCAGTAAAGCAGGAAATGTTGGGTTTGCATCAGCAGTATTTTAACATGACACAGGCTCTTTGGGAGGAGGGGAGCTAAGACTGCCTGTTAGAGACAGAGGCTGAACTGAGGGGCTACATAAAGGGCCAGTATAAGATAAATAAAGAGTTTTTGAACATGTAAAGCTACTCTAGTGGAGTCCCGGAATAAAAATATAGAGCTGGAAATGAGCATAATAGGTCCCCTTTAAGGGTGATTAGTGCTGATGAATGCTGAAGGGAGCGATAATCCAGGTTTTTATGCAGCTATTACAAATATTTCATTAACATGGTAAGGGTGTCCCCTTGCATTTGTGTTTTAAATAATGCACGTTTAGTGAAATGTTTTGTCTCAACCTTTGCCCCTGCCACCTGGAACAGACCACTCAACACCTGAGGCTAAATTCATTTAACACTCACTCCGACTCCCTCATTTTTCCAATCGAAGATACTCACAATGAAGTCGTATCAATCATTCAGATGTGTCAACTCTGTACACACACCCCTCCGGCATGACATAAAACATTCTGTGATGCAATATTCTGTTGGCTTATCCAGCAGGAGGGAGGGGGGACAGGGGGCAGGGGAATAAAAAAGCAACCAAAGTCAGCCACTGTCAGAAAAAATTATTCATGAATATCAACATCCGGTCTTTGTGTGGCTTTGAAGTGCCCTTTGAATGTAAAATATTTGTCTCAAGCTTCTGTTGCAATCTCAGCAAGCCACGCAGTGCTCACCTTCATCTGTCCCTCTGATGCACTGTCATGCTGGAACGGCTGCAGAAAAAAAAAGAAAAGCTTGCACACCAATTAATACCTAAAGAGCCTCTCACAGTGTTTCCCTCCCCTGCAATTACTGCACAATGTGTTCAGACTGCAACATTGTCTACCTGCAGAGAGCTTCCTCTTGAGCACACTGACTGTCTATTTCACTACATTTTGTGAATGAGGTACTGTTCTGCAGGTGGCAGGTGTAATTAATTTGCATTAATGGGTTAAAATGTACTGACAAAGTCACATATACTGTATAATCAGTCTGCTAAAGAAGGTTTAATCTTGAACCAAACTAGTTTGTACTAACTGTCATCCGAATATGTTGTCTTTAATGTGGATAAAAAGCTTTCTTCATAGGTATGGGCACAATCAATTGTAAAATGGGGATAACGGCAATTCATGGTCTTGGAGGTGTAAACCACATCTCTGTTGTGGAGCAGCTTTCACTCTGACAGAGGATGGTTCAACACATCCAACAGCTTGTACCATTTTGGATTCTCTTTTCCCCCATAGGTATCATAGGAAGCTCTTTGAAGAAGGCTTGCTATTGGTGAGTGGATTGATTTTTACATACATGATACACTGCTGCATCCAGGCCTTCATGATGGAGCAAACGTAAAGGAGATTCGACGAGGATGGGATTCGAACCCACGTGTGCAGAGCACAATGGATTAGCAGTCCATCGCCTTAACCACTCGGCCACCTCGTCTGCTAATAGTGACTAAATGTCCATAATATGGCCAAAGGGGCCATATTATGCTTTTTGTGGTATTCTGTTATTTATGTACTGTTATGATTTTGGATGCTAAACATGGTCAAAGTTCCAAAACTTGAGGTTTGTAGAAATGCTCCCTGCACATCAAAAGTCAGGGCTGCTCTGAATACCTCGTTTGTGACAGTTTTTTCTACCAAACAGCCGTCTGTTCCATAGCCATGGTTGCTAGGGTTATTGCTAAGGTTTTTCCATGGTTTGTTTGTGTTGTCCACTCTCATGTTTCGGATTGGATACCGGCTCAAACATGTATGGGTGTATTTGAGAAGTTGAAATTTTGAGTAAAGAACGAGAAAAAGAAGTGAAATCCTGCTACTATAGTTTGTTTCATGGTTTGGAGCGGCCAAAGTTGGCCAGGACACAGCTTCCGGAAGCTAACCAATTATCACAGAGTGGGATCATCAGGAGGGGAGCCATAAAGAGACAGGAGCTAAAAGAGCCTGTTTCATCCAGAGGCTGAACTGAGGGGCTATTTAAAAAATAAATAAGGAGTTGGGAGCAAAGAAACAAGGAGCGTGCACCGCATGAGAGGTTAGAAGAGCTAGAGTCTCCTCACAGCGTGGTGTGCAATGATCAAATAAGTTAGAAATTTAGAGATTTAACTTCTTCACCAGCACCAAAAAAAGTAAAAGGGAATGTTCTAATCTTTGAGCTGGACCTGCGATACTGAAATCTTCTGTGATGCCTAATAATTACAAGATCTCAGGCTAACATGCCAACTGGAGCAAATGCAAGGTTTGATGATTTGGAAAGCAAGCTAGACAAACTTCTACATCTCCAAACGGCTATCAACATGCTTGATGCTCTGGATAAAAAAACTG
This sequence comes from Scomberomorus guttatus, assembly GCA_038419695.1. Classification (NCBI taxonomy): domain Eukaryota; kingdom Metazoa; phylum Chordata; class Actinopteri; order Scombriformes; family Scombridae; genus Scomberomorus; species Scomberomorus guttatus. Next base: position 24,621,410 of record CM076461.1, read on the forward strand.
AAACACTAATAGGCGATATGCGTGAGCAGGTGGTTAAACAGGATGCTCATCAACAGAGCTTGAAAATTAACTTCAACTCGCACTGGATTATATTGATCAATCTGAAAATCACGATCGCCAAAATAATCTGAGGCTTCTAAATGTGCCTGCATCGCAGGAAGATAATGTGGGGATGTTCGCCTTCCTGGTAAAACTCTTGGATAAAGAGTGGAAAATAAAAATGAAGGAAAACAGCTTTGAAAATACACACCACCTCGGCCCTTTTAAAGAGAATGCATTTCCCCTGCACTATTATATTTAAATTGCATCACCTTCAGAAGTAAATACTGAATCTCAAAGCTGTGAGGGAACATAGACAAAGTAGTGAGATCCCCAAGTACAGAATCACCCCGGACATCTCGACACAGCTACGTTGGAAACGTTGGCATTCTGGCCTCTGAGAGAACAATTGCACAAACTGGATATTAAAACCAAGTTTCTGTATTCATCAGTCCTGCAAGTGCAAGAGGGTAAGGAGAAAATGAACTTTGCAACACCACAGGAGGCCCTACTGAAGCTCCATAAGAGTACAAACACTTAAGATGAAGAAATGCATAAAAATAAAATAAGTTGGCCAATTATTATAAGACAATTTTGTTAGGTCTAAGGGTATCCCTTTTCTATCTTCTTTTTTTTTTCTTCTTCTAAGCCTAGGGTCATAACAGGGAATGGAGTACATGATGATGAGGATTATGAATGTTTTGTAGGTTCATGATGGAAGGACAGCAGCAGAATAGATGAAAATGTATATGGTAGTATGTGAATGGGAGAGTGTTGGGTGATTGTGAGTGTGTGTGTGGGTATATGGATGGATGGGTAATGGAGTGGATGTGTGAGGATGTTGGGATAATGTGTCCTACTGTTCATGAGATATTGGGGGAGGATGTGTACACTTTTTTGTCTATACCTTATATTTTCTCTACCCTTTTCCTCATTTCCTCATTTATTTCAACTTTATTATCAAATTATGATGAAATTGTTGATGAAGTACAAGATTGGTTTGTTGAATTTTGGAAACCATTGGTATACTATTTTTTATGGCCATTTACACCATGGGGTGGAGCAGGTAACCAGCTAAGTGAAGCAGAGCAGATAAGTTTTCAAGGGTATGTGTAAGTTTTTTTTGTTTGTTTGTTTATTTATGTCCGATTGTCTATGTCATATATGTTCTATGTCCTGGATCCTACTGGGGTTTGCACTGACTTTGAAGCAGTGTCCTATAGTGTGACTATGTGTCCTATAATAAGTAATTTTAAAAGGAGAAATGGTACCAAGTAAATATATAAACTCTACCCATGAAATTTAACATTTGTACGTGGAATATCAATGGACTAAAAGAAGGTGCTAAAAAGCATAAAGTTCTAGGTCATTTAAAAAAAATGTCCTCAGACATTGTCTTTCCTCAAGAGCTTCATTTCAAAACCGAAGAAATACAAAATCTTAAGAGACAGTGGGTGGGGGAAGTGTTTGAGTCTACCTTCACAAAAATATAAATTGAGTTTATTTGCTGATGATAGTATATAGTATATATAGAGTATAATATAGTATAGTAGATAGTATATTTGCTGATATTTGATGTTATATTTAACTAATACTAAAACATCTCTTCCAAAGGCAATGGAGATCATAGAGGATTTCTCCAAAATATCAGGTTATAAGATGAACATTGAAAAAACTGAATTGATGCAAATTAATAAAAGATCTTGTAGCATTCCAGAGAACTTTTTTTAATGGAAAAAAAATAAGATACCTAGGTTGCAATAGAAGTTCTGAAAAAACTTCTATTGCAACCTAGAAAGATAACTTTCTTTCTCTAAAAAGTAGCATTAACAAATGATCAGATTTGCCCATAGCTGTATTATTATGATTGTCAGATGTTTTATATAGATACATTTACACTGACAAATCAAGATTAGATTGAAATATTTACAGCTAAAAAACTGGATTACTGAACATTTCAATTTACACTATGATTTGATGCCAGCACCCTTTGAGGACGTTCTGTTTAAAGATGGAAAAAAGAAACAATTAATTGGCAGAATATGTAACATGCTGCTGAAGGAACAATCTAAACATGACTCACTGCAAAAGTATGATAAATGGAAAAGGTCCCCATTTTAAAGAAGCAACACAAAATGGAAGAAATGCTTATATCTCACTAACAGCATTACCACAAATGAAAATCTACAGCTAATACAATACAAATTGATGACAAGAATATACTACACTGGAGATAAAATTCATAACTTTTATCCAGATTCCTCTGGATAAAAAGTCTGGCTCTCACGACTCCCTTATGCATTCCCTCTGGTTTTGTACAAAAGTGAAAGAAGTATGGAATGAAATCCAAGGATGGACATCTATTACTTGTAAAACAAAAATTAAATTCTCAGCTGAGCTGTGTATTTTTCAGAATGCTGAAAAAATGAGATATCCTACAGGATGGCAGATTATGTTTTTCTCTCTTGTTTATAAGAAGCTCATTTTAAAACATTGGAAAAAAACTGAGGCCCCTACTTTACAAAACATCATGGTGGAAAGCATGAAATTAAAGAGTTTTTTGAACTGTAAATCATGCAAAGATATTCTAGTAGAGCCCCAGAATATAAATATAGATCTGGAAATGTGCATATGTCCCCTTTAAAAATTAAAAGCCTACATTTTTTTACTTTTCTCACCCACACACATCCAGCCAGTTAGTCTGTGATGAGGAGAAGTCTTGTTCTGAAATCTCACGAGAGTTGAGTTATTGTCGAAATCAGCTATATATTCAGCCATGACAGAGTTGCGGAGCCCCAGGAAGAGTTTGTTGTGTTTGAGTAAAGAAGGCATAGCTTAGTGTTATCTAAAAGATTTTATTTTATTCATGGCTGAATATTTAGCTGATTTCCATTCAATTCAATTTTATTTATATAGCACCAAATCATAACAAAAGTCATCTCAGGGCACTTTTTACATAGAGCAGGTCAAGACCGTACTTAAATTATCATAGACCCAACAATACCCCCATGAGCAAGCACTTGGCAACAGCGGCAAGAAAAAAAATTCGACAACAACTCAACTCTCGCAAGATTTCAGAACGAGACTTCTCCTTGGGCGAGACTTGGTTAGACACAACAACAAACAGACCGGATCAAGCAAAAGGTAAAGAAAAAACATTTTATTTCTCTGTATGGTCCTTTCCACAATGTTTTCAGACACTTAAAATAACAATCTGAGCCTGTCAGTGGCAAAAACAAGCACTGTTAGTGGATGTACATTGACGGGGCGCTATTGCCCCGTTAGGATTACATTGCTGCTGCAGCGCTCTCGCTCAATACTGGACCAATTTCAAAAATTGTTGTCCCCATTAGTTACTTAGATACAAAAAGATGGGAAAATAGGGTTGGAGAACGGTTGAAAACACTGAAGTTTTCATTTAAGTGGCGAGTGATATTTTTATATTTCTCTTTATAATATCTAGTAGCGATAGCTTCTTTCTCTCCCTTCCCTCCTGAAGTGTGTCCGTGGTCCTGACACGTTTTTTATGACAGATTTTTCTCAAAGAAGCTGTTTCTTCAGGTTCAAAGGGTTCAAATATAAGGAGACATATCACTTTCACCAAATGTAACATCATAACAGTATATAAATAACAGAAAAGTATAATATGTCCCCTTTAAACAAAATAGAGGAAGAACTGATTGTAGCCGTCAACAGCTTTCCAATTCTCTACAATGTCGTTTTAATGAGCTACCAGGACACGAATAAGAAAACCCAAAGCTAAAGGATAAAGCAGCAGCATGTTATTTTGAGTTACATCCTCAAAAACATGAAAACTAATAAAAAAGGAAAGAAAAAAAGAAAAGGAAAGTTTATATAACATCAACCATCTCAGATGAGAACAGAATACACGCCAAGACTTAAACTACAAATTCTATCACTCCAAACATAAAAGCCTGGTGGAGCGCTGGAACTCTTTGTGTTGTTGTTGTTTATTGTGTTTTTCATCAGTTCTGATGCATCACAGTCACTTAAACCAAGCACAAAGCACACGCAGCAGCATGTCATTATAAGTTACATCTTCAAACTCATGAAAAAAAAAACACAATTTTTTCTGTTTTTTGGTCAGGAAAACAATCTTGATAAAAAACTATCAGCAGTTCATTTTCCAAGTTGGAATGCTCTCTGTAAACTAAACTTGTGTATCACATGCCAATCTCCAGGCCTGTGGGCTGGATCATGCCTGCCGTGATTTTTTATCTTCCAGAAGTGAATCTGTTGAAGCTGTTGCTCCGAGCTAGCTCAGAATGAATAAAAAGGAAAGGAAATCTCTACTAAAGACAGGCAACTCCAAAAGAGGTGGGAGACTGAGTGCTTAAAGACTAGCCAGTGTGTCTCATTTACCATTAGACCCTTCTGAATTTGATAATCTGCCAGCGTCACAGGCTAAGCAGATTCGATGAAATGCAAGGAAATTGTCATTCGAGGGGGAAATCTGTTATGCAACCAGGCTTTTATGTTTCCCAATTTGCTACACGTGAAACTACACAGATGCAATGCACATCATGATTATGCATGATGCCGTGGAAGCCTTGCATGTGAAAACAGTTTGCCTGGAAAGCCAAATATGATGTCAAAACTTTATTCAGCTTCCGTTTTGTCAGCCCACTGCAAAAGTACACGCTATCACAACTCTCCCCTCAAGGTTCAGAAACTCAATTTTTAAACTTTTTACACATTCATTTGCAGCTGATGTGGAGAGCCTGCCAGGGTACTGACAGGAAGTGCTGAATGAATTACATTTCAGTGTGAGAGTTTTCTACTTTCATCCCCTGCATGATGCCACAGCTCCTTCCATGCGCCGAGACTACTTGAGAGCACTTACTTGTGGGAACAAATGTTCTCTGTGAAAAGGATCAAAATATATTTTCATAGGTCCAGCTGCAAAAGACAAAACTTGCATTGTGCTTAAAGAAAAGGTGTGACGTAAAAAAGTGGGAGCAAGCAGGTCAAGAGAAGAGGTGGAAGTGTCATTGAAACTCCTGTGGGGGGAGGGTTTTTCAATAAAAAAAACAGAGCAAAGGCTAGAAAGTGAGTTCTTAAGGCAGGAATCTCAGCGCCAAGCACAGAATCATCAATCAATCGTCATTTAAAAGAAAGTACATGTAAATGTCGAGTCTTTTCTGTCCTTGTTCTGCAACACAAGGTTTTCTCCAAGCTGCCGCTGCAGCTGTTGTAAATCTGCAGCCACCACCACCAAAGTCCGACTGACACTGTGTGAAGCCTTCTTATATCTCCTCTGTCTCCTGAATTTGTCTTTTGCACAGCAGCATTCAACAAAGCGTAACCTCTTCATTTGTTTTCTTTGATCTTGTTCATCCATAACAAGTGAAAAGTTACAAATGTCTTCTCAGTCCAGCAGTGATGACTTGCCATGCTGCGTCACAAGTGTCGGGAACAAAACAAAATGAAAATGAAGCTTGTTGCTTTGGGGATAGATTTTTAAAAAAAAAAGCATAGCAAAACAAAATGTATCATGCAGTTTGAGACACTGTGTGTGCATCTCAATATACAGAACTGCACACCCAAGTATACTATGTATAACATGTTCTCTAAAACGTTACAATGTTCTACTCACTGTGTAATGTTATTAAATCTGATTACCAACTGTTTTTAATTTTTGGCATCATTATTTGGAGATGAAAATGTTATTTTTGCCATTCCTTGAGGGATAAAGACATTTCAAAAAGTTAAACCCATTCTTTATACAATGCAGGTAATGGGAAACTTATTTTAACAAAAGCAAAACTACAGCAGTGCAGAACTGCCACCCTTAGTAAAATGTGTTGCTGCATTACAATACAATCCACTTACTGGCTCTTTTGTCTGGTGCTTTCAGCCATATGAGTGGATGGAGTTTACTCAGTTGTAATAAAGTGACCTAAGTATAACTCATTGGTGACATGATAACAAGTAGTTGTATATAGTTCATATGCTTGACAACTAAGCCAGCTCAGTTGCTTATTTACACATCCAGCAGACATTAGCATTCATTTAGAGTGTTTCTGATGAATCTAAGTACAATATTCACTCTCCTTTCAGCTCTGTTTTGGTCTCAACCAACTCCTTGGAGAACTATCTGGACTTTTTACCTGCTAAAGCTCCACTGTTTACCAGCTAGCTGCTAACTTTGTCTGTATGCTGTTTATTGCTGGCCAGGTGGTGTACAGTGGGTTTATCAGACCTTTATTTTTGGCTGGACCGCAGGGGCCAGCCCTATAAAACGTGAAAGTCTGTCCCTGACTGACTGACTGACTGAGTGGAGTGTTGCCACTTCCTGTATCTGTAGTATTAAAATTAAAAGCACTCCAGTGTTTCATGCACGGTCCAGCCATACACTAGGCTTTGACCTAGTCTTGTTTGCTAAAAACAGCTCCAGCTGTGACTGGAAACAACACTGATGAGTGGTGAGAGGGAACCAAAACAGTAAAGTTGTGGACTGTAAAACCAAATTAATGAGCTGAAAGACGTTGTAAAGCTCCATAGAGCTGAACAGCAAAGTGATTATTCTCTGTTGTCACCATGAATGACCCCTCTCACACTACACACAGTAAATTGTTCATATAAAAATATACATATAAAAATATTGATCAGTGCAGATTTTAGTTTATTTGATGTATTGCTTTTCCAATAATGAATCTATCATCCATAAAAGATTTTCAGTGCTTGCACAGCAGAATGGATCAAAGGCATCTAATCATATGGTCATTTTTGCTGAAATATAGTGAAAAGAGCACATTTTCTCAGCATCATTTTGCACCTAAAGTATGGCTCATTCACTGGCTGTCCACAGTCACAGCGTCTGCCTTCAAATAAACAAGTTAAAATGGATGTCACTTCTATGAAAGATCCAGACATCACTTCTTGAAATCATTGACAAAATGCGTCACCCTCTAAGGTTCCTCAAAAGGCTGGTGGTATGGCTTGTGAAAGATGAATTGATGGTTATAGGTCAGACCACCACAGAGTGTCTGCTCTTTTCTATCATCACACTGTGCTCTTCACACTTTTCAGACCTTTTAAATGTACAAGCCCCTAATGTAAGGTATAACTTTTTCCTTTTATATCTCTAAACTTTATGGATTCCATTATCTGGACACATTATAGAGGCAAAAAGATTCTTATTAGCCACATCTCTACTTCACCTTTTAGTTAATGTCATATGAGACTGTAATTTTTGACATTTTTTATGTTTTATTTGTGCTCTTGGTCTACATTTGATCCTATAAATTGCAGTTGTGTAATCCTAACCATAGTTTTAATTGCCAAAGTAGAAAATGTTTGACCTTTTCACATGGCCTGTGAAAATGTCACATAATCTTTTCACATCACAAAATTTGATTGCACTGTGTTGCACATGAACAAGTGAACCAAGAAACAACGTAGTCCTTCCCTTGTTCTCATCAGTGCTAGTGTGTTGGTGTAGGAACAGAGTAGTAAAAAGCACTTGAGATAATTTGTGTGACAGTCGTGGCAAATCCAAACAATTTCATTGGGATGAACAGGCTGAAACCAGTATTTGCTCAGGAGTGGAATGGAAAATGGTGTCTTGTTCAATTTTTTTTTTTGCCTAGTGCACCATTGGCATTATTTTGGGTCCTCACTCTTTCATTCACTCACCCAAGCAGAGTACACCATTAGGAACCATATATACTCACTTGTTAGTTTATTGGGCACACCTAGCTAAAACTAACAGTCTAACAGCCCTGCAATAAGTCCTACCTTAATGAAGGTTATAATGCTGCATATTTGTTGAAACAGTTTTTGTTGATTCAAATTTATGGTCATTTTAGAGGCTGTAGTTTGTGTTGCTGTTAAATCAAGAGGTGTTTCTGATATTTTGTCCCCTTCATTCATATCATAAGGGTAGACTAAATATTAGAAACACTTCTCATAATGCACATGTCGCTGTGCATATGCGGATATTCCATTGATTTAGTATTGCTTTTCCCTGCTGCACATGGTGTGGAAAAGTTGGCAGTGTAAACAGGATTATTAGACTAGGTGCAGTTACTCTAAAAAAGAATGGTCAACACTGATGACTTGATGAGGCTGAGATATTATACATTTAGTCGCAAGTGTAGGTCAAGCTCCAAAAACACTGGATCCTACACTTCCCATAATGCAACTCATAGCACCTATCATTAGACCCTCCCTGCCTGGTGAATGCCAGTGTATTTCAAACTCCACATCCCCAGTGTGTAACACACGCTTTCTGTCAAAAAAATTATGAAAGTCCTAAGCCTAATCCAAGAAATGCCATTTTCTCAGATCTTAGAAAGCTCTCTTCAGAGCCACAGATGACAGTATGAAGTATGAGTATTTTTTACAGTTTGAGTAGTACTCCTCATCATGAGTAAATTATGATTTCTATGTGTGTGAATGCCCCTTTAATGTAACTCCTACACAACACATAAAATGTTGGCTTAGCTATCCACAGGAATGATTTAGGACAAAAAAAAGAGTGGTGCTATGTGTGGTGGCCAGTCGGATGGCCAGACTTTAGTACAAACATAAAGTGCATATGATGTGATGCTGTTTCATGATAAATGAGAAATTAAATTGCACCTGGGAGATGCATCATTCTCTGAGTTTTATCAAAATCCGGTGAAGATACCATGCATGATATATATAAATGACTGACCAAAAGACTGAACAAAGAAATTGCATAACGAATGAACAAAAAGGAGACTGAATGTCCACAGACCCACAACATCCTCCAGTGATTCCCAGCCAGGGGTACTTGTGCAGTAAATGTAGTATTGTGACTGAGAGTGCATGAAAACTAGGATGGACAAATTGTTAAAATAGATAGTTAGAAGAAATGGATAAAAAAAGAGTGCCTAGAGAGTCATGGATAAACAGTTGAAATAGTTAGCTAAAAGTAAAGGATAAATGGTGAAAAAGCTAAAATTAACAAATTGTTTAAATAGAAAAAATGGATAAATGTTTGAAACTTCCAAATTTCACTAAACTGAACTAAATATTGACAATTCAAAAACATATTGTAACAATGTACACTTAGATAATTGATAGAAACTAGTTAATAACTAACTACATAACATCCTGTTATAAATAAAATCAAATGAACACATTTTGAACATGACAGTTGGTATCAATGAAAGGGTACTTGAGCTTATCTGACTTTGGGGTACATCAGACAAAAAAGGTTGGGAATGACTGGTCTATGCTTTAGGATCTTTTGGTATTTGTGTATATGAGCTACTTTCTCCAATAGCCAGAAAATAGAGTTTCACATATATTTTTCCACCATTTCTATGATGTGACACTATACAACTCCACCTGTAAAAGATGAAAGAGGTAACTGCAAGAACACCATGATGTTCTAGGGATGGGTGGCGGCAACATTTACCGGATCAGAACTGATTGCTCTCATGCATTATGAAAATCATGTGGATGTAAAATTTCAGACAAATGTTGTAGAAATCCAGAAAGCCAGTCTTGCATTCAGCAGAGTAGCTCCAGGCTGTAAATCAGTATGACATTTTTTATATAAGAGCCTTGCTTCTCTACAGTATCTGAAGGAGAGAGTGGTTCATGTTCTTGTTCATTTTGTGGACTGTGCTACTCTATCTTTTATTACTTATTATAACATAATGTATTTGATTTCTTTCCTCTCTAAAAGACACTTGAAACCTTTCATAGAGCTCAACAAGGGTTTTTACAAAAGTACTATAAAGAGATCCCACATCATGTTTTACACTAAATGCTGACTGCCTTCGTGTGCAAATAAAAATTCTCAAACACTCGGTCTCAGTACACTCATTTATCTTTAAACACCAGCAGTGTAAGACTTCTGCTTCCTTCAGTTGTTGAAATATAAGAGAAACCCCTTCTTAAAAGCAAAGGATATGCTAAAGACTTCTCTAACCTAGCATTTAAAGCAACACCAATCTACACAGTATCAATAGTTGTGAGAATGACCTTCAGAGATACACAAATCATATTATAACTTCAAAGGCTTGATCAAGCTTCATGAATGATTCATAAGTCCTTGCCATGCTACATAAATGATGCCAGAAGTTGTGCAGCAGTCGTCTGAGTGTGACTTAAATTCAGTCATATTCTACAATACACATGCATAACTTCCCAATAAAAATGTGTTAATGGATGCAGACTGCCTTCAGCTCTTTCGCTGGAGTCATAAAGCTTTAGGCATTACAGCATCAAATATTTCCTTCAAGGTGAGATCCAATTTTCTTTGGTGTCAGTGTCCCATTCATTGAATTTAAGATTCCACTAGCTCACCAAATATTGACGGTAGCATGCAGGGGCATTTCATCTAATTAAATAGCAGTCGTGAAAGTTTGCTAACCTATGTAGATTCTGTACATTTATATCCCTTTGAGAAATGAAAGCAGCTTCAAGCAAGCAAGCTAATTTGATTGACCTTTGAGTCTTCTTATCGATTGTTGAATAGATTTCGGGTAAATTAACATTCAGCTCTCGTCTTGTTTTTAATGACAAAGGATATGTTTGTGTTTATCCGCCTCCAGTATTGGGTCTATATTAAAGAGCATATTTTCATGACACTTTCCTTTCTGCCGCAGTGAGAGGATTTGTTTGTATTCCGTGGTCTTACACAACATTAATCAGAGGCAAACTGAAAGGATACAAGGCTGGAGCAAAGCAGGGTTCTGTGTCTCTGTCTCAGGCAGCATATTCACCTTTAAACTCAATTACTTTATCAAAATGCTTATTGAGGTTCCTCTTAGCTGAAGCATCTATCAGTAACAAACCAGGGAAATTGTAATTGCACGACAGAGCAAGGCTACAAGGCTGTTAATTCTCTACTTGATGAAAACAAACTTGGAACATAATACAGGCTAAATAGTCTTTATGTGAAAACCATCTTTATACTTAAGTAACGCATGAAAATACAGGATTTGATCCAGAGCGCGCCATTGCGACAATGAACCTCTTAAACATAATGTCCCAAGCATACAAGCTCCCTGTGCCCAATTGTTCCTATAAAATCAAGGGCTAGTTCACTGGTTAGCAGGCACTTCATTTTTAGCCACACTAGCCTCATGGCTGTATGGCAATGTTGGTCTCTTGATCAGGCCACCACTCTGGTCCAGACTGAAATATCTCAGCAACTGTTGGATGGATACTATAGCGCCAACTGCAGGTCAAAGTTTTCATTTATCCAGTTAAATATCTCAGCATCGACTAGATGGATTGGCACAATGTTTTGTACAGACAATTATGGTATTCTACCACCACCATGAGGTTGACATTTGTTGTTTTGGGTGAAATGTCTTAATTATTGGACAGATTGACCTCAAATTTGGTGCAGATGTTCATGTTGCCTTTGGGATGAATTGTAATAACTTTGGTGATCTCTTCACTTTTCATTTAGTACCATCTTTAGGTTAAAACCTTAATTCGTCTTACTTTGGTTTATGACTAAATATCTGCAAAACTAATGACATTCCCATCAGCCTCAGCTGTACTTTGTATTTAGAGCTAATTAGCAAATGCTAAAACTAAAGGTGTATTCACACCTGGCTAATTTAGAGCAGTTGTTTCAAAACCGGAAGCATTTCGGCTGGTTTGGGCATATGTGAACACAGCAAACGTACTTGGATGCGGAACCAAACAAGCAGGCCGAGATCTCCAAGAAAGGGTGGTCTCGAATCACTTCCAGTTGAAGCCTGGAGCAGTTTGTTTGCAGTGAGAATGCAATCAACCCTACCAACCAAAACAACTCAGGTGTGCTTTGCATGATGACATACTTTCATGTTGAAATGTTTACAGAAGCCTACAGAGAAATCCAAGAGTTAGATTAGCTAGTTAGCTAATCAGAATGAGTCGTGGGTTGACCTGAAGCAGCAATGAGGTACAATGCCTCATTGAAATTAGGGCAGATGAGCACATTTGCCAAATGTTAGACACCACTCACAAAAATACAGAGGTGTACAAAATTGTGAGTCAGCTAATGAGTGAGAGGGGCTTTTGACGCATTGCTGAGCAGTGTCATGCGAAAGCAAAAAAACTGACCACAATATATCAATCATATATATTTAAGGCAGAGATGTGGATCAATTTAATGCCAAAGTTCGGGATCATTTGGATCCCACCTCAGAGGTGAATTTGACGTAGATTGACAAATAGCCTAGGCTTCACTTCTCCCAGATACTGTTACCCAATATGTTCATTACATTTAAACTTTAAATTGAATGTGCCCTTCAAATATGAAAGTGTTTTAGTTCTAACAGAATCAAGTAATTAAAGAAATGTAAAGCATTTTAAAATATGGTTAGGCCACACTTCTTCCTGAAAACACCTGGAAAAACCGTTGTAAATACAAGTGTAACAAACAAACAGATAACACATTTCTTAAAGTCTAGTTTCACTTAAACATTGTAACTTGTTTGTACCAAAACATGCAACATATGTTTTTGTTTGCGGTCACACTATAGGCTAGCAGAGACAACAGGAATGTGGGGTCCAAACAAGATTTTAATTTTGCTTTTTATTGTTTAATTAGGCAACAACTCCAACTAAGAAGTACATAATTGGCCAATAACAAAACAATGACAATTTAAACAATTTGGCCACTAACAATTTCCAAAGAAATTAACAGAACTTAGTTCACAGGCCTGAATCTGAAGCAAGCTTCTTCTCCAACAGCTGTATTCTCAGCCGTGTCTCTTGTTGCTTAAGCATGGTCAGTTTCAGTCTCCATTTTCAGCAGCTTTTCATGGGAGTCCTCAGTCCGCACGCTGCTTCCGTCTCTTTTGCATCAGCTTTTGCCCACGCACCTCTTCCAAAGGTGGGGCAGTGCTGGCTCAGCCTCCTAAGGATAAACCTCCACAGGTGTGATGAGCACAAATTGGCTACCTGAGGAGAGGTTGAGCGGCTGGGACTCATCAATAGGTTCCCCAACATAGGCTGGCAAAATCCCATGGAGTGCCTCTCCCCTGTAATGATATAGGGTCTGACAACTCACCATGTTTGAAGGGCTTGTTCTCAGTTTGGGGGTTCCTCACTTACCCGTGCTCCTTTGTAGCCTTCTGCTTTGGTTCTTCCACTGAAGTCAGTAGTTCTAAATTGGCCACTGCCAGTGATGTTCACTTGCTGTTGACAAGTTGCTCTGGCCAGGACCACTGAAAGTTCCAAACAAGCACTGATAATCAATGGTGTACTCAAGCATAGATTTGCCTGCTTGAACTATCTCTGTGTGCAGCAAGCATGCTACATGATCTGTACCTGCATTGTGCTACACAACATAGCACAAACAAGGAGTGTGCCATTGCATGAATACCACATTGATGGACCTCCTCCCTGAGCAGAAGGCCCTAAATTGCCACCACCACCACCGCAGCCTGATGGGCTAGCTGGAAGAGCAGTGCAAAATGCAATGGTGAATCTTCATTTTTCCAAATAAATGGACATACTATGAGATGTGTACACTTGCATTTTGCCAGTGTTACACCCTATGTCATACATGTACATGATGGAGGGTAAAAAGTAACAGCTCAACCACTTCAATAACAAACAACAACTTTAATAACAAAATAACATCAATTAGAGCCAGTATTGCTGCTGATGTGAACACAAATGATCTCAGCAAATCCTATAAAAATGTAAAGAAGCAAAAATGTAACCATGGGAAAATTAACCTGTATTACATTAACTGAGCTTTGCAAGACTGTCACTATATGTATCTCCTCCACCTCATGTGTTGACCCTGTACCTACAGCATTTTAAGCAGGTATTCAACAGTGTTTCAAGTCATGTCCTGACCATTATAAATACATCACTTCAGACAGGCATCTTTCCAGATGCCTTGAAAACATCTGTTGTTAAACCATTACTAAAGACACCCAGCCTACATGGTAATGCACTAACCAATATCCAACCTTCCATTCATTAGTAAGATACTTGAAAAGACAGTTTCAGTGCAAATAAACTCCTTTCTTAAAGAAAACAATATCCTGGGGGAATTTTAGTCAGGCTTTAGAACAAACCAGAGCACTGAAACTGCTCTTACTAAAATAATCAGCTACCTCAGACTAAATTCTGATGAAAATATGTCTCAATTCTTATCCTCTTAGACTTAAGTGCAGCATTCAATACAATTGACCAATCAATTGACTAATCAATCATCTTGAAAAGTGGGTTGGTCTTTCTCACTGTGTGTTAAACTGGTTCAAAATGTACATCAAAGAGAGAAAGATGTATCTGTGGAACATGACAACTGTTTTGGGGTTCCACAAGGGAGCTGCCTTGGTCCATTATTATTCTCATTGTACATGCTGCCACTTGGTGACATCATCAGAAAGCACAATGTATGTTTGCATAGTTATGCAGATGACACACAACTGTACATCTCAGCTGAACCAAATGATGCTGCAACTATAAACTCCATCACTACCTGTCTTCTGGCAATAAATCAATGGATGAGCAAGTTAAATGAGGACAAAACTGAGATCCTTCTAGTCGGCCCCAAAACAAAAAGAGAAATGCTGTTAAATAATCTGGGAAAATTTACTCTCTGGATTAAATCTGTGGTTACAAGTCGTGGCATTATCTTGACTAAGCTTCAGGTCCCACATTAACAAAATGATGAAAACATAATTTTTCCACCTTAGAAACATAGCTAAAGTACGACCATTTATAAGTCAAAAAGATGCAGAAAAACTGATTCATGCCTTCATTTCAAGCCGACTCGATTACTGTAATGCACTTTTTACTGGCCTCCCGAAAAAAGACTGAGGAGAGACTTCAGCTCATTCAAAACTCTGCAGCTCGGCTATTAACCAGAACCAAGAGGAGAGAGCACAGTTTTAGCTGCTCTGCACTGGCTTCCTGTAACATTTAGAATTGACTTTAAGGTCCTCCTCCTTACATACAAAGCCCATAATGAGCTAAGACCAAGCTGCATCGATAACTCCCTTGTTAACTATTTGCCTTCAAGAACACTGCGATCATCTGCTGCTGGTTTATTGGAGATTCCCAGCAACAGCTGAAAGAAAATCGGGGATGCAGCCTTTGTCAATGATGCCCCAAAAGTATGGAAGACACTACCGATAGATATCAGGGAAGCCAGCTCGCTAAATACTAAAAACTTATCTTTACTTTAGCCTTTAACTAGCTTTTCTCTCAGTCTGCTTCACACTTATGCACTACTGCACTTCTTTTAAAATGTTGAAGAATACATTCTATGTACTCTATGTTTAAACTTTGTTTTTATTATTATTATTATTATTATTATTATTATTAGTGGGTTTTATCTTCCATCTTATGTTACACATGGTGAAATAGTTTTGACTTATTAAGTCTCAAATTACCACCTCTGAAGTAAGTGTTCTATGTATTGTATTTTCACTTTATTTATTCTTATGTTTATTAACATTATCAAAAGGGTTTTATTTTCCCTCTTATGTACATTTACATGTTTTTCTTTTATGTCTTTCTTGATGTGAAGCACTGGGGGCATGTCATTTCTTCTGTTGTAAAGCACTTTGAGCTGCATTTTTTTGTATGAAAGGTGCTATGCAAATAAAGTTATTATTATTATTATTATTATTATTATTATTATTATTATTGTATTATAACCATTTTCTGCAATAGATTGCAAGTGAGGGTGTGCATCCTATAAGTTATCTTGCTGTAGGAGTCCGGTTTACCAGTGATAATTTGTGTTCTATGGTTGTCCTTATTAGCAGTTGCATTGCTGAGTGGGGACCGTGGGAGTGAGTGTACTCTGGAAGTAGATGGTGAGAGGATATGAGGTTAGGTTATCTTTATGACATTGTCAGTAATCCACAGTAGCCATAGAAATAGCATTGTTTTTATGAATGCAAAAGCACAATATCATAACAACACTTTAGCCTATCATAACTCAACCCCCAAAGGTTGCAGGTAGGCATTGTCATTGTGAGCATTTTAAGATTTAGTTCAAAGCTCTGCTGTGCCTAGGTCCATCTTAATCTGGTAGCATGTCTGTAGATTCTTAATCTTGTTAGATTTTATCAGCTATAATCAATTAATGTTAATTTGGTGAGTCAGCCAAACTCCAGAATTAAACTGTTGGCTGGTTGGTTGTCTGGTAAAAATATATCACAAGCCATTGTCTGTACAATGAGTTAAAGATGGATTGATACAGAAGTTTTGATATATAAATACATAATTTTGCTAGATGATTGTGAGGTTTAAATAGTCTGCTAGTGTGGTGAGTCTGTTGATTGATTAATGATCTAGAGTTAGCTGTACGTTCTAGCCTTTAGCTAGATAGCAGTTGAGAACTGAGTGACAGCTAACGCTAGTGGATAGTAAACACTGGATGGAAGCTCTCAGTGAGACTGAAAGCTGTCAACAGGATCAATTTAGGTAAATCTTCAGCTTAAATTATCAGATGTTACTAACCAGCAGTTGTTCATTATATAAGTTAATATAAATATAATGCCACTTCTAAATGTGGTCATTATCTTACTAAATGTGAGCTGACCAGTCTGGTTTCTAGATACAGATGCGCTTTAAAGTTCTTTGAAGATGACTTCCAAGTAAAATACGGATAAAATATTTGTCAGTATATTTTAAGTTTCTTTAAAATTCTCATTTCTTAAATGTTATTGAAAATAACATTAGTCATACACATCACATGATGTTTAATATTATTTTTTAGCCGTCTGTGTACAGTTTTTCAGAGCACTGTTTATTGTTCCTTGTTGTTCATGTACTGGGTCCATTTGACACTATCTCAGATACGGAACCCCTAAGGGGGCATGGGGGAGAAGAAAAAAATAGATGAAAAAAAGCAAAAAACTTTTGCTTTCCCTCAAGGAACTTTTGTGTTCTCCCGAGAAATATTTTGAGTGGAAAAAATATGGAGCTCAATTAGTCTCAAAACCCTTGTGCATAAAAACCAGGCACATGCACGTGATACAAGCACATAGCGTGCACAAATGCGGTCCTGCGAGAATGGGGCTGTGAGAAGAGTGAGCTTGACTCTCCCTATGTGCTCACAACTGGTCAACACTCATTCGCTTTTGACTTTTGAGAGGTAGATGGAATAGACAGTCTGCTCCTTTGATCGGTCACTTTGAATACTGGCCTTGACCTTTGGTTGGCTGTTTGGTTTGATCACGGACACAGTCGAAGACAAGCAGTTGCTTGAGAGAACAAAGGGAAACATAAATAATTATATCTAGCGGCTGATTCTTTGTTCTTTTACCACTTACACTTATGAAAAAGTGTTAGGCATCGTAGCAAAAGCCTTAACAGTGTTTAAACCCAATTACAGATTTGTGAAAGCTTTATTTTTTTTATGAAAATAGAAAAAAGGGCGATTTCACTGATATTTCTCCATTCAGGCCACATTAGACCAGGTCCAGATCAAAAAACACTATATTTGGATTTATCAAATCTAGACTAGATTACCAAGGAGACTCCAGAGAGTCATTAAAAAACAGTTTCAGATTTGTGAAAACCTTTATTGATGGTTACATGAATTTTGCTTTTTAGGCTGATAATAAAACCCTCACCTCTTTATACCTACTGCAGTGGGATACTTTAGATTTGCCTATAGCTACATGCATTTAGGACCTGAAACCTTCAGTGAACTGATCACAAAAGGTTTTTCTGTGTTGTATTCAGAGTGAGCTACAAGGAGCTAACATGTGTTTGTCTGCTATCATCCAATCAAATGGTAGAAGACGTCCAGCTGAACAGATTCCCTGATCTATGGCAGTGAGTGACACCAGTATCTTAGCAGGTAATAATGTTGCTCTAACACAGAAGAAATCAGAAAAGCTATAGTCACAGTGTGTAGTCAGTTAGATTAATGGATCACTGCTCCAAAATTTCTGGTGACAAGAAATCCTCAGAATTTCTGCTTACAAGTTAGTATTAGCTAATGGTGAAAAAAAAAATGGTGAAACGTTATTTAAGAGCTTAAGACCTTATTACATTATGATTTTATGCCCAGAAATGTAGTAAATTCAGAAAATTGTTCCACTGCTGTGTCACAGGATGAGGTAAGGCAAGTTTATTTGTACAGCACCTTTTAACAACAAGGCAAAAGTGCTATAAGTGCTATGTAAGACATAAAAAGGCACGAGAGATCACTGTTAACTGGCCATGTACCCTGTAAGATGGCTCCTTTACATACTATTCTAGTTTCCAGTTTTCACCATTAGACTTAGCTGTGAACTCTGAACCACCAAGAATTAAATTCCTACAATAGTTAAAATAATTACCAGAATACTGTGAGTTAACTAAACTTCTGTGGACAGAGCTCTGCTAAGCACAGCAGTGTATGAGATTGAAATTGACTTCTTCTGTTTTCTTTGCAGGTAGAGACACATTTCCACCACGACCATGGATCTGTGTCCTATCAGAACTCTGCAGTTTCCCACAATACAGAAATACCAACTAGGTCACAGCAAGAGAAAATTGACTTTCAGACATCAAGCATTTTGGTCAACAGGCTGGCATAAATAATGTCTCTTATAAAGAGGATTTGGCAACACGTAACAATAATGTATTAAACCCAGTTTCACTATTTGCATCATCAAACATAGCTGCTATCTCAAGAAGAGGCTGGAAAAATATTTTTTTCAGATTTTTCAGATTTTCTGATTTCAGATTTAAATTCTAAAAAAGGTTCTATTTACATTTTAAGACCCAGACATTCTACATGATAGCAGAAACAAGGCTGATGCACTCCATGTGTTTTATTAAATATTTGGCTGTCTATGAATTGGTCATCCTGTCTTTGAAGGTAGGTCGCGGTAGTTTCTTGGAGATGTCAGTGAACCTCTGGGTGATGTCCAGATGTAGGTCCACTGCAGCTGATCTCGCACTCTTCAAAGCTTGTCTAACAAATAAATACAAAATATCAAACAATGTTGCTGCCTGTTCAAAAAGCTGTATATATATACATATATTTATCATATATTTATCATATCATACATTATATCATATATATACATATGACATACTGTATATAATATATAGTCATAGTATAAGTCACATTGGTTTTAAAAGTTTTTATAACTTTATTTTACATGTGGTATTTAATACAAACTACTCTTGCAAAATGCTATATAAAGTTGCTTATGAGGCAGTGTGCACATCTATTTCTTGTATTTGACTGCATTTTAAAAAGTGACAGCACAGCTGGCTGAGCTTAAAATCACGATGAAATACTAACATAATATCAACAGTTAAGTAATTAATTACTCTTTTCCAAAAATCTGTATGTTGTGAGCATATCTTTTCTGAGGGTCTCTTACTGCCATAGATCCGGGAATCTGTTCAGCTGATCAGATGACAGCAGCAGACAGTTGTCATCTCCTTGTAGCTCACTCTGAATACAACACAGAAAAAGCTTTAGTGATCAGTTCACTGAAAGTTTCAGGTCCTAAATATGTACATCTATAGGCAAATCTAAAGTATCCCACTGCAGTAGATATAAAGAGGTGAAGATTTTATGATCAGCCTAAAAAGTAAAATTCATGTAACCATCTACTTCTCAGTGTCAAACAGCTGATGTGTTCATTGCCTGTAAAGTTATACTGTCACAGCATGCAGTCAGTGAGGGTTAGTCTGGCACAGGTTACTAAAATATAGTTAAACATGCAGGCTGTAGTTTATCTTGGCATCTCTGTCACAAACATACAGACATGTGCAGCCTGTTTGTTTCCAGCAGGCTCTAATGTTACAGTAACTCACATATACGTTTTTTTACAGACAGGCTAGACACTAATGCTAGCTAACTCCTAACAGTAAAATACAGATGTCAATCACGCACATCCATTGTAATAATATTAGCAACAAACATAATTTGATACCCTCCTGGCACCATAATGTTATAGCCCACTGAGGCACTGATGAGATGCCGGTCTGTTCGTCTCTAACGTTAGGCAAATTCAAGCCACAGCCACTCACACAGCTGCATGTAAGAGAGTCAGGAGCAAAGTGAATAAAAATCAATAGAAACTCTATTTCTCATCCAGTGGAAATATGAGGGAGTTAAATGACCACCGATGGAAACAATATTTGATTTAAACGCATATGCAATTATGTCATCTGAGAAGTTACTTCCCTATATTAAATCACTCCCATGTTTATAACGCTAGCTACTAAATGAACCATTAATACCTTGTTCCTTTTCATGTGCGTTATGTCCTCTTCTGGGACTTCTCTCAAAGTTCCATGGAGGAGTTTGCCATTTTAGGTCCAGATCAAGGGTTTCTATTAGTGGTCCCAGCTGGTCAATGGGACCAGCAAGGTTTTCTATGGATCTTGCTCTAACGATAGATCAGGAAGAATATAACATTAGTATAATTAACAATCACTTAGTGTTTTAATCTAAGTAATGTTAAAGCTAACAATACTGGCACAAATGTTAGGATACTAATGTAAGCTAATTAGTGTTGCTCAGTAAGCTCACAAAAGTTAGTTGCTAATGAAATAAACACAGACTTTGAAAAGGGTAATGTTAGCAGTAAGAGTAAAGTTACCAAAGCTCTAACGTTACATTAGTGAACTAACATTAACATATTGAAGAACTTACCATAAATTACTTCTAGTAATTTAAGATAGTGGCTCCAGGCGAGTGTTAACACCGGTTCACTTTTTGGGAAGTACTTTTTTCCACTCAAAATATTTCTCAGCAGAACACAAAAGTTTCTCGGGGGGATGCAAAAGTTTCTTGGGACAATGCAAAAGGGTTGCCCATCTATTTTTTTTCGCCCCCATGTCCCCTTAGGGGCTCCATACCCAGACAATCATGGCTCAAACACTGAAAATAGTTACATCACATTTTATGTTTGCACAGGTACATCTGCTCTAAGCATGTTGCATGGTGCAGTGAGCACACACGCTCTGCTTCTCACTTCACTGTGGCTATGAATAAAACAGACAACACTCCACCACCACCAGATGTTGAGGCTGATGGCTATGGCAAGATGGAGGATCATGTGTGCAATATTAATAAAAAAAAAAAAAAGAGAGAGTAAATCCAAACATGATTAATACTAATTAGCTGACTCTGTTTAAGTGAGCTCTTTAAGTAATCATTAATCAGAGGAAGGCTCTGTTTACGCTCATAAATAACAATGTCAGGGTGAAGACTGCCCAAAGGGGTTTTCACTTGCTGCTGAAGATGCTAACAACATGTTCTCTATATCTGTAGCTGGTTGAGTTTCTTTGTCTAGACAGTTTTTCTATATATTGGGGCATCATTGGCATTTTAATGCTGTATGTAATGATAACTCTTTTAGTTTTGGTAGACTAGGGCAGGTTTAGCAATAAATTGGAGGGTGAGCATTGACAGGGGGAACGGGTCTAACTCGTTAGCCACTGATGCAAAACACCTGCAAGATTGCAGGAGAGCAACAGTGAAGATGTATTGATGCTAATTATAATTAGTTATAATGATTTTTTGTTTTTGCTTGCCTACTACACCTACTATGTGTAACTGTAATTGTAGTATTTCAGCCTCAACGTCTTTAAAAGTGATCTTACGTAACTTTT
The DNA here is from genome assembly GCA_038419695.1 of Scomberomorus guttatus. Taxonomy (NCBI): domain Eukaryota; kingdom Metazoa; phylum Chordata; class Actinopteri; order Scombriformes; family Scombridae; genus Scomberomorus; species Scomberomorus guttatus. Next base: position 24,643,001 of record CM076461.1, read on the forward strand.
GAAGGCAGAGAACAAATTTTCTCATACAAATTTAAAGTTGAATTAACAAAATACACCTATACACAAATGATGGGTTTTACTGCTCCATACTTGGTCCAGTACAACTACTGACTAATTTTAGCTAATATTAGCTAAGTTTAGCTAGATATGGTTGTGTACCTGACATTACTGAGTCACTTTGCTGACTTTGAGTGTTCTCTACTTGTGCTACTGTTGACACTACAGATTGCATATGCCATACAAACATTTTAATGGTTTAACAGTAAAGCAAGAAGTACACATGGTGCCTCACTAGAAGACATGTTTGTATTTTTTTGCCTCAACAGCAGTATTGCCAACTACTTTCAAAGGAAAATAGCTAAAACCTGCTCAAAAAGTCGCTAAATGTCGCTAGATGACATCATTGTGTCGTATTTGCATTCTGCCTAGTGTCAGATGGTGTCAGCCCTTTACATCTTGTTGCTTCTCTCCTACTCTCTGTGCTCACATAAACTGTATGTGAACACAGAGAGTACAGCCAAATTCCCAATAAAGCTGTTCTCATTTACATAATTTTCAGTTTCTGTTGTCAGACAACGGGACGAGTAGGAAATAGTGACTGAAATGCGGTACATGTTAACCAGCAGTCACTTCCAAGCCATTTCCAAGCTGCTGCTCTGCACTGCTAAAATTGTGATTTTATAACCACAGTGTCGTCTGACAAAATAACCATACACATAATTTAAAGACAACGGCTGTGCTGTGATTTCAGCTATATTTACATGTAAAATGATCACTCAGAGAGAAAGTTAGAAGCATCATGATATCTTTCTTATTTTTCTCTCACACAGCGCACAGGCTCCATCTGGATAAACCACAAGAAGGATGTTCTGTTTTCAGTCAGGGATGATTAGGCCTAATCTTCCCCCTTAGTTGATAAACCTTTTAATCCTCCAGATACAAAGCTTTTTTTTAAGATTTAAAAGTGTGCAATCAATATTTGAATGACATAGACAGCGCAACTGTTGGTGAATGCATTGCACTGATGAAAAGCAAGTGTATCGGCAGCTTAACAGGCAACTAAGGGTATGAATACAGGCCAGGTGCTGTGCTGCCACTCAGGATAAAACCATACAAACAAACTATGTGCATATTTACAAAAAACTACTATGCATATTTTAAAAAGAACAAAGTATGAATCAAGAAGAAACTGTTCTTAATGTCTTGCCTGGTAAAATAAAGGTAAAATAAAAAAATAAATGTGCATATTGATTAATGGATTGAAATTGTCACAAAATGGAGTTAAACTACATTCAAATACTATAATATAATAATTTAACAGAATGGAGTTAATGAACTATACATTTATATGTGATAATTTGGCAGACACGAGTGCCACTATTATGTACATAGCAAATTAAAAAGATACAAAAGGATGGAAACTTACAAAAACTATTTAGTGGCTTTTAACAGACAAATAACGGTATGTAAAGACCAGGTGGTGTGCTGTCACTCAGGATAAAAGCCATACACACAAACTATGTCCATATTTACAAAAGAACAACAGTATGTGTATATTGATTAATGGATTAAAGTCAAACTGTGTGCAAATAACAAGCAAATATTATTATAATTTAGCAGAATGGAGTTAATGAACTACAGGGCCTACGTTTATATTATGTAATGTTAAATGTGGTAATTTGTCAGACAAATATGTACATAGCAAGTTGAAAAGATACAAAAGGATATTGAACTAATTTCTATGACAACCTTAAAGCTGGAGTGCAGGATTTTTGTCTCCCCTCTTTGGCAGTGAGAGTAAAGGGGGGCACTCAGCTGTGATTGCCTGACACAGGCATGCAGCGCGCTCTCATGCGCAACCCCAATGACAGACACACAGAGAGGGCCGGTAAAAATGGATATGTTTTGACGGTCCACCGGCCCAAAAACATATTTTTTGACAGTCGCTGGCCCACCGGGATGTGTTCCAGTATGCCTGTACACCACTGGCCGTAACCTACTGTTGCGTCTGTAAAACTGTGGTTAAATTGTTTTGAGTGTCACACAACCCCCGTGAAATGACTCGTTTCACTATCAGAATTTGATCCATTCGGTCCGTTAACATTTGGAAAGTCTAGAAGAGCTGCACAATTAACGGCCAAACAGCCAGCGCAGGAATGTCACGCCTGACCTGAGATTAAAAACTCTGTATACTGTGAAATACAGAGATTTATCTGGCGGTGATAGGCTTAATCAGCATTGTGTGAACTTGTTTGGCAAGGGCTTGAATGTAATGGACTTTCATTTCGGTGTAAATGTTCTGCACTGCAGGTTCAAGAAACAGAGGGTGTATAAATGTGGATAGCCTTCATTTTTGTGGTAGTTTTATTTTATGAGTTGGGTTTTTTTTTCTTTTTTGTTATAGCCTACCTCACAACACCAAAGCAAATTCATTATATGTGGGGAAATTTTTTTTTAACAATACTATAAACCTGTTTATGATTATGATCTGATTCCAGACCACTCCATGAGGGTGCTGAGACAGAATTCGTCATCATCCACAAGATTCATAGCCTCAGTGTGCTCCCCCTGTGAAGCAATGTAAATGAATAGGTAGCTGAAGTGCCTTATGCAGCACCTTATCTGGCAGTTTGTGCTCATAGCATGTATCTCCAGCCAGCCTCAAACCATATATAATATATACAATAGAGCTGAAGATCTGAAGGGACTTCTTGGGTTTGTTTTTCATGATGCTCATTTGACTGAACAGTCTCTCTACCTCAGCATTTGAGTGTGGGAGAGAGAGGACAAAAATTAAGCCGGGGGCCAAGTCTTCATATGGGTTTATGCCTGCTGTGTTTCTTCACTTCAGCCCAGAATGCCATGGTGTTCGTTGTTTCTTCCAATTTCTGAAGGTGAATAGACCTCCACTTCTTAATAATTTTGTCAATTGTGGCCAGGCAATATCCTAGAAGGCTTGTACGTTTTGTCATGTCTTTCAGGCTCTTTGTTGTGCTTTAGTGTCTCCCCCACAATGAACAAAGACATGTCCTGCAATATCTCTGCATTATCTGGGAGCCTTATTTAATTTGCTAAGGAGATGGTAGCTCACACATCTCCTTTGCACACAATCCTCCTCCTCCTCAGGAGAGAGGTTCAGCTGTGCTGCCTTAGACTCAAATGTATAGCCAAGGTAGGGCTAGGGAGAGATGTGTCCGTCTACTGGCTCTTTGAACACATCAATTTTTGCTATTGGGTTAATGACTCTGCTGCAGACAGACTTTACAAGCCTCATTAAACAGTCAAGCAGCTTGAGCGGATCCATCTGTTCCCCCTCAAAAGCCTTAACAGCAGACTGCACCTCACTAATTATAGATTTTTAAAAAGTGAGGTACAGGAGATTCTGTGAGTCACTGTACATGGAATGTAGAACATCTGCCATGTAGCAGAGCTCACTTGTCATGGTGAGGCTGAAATGCAATTTTAATTCCTCCCACTGATCCAGGATTCTGGACACGGCAGGCTCTATGGGAAACCAGCGTGTGGCACAGACCTTAGTTATGAGTGAAGCCTTCTCCCCACAGTTTATTGTCTCATAGACAGCCTTGTATGCCTCTTTGTGCTTTGGTGAAATAGAGAACCAATTATGGGTTTCTCTAACAAGGAATTCCACACTACGTGGAAGTGGCAGGAGGAAGAGGCAGAGCTTACAGCTAATTGCATTGAGTGACACACACAGTGGATGAGGACCAGATGTTTTAAGTCACTCTCCTCCCTCAGACTTCTGTCATCATAGATGCATTATCTGTGTCAATGCCAAGGAGGTTCTCCCTCTTGAGGCCACACTTCCCAAGAAAAGCTTGAACTGTTCTGGCTATTGATCTAGCATCCCCGCCCTCCAGCTCAAGAAGACCAAGAAGGAGACTGTATTTGCTGTCACCAGTATCAGCCACCAGTCTTTTAAGAAAATATGGTGCCAACACACCATTGATCATTTCAGTACACTTTGTACGATGCATCTGAAAAACTTTGGCTTCACTGGAATCTGGAAAAGCAGCCTTACATGCCTGACCATTGTGGTGACATGAGAGAATGGAACAATACTCTGCAATAGCCATTGCCATTGTTGCCTCTGTCTGTTTCAAAGACTAGCAATATAGATTGCTTTGCTTGTTTATATGGCTTGGACTTTTCAGTGTGCTTCTAAGAAGCCACATGCTTCTTAATGTCAGACAACTTGGCACAGAAGTCTGTCTTGCAGTAAAGACAGTAAGCCCTTGTGTCATTGCCCACATAGGGCTTCAGCCATCCCCCAAATTCAGGGATTAACTCCCATTCTTTTCTATACTTTTGGTGTATATTTAGTGTGACATGTTAGCTATTTTTTTGAATGTGCGTGTAATGTCCAAGGCTGTGTGTATTTGTATTTATATTTTATGTGTATATGAGTTTAATAAAGTTTAAAGCTTATTATTATGTGTTTGAATAAAGTACAATCTACAGACTTGTCTAAATAGATGATCTGAACTCAGAGAGTTCAGAAATGGGAATGAGCTAACCCCTGTGTGATAGTGAGTGATAAGACAGCAGAGGAGGCTGGTCCATAGAGGCAGAGGAGGTTGCTCCTCTATTTTTAAGAGGCAAGAGGGAGATCAAAATACAAAAAAAGAGTAATTAGTTGAAATAAACCATCACCAAATCACAGTATCATGTATAAAATATTTTTTCTCTCTTCTTTGGAAAAAATCCATTATTGAAATTCTGATTAAAATGCTTCAACAGTGACACCTGCAGGACAGGCAGGAGGGGAAAGGGCAGTCTTTGTGAAGTAGTGAGAGGAGAGCAGAGGAGGACGGGCTCCTGCTGTCCTCCTTAGGGCGGGATCTCTTATATCAATTTAACATACTTCCTTTTTTTCATGCTAATCTGTTATTGGCCAAAACACGTAAAATGACGCTCCAACGGAGGACGTACTTCCTGACCAAACAACCACAATACAATATTGACATTGCGTTGGTCCAATGACCAGTTTCCAAATTTCATCTTCAAATCTCTACGACTGTATTGTATGTTAGTGAGACGAACTGGCGGTAAAGCAAGAGATAGATTTATATTTCATAGAATAGCATATTAATAATGAAATTTATAACGTGCAAAATGTGAACTGCTTTTAAATACATAACTAGAAAATTGGCACCTCGCAGCCAGTACCTCTTTTCAACAGAGCCCAAATTTCCTTTTTTTCAGATTTACGTTTCCCTTTATTTATCAACAGTAGATAGCTACTTCTGTTAGCTTCTGTAACAGTTAACTTGTCGGAGCAGCCCTTAAGGACTGTTAAGAACTGTTGTTAAGCCAATGGTGAGAATGGATTTGGACTGGGGGACACAGCAGAGGCAGGACGCTGTCGGGGAGCGGATGGAGAGCTCCATTCTGCTGGCGCAGCCTTGGCCTGGCTGCCTCAGACCGGCTGCTGCTCAGAAGTAAACTCCTCTCAACAGTAGAAAGTTAACAACATAATTTAAATGAAACAAATGGGAGAGTTAGCTTGTTTGTCATTGTTGCTAATGATATCAGACTGATTAACCAGCAGCAACAAAGTTCTGTTAACAAACAAAGATGACCAACAGCCACAAATAGACGTTATGACATGGAGACTTCATCTCCATGAAAGAAAGAAGACATCAGATAACGTGAGTCAGATACACTTTCTCTCTCTCTGTCTCTTTGGTCACTAATTTCTTCTCTGATGATTAAATGTCTCTGTGGGTGAACAACAATGCAGCAAAGACATCATATAATGTGCTGTAGGTAGTTTGCTGGACACTGAAGCTTTTGAAGTTAGAGTGAGCTGTCTGGACTCACATGGAAAAAGCCTGATTCATTTTGAATTGATCCAGTTTTTAATTGAGTGGTTGTTCAGTCACCTGTTGATGTGTGATTTGTGAATGAGTGTGCAGATACACTGGATCCACAGCCAGAGCGTTTACATCACCACGACTACATGGCCCATACAAACACAAACAAATCAAGGGAGATTGATAAGACAGAGAACTGATGAATGTCATTCAGGCTCACATAAAATCATATCATGAAAATTATTGTCCATGCTGGTAGTTATTTGTCAGCCAGGAAAGCTATCCATGACTTTTGCCCTGTAGGCCAACATTGTTGTTTGTTTTGTCAGTTGACAATTATGTAGTTGCTCCTGCTGGCTGACTGATTACACTCCATTTAAACACATAGTTTAAACAGTTTTCCTGGTCTTCACCGTTGCACGTGCACGGTGCACTGGCGCACTGAAACGGACCCAATCACAAGCTGCCAGGAAAAAAAAAAAACAGATAAACAAGCCGGGAGTGACCATGGCTAGTGAGGATTATCCATGTCTTTTTCAAGATGAGCTTTTAATGAAAAGTTGGAGTTAATCTGCAAAGGAAGACCTACACCAGAGATAATTTGGTGAAGAAAACCAAGACTTTTTTCAACTCTAGGATTTCATTTTCCAGTAACTTTCGTTAATGCGATCATCAAAGGGTAAGTTTTTAAAATCTAATAACGGCCGCCGTGCCAGCTGATATTATTCTGGCAGCTGCTGCCACTGTTGTGTATGTTACGGTTTATTTGGGAAAACCGTCATTAATATGCACATGTTGCTAATGTTGGCTGTGTGCGTGCATTTGTGTGTGTGTGTGTGTGTGTGTGTGTGTGTGTGATGTGTAGGCTTATTACATTTTGTTAGTTTTGTGTGATAGGAGGCTGGCTGTCATGCACCTTTATTCTGCTGAAGTGCACACAGCTTGTGTGATGATGTGATTATTTGTAAGGAGGATTTGCATTTTGCTTAAGAAATTATCTGTTTGTTTTGGTGATAACTCTCACTCCCTCAGCGCTGTTTGCTCGTTACATTGGCTGGACTAAGTTAGAGTCTTATTTTTGTTTCAGAGCTGGAATTGTCATAGGTAACTTTTGCAGTACTATAGGAGAGGACACAGTAAGTTGGGCTGGTAATTTGCTTTTTTCCCGACAAGGGAATGGGGGTCAGAGGGCCACGGTTTAAGAGTTAAGGTTCGCTATTAAATGCAATGGTTGGAAAAGGTCAGCCTTTGTTTTTTATTTTCTCCAATACTACCTACCTTTGGTGTCAATATAATACAATATGGTTATTTATGGTGGAGGGAGGGTCATGCATTTTCCCCCAGTCACTCAGGCATCCTCAGGGAAAAATATGTGTAGCTCTGGGGAGGGTCAAGATTAAAAAAAAAAAAAAAGTCACACCCCAGCCTGATAAATAATGAACAGTCCCTAAGACTTTTTATACTAAAATTAACATTAAAAGTAACTAAAATAACAACAATGTTGACACTGTCAGCTTTGTAGTCTATTTTTGTATGTCATGCATACAAATACGAGTGTGTAAGTCATGTATTTGATACATACTTAATATTTTTTGATGTGAACCTACACTTTTAGATCTGTGAATGTTTTTAGTGCTCAATCTTTCTAGTATTCAGCTCTGAGCTGTACCTGTACCAGATTATGAACTTTGTGGGATACTTTATATATTTCTGTATACTAAGAAAATACATAAGAAACATGTGTAAATTATGTGATATGTTGTTGATGAGAACATAAATCTGTCACAATAGAACAATACTATATATTTGACTTTGTTTAACTTTGTTGGTAACCGCTCCACATCTGAACCACTCCAGGGCTAAAATGAGCGCTTCTTTGTTTAGAAACAATATGTACTCAATGTCTTTTCACCAGCAAGGACCACACCATCAACAAGATGTGTTTAAGTTATTTATTAAGAAAAACAATGATTGTGTGTAGTTCTTCTGCTTGCTGACTGCGTTGTGGGGAAGCTCATAGGGAATCTGCCGTAGCACCCGGGCAACGACGGACCCCCTCAGGGTCCTACGAAGGAGAGGAAGAATCAGGAAGAGAGAAATAGGGTGAGTAGAAATAGGGCGCAGAATACGAGAGCGCAAGAGGAGGAGAGGGTTAGGTGGTATTTATAGAAATGCCGGAAGTGGCGCAGTTGAGGTGTGGACCTGCTCCTGAAACTTCGCTAAATAAGCTTCAATAAAGGTGCAGCCTTTTCACCATTCAGGGGTTTTTGTTTTTAAAAGCAAATTGCTTTAAAAGTCACTAAATCTAGCAACAAAGTTGTTAAGTTGGCAACACTGCTCAACAGAATCTTGGGAAATGTAGGGAAATTCAATGGGCCTCATTCACCAATATCTTTTTTTTAGTTTTTTCTTAAATTTGTTCTTAAGAAAGGTCCTAAGAAAAGTCTAAAAGGGCATTAGACTGCAGGGCTGTGTGCACACACAGAAACCACACACAGAAATTGAAAAGAAAAGAGAAGAAGTCAAGAATGAACAAATGAAAGTCTAAAGAGGGAGGAGCACCGGTTGATGACAATAGTCTTGTCATATGTAGTAGCGTCAGTAGTGGATATGAAATAACAGAAAAAAAATATGCATGGGACATTACTCATTCAGTGAACGCTGTATCTGGAGAAGGGCACACAGCAGAGAAGCAAAAAAAAATCGTTTGATCTTAAATCTGAGGCCAAAAAAATATTGGCAAACACAGAAGAGAGACGCTGATCATTGGAGAGTTATCTGAGCTGGACCAGCGCATAGGGGCCATTATTGGAGAGACAGCACTCTCGGGTGTGCCATCAGCTGAGTATTTGGACACAGACCTGGGCCCTGTGTCAGCGGTTTTGTCCCCTATCTCAGAATCAGAAGGTAAGCTGTTTTTCCAGAATTAATACAATTTGATGGTACATTTTATGTAAAAGCTGCAGTTGTAAAACCATGAAACATGTGACACATTTAACATGTAAACACCAGTGTGTCAAACCTAAAGGCAGGTGATTATTTTTGTGAATAAGTGTTTTCCACTCTAACCAATTATTTTGTACAAACATGTCAACCCTCAAATGTGCGTGTCAAAAGTGTGTTCTTGAGTGTGTGTAGATTCTGTTCTTACCTAAGAACAAATCCCAAATAAGAAAATATTGGTGAATGTCAGAATCTTTGTGAAAACTGTGTAAGTGTGTTTTTAAGAACTATCTTAAGAATGGTTGGTGAATGAGGCCCAATTTAATTATCCCAAGTAGCACTTGTGGCCACAGCGGCTGCTGTTTAGTAAAAGTTACACAGGTTCACATGTTGGTCAGACTTTGTATTCAACAGGCAAAATATAGTATTGCTCTTTGATGGAAACAATTTGAAGCACCAACTGACTGACTGACTTCTTAATGGCTAAAGAGCCTCTTAGGTTGCCTGGAAAATGCTAATTAAGTTTTTATGCTCTACCTGGAAACCCAACTAACTCTGTACTTCCTGATGTGGTAAAAGAAATATATTTATGTATAACAGAATGATGAACTAATTAACTATATTAATTTTCTGAATGTTTTCTGTCTTCTTTTACTTTTTGTGTCCCTATTTATTGTAAAAAAATATGAAGATAAATAACAGTAACAATAATAATATTTAAGCAAAAGTTTGCATAAGTTCACATATAATTATTGGCCTTCAAAAAACTTTATTACTTCAAATATATTTCTAAATATACAAATGGTGCTCATACCACATATGGCACTTTAACACTTTATTTCACTTTACATGTGGGTCTACATTTGTATTTGATCAATTATTTCATACTTCTATTGAAATATACTCCTTTCTGCTGGTTAATGGTGTAGGCCAAAATACATAACTTTCAACAATCAAGTTGTTCTGAATATTAGTGTTTCTGGAGCTTTCATCTTAAATACTCCCTCTCTTCTTTGTGCACCTTGACAGTAGGTGAAGCTGTGCCAGTGCCACAACTTGACTTCAACAACTTTATATCAGGGCCGAGAAATCTGTGTCACTGGGAATCAAATAGGGGGCATCTGAGCCAGTCATCAGTTCAGATGATAATGCCTTGTGTGTATCCATGCATGAAATGGCCCGCTTGTCCGTGCATTACAGGTTTATACCTGACAGTGACAGTGTGTACTTAGACAAGGGCTTAGTGTCTGTGCATGATAATGTAGTCACGGATGGGATCAGTGTCTGAGTCACTTATGATATTCAGTGCTCATAATACGTGAGGAGGAGAGGTCTGTAGATCATCCGGATGTGGCATTACGACACTGGGAAGAAGAGCTGCTTGGGGATATTTTGTTCCATACAATTACAGTTATCCAATAGCAGCAAACTTTATTTGTTAGTGTGCTTTCCTTTTTACAGTGTATCACACCACAAATACAAGGTCATCAATTGAACAGTACAAAAAAAAAATAATAATAAAATCAATGTAGATACAGTTAAAATTTGGGTTTTCAATTCAGCAGTGAGCTGTAAACCTGAACTCTATTACCCCATTTACACCTGGCATTAAAATGTGATCTGTAACCAGATACATTATCTGGATAAGGAAAAGCCCCGCCCAGCTAATTTGCATATTAAGATTGATTCACACTACAGGCACAATTGAGCAAACGTTAACGCATTTTAATACCAGGTGTAAATGTTTCAAGAAACCTACAAATGCTACATCCATGTTTCTCTACAATCTCTGGTTGGAAATGGCAAGTTCTAATATTTCAGCAGAGTGTTTCAGCAATGGTGTTAAAATTTCTCTTTTGGAGTGGGAAATGTAAAATCAGGATGCAGGAAACTGTTTTAAAAATTCCCTCTCCTGTCTCATTTCATTCTTCCCACATGTGCACATTAATATGAAACAGTGACTCCAACTTATTTTACAAATACATCATGATTTTAGCATTCTGATTCAATTTGCATAGAACATTTCTCGTTCGCGGGCATACCGCTTGTGACTGAATTAGAAGTCTCCAGAGTTGTTTTCTGAGTTGGAATTGAATATGAGTGAATGAGCCTGAGAGATTTGGTAAAACTGGTTTAAAAATATCTTCAGCCCTCATGCGTGCAAGTAAAATCTGTCCCAATTAACTTAAAAAGGATGCAAAATGTAAAAACCTGAAGAAAATTTGAAATCACAGAGGAACCGTCCTGTACAAGATGTAAAAGTCCCCTGCTGAAATGTTTGGCAGAGTTAAAGAGGCCATAACGATCAACTTGGCAGATTGTCTGGTTTATACTTGTAATGTAGTGACTACTTTAAAGATTCCTATATGATCTTTTGCAGTAATGTAGGATGTTTTTCCTCTCCCCCTCCAAAAGAAGCAGAGCTCTATCTTTTTTATATTTTGTTGCCCTTAAAACATATGAGTGAAATGGCGAGATGAGAAGCCTGGGGAGATTTTTGACAGAGTCTCAGAGCAGAGCTAATGGCCCATTAAGTGGAAAAGGCTGCTTTTGATGTGACTGAAAGAGGAAAGAGAGAAACATGTTAGTGCTGCACAGAACAGAGGCATAAGAGAGAGGGAGGGAAGGTGAAAACAATACCACAGAGCAATCATTTCCTCAACATCATCTACTTACGGATCAGGCTCGCAGTACAAAGAGTGGCTTGGATCAGCGCAGACACTCCGTAGATTTTAAATCTTGTTATCTGCACTGTAGTTTTGATGTGCTGATGAGCTTTGACTGAGCCCGCGCGCATTTTCAATCCTCGTGTTGTGTTCCCGCGCACAGCATTTAAAACAGTGTCTCACATCAAACTTTGCTCACAGCATGTGGTAATTATCATGACTATGTTAACACTCTGGTATGGCACGTGTGACACTTATGATTCAGTAGAGCACAACTCACAACAGATGATGGGAGTCACAGGCTCCCTTTATGGTGCTTGAAATGCCGGCACATAAAGACATACAGTACAAGACAGGGGCAGCGGCCGATCATGCATTGTATGAAACTGAGAAGCTAGATGATGACGCTAATGGCATTTTAATGCTTCATATTAGCATCATTTTATGCCAGTGATAATGCAGTTTGGTCCTCTTCCAATTGTGTGATCACCTATCAGTTTTAATATTATTAACTGCCAAGCCTCAACAAACTATAAAAGCTTTCAGATAAACTAATCAGACATTTGATGAATAATTGAATATATCATTGTTATCAAATGCACAGTAGTAGAATGTACCAGGTTTATTGAAATGGAAATTTTTTAATCACATTTTGCTCAGTGAATGATATCAGTAGGTTCTGCCACTGTATCATTGAACTTTGTGTTTCAAGATTCAAGATAATAAGTTTAACATGTTTTAATTGTAGTTCAGATTAGCACTTGTCAAGTAAATTCACCCGTCTTCATAGCAAACAGACACACACAGCAGCAAAGCTCAGATCCTTTTAATGCATCATAAGTGTTATTGCAACTAACTAATCCTAATGAAAGTGAAGACAAAACCTTACTGCCCTCAGTGAAACAGTTTTGTTTTTGTTAAGCCAAAGAAAATAAATAAATCACAATTCCTCTCATTACAGAAATCATTTCATTTGAGGCTGCAACTCATGATCGTTTTTATTTTCACTTCATCTGTTATTTTTTTCCATTTTCCATTAATCGTTTAGTTTATTAAACATTATGAAAATGATGACAAAAGCTCAAGATCCCAGAGTCCAGCCTTCAAATGTCTGATTTCATCCAACCAACAGAAGATATTTAGTTTAGATACTATTCTTTAAAGCAGAGAAATCACATTGTTTATATAATAATATTAAAACATTTTTCTTGGTAAATGACTTAAATGGTTACTGGATTATTGAAATTGTTGATAATTCATTTTCTGTCAATCGATCCAGTTTCAATATTCATTTCATTATCACACAGAAATGTTATTTCAAATTTAAATATCATTGTATAAAAAACAACACGTATGACTGCATGACATCGGTCATGGGTATATTGCTCAAATGGAACTCTCCACTGGTTGACTTTGGTAACACAGATCTATTGGTTGACCTGGGGTATTGATTCCTGCTAGAATTATCAATAAAATTTGCTCTAAAGGGTTTACTGGATAAATTTAGTAAGAGTAAGATATTTACCAGGTAGGGCTGAGTGCCCAGTGCTTAGCCAGTACTTATGCCTGGGGGAAAAAACACATTATCTCGTGAAATATGAGAACCTCGCTCACCCCTATTACTGGGGTATTTAACTAGAACATCTAAATTATGCTGCAAAAATGTGCTTGTTTTGTAACCTTTTCTCCAATCTGTGCCTTTTTTGTGAAATACTGTCATATTGTTATGTTTTACCTCTTAAGGCCTCTAAAACTTGTAAGGCATAATGTAAAAATTTGAACTGCTAACAACTCATTGACTACATTTACATGCACAAAATATTCCAGTTTTTGCCATTATTCCAAAAAGGCAATATTCCTACTAAACTGTTTACATGGCCAATGAAAATGAATATTCCACTAATATTCCTGTTTACATGCAGAGGGTTTTCAGGGTTTCCCTCTGCTCCAATGGGAACAGGAAACAGTAAACCACCAAGGTGAGAAACATTAGTGAGCTGCTGTCTGATATTTACAAGTGACATTGATATGACTGATATGATATGATGATATGATTTATAGTCACAGGCACATCCAGTACCTAGGTTGTCCCATGATGTTTACTACACTGCTGTGTGTTTTTGGTGCATCACACCAAGTTGTCACCATCAGTCAGGATAATAACCAATCCCCTGCGTCCCTGTTGTGAAGAAGGCGCACTCTGCTTTTCCAGACTGCCCTGAACAGCTCTCCACTCTCCTCTCATTCCTCTCCTCCGTCTGCCTTCCTGCTCCAGCATATGTCATTTTGCCTGTGCAGGGGTAACCAGGCAAGAGGGCTGTGTGTCGCAAACTGCAGTAAAAATGCTGTATACATCCAAAGAATGCTCCTAAAACCAGAATAATACCAACATTTCCCACATGTTTCATCGGAAAATGCTACATTCGGAATAAGGCCTAATTCGGAATATGTTGTTTACATGACCTGTATCAAATTCAGAGTATTGTCATATTTGGAATACCACGGGTCCTCCATGCACCTGTGCTGGACTTTACTGACGGACTGAGACACACATCGATTTGCTTCTAAGAGCAATAAAAGTAAGAGGTCATCTGGGCAGAGACTGTATTATATTTTGTGTGTTTAATAAGCTTAGTGCTTGTATTTTTGTTGTGTGATTTGACAGACCGCCGAGTCCTTTTGCTTGCTATACTCTGAGAAGTATTTGAAGTTGCTGCCTGTTTAGTTTGTGTTCACCACGTTTGTGTTGTCCCACTCGGGACTGCTGAGTTTGTGCCACCTTGAGTGAAAAGTAAATTGCTTTGTCAGTTAACGAACCATCTTGGATCCCGTGCGACGTCATCTCACCAGATCATGTCCTCCATCATAAGGTTGCATGACATCATCTGGCCAGATCACATCTGCCATCTTGTCACCCACACACACACACACACAGACATGCTTTTGCTTACATGTGTTTGACCGTACACAGCTGCTGTTCTATGTGTGTTGTGTGATTAGTATTAGTTGGTAGTATGTTGTTTGTTAATTGAAACATTTGTTGACTTTGTTGATTATTGTGGAGATTTAATAAACAGTGTTATAGCTTTAAAGAGAAGTCTTTTCTCATTATTGTTCATATTTTTTGTGATAGGTTTGTGATCTTAAACCTTCACTGTTCACTTGTGGATGCTGACATCCCAGATATTAGCACTCCTAAATGAACTATTTTGTTTATGAGACTACCTTATTGTTTGGTTATTGGTCCTGGTTTCTGGGTGATGCCTCATATTATTAATTAATATTGGTAAAAAAGAAGAAAAAAGGTCTTGGGGAAATATTAGAAATGCTTCTTTCTGTCTCAGCAGGCTGGGGGGAGGGGTGTGTCTGTGTTTTGTAAAGATTGACATTAGCTGGCAGGCTACCAGTGTTACACTGTACACAACAGAGGCAATAACAAGAAGAATTACATCTGCATACAACAATACCTGCGTATCTTGTTTATGGTTGCAGTGACTGAAGTCTATCCCAACATGCACTGGGTGAGAGGCAAAGTACACCCTGTACACACACATGCATTCACCCTCCAGATATGTTTCCATATACACTATATGTTTGGACTAGATTTTAGATTACTTATTAATTTGCGTATAAGCTTTGTGATGATTTATTGAAGCGTCGGCCCTTTTCAAACAGCATGAGGATGCTCTTGTCATTCATTTGCATTTCCTGTCATCTGGTATGTGAATGTGACGCATTCAGAACTTTTGATGAGATCCTGACTACACACAGCTGACCTTTACCTGATTCTCCTTTTCAGCACCCCCAGAATCCATAAATCCTCCATTATTTATTTCTGCAGCTTTTCAGAAAATCCCACTGCACTATGTGGTGTTTTAAACCAAACAAGACTTATTTTATGACAAAGCATAGATGTAAAAGGTATAGTACTGCGGAGGACATCAGTGTTTAAAAGCATCAACTGAAATGTCATTAACACATACTGGTGGCTCAGGCTTGTCAGAGGATTTCAGTCTTTCCTTAAGCCTGAATAGATAGCATTTTACAGAGGCAAAGGTAATCATGTGGAATGGAATCACATGCGGGACAAAATGGAAAAAAAAGGGACTGATGAGAGGAAGATATTTTGGGCAGAGAGAAGGAGAGAAGAGCAAAGGGGTGCATCACAGAGTGAAAAAGGAGAGACGATGGATTGAACATGAGAAGATAATGAGGAATGAAATACTGTTCAACAAAATGTCATCTCGCAGACAGTGGTCTGGGGAGCATTGCTGCCATTTCAGTGAGATTGTTACTATAGATGAATTTCGCCTACAAAGACATCAATTCCTCGGGTGCAGCATTTCCTGGATTTTGCAGTGATAGAGGCAGGCTTTGAAAAACCTGGCTTTGAAAGCGGACAGAGTGTCAGCCCCAATGAGGCTGCCTTGGCGTCGAGATGAAGGTTGAATAGGAAGAGAGCGCACATATCTTCAGATCAAGACTGCTTGCTATGAACATTTCTTATTAGTGCAGATATTCAGATCTCAAAGGAAAAAATGCCACTGTAGTGTTGCCATGTTCCATCACAGCTGCCTGTGGTAAAACTGATCAACCAAACACACAGATAATTTGTTTCAGCTATAAGGTGTTTTGAACTGGGAAAGGTTATCTGTGACTGGTTAACCGGAATATTGCAGCTGCATTTTCCTGCAGGCTCATATTTCTGAGGCGATATCTTAAAGGGTAGGATTTTTCAGCAGGGATGCTTTCTGAGTGCTAGTTTGCCAGTGCTAGTAGACAGGCCAGTGGATGTTAGAGGTCTGAGAGAAAGACAAACAAACCATCAATTAAAGGTAGCAAAGGGAATTATACGTGCTATTTCCTTCTGTGACTTTGAAAGTCTAACAAAACAAACAAGGCAAAGTCAGCGAAAAGGTCTAGGAAGGCACACAGACTTTCAGATTTTAAAAGCTGAGACATTCCATTTTGAAAGCGGAGATCAAATAACTGGTTTGTCCTCTCTAGTGGTAAGTAGGAAGAAATTACAAGCAGAAATTACAGGCTGACTTCTGAACGAAACAGGGTCTTCCACAAACACAGCAGGGGAATTGGAGAACACCTCTAAAGTACCAATGTGTCACGTCCCTGTAATATCGTTTATATGCTTTTCCTTAAAATGCTGTGACCTTCCATTAGCTTTAAATTCAAGTTTCTGAAGCAGCATACGTGTAATCTTCTGAAAATATGAAAAGTGTGGCAAAATGCTATGCGGGGTCACACCTCAGCAGGGTGCAATTATTTTCACACTACTTGAATTTGCAATAAAACATCATGAAGGACACTTCAAAGTTTCATTTTTACATTAACACATAGACTGGTCCATAGAGGTTGCTCCTCCACTTTTGAGAGGCAAGAGGGAGATCAAAATACAAAAAAGCGTAATTAGTTCATATAAACCATCACCAAATTTCAGTATCATTTATAAAATAATTTCTCTCTTCTTTGGAAAAAATCCATTATTGAAATTCTGATTAAAATGCTTCAACAGCGACACCTGCAGGGCAGGCAGGAGGGGAAAGGGCAGTCTGTGTGAAGAGAGAGGAGAGCAGAGGAGGACGGGCTCCTGCTGTCCTCCTTCGGGTGGGATCTTTTTTCATGCTAATCTGTTGTTGGCCAAAATGCTCCAACAGAGGATGTCCTCCCCAACCAATCAACAACCAGAATACAATATTGACATCATGTTGGTCCAATGACAGATTCCAAATTTCATCTTCAATTCTCTACCACTGTATTGTATATTAGTGAGACGAACTGGCGGTAAAGGGAGAGATAGAGATAGAGATATTTCATAGGGTAGCATATTAATAATGAAATTTATAATGTGCAAAATGCGAACAGCTTTTAAAAATAGTTAAATAGATCTTGAGCTGCAATGATTATTAATCTATAATAATAATAATAATAATAATTTAATTTTGATAATTGATTAATCATTTTGAGTATTTTTTTAAGAAAGAAATGCTACAACTCTGGTTTTCAGCTTCTCCAATGTGAGAATTAGCTACTTCTCTATGTTTTGATATAATTGTAAACTGAATATCTTTGCTCCTGCACTGTTAGCCTGACAAAACAAGACATTTGAGGAAGTCACCTTGGACTCTGGTAAACTGGAATGGACATTTTTAACTGCTTTCTGAAGTTTTAAAGATTGCAGAAGTACAAAAATAACAAATATAATTGTTAGTTTCAGGTCTAAATAGATTATTAAATGGATGGATGGCTGTAACAGGTAAATAAAATGGATGGATGGGTGGATGATAGATTGTTGGTTGAATGGTTGAATATATGGCTTAATGGGTGGATAAATTGAATGATTATTGTGATAACTGAATGGATGGATTAAAGATAGAGCAGCTATAGAAAATGGATGGACAGTTGGATAAAAGGTTGGAGGGAAGAATGAATAAGTAGATAAATAGAAATAAGTAGCAGATAAAAATGGATAGATAGATAAATAGATGTTTGAATACATGGGTGGATAATAGAGCAAGTACAGAAAATAGATAGATGCATGGATGGATGATTGGATAGACAGTTGGATGGTTGGATGGATGGATGGGGAGATGTTAAGTGGATGGATGATAAATAGATGAGTGGGTGAATGGATACTACCAAATTAGTGCTTGCTATCTAGCTGTATATTCCCTCATTAAAATGCTGTAACATTATTAAAAAAGGCAATACCAAACCATCAAAAACACACTGGATCTTTACTAAAGCTAACTGGGTGTGTGTTTTGTTAGTGACAGTTCATATTTGATAATGTGTGTATAATCTCAAATGTGCCCATCGTTCAGTCAAACTTGTCATTAAAAGCATCCTTCCATGCATATTTAACATTCTCCAGACGTCTTAATAGAAATGAGCCACTGATCAATTTGTTCCCCAAACCCACACTTCAGCCTAATATAAGATGCAAATGAGCAGGCGAACAGTTCATTATTTTTAATCCTTCATCTTATTTTGGGGGAAATCGTGTTTGCTGAACAATGAAATACTTATTAGCAACCCAGACAAAGGACGTTATGATTGACAGGATTATATTTAAACAAAGCCAGTGGTTAATCACTTCTCTCCGCGCGAGGGCACACAGCCTGGTATTTGTTCTCTATCTCTAATTAAACAGAATTACATTCCATAACACATTGTAAAAGCCGGGGCATGTTTCAGACCTCAAAACAAACTAGTGCAGAACATTTTCAAGGAAATGAGGGGTTCACAGAGGTAACAGACAACAAAAGTACTGAGAGAGGGAGAGAGAGAGAGAGAGAGAGAGAGAGAGAGAGAGAGAGAGAGAGAGAGATGCTGGCATGACTCAGTGTGTGGTGGCCCTCAAATGCAGCTGGCCACTAAAAACATTGTTTTTTTATTATCAGGCTTTGCAATAACAAAAAAAAAACAAAAATGTTCAGTTGCTGTCTGTAAAGTGCCTACCTTTATAGTAATTTCTGTGCTATCTTCAGTGTCACAGATGAGTTCAGTTTTTTTATTTACCATCATCAATGACTATTCTGCTATACTTTTGAACAATTTTCTTCCAGCCCATGCAATAAACATGGATGTCATTTGGAAAAGAGTGTCCTCCAACATATTGTAGCCTTAGCAAATCCACATTTGATCTTGAACTTCAATATCATGTAATAATGAATTCTTTATTCACATACGGATACATTCAAGTTCCCCTTAAACCTTTAGCTTGGTCTGTTTTCCCAGACCAAAAAAGAGACCAGAATGTCATGGAGATGCTAAGACTATTACTACTGTCTATTATTAAATGATTGTAGGTTTTACACAGCAATATTCTTTTGGTGCACAGAAAAGGATATTTTTACTCGGTATGTTAGCATGAGACACTTCATAGCACAGGATAAATACAATATACTACAACATGGGTCTTATTTTCATAGTTTGACCATCATTTCTTTCAATAATCATGACATGTTACTCATCAAATTAATTACTAAGATGAACATGACATGGGAACATGATGACATGCTAAAAATAAGTTTGACAGCACAAGAAACACAAGCAGGCAGATGATAAATTTTCTGCCCCATTATGCCAATCTTGTAATAAGCCCAGGTTATCCTTTATTTTATCACCAAAGTCAGATAAATTGAAAAGTTGTGGATTACCAATATTGAAATACAGGTTTGATTTGGACAGCGAATGTTCATCTTAAGTTTCTCGAGCAGAGTTTTCACTCCCCCCTTTTGGACCTGTATCTATTTGCATAAATACTGAAAAACCATACTGGGTCTTAAGGAGTATGGCCAACCTGCTAGTCTTGCTACAAGTGTCCTTTAATGCCTGTTATGATTAAAACTGTCATAAATATTTTAGTCTGTTGACAGCAGCGACAACATTATATAAATAAAAGTATCCATAAAAACAAATAGCTTCATACAGTAGCAAAATTGTGAATATGTAGTTTGGGTAGGAATAATAAACTGAATAAATACACAAATCCCCTCTCCTGTTATGTATTCTGAATGCCACACAGGAAACTGAATTTGTTCAATGACTAGTACTAGTCAGCAGGATAAGGAGGTGGCAGCAGGTGACTGAGAGAGCTCCTTCACCATGGTGGCACCTGAATCAAGCAGCCTCTCAAATGATAAGGAGTGATAGAACACCTCAGATCAAACCGAATGATATTCATGTTGCCATGTAGGGAGCACAACACAGGTTCATCACTCACACTGCTATCTTCACCCATTCATCCCCAGATGTACATAGAATGACTCATCTCCCACAGAAGCACACATTTATGCTTTGAATATGACAATTTGAAGGAAAATGTAAGGTAAAAAAGCTAAACCTCAGATGATATGCTCAACAGGTTCAGAACATTATTGCTTTGTGAGAATCAATCTCTTGGTGATTTTAATGCCGTGGCCACTGATATGGTCTCTTTACTTTTCTGGAATGATCAGCAGGGAGGTTGTCTCCAATCATTTTGTCTCCGCCAAATGCCACAAGGATTCATGACACGCTCAATTGAAACTTTCCATCGGTGAATATTCTGCACGTTGCTGCTCACAGGGGCGGCTGGAAAAAAAATCTACACCTGCCTTTCTCCCTGTTTTACACTGAATGAGCTCCTTCACAAAATATCTGCATACTGAATTACTGACTGTCTGTGCCGCAGGTCAGCTCAATTCTTAATAAATAGACTTAATATTCAACGGAAATGTCTTACATCAGAAATCCTCAGAGGCTACTGCATCTCTAAATAGACACACATTAGACATCAGATTCACATAATTTGAGATTTTATCCCTGGGGCCCATATGGGAAATTGTCTCTACTAATGATTCAGTTTTGAAATGTACACAGCCTACATTGTATGTGAGAAGACAATTAGAGAAGGGTTAGATAGTGATAACCAGGCTTGGACTGGCAATCTGGAAATTCTGGCAAATGCCAGATGGGCCACAAGTCCACCAGCAATGTGGGAAAAAAAAAAAATTGACCTGCCGGCCACGGCCCACTTGATGTTGGAATAGCCCATCTGATTGGGGGTTACACAGTCCCAATTGTCAATAGGCTACCTATTGTAGAGGTCAAGCGAGAAATAAATCAAGACAGAAATAGTGGAGTTCGAATTGAAAATAACACTAGCCTATACCAATGGATAAAGGTCCCAAAAAGCGAAAAAGTGGAGCGGAAAAGGTCAGAGAGAAAAAGACAAAAATCTCGAGGCTGATGCTGCAACATGTTTTAAGTTAACATATTTATTCAAAAATACTGATGCCAGTGCCACACAAACTCCTGTTAACATGTCTAGCTGCAGTGATAAAATTAACAGTCCACCGCCAAATGAAGAGGAGGAGGAAAGAGTCTGGACAGATTAGCAGGCTGATTCCACTGGAGAGAAGGGGCAATAAGAGGAGGCCACTTCCGAGGGAAGGTGCATGACAACCTCCAGCAGTTGATACTGCTAGCTCATGTAGTGACAATGTTAACAGTGTAGCTAGGCCAGAGGGGATTCGTCATATTGAGGAGACTGACATCAATTACCATCTTCTCACCACCTAAGGTAGGACATGCTACTTCTATTCTATTCACTGCTTAAGGCCGCTGTGCTCTGCTGTTTTTTTAAATGATGTCAGCTGATTAGTTACTGTGGGTCCACTCCAATGGGGTGCGGACCTGCTGCTTGTCACAGCCTGACAATACCTGTGAAAAAACATTTAAATAGTGTTGGTAGCATGAAATCCTGACTGTTAAGTCTGATGTGTGAATTGCATCACATCAGCTTCAAACACAATATCAGATGATTGACTATAGATAGAGCACTGTTAATTAATGTCCAATTTCACACATTTCCAGATCATCATTAGGCTAGGCCTATAGGAAAGCTTTTTTCCAGTGTGAAAATTAAGTTTTGTTTATTTTGTTTCATGATGACAGCATTGCATTGTCGTAGACTACATTCATGACATATGATTATGTCATATTTGTTTTATTTGTGAAGTTATAGATTGTAGCATAAGTGTGCCGAGAGTTGGGTTGCCTATAACAATTGTCAAATGAATAAAATCATAAGTGCGCCTCTTGGGGTGCCGACTTTTCCTCTGGGCTATTTCCTTATTACATTATTTTAGTCACCCAAGTCATGTAAAATAAGTTATTTCAATGTAGAATATATACAAAGTAGGCTCTGACCTTTGTCACTCCCTATAAGGACAGATCAAGCCCTGCACAGCAAAGATTGGGGAGTGATGATAATAAATTCCCGTTAAGGAACATAGTCTACAGGTGAATGTTAGGGTTGAGGTGGTGCTTAAGAAATGCTTTATGACCAGCAGCAACGCAGGGAGCAGTAGCAGCAATTTATTTAGGTGAGAAGTCTTGTAGCTCCCATAATGCTTTGCTATAAACAGAAAAGCCCAGTATTATGTTATGCTGTTCAGAAAGACTAATGAAAAAAATATAATGAAAACCAAAAGCTAGTGTAACAGAGGCTAACTCGGAAGTAGTGCAGGACTTCTGCTCACTATATATTGTAATGCATTGCCAGAAGGAAACACCCCTATTAGCATGGCTTCTCTACTTCTGCTAAAAGAAAAAGGGAATAATCAGGCCGGCATGAGTAAATTATACATAATTACGAAATATTATGAGTAATTCTGTTTGAATACTATTCTGTTTGGCTCGTGTGAGTAGCATAACAACATTACAGTATGTGTTTTTGTTTAAAAGGTTTGGGGCACAACACTCATTTCAGCTTTTTCACATTTTCTTTCATCTTGTTATGTTCCCCACAGCTCATATTCATGACTCCTGTAATGTGTAATAGGAGCCATGACTTCTGGTTGATCAGCAGAAAGAGCAAATGCTGGGGCCTTCAAACTGGCGATTCTGTGCGGAAGTATGCAGCTAACGATAAGGTATGAGTTCCAATAAGAGTGCAATATATGAGAACTACAGCAGCTAATGGGCTGAAACAAAAAGCAGTGCAGTCACTTTAGATGCGAACAGAAGGAAAATAGAGGGAGAGTGAACAGTTGATTGGGACAACAAACAGTCTGATGAGACACAATTCTTGCTATAACTGTGTCCATGAAAACTGGCATACCCCACAATTTGCCACAACATTAGCTCCATTACAAGAGAGTGGAGATAATGGCTTTGATAATTAGATTGTTTAGATGTATTAAAGTAGTGGCCAGAGGGTGCATGGCTAAATTTCTTTATGCAGAAGTGATTTTTATAGGTGGAGTGAAAGGGATGAAATCAGGATGGCTGACACTGTAAAGGCCCATCCTTGTCTTTGTGTCTTCATTGCAGAGATAGCCTTGACAATCTATTTTAAACAGTGCTGATGACAATCAAATGACACTCATAGGTAAACCAAGGTGGCCCAAAATTATGACAGTATTAGGATCTAAAACTTTAACTATGGGGAAATCAATAACCATATAAAAAGGGAATCTACAGTTAGTGCTTAAAATCTGACTTGCTGAGGCAATAAATTCAGGCAGGATTCCACTAAAGTGTGTCTGAAGTGTAATCCACAAAGCTACTAAACATGTACGTAGAGTAATACATTCATATTCCCAACATGACTCCCCTTCATCAGGCTGCAGGCCTTAAATTATTTCCATTTTCAGCAATTCTACTGACACTGTGAGGTGACATTTTCTGTGGTACAAGACAACAAATAATATTTTTTTTCTGCAGTGCTGTTTAATGTTCTGGATCATTACCTCTGTTCCAGCAGTCTGTGCTGACATGTTTAGCCAATGCATCTATTTTCCCATGCTGAGAGTGTGAAGACTTAGAGGGTTTGGAGGACTGGATTAATTGAGAGGCAAATGGGCTGTGATGGGATGTGATGAGCCAATGACAATAGCAAGCACTGAGGAGGCAGTGACTGTCGGATAGAAGCTCCTCCGGGACTGACTGTGCATTAGTGCATCCCTTGTGGTAAATGTGTCCTTCTGTCTGAATAGGTAGACTGATCTGCGAGTAAAGCACTGTGTTTGTCTTCTCGTGATGCAGAAGCCGCATCTTTGTTCTGGATAACTTGTTAAGCCCTCAACATATGCATTACCCTGGGGAGACATACACTTGTACACTCCTCCAGACAGTGAGCCATGAATAAACAAAGCATAATTCATGCAGACAGGGACAATAGCTTCAGTCCCTGTTGGCTAAGAGTTGGAACAGGTAAGATGAGTGATTTAAGTGGCTTTGAATATTATGTTTGTTGCTAAATGCACTGGTTTAAGCATCAAAGAAATAGAACACATCATGGGATTGGGCATCTATAGTTAGCAGTTGGTGAGGAATAGAAAGACTACTCAAATAAGGGATGTTGGGGTAACACAGTGAGAGGTCATTGTAAGGGTGAAGCCAGGCTCCACAGAAACCTCCCACATAAAGCATATTGTAGCTCAATGTAGAGCTGTGTCTGAATGGAGTTCAATGTCAGCATTGAAAAAAATGTGCTGTAATTTACATTTACTTTACAACAAATCTCAAGTGTGACTGGTTACCACTGATTTTTCACCCTGTTAATATCACAGTTCACTTATTTGAACTTTTTGTACTTCTTTTCTCTCCATGCCACCCATGTATCCTTTGCTGCCTGTTCTAATTCTGTAACTTACAATTCATGTCTAATGCCATAGTTCAGTGTCAAAGCAGGAGGTAGTGTGGCCTTTATGTAGCAAGGCAGAGACTCAGGTTGTGGAGGTCTGGGTGGTTGCTAGGGCTGTAGCATGTCAGAAAGATAAGACTTAGCATCCCATCACAGATCTTAACCAAGTGTTTTGGTTGCCCAACCCTAACCATAATCATGATCCTTCTCTAACCTTAACCATATTGTAGTTGCCATGTAAGATATTGTAGAAAGCATGAATTTGAAAAATGTTTAAATTTAATCCAGGGTTTTGTACAATTGTCCAATATGGATGTTCTTGTCTGGTGATTGGGTTGCTTACTCGTTAGAGTTCCCATAGCCTTACAACCCTGAGGTTTGAGGTTTAATTATTCGACTGAAGCTGCAAAAAGCACAATTGAACAATCGACTGAAATCTTGCCATTGCAGCTGCAGGTATTTGTGAATTTGTATATTAGACATGGTAAGTATCTGTCATGGTTCTGACTGTGTATTCCTTAGTTGCCATTGTCCAGCAGATGCCCTCAGACTTTTTCTGTTTGTGAAGATTGAACTATGTTGGAGAGGGCTTGTTTTGAGTTTCAGACATGGTGTTACATTTGGGTTGCCTTTATCGGTTGGACTCTGCTTACTGTGTTTCTGGGGTTTTGGTTTCCCTGTGTTTTTCCTTCCTGTGTTCATGTACTCATCCTCACATCTGTCCTGCATTCGTCCTCTTTAGCCCTGCCCTTGTCTCAGTGTTCTTCCCCAGTCTGCTGTCACCTTCACACCTGCCCTATATCACCCTCATTAGCCCTGCCTTGCTCCTAGTGTCTTCCCCAGCCTATCAGCTCCCAGCCTGCCCTTGTGTTATGCCACCTGTTCCTTGTTGTTTGATTAGTTCAGTTTGATGAACTGATTCTTCCTCTGCATGTCTGTGACACTAATCTCAATGCAGATGCTGTACATTTTGTTGACGCAGTGTGCATATTCTTGTTCTGTTGGCCATGCAACTGTTGATTCACTAGTTGCCATTGTGTGGTTATCTATCTCCTGCCAACTTGTGCACATATAGTGCTGCTTCACTGATTCTGGGTCAGAATACCTGTTAATTATTACAGTGGCTGTGATGGGGATTTTCACAGTGTTATTGTTTTCTGAGGCCAGTTGTTGAAGTGCAAATTTGAACCTCATTTATGACTTTGTCATGCCAGAGGATGATAATGATCCCTCTCTTGCAAGACATGGGATTGATCACCCAAGGAAAAAGTTATCTTGAATGAATTATTATATGATTATATGAATTATTATTGCCACAGGCAATGAAACTGGACGGATTTACTAAGATGGAGGGTGCTGACTTACAGAACAGTTATGGGTTACCTCCATCTGGTGTAACTGCATCACCTAGGAGCACTAAACACCATAGGGCAGAGCCCAAAAGAAGTTAACAAGATTTGACACCTCATCATTCGAGTTTCCTTAGATCAAGGTTCTTCAGATGTATTTCCAATCTGGCAACAGTGCACCAGCCCCAGCAGATAGCACTGCCAATAGAGACTCCCCTTCCTAGCACTGTTTCGTGTAGCCTGTTTCTGGAACACTTCCGACTGAATGAAGCCTCAGTACTGCAAATGCAAGTGAATTCTTTATCCAGACACCTCAGCCTTTGACCTTTGCTGTAAACAAACAAACTTAAGGGATCTTCTCTAGACTATTTGACTTTTTGTGTGAGGAATTATTCTTAATTGATTGGGAAGTGTCGCTGAGTCCATAAACCGAGTTGAAGGTTTTAATCCGAAGCCACTCCTGTAACGGTATGGACTTTGTTTTTTTAGTGAGAGACTACACAGGCTAATGTAGGCATAGCAAGGTTTGTTTTTAGCCAGTTGCTATTGCTAGCGGGCCCTGGATACATCATGGCTGTATGTGGACATTGCCAGCTGGCTTACTCTCCGTTATAGGAAGACATCAGACGGCTGAAACAGGATCTCAAAAGCAAGGATGAGTTAACCCTGGGCTTTTCCTCTCTGGCCGCTACTCAGGCCAAACATCTCTCTGCGGTGAGCTCCTCCTGCTAAGCAAAGCTACTCTTCCCTGATCAGGCTCTGTCACCACCAAGGGGAGCCTATTTTTTTCAACTAATGCCCTGGCCCCAGATGATGACATCTGGCCCTTCCTTGGGGGCTAAACGTAAGTCCCAAGCCTGCTTGCCTGACACTCTGCAACTGAGAAATAAATTCCAAGCCCTGGACAGTGGGGATGGACTGCGCTCTCCAGTGAGGCTACATCTTCTGCCTGGGCCTCCACTTCTGAGCCAGTCGGTGGCTCCTCCGCTGCCGCAGACTGCATCTCGCCTGCTGCTGCCGGGGTCCAGCCCCCCCCAGGAAAGATGTACCTCCTGCTGGCCCAGGGGACGTCCCACAGTTCACCATCCAGCAAGGAGACAGCTTCCAACTAAGAGCCCCCCTCTGTCCTCTTCTTTCCCTGTCCCTCCTGCCATGCTCACTGTGGACTCATCTATGGTGCGACATGGTCTATGGTCTTCCCTAAAGCCAAACCCTCTGTTTCCCTCGTTCTGGACATTAAAGTGAAGCTCCCTTCACTTTTAGAATAATACCCTTCAGCCTCAACTGTTATTCTCCACGTTGGCGCCAATGACATCAAAGCATAATAGTTAGAAAAACTGAAAAAGGACTCTATGAGCCTTATCGACACTTGACTCTGGACACTGGATTCAAGGGCTCAATGTGTCATCTCCGGCCCTATGCCTTCTCCTCACTGGGGAGATGTAAAGTTCAGCCATATACCTAATCGCCACATCTGGCTAAAAGGCAGATCACTGGGAATTCCTTTCATTGACAATTTCACTACATCTCTGGACAGACCCACGCTTTTTAGGGATGATGGGCTTCACCCAAACTGGACTGGCTCTTGTCTGCTAGCTAATAACATGGCACTAACGCTGAAATCATGCAAATCCTTTTGCAACTGACATGGGGTTAGTCTGTTCCATTATACTAATAACTGTACTCTTAAGTGTGATACTCCTGTCATTGTAAATGCCACATACTGTGTAAATCCTGAAGCTATACCGAACAGGAATGTTAAATGCTTGCCTGCAGTTCGGACCCCTGATAGTAGCCCATCTATTGACTCGGTCTCACCGATTCCCGTCATCACAAACTTTAGGCCCAAGAAATGCATCCCTGCTCACACAACTACAGCTAAAGGTCCTGATGTTCACTTCACCACACATAAAATAACTTTTAACTTTGCTTAATCAAAAAATCAAGGTTGCAAGAACAGCTTACTTCTCAGACTTAATTACTACTAATAAACACAATCCCCGAGCTCTGTTTAGCACAATCAATCAGCTTGTACAACCTGCTGCTGCTATCCCTGCCACCTCAACTGAAGATTGTGAACTGTATTTATCATTTTTTGTCAACAAGATCGAAAGAATCAGATCCCACATTGTGCCCTCGTCCACCGCTTTTGATCCACCTGGTAGTATTTTAAATTTATTAACCCATTTTGCCCCCATTACCATGCAAAACCTCAGAGACAATTTCTCATCTGCGCCTGTCTTCCTGCAATCTTGATATCTCACCCCCCATATTCTTTTCAGAGGTCCTTCCTGTCATTGGCCCTGCTGTACTCACTATTATAAACATGTCCCTCACCTCTGGTTAAGTCCCCAATCAATTTAAGACAGCCAGTGTCCAGCCCCTTCTAAAAAAAAAAAAACTTGGCCTTGATCCAGCTTTGAACAATTTTAGACCCATCTCAAAATGACCTTTCATTTCCAAAATACTGGAAAAACTTGTTGCTGAGCAGATTCTTCAAGTGGTTGAAGGGAATAACATCTTTGATAAATTTCAATCTGGTTTTTGTCAAAAACCACAGTACTGAAACTGTTCTGTTACAAGTCATGAATATAAGGGGGAACACTCCATCTTGGTCTTACTCGACTTGAGCGCTGCCTTTGATAACATTGACCACTCCATCCTCATTAATCCACTAAATACATGTATTGGTATCTCAGGGAAAGCTCTAGTCATATTTGCCAAATAGATGTTTTTCTGTCTCTATGGGTAACTATTTGTCGTCATGCGCTCTGCTGTTATATGGGGTTCCCCAGGGATCAATCCTCGGTCCTATTCTTTTCTCTTTGTATATGCTTCCCTTGGGCCAGTTAATCAGTTGCTTTGGTTGTATATCCTATCCTATGTATATCCTATATTGTTAGGCAGACACTGAACTATATTTTTCAGTAAAACCAGATGACTTTAGCAACCTAGACACTCTCCACAACTGTTTAGCTGTGATAAAGGACTGGATGTCTCTCAACTTTCTTCAGCTAAATTCTGACAAAACTGAGCTTCTCATTTTTTGCCCTGAAAATACTGCTAAAGACATCATTCAGTATATTAGCCCACTTGCCCCCTATGTCAAAACTAACGCCAGGAATCTTGGCATTATATTTGACCCTAAATTGAAATTTGAACACCATGTCAATAAATTGGTTAAATCCTGTTTTTTTCAACTCAAAAATCAGACCATTATTGTCTGCCTCTGACCTAGAACATATCATTTATGTCTTCATTTTTTCCTGCCTTGATTACTGCAATTCCCTTGTCACTTGCCTTGGTCAAGCTACCCTGTCATGTCTTCAGCTTGTACAAAATGCAGCAGCTAGGCTATTAACAAGGACTGGCCGTAGATCTCACATCACTTCTGTTTTAGCGTCACTGCATTGGCTCCCAGTGAAGCTCAGGATTGACTTTAAGATTTTTTTAATCACTTATAAGGCCCTACACAGTTTGGGTTCTGCCTACATTTCCGAGCTATTAAGCCCTTACACTACCAAGCGGTCACTTAGGTCTTCCAACCAAAGCCTGGTGGCCTTACTGTGTGCCAAACTAAAAACCAAAGGCAACTGTGCTTTTGCTGCCCTGGCATCCAGACTTTGGAACAGTCTCTCAACTTCCATCAGATCAGCTGAGTCTGTTGACTGTTTCAAAAAACATTTGAAAACCTACTTTTTAGGATGGCTTTCCCATACATTCAAGTGTGTGCTCTGGGTGATGACTGTATGCTTTCTGTGTTCATATGTGCGTGATGTCTGTATGTATTCGTGAATGTGTCTTTTGTGTTTTTCTCAATTTCCCCAGATCAGACTCTCAGTCCCGATGCTCGCTGTCACAGTGCCAGTATCTCATGAAACAATGACCTTCACTACATTTAATACTGGGTCTGTCTCACTTGCCGCAAGAGTCAGGTACTAGTGGTGGCTCACTGCAAACTTTTGCAAAAATTTTGAGCACATCAAATATCACATCCAAGTTCAGCATGTGGTCTTACTTATAGACATGTGATCCAATTTCTGAACTTTTAGTATAGCTAGGTAAGGTGGTGGTGGTGTGCCGTTCAAAATTTTAAAAAGGACATTCGGGTCAAGTTGGCTGTTCCATTTTGGTGGCAGATACTTACTGCATACATGCTATTTTTTCATGTGGTAGAATATGTAGAGGGAAAAATAAGGGACCCAAAACTAAACCCTGGGAAATTCCACATAAAATGATAGTTGGTTGGGTAATGATTTACATACAGAGACATCTGTCTGGGATGCAGAGCAGATCCAACCAAGTTCCTTAAAAGCTAATGATGATGATGATCAATTGTATCAAAGACTGACTAATGCCTTGGTTCCACTGGGCATGGCTGCCTTGCGGCTACAACATGGTTTTGTTCCATCCTCTGCACAGCTTCATATCACACCAGGAGCATTTCAGAAGTGGTGAGTTTTGGCCCTGTTTACACCTGGCATTAACATGCGTCTCCACATGTGTCTTGAGTTACTAGTTGTGATCGGATCTCACTTCCCTGCTCTATATGCAAATAAACATGTCCATCATTTCCGTTTGCAAAGACCAAATTCATTGTTGTTTTTAACCGGCGGGAGAACCAGGGGTCCATGTACCCTCTGACCAAAGCTGTGTTCAACTTGTTTGATAACAGGATAAACAAATATACAATGCATTGTGTACCCCCTCACGAAATCCAAATGCCCATCCTATTGATTTGCTCTAGTGCCGCATCTGAACATGTATATAATTTAAATCTCCTGACACGCCAACAGGATCGGTCAGGATCTAATGTTAATTAATGTTCTGTGTTCTTCACCCCATCCAAAAGGTCAGCTGTTACACGCACACAGTCCAGGTTCATACAGTGAAACTGTTTGGAGTAAAGCAGCTGTCCTCCTCATAAATCCTGAGCTCATTATGTTGACAGGCGCCGCAAAACTAAAAACTTGACAGGACAGAGGAAACTATCCAGGGGAAACAGAATGAAACGTTTAGCTTCTGACATATTTTAAGACAGACAAGTGAAAAATAAGTTATTTTCTTGTTTTGGTTTCATTTCTATTCCAAATGCCGATTTGAAGATGAAAACGGGTTAGGGGAATGGGAAAAACGGGAAGTGTTTTTTTTTTTTTTGTTTTTTTTTTAATTCACACGCTTTTCTTTATCCTGTTATCAAATAAGTTGAACACAGCTTTGGACGGAGGGTTCACGGACTGAGAGGCAGCAATGCAATTCCTGTGCCTAGTCTGCTGGAAAATAGAGGACGTCAGTTGAGTAGGCGGTCCTTCAATGTGGCCCAGGACACATTGCGTTTACACCGCTAAAAGAACATGGACAAATGTGATCCAGACCATCTCCAAATGTGGTCTGAGTAATCGGATCTCAATGCATCCTCAATGCGTCTTGGGTGCGTTCACACCTGTACTTGGAGCTGTCCACTTGTGATCGGATCACCCGAGATGCATGTTAATACCAGGTGTAAACAGGGCCTTTGACTGTGGTCAAGCCAGCCACCTTTTAAATACAGTTGCACTGCTACTACAGTAATTATAGTAGCCTCAAGCCAAAACTGAATGAATGCCAGGCTACCATAATTACTGCAGTATCAGCGCAACTGAGCTGCCCAATTGTGTTGACTTGCTCAGATTTTGTTGATTTGGTAATTTTTCCTTAATTTTCGTACTTCTACCATGGGTAAATAGGCTAAATAGTTAAATGGTTTAATAGTCTATTTTAATTGTGTTTATTGTTGATATATGATCAGGAGTCTGAACAGGGTGTTTTATTTTGAAAACTGACCGGATCCTCTATGCTGTTCCTCTGTCTGACTTCCAGCCTGGCTCGATCTGCTCTGTGCAGCTTGACATGTCTTCTGTCAAAAATAGACTAAGCACGTATGTTTAGCGAAGCAGAGCGGAGAGCTGCTTCTGGGATGCTTTTGAAAGACATTGCGGCGCGTCTGGTGGGATCACAAGCATTGACTAGAGTAGCTCCGGCGGCTGCGTCACAGCCAGAATGCGATGCAGTCACACCCAGTGGGATCAAGCCTTAACTCATGAAAAAACATTCTCTAAACCATTGAAAATATTTAACTTGAATGCATGAAAATGGGTTGAAAATGATTAAGTCCAAGTGGATACAAAAACAGACAAAGTCAGACATCATCAGCTGTTCTTTTTTGTCTTTTTTTTAAATGCTATGTTTCCTTCCTGCCCAGCGTCAACAGGCAGTTTGGGGGTGACAGTGTGGATCCTTTTTGCCCTCCCATCGAGCTCCATAGTGCCAGTGTACACCGTTTTTAACACCAGCGTGTACCTTAACATTGTTGCTGGCTGGAAGGATCCTTTCTAGGCCACAGTCTAGCCTTTGTCAAATGATGTCTCCAGCAGGATAATACTCCACCATGTCAGAATGATTCCAGGAACAGAACATTGACTTTACAATCACAGACTTTTGGGGATAGGATGTTTGTTGCTTGAATGTGCTGCCAAAAACTACAGGAGCTGAGTGACATTATTGCACCAGTATGTATGAATAGAACAATTCAAACCCCCTTGATGAACCCATACCTGAATTGAAGACATTTTGAAGGCAAACAGGGATAATACCTCCTTCTACTGCTACTGCCTTAATAGACACATGTACTTTCACTGCCTGTATACTGTTGAATTATGTCCGTGTGTGTGTGTGTATGTCTGCTTGTCCATCTTTATGTAAAGAGTGAGGCACTTTACATAAGCACTCACTTCAAAGATCCTTGCCTTTTATTTTTCATTGATAAGAGACAATACCTTTTTTTCATATATTCTTGATGTCTTTTTAATGTCCCCACTGAATGTTAATGTTGGCATGAGAAGTGCAATATGAATCATTTATGTTTTAATACATTCAAACTATGCGGTTAATTTAAGTCTTTCAGAGCAAACTCAAAATGTCTAGAATGCCTTACAGAAGTGAGATAACACTGGCAACAAATACACCTTTGATATGATCAGGGAGAGAGAGATTTATGTTTTGATGTATCAAGGCCGGCAAAAACACTTAGACTCAAAGAGAGCCAACAATAAGGCATTAAAGAAATTCTCCAGGGGCATTGTGCCCTCAAAAGAAAGGATATGTTAACAGTTTTTGCCTGAAATGGTTATTGATTTTATGCTCATGTGAAATAAGTACCAACTCTTTTAATAATTTCAATGCACAACCTCTAGATCTAATCTGGTCAACAGGCAAAACAATCAATATATTTTCATCTCCATCAGCTCACGGTTGTGTAATGCCTGCTCTCATTTCCAGCATTCTTCATTCCGACTAAGCCCATATTTTAGGAGATTTTCTACGCTTCCATCTATATTAGAGTTTTCATCACTTTTTCCAATGAAGAAACACCTCTACAAGGGTTGGGGTTACGAGTAGATTTAGGGCTATAATCAGGATTAAATCAAATTCTAATAATGGTTCATGGTTTGTGAATATTTATAGTTACTCTATATGGCTCAGTATTTATATATAATTATATATAAATACTATCTAATTATAATAATATACAATTTTAGATATTTTATATTAACAAATGGCTATGTGAGTTATCGCTCATATTTTTGAACCCACAGAAAATCATCACTTGACTCCGCATCTCCCCTCAGCTCTACTCAAGTTTTTATTATTTTTAGTTCATTATGTTGGTGTAATGTCCCACAACATGCAGTTACTTTCAGTGAAAAAGCCCAGATAAACCGACAGGCACAGTTAAGGACTAGGTTATGAAAAGTGGACCATTTAGCAGCTTAAGAACCAAATATTTCCCTCCCTGTGACTCTGATGTGTCACCAAATACAGTGTAACACCTGTATTCAAAAAAAAAAAAAAGTAAGTGAAAGACACTTACAAAGCTACAAAAAGGAAGAGGAGCTTTCTACTTTTGTGGAAGCAACAATACTCCCGGGTGGAAAACAGCAACTGTGGTATGTTTTGTACAGTTAGCCGGTTAGCATCCTCGCTGCATAGTTATGTTTGTCTTCTGTGTGACTTTGACAGCAGCAGCCTCTGCAGGAGACACACAGCTCTCTGTTTAAGTGTTAATCACCAAGGTTTATAAAGGACAACATATACAGTTTAGTTAAAACCAACAAAATGCTTGCTGCTGATCACCAGGAGTGTTTTTTATGACATTGAGGTGTAGCCTTCATCTCTGTGGCTCTTGCCAGCTTTGTCAACATCTACTGCAGAAATCTCTCCTAAAGTACAGATATTACAGCTGTTGCTCTGTCGACGTTTGTTTAACTGCAGTTAATACAGGTTTAAACCTACAGTAACTAACCTGAGGTTTAACCCAGTATGAACACAAACAAATACCATTATGTTCCTTCTCTCACTGTTCACTGTTAGTACATTTCTGCATTGCTCAGCATTTATTTAACTGTTAATGTTAATTTAATTGAGTTTATTACCAATGTCATCCATACTTGCTGAAATGTTATAAATGTTGTTCTCATACTATACACCATTCATTTACTGATCCAATGTGCCTCATTTTATATTTTGCATATTTGTGTAATATATAAACATTATATATCAATAACTAAAGGAAAACAACCAAATCTAAAGGGAACTTCACTGTTGTATATTATGTATAATAAATGACCAAAATTATGGAAAAAAAGTTATTTTCATTTTTTGGCTGCCAGGCCAGGAAAAATATACAAGGGGCCAGTAAAACTCTGTTCTACTGGCCAAGTAGGCCAGGGGGGTAAAAAAAAAATGTTACGTTGAACCCTGACTTAAGTCCATATAGTATGTCCAAAACTAATGATCCCCAGACGATGAATCCTAATCATTTGACGGAACTCTACTCACTTCTTCTACACACCCTTCCTCTTAACTTTCTACTTGCAGGTTGTATAGATTTATTTGTGTGCAGGCCAACCCAAGCCTCTAAGAACAGCAGCATTATGTTTGTTCCATCTAATGCTTTGGTTTTGTTGGTGAAATACACATTGCAGATTTATATATTTTATATATTTTGAAACTGAATTAGTATAAGTTCAGCTAGCTAGCAGATAGCTATCCTAAATTGATAGCACAGTGCATACGGTGACTCCTCCAACCTTGTTGATGTTTTGTTATCATGTTGGTAAAGATAATCCAGGCAGCATTAAGTTTTGTATGTAACTTTTTGTATGTTAATGCTGGAGTGCAGGACTTTTGTCTCCCCCTTCTGGCAGAGAGTAAAGGGGGGCGCTTGGCTGTGATTGCCTGACACAGGCATGCAGCACACTCTCATGCACACCCCGAATGACAGGCACACAGAGAGGGCTGGTAATTCACTATCATTCAAACCTCACAGAGAAAGACAGTGACTGAGGAGTCTGTGTGTGTGCAGTTAACAGCAAGTGTCTGAAGATGCTAATAACTCCACCCTAATTGTGTGTAGCTATTAGCACTGGTCTTTGTGAATGAGCCTTGTTTTTACAACAAGGCTTATTTGCATAGAAAGGGGCCAATTTTGCGCTGAATGTATGAATATTACCTAATTTACATACATGCAAATTGAACAGGTGCACCATGACGCTATTTGCTTGGCAGCACAGCTTACAGTGCATTTCACCCTTTGTGGGTGCTTTGTGAATTACACGCTATCTTTTTGTCTCATTAGCACAGGTGCACAAAAGCTGCAGTTCTTTTGTGGATTCGGCCCATAGTGAGCTACAGTCTTTGCTCCTGCCTGCCTGCACAAATACAAAACCACAAGTGTTTGTGAGAGATGGCCTTAACACCTTTATAACAGTGAGATGGATGGTGAAGTGACTTCTGTGGCCACAGCCTCCTGATAGATGTTAGTGTAGCTGCAGTTTCATCTGATAGACTGGCACTTGCACTTTGACAGAAGACCGCAAACAAAAGAGATGCAAGGTCCTCAACTCGCCTCACCTCAGCCATCTCCAGCCAGCCAAGGCCCCTCGATTATTGCGCTGATAAATGGCATCCATCAAGCATAAGGGGCCCAGCTCCCTGCACTTGTAACTTGGTCTCTTGTCAATTACAGTTATTAATCTGTTATGACCCCCCACGCCACTACTCCACCTGCCACCACCCCCCACCCCTTCCACGGACTCAATACAGCTTGCTTGTCAGTTGCTAAATCAAATTACTTCTGAATAACTGATGGTGTGTCCAGATCCATTGCTCCGATAGCCGCAACCAGGCTCCTAATCCCCCCCTGCTGTTGGCTCAGCTGAAAACAGGGTGGATATTTAAATCAATGAGGACTCATATTGGTTCTGACAGGCTTGGCTTTTGTTAGGTGGGGCAAGATGACAACTCCTTATCGACTGCAGGGTGTTCTGGGATGCACTTAAATGGTATTTCTTTTCAAGTGCCATGTGCTTCCTCCCTGCTGAGAGGCCAATGGACTGCACAGACTCCCACAGAAAACTAAACAACTCTAGACAGACTTTCTACCCAAGCTGCTAACTTCCATGGCAAAAGATGCAGATTTCAAGCT
Source organism: Scomberomorus guttatus (assembly GCA_038419695.1). Classification (NCBI taxonomy): domain Eukaryota; kingdom Metazoa; phylum Chordata; class Actinopteri; order Scombriformes; family Scombridae; genus Scomberomorus; species Scomberomorus guttatus. The sequence goes on from CM076461.1 coordinate 24,679,474, forward strand.
TTTGCTGCCTTGCATGAAAAACTGGTATGTTTATAAAAAGTAATTTCAGAGGATGTCAGTGAAAGGAAAATCTGGGAATTAAATGTGAAGTATAGTTGTGCTGAGGCTTAGCAGTGCTAATTATCAAGGGTCAGCATAGTAAAGCATGTCTCCTGCACTGCTCAGCAGCTGTCTCCTTCCAGACACATGCATAATGAAGACATTGCTGTAACCTAGAGCACGAAGCACTTTGCTTTGCTCACTTCAGCCTCAGTTTTCACTCCACCACCCCTCTCCACCTCCCGAACATGTCCTCTCTCAGATGTACATTTTGTAACACTGTCACTCCACTGGTTCGCCTTCAAACGTCTGCCTTGTCCCATGAGCTCTCAGTCCCGGCATTCCCGTCCCCAGCTGCCTCATTAATGAACTGTAAATACTCTTCGCTATGCAGCAAAATTGATTGACTGGTGAGCCAACAACACTGGGAGGCTAAAGGAAACTAGGATAACAAGATGTGCAGGAAAACACATCTGGTTGGTTTAATTTACAACTAACTTCTTTGCAGGGCAGAACATAGAAATGAACATAAAATATCTTTACCCCTTATGTCAGTATATAGTAACCTGCCTAAGGGTGTTTGTCTGGTATTAGCTTTCCTCTGTTGCCTTGTCCCTGTACACTCAGTCTGCAAATCCAATTAATCGAACCAAAAATCTTGTTTGCATATCTCAGCGTGTCATATTTACAATGGGCAAGTCTGAAGAGTAATATCGCCACAGCCACGGCCAGACTCCACCCCCCCACCCCAAAAACAAACAAAAAAAAAAACCCACAAAACACCCCATCCTGTACATTCTTAGCTCCATTCAAATTGTACTTAAAGGAAGCTTGATGAGGATCACCCTGAGGCAAAAAGTCTTCCTCTTTAACATGTCAATTCTTGTATTACTGAATGGCCAACATTGCCAGTTCCATGGGAAAAAAAATCATCAAATTTGCATTAATCTTGTTTCTTGGCTAAAATAAGAAAACATTTCCATCTCTTGTGGAGCAAGACCTGGCAACTGTTATTTTCTAGTGGGTAGACCCAGTATGGAGTAAAGAAATTGAAGTGGTGATCTACAGATTCCACCTTTTATTTTCATTTCTTAGGCTGTATGTCTTCTGTTATAAATAGAGACTACTCTGATGGAAAAATGGCTGCTGCTGAGCTGAACTAGTGAACCATTATTTTCTTCTTGAATGTCACAAAATGGTGAAAAATGCCAATCACTTATTTATTGTCCAACAGTCCAAAGATATTCAGTTTACTATCAAATAAGACAAAGAGACCAGTAAAGTTCTCACATTTGAGTAGCTGGAGCTGGAAGCTTGGGCTGGAAGCTGGGAAGAGCAGGGGTCCAGGGCATGGAAGCAGGGCTGACGAGACGAGGGGCCGGAGACCTAGCAGACAAGACTGCAGGGAAAACAGTCAGGGTTAGGCAAAGGGGGAAAAAAGAGGCAACGACAAGAAAACTGGTAATACATAAAAATGACTCAAAGCATAGACTGACTGGTCCAGAAGCTGCAATCTGGCAGATGGAAGTGGCAGAGCTGAGTATTTGTAGAGGTCTTGATTACTGATATGAGGTACAGCTGGTGTGGCTCTGTTCTCACTCCAGCACACCAGTCTCCACTCACACACACAAGGAGAGAGAGGAAGAGAGTCACTTGGAGAGTGGCAACAGGTCAGGGAGACACAGGATCATGACATAGTTACCGCTGCACTGTTTGGTCGGTTTTGAATTATATTGATCATGTTGGTCATGTATTGCTTACTGTTTGATTGCAGCTGTGTGCAGCACTTTTTGCATGTATGCACCACAGCATTGTCTAGAGAACTAAGTATTTAGTAATTTTTAATGCATTGCAGGACTGTAGTTGGGTGCAGCACTTTTTTTGCATTGTGCACTACTGCGTTGTCTTGTTGTTTTACACTGTATTGTTTTATGTATTGCTTGATTGCACCTCTGTGTAGCACTTTTGCCCAAGACAAATTTCGTTCGGGACATTAAAGTTTATCTCATCTCATCTCATTTAGTAGTCAACTAGCCAGGAGTTGGTAGAGAGAGCTAAAAGTACTATGAGTATTGTACTTACATTCTCCAGAAAAGCTGAAGAAAAGCAACTCCAAATGAAATGTCTGCTGGAGATGTAAATAGGCAAGTGTTTGCTAAAACGTTTGCTATATCAACTTCGAAAGGTGCTACAATGTCAGTTTGTTGTGTTGCAGCTTTTTCTGGCCTGCTTTTAGCTCTGTGTTTTGGTGTCTTGTACAGAAAAAATCCCTAGTAGTTGTAGTTTACTTGTCACCTTACAGTTTTATATAGACAGGCTTATACCCGACCTTTTATTTACTGACTCGATATTTTCTACTGCAATTGCTATTCTTGTGAACTGATGATTCAACTAGGAGAGTTTCGTTGTCCATCTGAGCTTTGGAAGTGCTTAGCCATCAAACAGCAACATTGTCTATGCAGAAAATGAAGGGGACCATTACTTCCAGAACCTGATACACCTGAAATAACTTTCCACTTAGCAACTAAATAGCAGGGAATTTTGTGTAGATCCTACATATTGTGCTGCCGTTCTTGACCCACAGAACTACTTCTACAAATATATAAAAAGAAACCCATGCTGTAAAACATTTACCAATATATTAGGAGGAATAAGAGCCATTTGCTCATCCATTAACAATAAATTGTTACACTACAAGTTTTTTATAGCTCTTATTAGCTCATGGAACTAAACGAACTTTAACTCACTGTAATCGTAGTGTAATGTCACAGTTTCCAACATTCATTGTCAAATGTGATATAAACTTAAACCTGTAGAGAAAAATTACCAATAATGTTGTATTTGGCAGGATTTTTACACTGACATTTTCAGTTGAAAATGGACTGGGATTATTTAGCATTAACTCACTAAGAGATTGATCCAAATGAGCTGAGACATGCTAACTTCATTGGGCATCTAATGGACTCCAACAGAAGAGAGATATAGTGGTATTAGTTTGTATTAATGGTCATTTTAAGTGCTGCTTGCTGAGGCATTATACCATTGTTTAATGATGCTGTGGCACTATTCTGCACTGAAATTAATGTCTTTTATAGGTTTACAGCCTTTTTCCACTGCTGCAGTTTTTATTTCTTGGCATGTGTTTTATTCCACCAGCTGTAGCATGTCATCCCTGTGAAAACTTACACAGCCTTACCTACAAACACTATTTACAGTTGACTCTCATCACAGAACATATTAACAATGTAGAGGAGGAGAAGAGCAATAAATGAATCCAACTTCAAAGGGTTTTAGCCTGGTACATTCCCCAGGCTTTACAGGACAGCTCAGGTTGCTTCAAGAGAGATTGCCATGGTTTAAGTAAAACACAATTTGTTTCAGGTTTAATTACAGTGTAGCACAAACTGCAACAGCAACTGTAGAACCTGCTGCAGTTTGCTAACAATGTGGAATGGAAATGTAAAGTACAAAATAGATGGAGAGGCAGTGATGATGTGGATGAATCTGAAATACAGTACAGGGAAGACTGTGGGGAAATCCTCAGTGAGAAAAAAGCATTAGTGTGCTCTCAGCCTCACTCAACAGATTGTCACCACAGCGTCAAACTGCATGTTGGGAAAAGGAGTGAAGGAGAGAAGGAGGCACTCTGGTCCTTGTTCTTGTAGTAACAGACAGAACACATGTCAGCCTGAGTGAGCTTCTTTTTTTAGTGTAAAACAAGATTTCAAGATTCAAGATTACCTCTATTCTTATTTGGGGGTGGGGGGGTTACTAGGAGTTAAGGAGTCTGATGGATTGGGGGAAGAAGCTTTTGCAGAACCTGGTAGTTCTGCACTATATGCCATGGTACGTCTTGCTGGAGGGCAGAAGGGCAAACAGTCCATGATAAGAATAAGTGGGATCTCCAGCAATATTGGTGGCCTTTGTCAAGCAGCATTTGTGTGATATGTCCTGAATAGATGGGAGTGAAGTCCTGATGATTTTCTCAGCTGTCCTCACCACTCTCTGCAGGGACTGCTGGTCTGAGCCATTGCAGCATCCATAGCAGACAGAGCTGCAGCTGGTCAGTACACTCTCTATGGAGCCTCTGTAGAATGCAGTGAGGATGGGAGGAGGGGAGGTATGTGCTCCTCATCCGTCACAGGAAGCACAAGTGCTGCCAGGCTCTCTTGGCTAGAGATGAGGTGCTTAGAGTCCAGGTCAGGTTGTCTGTGATGTGCGCCCCCAGGAACTCTGTGCTCTTGATTGACTCCACAGTGGTGCCGCTGATGTAGAGTGATAGAGTGTGATTGGGACGGTTCCTCCTGAAGTCAACAATGATCTCTTTCGTTTTGTTGACATTCAGGGACAGATTGTTTGTGCCGCACCAGTCCATTAGTTGTTTCACCTCCTCCCTGTGAGCCAGCTCCTTGTCATCCCGACTGAGGCCAACTACCTTGACCAGCCTCTCAAAGCACTTCATCATGATGGAGTGAGTGGAGTGAGTACTAAGGGGTGGTAGTCGTTGAGACATGTAATTGTAGATTTTTTTAGCACTGGTATGATGGTGGCAGCCATGAAGCATGATGGGACAACAGTGAGGTGTTGAAAATGTCTGTGAGGACATGTGCAAGTTGATCAGCACATTCTCTAAGGATACAGCCTGGTATATTGTCAGAACCTGCAGTCTTGTGTGAGTTGACTCTCTTCATGGTCCCTTGGACGTCAGCTGGGTCAAGACTGAGTATCTGGTCATCATAAAGAGAGGTGACTTTACTCACAGGTGTGTCGCTTTTATTCTCTTTCTAAGCTTTCCCCCAAACCTCTCTTGGTCTGCAGTTTCATACAGTAACTCAACATTATGTGCAGTATAAAAGTTTTTTTCTTTTCAAGTGAAGAAATGCAATATCATGATTTTGAAGCTATCGAGTTGTTGTTTTCACTTTAGAAATATGAAAATTCAGTTCTTGCAAACGCTAAACTGGCACTGGAACAAGATATAAGGCAGTGTAATGAGCTCTCTGATCAACAATGTTTGGAATAAACACAACAAATACTAGGTAATTAGCATAAAAAGTGACAAAACAGACAAAATACTGATGAGCAGAAAATTGAAGAAAAAACAAAGCATATGGAAGTTCATTCCTGACCTTGGAATCAGCAAGTGTGACAAAATAAGCTCAACTCAAGGTCCACTTACTGGCTTGTTTATGGCTTGCAACCATATCTTTATGTATGTACAGTATCTATATCAGCAAACGGAACTGGTTCATATGTCATCACATCAACATCCTCAGAAACATAAAGACCACAGTACAAAGGAAACCCACTTACACAGAGCAATATCTCTGTTTTAAGTCTAACCAACACTTACAACATACAGGAAAGATCAGAGGTGAGGACCCTCCTACACAGAGATCTTATCAGTGAGGAGGAGGATAGAAAGACATGCAGTGTGTTTGCGGGCCAAAAGTTACAATGAGTGGATGACAAGAACCCCACCTTGACTCAAGACCAGAATGTTTAAGAATCAAAGGGAACCACCAGCAGAATCCCAGTGAGACTCCCTTAACAGGCTGGGCTGTCACACTACACTGGTAGGGTAAACAGCAAGGACAAGGATAAGAGACTGAATGAATACTAGAAACAGACAACATCAGCTATCTGTGAACACTGGACCAAAACCGGTCACAGCATCGGACAGCCGGAGAAAGATGATGACAGAGACCATCCTTGAAGAGAGACATGGGTTACCTGAACCATAAGTCCATAAGTCCGTCCAATCATTTCATTCGGCCCGAATGAAATGATTGGATGGGCTACATGCCTGTCAACCTACCTACCTGCTTATCTGCGCACACTCTGCCCGAGCACTCATTGTGCATGACACTGAAAGTTTGGAGGCCAGGCGAACAGTGGGATACCGATGGATAGGAAGTCCCAGAAGTGAAAAGCAGTGATAGATTTTTATGCATCACTGCGGCTTCATGTCAGATACTGACCCATCTCTGTGCCCTGGTGCTGCTCATCACTCTGGGACTGGGTTCAGAGCTCTCTGACGGACTGATGACTGAGGAGGTTTTGGAGATGAACAATGAAAGAGACGCGATATCACCTGAATTCAAGCAGAAAGATGAGACACTCATTACTTTTGTGGTGGACTTCAAACAGGTGAGAGGTGGTCCCGTTTACTGTTTACTGTTTACTAAAGGTTGTTGTGCCTTGAAAAGAAGCTGTGTGTGTGAGTGAGTGCAGTAGTAAACACTGTTGTGTTGTGTGCATATATATATTTTTTTCCAGAACACTACCTACCCCAGCTTTAAAAAAGAAACAATTGGCTTCATGTTTGAATACAGAAAGTCAAGCCATTCGATGAGTGAAACCTCTTATTAACTCAACAGACTGTCCTGAAAGTGCTAACAAGCATACAGTAATTGAACAAACACCAATTAGAACGATATGGAGGGATGAAGCTTAAGTCACACCAGGTGGTTGCTCTTCCCACATGGCTTTCACAGCTTGTTTGCTGATACAGGAGTGTTAGTTCAAGGTTGCAGTGGTATTCAGTAGAGAATGTACACTATTTTATTTCATGTATTTTGTGTATTCATTTAAAGGCAAAGTCATTTTTAAAAGATTCTTCTTTTATGGCATTTTCTCCTTTTCACTCAACCAAGGACACCTAATTTAAAGGTGAAGTTTATTGTAGTTACATTGTAGTACATGTCAAATGATCAGATTCTAAGTGCGATAGAAGCTTTTTGATCAGAGTAGTGCAGTCATAGTTACAAGTTGTTTATTTGGATGTCCCTTGATTAAACTTTTATTAATTTAAGGTTAATAAGCTAAGTTGCATGTGATGGTAGCCATTTAGTATCCTTACAATAAATATTTTATTGATACTGGCTTGCATAGCCATAATTATTATTGCCGCTTTTTTAACATATTAAGGAATTATACCAAACAAGAAATGTGAAAATCTGCAGTTCGATTCTCAGTGTGCAGCAGCTTACATTAAAGATTATAGTTCCCCACACCACTATGGCAAACAGTGCACATATTTATGGTTTTGACACTGATAGAAATCTGAAGGGGACTGAAACTTATGTGTACTGCTATCGACAGCGCTGTGTGAGATTATAATCTAGAATATGACTGTTGAGAAATAAAGGCACTTTTATATTTGTTACAAGATGTTTATTTCTTTCAGTACATCAGTCCTTGTTGAGGTCATGGCCACCTGTGATGCCTCCACCACGATATTACACTGTCTGTCGTCAAAGGACAAAAGAAAATGTATTTAAAGACTGTCATCTATATTTGAAATGTTGCACCGTTTTTATCCTACAGATGTGACATAACAGTATTGTCAACATAAAAAATTGAGCCACCCTTTATGTTTAACTTTATATTTTTCATTACCTGAAGCATTTATTACACTCATTTATTTTCCTCTCCTATTCACAGTGTGGATCATTGGTGACTACTGTGTCCGGCATAGTGCCCAGAGAGATACAGAGACTATGGGAAGCAACCTCAGCGTGCTGGATGTCCCTCACATTAGACATGCCTGTCCTGGGCACATAGCCCTGACTGTCATCGCTAATGTGTAGTTTATTTTTTAGTTTTAAATGCTGTCCACCTTTTTGTGTTTTATTTCATATTTTCTATTTCACTTCTAGTTCACATTTCAATAAATTCTATTTATATTTGCACTCTTTTTGTCTTTAATACTGACTGAAAATGTTTTCACATTCAAATCTGACAAGCAAATCATAAAATACAGATAAAACATTAAGCATTAATGCTCGACTCTTTTACCAAGAGACAGAAGTCTAGTTTAAGTAGAAAGTGAAAATACTCCCACACAACGTTTCAGACTTCTGACCTTTCTCAAGACAATTTCTTGAAATGTCTGAAAGGTCAGAAGACCAAAACGTTGACAAATAATTATGCAGAGTCCATTTCTGTGTGTGGGAGTATTTTCACTTTCTACATGAAGATAACTAAGGAGCCTCACACGCAGCAGCAGAGCTGAAGAAGGTTTTGGAGAGCGCCTTTTGTTTGTTGCTCTGATAGAATTCAAGTTTAAACACAGAAGAATGTGACACATCTAAACAAACCAGTGGGTCAGGTGCTTGATAAAAGGGCTCAAAGTGCAAAAACAAAGAATTACCTGCACACTGAATAGTTTTAAAGCGTCCTGGAAGGTATCATTTATTTGCGACACTGCAAACTCTGAGAAGGTGTTCCTCAGGCAAATCCCCAGTCACAGGTATTGTGAAGCTTATATAGTGATGCAAAAAGAAACATAATCAGCTGATCAAATGCACTTATGGCAAATAGGTGCATTCTATCAGCCGATTGTGTGTGTGAGGTTTTTTGGCCTCACTATATAAGGCTCACAATACCTGAACAATACCCACAAGTTCTTCTCAGAGGTCGCAACAGTAGAGTTTCTCAGTGAATATTCTACATTTGTCTTAAAGAAATGTCCAAACAAAGCCAGCACATCACAGCATCTTTTCATTTTTTACTTTCTGCTAAGATCTATGCATAATGTGGTAAATATTAACATATAGATACCATTTAAATATTTTCATTTATAACTATTAACTATTATATTTTGTTAAAAGTTTAGATCACCACTATATTTCCAATTAACATAGGAAACTAATGAATGACAGCTTTTAAGAATGTGCTTTTACTCAAAAGTATATATATATCTATCTATCTATATATATATTCATTTTATATAACAAAAATAATAACCACTACACAAGCAACAGTTTAACAATTTAAAGTCAAATCTTGCATTCATGAAAACATCCATATTAAAGGTTACAAATTTACAAGTTGTTTTGTATGACTTAAGTACACTGGAAATAAATGAAAAGATGTGTAACAGTTGTAACAGTAATTATAATGATATAACCTATGAAGAAGAACCCAGTGTCATAATTTGGCATCTTAAGGTCTTGTGAAACAAGTGATGTTGTTCTGGCTGTTCTTCTTTGCCCTTGGAGAAAGAAAATGGTAAGTACAGCAGTGTCTTTCAGTCATGTCCTTCCCTAATAAAAATCACAACATAAAAATATGACTTTATTGCAGAGTAAGTGGCTGTTATTCATAAAAGAGGTTTGTTTGTTTAAGTTCTGTAGACATTCAAGTTTGTAGTTGAATGTGGTGTTAAATTTAACAGTGTACTGCCAAGACAATTGGAATATGAATGTACAGTATGCAGTTCATCCACATTAAAATTATTGTTACTGTTTAAAGTATATTGAACTCAAAGCTTACTGCCACTGTAGAATCACATGCAGAATAATTTTTCCCATACGTTTTTCACAAACTGTATGTGAGGAAAAATGTAGTAAATCTCACTATGATAAAAGGTCTTTGTATTAAATGCACTGAAATGTGAAAGTTGGCAAAAAAGTCTTGTCATGTTGATGGATTGATAAAATCTTCATTTGGCCTTTTGCATCAGGGGAAAACTAAACTACACTGGTGTGTCAGTAATTTCACCTTAACAGTGACAGCACAGAGCAAGCGGTGCCCTAATCAAGTATTTATTAATGTATTATGTAATGTATTGTAATTTAATGTAGTGTATATTAATGTATTATAGTCAGTACCTTATCAATTTAAATCAATAAGTTGCTTGATTCTTTGTAAGGTACTGAAGGTTTCTGTACCCTGGAGTCAGTGCTGAAGTGATGACTCAAAGTGACCAACCCAGTCTCATGGCAATTCGTGAAATAGTCATGGAATGTAATCTATCTATTTGTGTACATAGACATGATTTTTCCATTTCTTTCGTGACACTAAACACGACTTTCAAACTAATGTATTTCAATTTTTTTGTCTGTCAGTCAGGACTCGGGAGCACAGAAGCTGTATTGTTTTTCTCATTTGTTATTCATTTTTAACTATACCCGCTCATCACTCAACATTTAATCACAAGATTTTATCCTTGTTTTTATTTCTTTATTCTAATTTTAACAGTCTGGTGGGCGGACCGGAGAGGATGCACTGCGTATGATTACTTTCCTCACTATCGATTTTAATATCTTTAACATTTCTCAACACAAAACACGAAGGTGTCCTTGATAACTCAACAATATGAAAGGTTATGGCCATCCGTTTTAATTATTTCACCTTCGATTCTGAGAAATCAATTTTTTTTGTCAGTTAGCGGAAGCAGCTACATTAGCCTACCCATGATCCTCACTGACCGTTACTATGGTGAAGACTTTGGCTAAAGCTGTGACATAACTTATATTCAGTATAACATTATATAGTACTGCAGATTGGTGGTTACAATCGGGAACAAAATACTGTACTGAACATTGAAACGTAAAGAAAATAATGTGTGTATGTATAATACACTTAATCAGCCATAAACTGTGCAGTAAACAGAATTTGAAGCTTTGCAATTGGCTGATTTCTTTTTTTGAAATACTTTTATTGAAATGTATTCATTATTTGATACATCCACAAAAATGCCCCTTATATTTTCATATATATATATATATACATACACACACTACATACATATCCACATACATAAACATATATAAATAAAATAATAATACTAATAATTTCATCCATTTGTCCATATACATTCATATACACAACTATTTATCTGTGGATATATATATTTTATACATCCATCCATCCAGTGTGTATGCATGTGTGTCTACTGACTGACTGCAAATATGTGCACTGATCGTGTCTATATTTCTATTTGTTTTCCAAAGATCTACTTCTGTCCTTATAAATTCTTTTTTTAGTCTGAGTGTAAGTAATTTCATAAGTTAATTGGTGGCTTCTTATCTCTTCCACAACTCTTCATTTCTAACTCTATATGTTATTCTCTCCATTTCTGAGATTTCCTGTATTGTTACTTTCCATCTTTGAACTGATGGACTTGAGGGTTTTAGCCAATTACCTGTCATTTGCTTCAAGGCTGCAATTCTAAGTATTCTATATAGGTACTGGTCCATTTCCTTCATTAGCTCTGGTGGTGTTTTTCCAAGAATAATATGTATCAGGTTAATTGTTCTTTTTATATTTAGAATATCCAAGTTGCCTGCAATGACTAAATGCCAGAATGGTTTTAAAATACAACAGAAAAAGAAAATGTGTGAATGGTTTGCCTTTGTCTCACCACATTTTCTCCAGTCTGATTTCATTAATGTGTCAATCTTAGAAAGTACATTTGGAATAACAAAAAATCTTGTATATAATTTCCATGCAAATTCCCTGATTTCTTGAGGCAATGCAGTTTGGGACTCGTAGCTTTATCATGTAGCCTTCACAGTCCCCTAGACTTTTTGTCTATATAATAGACCAGTTAGAATTCAACATTCTGCCTGTTATGCAGGAGACATCACATCACCCAAGCTCTTTAATCCTGTGTCGTAAAACTTCTTTCCAACTTTGTTTGGCATCACATTTTGTGATATGATGTGACAATTTACAACATGAGATTGAGTAGAATTAAGACTGAAAAAGCATTAGATTGATGCGATCATATAAACGGCTTCATCACAGTGTGTTTTTTATTATTTCTTTAAAGGGCGACTCCATCTGTGTTTTTTTCCAGGTTGTTTAAATGGAAACACCCACTCAGCTGTTACCAAAAAGCAGTGATGTGGGTTAGAGCCCTGATGCCCCCCACCTAACCCCCCACACCCCCACAAACAAGCAGTTTGCTGACAGTATCTTCCTAACATACTCGCTCGCTGTATGTTAGAGCATGAAAAATTGTCCTGATATACTACAAGCGATGTTGCAGTGCTGAGTCTGAGTGTGTGTGAGATGTTTATAAATGCATGATCTCTATATGACAGAACATGAGCATGAACTAGAGTGACCATGCTGTCTTCTTCTTATTATTCCATGTTAATGCTTGAAAAATTGCATGTGCAGTATCCACTTGTGACATCCTACTGTACCCTGTGCAACAAAAGACACATCCACTGACACCTCTAAGATTTACACTGACCTTTACCACCCAGTCTCTTCCTAGTAAGGAATTGCTCAAAAAACCTGTCTCACTTTACTGTATTATTGGTTTAAACTAAACAACAATTGATTGTAGTTGTGTTAATACATTACATTCTTTTGACTCTTCCACAACTCTGCAGAGATAGATATTAAATCTGTATAGCACCTCTGTTATGCTATGGTTATCAATATAGTTTGATATAGACTCCACTGCTACTGTTTATTAACATTGACTTCTCTTCAACACCTCTAAGCATGAAGGATGATGTGTGAAGGCTGGATCTTCCACTACAGGTATCTGGATTTATTTTCTTTTTCACATAAAATTTAATACTGGTGGAAGATTTTAGTTTTGATGGTTTTAGTCACATTTTAATATGTTTATTCAGTTTACTCAACTAAAAAAAAAACACTATCACCAACTGTGATCCCTCTGCAGTTGTATTTTATTTACAGGCTGCATAAATGTATGAGGAACAATTTTTGCAAGTTCTGATGTTATGTAAAGCTCTTTAATGTATCATGACTCTCTGCAGGTGTTCAGGAAGAGAATTTTAACACCACTTCCATTATTTCACACATTATCAAAACGGTAAACATTTAACCTTTGAAATCAATAGACGTTTTATTTCATTTGACATGTGATGCCACTGATCTTCATCTGATTTGTTTTAACAAAGTCTACCTTTTTTATCAATGAATTTCTGCAGTCTCTTTATTGTTATCCCAGTAGTCTTCATCAGTGAATCAGTAGAGATCATTTTTTGCTGTGTTCTTGAGGAGTAACTGGAGTAACTTATATTGGTGCATTTATGGGCAATCTATGTCACATCTTTGCTCAGAAAAAAGCACAGAAAGAAAATCAATCTTAAATCTCTGAAAGCTGCTACACAGAAGGTAACAACACAGTTGCCATGAAGTCCCTGGAAGAATTTAGTCAGCTTCAAAATTTCACACTGCCGCTTCAACACAATTCCACTAAATTACACCTAAATTACTTTTAATGGCAAAGACTTTTAATGGCAAAGAAAGGAGGAAATGAGGCATTGATTGAATGCTGAATATGGAGCATTGGATTTATTGAGATAATGGAAAAAAGCATGACTGGGGAATGTATTTGGGGGAATTATGCTCACCATAATGAGCAGGATATTATCCAGAGTGAAGCTTTGCATGGAACCCTCAATCTGTAAAAGCCTGGGGATGGTGTGCCTCTCTCAAGATGATGTCATGACATTAGAAGGTGCTCAATGTTCGGCATGCTAAAGTCGCCGCTAAGATCACTGAGCTCCAACCAGGCAGACAGAAGACTCGCTAACAAATCCCAGGTCAGAGTGAGTTAATGTAGCAGTGCAATCTACCGCAGCATCACACAAATAATTAGTTTTTGCTTGACCTTTAGCAAAGCCTGCATAGGAGAGAAGTCTGGAATTAGACCTTTCTGAAAAACATACGTTGTGCTTTGTTACAATATGAAATGCTCAAAAGTGGAAAACAATAATAAGGTGGTACTGAAGAACATCTATTCAGTTTTCCACAAGTGCCACATTCGTTAATATGTGATACTGAAAAATATGGTATTCTAAATGTAGGAAACAACTGTAAAAGGCATTTAAACTACAATAGTGAATCACTAACAAACCATACAGTGCCTGAAAAAAATGTTTTGGCACTTTATGTTCGACAACCTCCAAAAGCTGTAGCAGACCAGCCTACATTGCTTTTGAATGTTGTTCTAATGCAGTTTGCCTTATGTAAAGCACTTTGAATTGTCTGAGTGTTTGAATAGTTCTATATAAATAAAGCTACCTCGCTTTGCCTTACACCACAAAGTTTTGTTCAATGTTACCGGCCTCAGAATTGCAACCCAATAAAAGCTGAGAACAGTGACAAGAATTCACACAGCTGAATGTGTAACTTGTTCTGTTTATTTACACAACTTGTCAGACATTGCTAGTTCAACAAACTAAATATTCTAAATGAACCTGTTTGCATTTTATACCATACCAGTGCATATTAACCAAGTTTACTAACCTGAGAACAATGACAAGATGTCATGCAGCTGAATGTGCTCTGCTTTTTAACCTTATTATTTAGATTTTAAATCTAATACAATTTCTAGTCCTGTACATCAAATGTTTTGTTGTGATATGAGTTGTTATGCATGCAGTGCAGTCTGGGGTTGAAGGACTTAAAATAACAAGACAGAAGAAAGAAAACCAAACTGAAATTATGACCTGATGATGGGGCAAAATTAAGTCAGGATATCACCAGACCATGAATGTCAGCACCAAATTTCTTGGTAATCCAGCCAATATTTGAAGGGGTATTTAATTCTTAACCACAAAGGTCAACCTCAAGGTGGGGTTAGAGGAAAAGTTAGTGTGTGAATGTGTTGTGGATTGTTTCATGGCAATCCAGTCAGTAGTTGTTGAGATATTTCAGTCAGGACCGTAGCCAGTGTGTCTGGGTCATTGGTTGGGTTTTTCCCCCGACAAAACACAAGAGAAACAAAAAAAACAGGAGCTCACCATTAAAGCATTCAAATTCGTTGGAAACCAAGGAAGAATGGGAGTTTGCAGGTATGCCATGTATCCACATAACCTTGAAGGGGAACTCCAGGGGGTTTACACATCAAAGTCTGTTTACAGGTGTTGTGGAGTGCTACTGCATATGTGAAAAAAAGTTGTATAATGCCTTTTGTGGCTCCAAAGGGAGCTGCGCAAAGTCTGATAAATTGTCTCATGTGATGTCCCTTGAGTCAGTTGGGGTTGAAGACTACAGGTTTGAAAGTGTAAAAGATCCAGAGTTAGAAAGAAGTTGGGTTACCAGACCTCTGTAGCCTGCTTCACATCTCAGGCTGCAGAGGTCTGGAAAGTAAACTTTAAGAAAGCTTTGGCTAAGTAAGGTACCTGTATCCATGGGGACAGTTTTACTCTTAACTAAAGCCACGTGAGAATGTTCACTCCTATCATTGGTTAGATGTGTTTGGGGTGGGAGTGAGACCTATTTAACTCACTCCCATCATGGCTGGCAGTAACTGTGCAGTGGTAACAAGTTAGCCTGCAGGCAGTCATCATTCTGTTCTTCTAAGCCTTTTCCTGAATCTGACATTTAGACTGTCTTAACTTTATCAATCGCAGCTGTGTCCCTTACTGTGTCTTAGATCTGTTTTCATTACAGAACACAGATAGTATGGCTGTCTGACTGTAGGCAAAGGGCAATTATACAATGTCATGCATATTCGTTTGTACTTCTGGTCACTTCACTTGAAATGATCAAAGCACCTGCGAAGAAAGAGATCTCATCTCCTTCCAATGCCCTCGCTTCATTAAGTCAGAAATGGAGAACAAGAGGTTTCTCGTACAGATTACATCAAAATAATGAGTTCTTTAAATTGCCTATCACAAACTTCAACTATCTGAGTTATTTGCACAGCAGCAGTTCACTGTAGTTCTGTGAGACAAACTGAAAGACTCATAAATTTATTCTGTCTCTAGTCTTGCCAAAATTCACTAAGGCTTACGTTGCAGGATGTGTCCTTGCTTAGCAACTATACTACTATACTAAACTATAAACCACATGATGAATAACAAATACCAGAATTGGAAGGACTGTGGGAGATGTTATGTGTTATTGACACTGATCAACAGAGAAAAGACAATTTAAATGAAAACAAATCTGTAGAAAGTAATCTAAATTCATTACAAATATAAAATAGAGAATACTTGTTTGCAATATCTTCAACTCAGCAGATGCACGTTTTAGCAGCAGCAACCTTGACTCTGTGTGGATAGCTCTCTGTCAGCTTTGCACATGTGTATTCTACAGTGTTTCCTATTTCTTCTTTGTAAAACCTCTCCATGTCCAGCTCCAGTCACAAATACATGATTGGACTGAGATCTGGACTCTGATTTGGCCACGCTGGAACATCAAGATTTTCTCCCAGGATTACCCTCTTATTTTACTGCATTCATTTTACCCTCCACCCTCACTAGCCTTCTGCAGAGAAGCATCCCTATATCATGATGCTGCCACCACCATGTTTCATGGATGGTAGATGATGATGATTGATGATGACTCAACATTGCATTAAGTCTGATGGCCAAAAAGCTCCATTTTGGTCTCTGACCAAAGAACCTTTATCCAGCTGAGTTCAGTCTCCAACGTGCCTTCTGGCCAAAGCTGCGACTGGTGAAGCACTTGCTGGAGCTGGACTCACTTCTCTCCTTCTTGCTGGCTCACTCAGTTTTTAATGGTGGCCTGCTCTAGGCAGATTTACAGCTGTGCAACAGTTTTTCCATTTCTTAATGATTGAAGGAATGTTCAGTGACTTGGACATTTTCTTGAATCCATCTCCTGACTTGTGCCTTTCAATCACCTTTTTGCTGAGTTGATGCGGAGTGATCCTTTGTCTTCATGGTTGAGGTTTTGCCATGGCTCTTTAAAAGTTGGACCTTCCAGATACAGGTGTATTTGTACACCTACAAAAAAAACCAAACAAACAAACAAAAAAAACACATTAAATCTACTTTGATTCAGTGTTGTAAAACAATAAAACATGACTTCCAAGAGTTGGGTGAATCATTTTTATAGACACTGTATATCCTGAGGAATGAAGCCACATCTGTCTAATTGCATGAATTACCTCTGTCAAGGAAGTGGAAGAGACAATTTAGGAACACCACTGTGGGTGTAATTTCACCTAAATGATGTTGCCTTAAACAACCTGAGAGTTTAATGTATTCAACTGCCTTAGTGGAGATAGCAAAGACCTAATTGAAAATTATAGGAGAGAAATTGAAGACAAGATTACGCGATTACAGGATTACACATTAATTAAACTTGTACAGTATGCTTGGATCACACTTCTATTTTCTCTTTCCAAACATTTCTTTCAGGCCCATGTATTGAACTCTCTTGGGATCTGCATGAAATGATTAACATCTGCATACTTCAAATAAATGCCCTATCAGAAATCATTTCTCTTGACCATGCCATGATTTTAGATGACAGTTTTCTCACAACAAGATGTATCTCATTAACAACAGATGTTTGGACTGACAGAAACTTAAATTCATGCAAACAAAAAGTGAGATTAGTTCTGTGCATTTGCTTCTTATTTTTTGGCTTTAGATGGAGTTATCCCAGTCTCCCTGTGTCCTTGTGTAAGCTTTGACTAAGTAAGGTACCTGTATCCATGGAGACAGTTCCATAGGTTTTTCCAGTGCTTGTAGTAAAGGTATTTTATGATCATGCCTCCATGGAGACACTATTACTGTTTTACTGTATTACTTTTTGCAAATGTAAAGGGAAGGGAGTTTACGTGTCTACTGATGAAATAAATATAAGACCTGTTTTTATGTGACACCAGTGTAAACTCTTAACAAATCCACTCCACAGTTACTAGTCTGTGTATACTTACTTTAGGTTTTCTCAACCTTTAGCCTCTAGTTGACCTGATCTTTACACGATCAATAACAGTTGTCTCTCCGAATTTTTCACCTCCACATAGGAAGGCACTCGGAGGAGCTCGCTCTTCATACAGGGAAATAATTAATTTCTGTTCATTCAGTGTCAGTACTGAAGTCAGGGGCTTTCATGCCTGGTTTTGCTGCCAAGTCACTGCTTTAGAAAGAGTGACTTTTCATCCTGAAAAGATAACAGAACATACTGTATCTATGTGCTGCTGTTTTAACAAAGGAGGATCTTTTGCCTCTAAAAGTTATAATCCTTGAAATTTTCATTATATAATTCCCCATTTTGATACTGTTTATAGCCACTGACAATAGTCATTCAATTATTTGAATTTTGTAATAAGCCTGTAATAATAATAATTATTATTCTTTTCCCTATTGATTAATGCTCTCATTTGTTTGGTTTATGGTCAGAAAATATGGAGAAATACCGATCACAGTTCCTCAAAGCCCACAGTGACATCTTCAGATTGGTGGTTTTGTCCACCAAGAGTCAAAAACTCCAAAATATTCAGCTCTTTATCAAAAATATTCTCTTTTTTTTGCATCATAAAATAAAGAAAAGCAGCACGTTGTCACAAATGAGAAATTGCAACAAACTAATGTTTGGTATTTTTATGTGAAAAATTACTTTAACTATTAATTATTTATTATCAAAATAGTTGTCAATTAACTTTTCTGTGGACTGATTAATACAATAATTGACTAGTTGTCTCAAGTCTTAAATTGACATATTTCTTTGACAAACATGAAAAAATGTTAAAAGCTCCTAGAAACCATACAGCATCCACACTGACTTAAACTGAAAGCAAGAAATCAACTAACATAAACACAATGTCAGACGGAATAAGGAAGTGAAACAAAAGGAAAATTCTGTCTGATTAGAAGCTGAATCATCTTTATTGCCCAAGTATGTTTACACATATAAGGAATTTGACTCCAGTTTAGAGGTTGTCAATATACTTACACAGAATAACAACACAACAGTCTTCAGAAATATACACAAGGAATGGCTGTATACAGGTGAAACAGTTCTGTGAATTGTAAATAGGATGCAAATAGTGCAAAGAAGTGAGGAGTGCTGAGATAAATATTTTAAAAAAAGACATTACTTTATATACATATAGTAGGTGGTTATGTACAGTATATACAGCCTGTTCAGATATACAGTAGTGAGTGAAATGTATTGCATATTTTGTATTTATAAATCAAGAAGCTTTCAATTTCTAAAGGCAAGCGCTAGTGGAGCCAATTTGTCTTAGAATATGTAAAATAAAGCCCAGGAACACACTAAATGTTTTCAGACAGTTGACAGAAATGCTGACTGGGAGATTGCTTTGCGTTACAGAAGCTAGTGGAACAGAGGCTGGCCTGCATGTGGCGTAATGACTTCAGCTTTCTATATCATCAGTTGTCATTACTGACGTCCTCTCTCCCTGTAGGATTCAAATTGTCTTCCCAGGTACAAGGAATTCACGATGCATGTCTCCTTTAGTCTTCTTCTGTAAAACAACATGATGCGCTGTAAAAAAGATACAGGAGTTGCTCCTCTTGTTGCATTTCTGACAGAATAGCAGCTCAAGATATGTTTGCTGCCCCCCAACTGTATTATTAAATCATTCTTGCCGTCAACTCAAGGTGCTGCCAAATAATTCAGGGATAAAATCTAAAATCTTAAGAGTAACTTTCACTAAACCCACTTGTTAAGTTAGTTAATTAAATGTACATTAACTTTATTATAGTATCAACTGATTCTGGTCCACTCTATAGTGTTATGATGCTTTTTTTGCCTTTTTCCAGGGAAAATATTGTTATTTCCGTCCAGTAGACTAAAAAAAACAACAACAACAACAAACAGACAAACAAACCAAAACATTCTGTGGGAAATCTATGCCATTATTCGGTACTCCACACCCCTGAACTACAAGGTAACATCACATTCAACCCACAAGTTGTGACATTAACACGAGAGTCTTAGTAACTACAGTTCTATGAATGCACCAGATGTATTATCTAAGCATTAACATAGCTGAAATGTGTGGGGGTGCCTGAGTTTGACTGCATTTATTGAACCTGGGGGAACAGGACATATTCAAACTCAATCAGGTGTTGAGTTGTTCTTAAAGGATTCTAACTTTAACTGAAAGCTTGTGGCAGCAGCACCGCGTTATGTTCAGCACATTTGAATTCCTTCATTAGACTACACAAAGAAAACTCATGGGTCTAATTTAAAGTAAGAATCGCTCATTAAATAACAGAAGAACTATGAACAGTATTACTAAAATTACTAGCTGTGCACATATCTAGGACATTGCTATTATAACTTGCTTGCACCTTACACCAAGAGACTACAATGTCTTTTCCTCATTTAAAGCACATTATTCTCAAGTGCCCTTACTCCACACATAACTGTAACATTCTGTTTTTCCTCACTTCTTAGTTAGTTTCACTGCCATGCTAGAATGTACCTCACACACACACACACACACACAAAGATAAACAAAACTATTTTGCTAAACTGCTTTTCATTTGAATAATGTCAGCCTACCTGCATAATTACCCACATCATAGGCTGAGGATAATTATTTTGCAAACATGGTTCAAAACACAAATTTCATCTCTTCCTCTTTTGAATCTCATGTATAGTAGACTTGCAAATCCTATTTGAGGACATTTGACAATTGGAGCACAGCCATAAATTACAGACACTATGTGACGGTGTCATCATGGTGATGCAGAGATTCTTTGCTGGCTCTGCTGCTGTTATCTGGTTCCCCACACAAAGACAATATGCTAAGCTGTGGAAACAGTGACACTGCTCACCTGCTCCAGTGGTCAGTGATGGCTATGGGATTAGTTAGTGTCATGACTAATTGGCGCTGAAATGATGTTGATTCATGTACAGTACACACACACACACACAGACACACACACACCCACACACAGATACATACTTGTCATGCAGAGGCATTTTTCCCTGCAAAGTAATTTGCAGCATCGATAAAAATCAATGAATAATAACGGGACAAATCCCAGTGAACTGTTCACGCCAGTCATGATCTCATCTCTCTGAACCACCTCAGTCATTTCTTCAAATGTCATCATCATAGCCAGAGCTGCTATAAAACGCTATAAGGCTCCCTTGAATTTGTCTTTAAAAATCAATTCAAAGCAGCATTTGAATGAAGGGCTATACAGCTGCTCTCCCTGCTGATAAGCACTGACTGTACAAATGAATCTGCTTGATTAGCCTCATTGCACATCTGACATGTAGGCAGTTCAGTTTGTCAGTTCAAGGGTGAGAATTGCTGTGAGTATTTTATGTCTCATTTTGGGTGCAATTTATTCAAGAAAGCAAATGAAAAAGTGGCTACAGCCTCATTCTGTTTGTTTTTGGCAAGGCTGCATCATCCATCTGTCAAGGCAAGGCACTATTTCACCTTGATCATACCATTTTGTAAACATGGAATTCAGTCACAATGTGTTTGATGATGTGCATCTCTGAAGGACATTGCCAGGGAGAGACAAATAGTGGTGGAATGAGGTCTCCTTCTAGGAAACTGAGATAATCCTATCCTATATAAAATAATCACATATAAAAGATTGGGTCATGCCACATCAACTAATTTACAAACCATGTAAACTTTTTTTGTATTATTCAACAACAAATTTGCTTATCCATAAATTATTTTAGGTCATTAAAAAGAAAAATGCCAAAGATCCCCTGTTTCAAACTTCCCAAAGGAAACTGAAATCATTTTATGTCATTGAACCTTTTGCTTTTTTAGGCAGTTGTTCAGACAAAAGTAGTAACAAGTAGTCATTCCAAGAAATAATTATTGACATTTCACTAGTTTCTGATATCTTATAGATTAAACAGTTAAAGGGAAATGTAGTAATTGATATTTAGTATTGCACTTCCATAAGCAAATCACTTACAAGAGCAGTGGAGGACAAAGTATTAAGATTTGTTAATTAGGTTGATATCCTGAGCTGATCCTAAGGATTGCCATAAGGTACATCCAGGCATATTTTAGTGGATTGGTATTTGCTAAAATGAACCCGATCAAATGCTGATCCTTTCTTTACTCTGCTGTTTGTCTACCTCAGTCTGCTAGTGTTGCAGCGCTGCAGTTTTCAGAGGCTGTGTAGTACTCCCCATGATGAGTGAACTGTCCTGGATGTGTGCAATCAGTGGTGGTCCCCTTTAATTAAAAAAAAAGACATATTGATGTAATATTGAATATAATCAATTGTTTCCACCCTAAACGTCTGTGTTTGGGACCACAGTTCTCCTTCCAACTTTCAACCTGAGCAGAACGTAAATGCAAGTCCTGACTTGCATTTACGTTGCTTGTGGCTGAAGCAATTGGATGGTGAAACATAACGGACATAAAACTTTGAACGTGTTTACGTTCAAAGCTAGGCTATGCCTACTGCTTGAATTTTGGTGAGGATGGCTGAGTGTGAGCAACCAAAGATGGATACAATCTGACTAGTACCCTCTGGCTTAAAAGCTAGAACAATCGAACGACTGATAACAAAGTTTCCACCCAACTTGGACAGGGCAAAGCAAATCACAAACTTGATTGCAACTTTATTTGCAAAGGATTTGCGCCCCTACTCAGTCATTGAGAACCAGGGCTTTTGTGCTATGTTGCACAATTTGGAGCCAAGATACAACATCCCATCTCAACATTTTGTTACCGACACAGCGAGATCAAAACTAAAGTCATGGAATCACTGAAGAAAATGGGTAGGATAGCAGTAACATGTGATGCGTGGACATCCATTGCCACAGATTCTTATGTCACCATAACTGTGCACTTTATGACTGATGACTGACAGCTAGTGTCTCATGTGCTCCAAGCAAGTGCAATGTATGAGAGCCACACGGGTGTGGCTGAGCTGTTACAGAATGTAGCAGGAGAATGGCAGTTCACTACCAAAGATTTAGTTTTAGTGACTGATAACACCTCCAACATGGTCGTTGCTGCTCAACTGGGTAAATTCCTACATGTGAGATGTTATGCCCACACACTAAACCTGGCTTCTCAGCGGGCGTTCAAGTTGTATCAAGGCTACTGGGGAGGGTCAGATGTATTACCACGTTTTTCCTCCGCAGCACCACTGCAAAACACCTTGAGGAGAAGCAGAAGCTACTTGGTATGCCGTGTCACAAGCTGAAAACAGACGTCAGCTGCAGGTGGAATAGTGCTTATGAGATGGTTGACAGGTTTCTGGAGCAACAACCTGCAATCTGCACCACCTTACTCTCTCCTCAGGTGAGTAGAGTAGAAGCTGACCTCTGCACTCTCAGGTAAGCAGATGTCTCCAATGCAGAGGATGTTATTAAGGCCCTAAAGTCAATTAAAGATGCCACTACTCAGCAATGGTCCAGGAGATAAAGTAGTGCCATCAACGGGGACCTTTAGCAAGAGA
Organism: Scomberomorus guttatus; assembly: GCA_038419695.1. Classification (NCBI taxonomy): domain Eukaryota; kingdom Metazoa; phylum Chordata; class Actinopteri; order Scombriformes; family Scombridae; genus Scomberomorus; species Scomberomorus guttatus. The sequence goes on from CM076461.1 coordinate 24,702,426, forward strand.
TACACCAGTGAACAGGAGAGAAACACTCTTCACACAGCCTCTGCTCCTGACCTGCATTTTAAGGGACTACCTTTCCTTTCTGAGGAGAGAGTGGAGACGTATGGAAGAGTGATTGCTGAGGCTGCATCACTAGAGCTAATTTCTGCCATTTTATTTTACATAAAAATGTATGTAAAACATGTAAAATGTCACTCTGGGTTTTTGACAGGATTCTGACATTGAATATAAAAAGTACATTTGTGTTTGGTTAATAATTTTGTTCAAATGTGGTTTGGATTGAAAATATTGACATTGTGATTTAAAAATGTAAGGCTTTTGTGTTTACCTGTTCTCACTGTGTTTACCTACAGCAAGAGGTGAGAGTAGAAGAGGAGGAAAACCCAGAGCACAACACAGTGAGGGAAGAGGACACCCCTCATCCCCAGACCACTGAGGAGGAGCAACACCAAAGCACTTCTGCTCCAAAAAGAAGGGCTTCATCATCTTCTCTGCTAGTGAATCTGCTGGGATTCAGACCTTCACTGATACTAGAGTTCAGCAGCCCATGTCAGCCTCTGCCAGAGCTGAGGAGGAAGTACTGTAGTGTTCCACCACTCTCTCTCTCTCTAAGGACCCTCTCAGCTGGTGGAGTTAGAATGAGGGGATGTTTCCTCTGATTTCCAAGTTGGCCAAGAGATACTTGTGTATTCCAGACACCAGTGTCCCTGCAGAGAGAGTGTTCTCTACTGCAGGGGATATAAAGTAGTAACTGCACAGCAGAGCACACATGTAGACCAGCTCCTGTTCTTACACAAGAACTTACACATTCATTCCAGCATTCACTAGTTAAGCACATTTGCTATGTTGCACTTCCATGCATTGTCATGATTTCAATGTGGCCTCATATTTGTAATTTCTCCATTATTTATTGTTTTACCACATATTCCACAAGCATCATTTTTTCATGAGAGCTGCTGGTACAGGATTCTGTATTGTTTTTGTATGAAAGCTGTTTTTCATTTTGGTATACAGCATTTTGGTCTGTGGGATTCTAAGCTCATTGCCCATAACAAGAGGATTTTGGTTAAGAGAAGTCTTTATTATTTATTTGTGAATAACAGCAGCTTTTATTATTTTATTTATGTTATCAAGTGATTCAGAACATGCTGAAGTCTGTTAATTTACTAAAGGGATGCTGCTACAGGCAGACTTTTGTTTCTCTTCTTGTTGGTTCTTTGCAGTGCTGGGAAATATGTTGGCAAATGTAACCTTCCAGTTGACACATATCTTCCATTTGTTGTATTAATAAAAGATAATGGAAGTATATTCATCTCTTTATTTTAATTATGGATCATTACAAATACACTGTGTTTTAAAAGTAGCAAGAAGTCACACAGCGAATCATGTGTAGAAATCAAAACTTTTGATGCATCAGGATGCATCAATAATGGTTTTATCATCGCATCGTAGCCCTCTGAATCGGAATGGAATGAAATCATGAGATGCCTAGAAATTCCCGCCCCTACTAACTGGTAGCACTAACTTCTGTCATGCCGCAAGCTAGCATGATGTCAGCTCTAGTGTACTGTGTTGGTACTTTTTTAACGGTGTATGTCCTGTTAGTTATCTGAAACGACACACTAACGCCTCTACACAACATCAACTGTTTCCTTTTCAGCTGTGAAATTAGTTTGGTTGTACTGTTAGTTTGGTTTCACACTGCAATATCCATTTTAAACAAGTCCAAATAGACTGTCACTACTGTTTAATACAGCTTTGCACACCTGCTCTTATTTATTTATGGAACTGTTTGTGCTTAAATGTAATTTTATGTCTTTCATGGGTGTATGTTTTTATGTTGTTTGTGAGCACCTAACCTAAGACAAATTTCTAACATTATGTGATAGACAAATATTTGAATCTTGAATCTTGAGTGTTGTTCAGTAACTTGCAAAATAGTCTTAAAAAGCAACATGAAAAAGAATTGTGATACGATCATGGATTGTGATCCTGCTTGGAAAAAAATCATGATATGGTATTTTTGCCATATCGCCCAACCCTAAGTGTCACTCATGATGCAGCAAAATTCACAAAATGCAAAGTTGCTGAAATAACACCCTTGTGCTGGGGTGTTAGATATATTAAAATCCTTCTTGCAAAGCTTCTCCTTTCATATCAGTAAGGTGACACTACCGGGGGAAGGTGCTTCAATAAATTAGTACTCCAGATAGCAGGCCCTATACATATATATATTGTGGGAAATAAGTAAACCAAAAACCAATGCACAGACAATGCCATCTCCCAGGTAATGCACACCACATTCTCCCTCCTTGACAACACGTGAGGGGATGATTGCTAGATTAGATTAGATTGCTGTTCATAGACTTAAGCTCAGTGTTCAACACTATTGTCCCATCCAGGCTGGCCAGTAAGCTGACTAACCAGGGTCTAAACAACCCTGTGTGCACCTGGATCCTGGATTTTCTGACCACTCAACCTCAGGTGGTCAGACTGCACTATTTACTTTATAACCATGTTTACTCCTCTACCATTTTGCTCATCAATAGTTCTATATTTTGTATATCTGCTATTTAAATACTGTTGTCAGCTTATCTGCTGTTCACTTACAACCATGTTTACACTTTTGCTTTTATTTTTATTTATTTATCGTTTTATTGTTGGCTCTTACATAGGTATAGATTTTGTAAATATTAGCTGAGCTTTTATAATTTCTTGTATTGTATTGTGAACTGGCTGGGATTTTGACGCAACAACATTTCACTATATGTATTTGTATGCATATATGACAAATAAAATCTCTTGAATAGATGAACTGACAATAGCTGACAGCTTTATCTTTTATTTTTCTTTGCTGCCTCATCATTATACATTTTCAGAAATAAATCCTTTGTAATTTATGGACTTTGATCATTATCAGGTGTTTAAATCTTTTTGTCAGTGGGTGTATGATTTGCACATCTTTGAGCGCCTGAATTACTCTCCCACACATGCAGCTCAGGCGACTGACATTAGAGGGAACGGATTTCTGGGTATTGCAATCAGAAAAAGCCAAGACCTATTAAGATAAGACGGAGATGAGAGATAATTTGAAACTTAAATGATCCCCATCGGGAAATTAGGTCAGATACCAGAACGCGTTATGTGGAAATATAAGGCTGAAAAGCATGAAATGTGTGAACAGCAGCATAATGAAAGTGTGTAGAATTGAAGCTGTACAGCACTATGACAAAAAAGTCCTATTAAAGTATACAATAAGTCATTTTAAGATACACAAAACTATAAAATGCGCATGATTTAAAAAATATCAACATTATGTATTTATATTATATTTTTATAGATATTATATCTATAAAAATATTATTATTATCATTGTTATTATGATATATTTTTTTAGAATGTTATTCATACCTATACATCTCTATATCAATAACCTCTCTAACAGGAGAATAAAATTAGAAATAAAACTACAAAAATTATCATTTTTTACAGCATATCTTAGTAAAGCTGTTCAAATGTACAATACAATCCATAACACTAATAACACACATAAAACAGAAAAGGCTAGAAGGTGTTCTATCATTCACACCAGCATTTCCCCATTATTTTAAAGTAAAGTGAGCATTCCACAACATCACTATAACTTCCATCTCATTTGTAGCTGTCATTGTAGAGATTGTGGAAACAGCTTTATATAATGGAATCTAGGGACCCTGAGAAAACACTTCCTTTAATCAACAAAAGCAAAAAACTTTCCTGCCAGTAGCTTCGAAATACGAAAAGCAGTCAGCATGGATTACTGGGTGACCCACTGAACATGCTGGGACAATAAGTAAAGTAAAGGCAGTGGTTCAGAGATTACATTTTTTAAACTTTATGCAAATAAGGATGAAATTTGCCTGTAAACTCATAAGTGATTTGCTGAAAAACTGACAAAGAAGTGTGGGGTGGGCAAGTTTAATCTTTACCAGGTGTAGATCAATCTGAAGATCCTTTTGTATGGCCGCAGAGATTATAGACACAAAAAATAAGTGCTGCTTTGTATGAATCCAAATACATTGTTTTTTTCTAATAAGCAAGCTATTCCCTAAAATGCAACTGCTGATTTGCCCACTGCAATGAGCAAGAAGCGGCGAATATGTCTTGTGATTTGTTTTCTTCCAGTTGGTTTTCAGCATTTCAGCACTCTCATTAAAGAGCAACTTAACACTATATCAACTTTTTTCAGTTAGTAAATTATGTGTACAGTCACAATTACTACTACTACTGCTAATATGCTAGTAGTTTACAGTGTAGATCAGTGTTATAGTGTTTGGGGCAAATTTACACCCTGCCTACAAGTCATTCACATCCCCTACTCTATCAATCTTTACTGCCTGTGCTGCATCTGCCAAAGTCTCTCTAAACTAAGCTATCAGCTCAAATGGCTGCTCCGCCTGGGCCACCAATGAAGGTGGAGACTCAGGGGACTGAGGTCACTGTCACTGCTTTGAATGTCATACAGTGAAAAAAGAGATGTTTTAGTTTGTGTGAGTGAAAAGTTAAGGAAGGTATGTTACCTTTGTTAACATATATGAAACTAATTAAAAGATACCTTAAACAATGTATAAGAAAGTAATCTGTTAATAATCTGACTGAATTGCCTTTGTATTTTACTTCCTCGACTTAAGATGGTGTAAATAACTGAACGATAAATTCAACTAGAAAAGGTCAAATTTCTGAAAAAATTTTAGGTGTGCAAGTCGCAGGCTGAAAGGCCAAGATAAGTCAAAGGTCAAAGCGCGCCATAAACGATCACAAGGTGGCACAATCGGTCTCTCATGTAAACATTAAGGAGCGGATGGAGAAGGGGCACCTGTGCACCAAGTATCAACCCTGTAATAATAAAAGAAATGCAGTTATTTTAAAATGTTTTGTTAACTGTAGCGCCATCCAGTGGTGAAATTGCATGAAATTTTACATGCTCACTCAAGGGCCCCATGTGCACATGTGACCACTCGACCTTAGTAGCCAATCATAGAAAAATGCTAAGGCATATCAAAAAGCACATGCAACTGTTTTTTTCAGGGGTGAATCAAGTTTGGTGAGGATTCGATGGAATATGGAGGATAGGGAGTGTTAAAAATGGCAGGAAATCTACTTAGGCGCAAGTGGGCGGTCACAGATGGGGGAAATGCGATATTGTTTAAATACAGGCATAACGCGCATATTTTCAGACAGTCTCTTCTGGAAGGCGGTCATAATGTTGCACTCAGCTGTTCACATGAAAAGTGACAGAAATAGTTATCAATGAACCCCCCTGCCCCACCCCACCCCCAACCCCACCACCACCATCTGCCATTGGAAACATGCGGGGGGAGGGGCGTTTAAAGGGCTTTTCCACTGCATGTCTGAAGGAGTATACAGCCACTTTAAGGTTTATATTTTCTTAGTTTCATTCAATATTGATTCAATCAATAACTAACAGGAGCAAACAAAGTCCACAGAAAGTTACAGTTACCGTATAACTGAAGCTTATATTCAATCCAGTCTGAAACCCAAATTGCACCATATCTGCACCGGTGGAATTCAGCTACATCTGGCAGCCAGAAATGGGCCAGAACTGGCTCATATTTGGTCATCTGATGTCAGAATAACATCCAGTGCTCTCTTACACTCAAAACAGCCTCTCTTACATTGCTACCCATTTTTTATTATATGATATAAACATAGCAATTAGGACTTTGCTTAGCTTTATCTTCTTGCCTCTTCATCTGACATTGTCATGCTCAGGCAGCATCTTTCTGATTAATCTGTGCTGCATGGTAATTCATTAAGAAAATTGCATTTTTTTCATGAGTCCGTATGTCTCCTTGGATATGATTCACTAAAAAAATGACACAATAAAGTAGCAATGGCGTCTCCTCCTGTTTGTTGTCTTCAAGGTTACTCTACTCATTCATCATGATCAGATGCCATTTCATATTGACCGTGTCGCTCACAACATGGAAATCAGATGAGAGTGACTCAAACTTCAGACTGAGACTGGAGTTATGAATTGAGGGCACCCTCGGATACTCGCTCTTCCCCTCCATCTCCTTGGCGACTCTTGCTGGTAATTTAGTCAGGAAATTGTTTTGTGTTTGTTTATGAACCATGCAGTCCCAGGTGAGATTAATCCAAAAGGAGACAGAACACAGAAGAAGGTCGTACGCTGGTGGTGATGACTGTTGTTACCGTGATGCAGTTGTTGCATAGTATTTTCCCCTCTCTCCATTTCCACTTAAGAAAACTCAGACAAGACATACTAATCAATCCGTATCACAGCACAGGAGGAGTGACGAGCTCAAGATAACACTGAAATTACACTTCACCTTTAAAGGACATTCAGTGTTCAAGGTCCCACAGACCACCCCGGTTTCTTTATTATACAGATGATAAACCCTCCTCTGCTCACGGATCTGCTGAGTGGCTTATTTTCATGTAATGCAGGAAAATGAAAAGGTGATCACAGCACTTAATCTTTCTGGGTATTTCGTCTTGCACTCCATGTCTGTCGGTTATGTTCTGATTCAACAGGTTGACCTTTCGGTTTTTGGGCCTGAGTAGTGATGGGGGGATTCATCCTTGACCCTTACATTTCACTGTAAAAATGCGTTCATTTTCAGCAGCTCGTGTTGTTGCTTGGAACACAATTTGTACTGAATGCTAACTAAATTGTGTGTACCCAAATTAGCAAACAACTGTCAGACTGAATAAAGTGTGTAATATGTGAACAAAAGACTATGTGTCATGTCGGAAAATTTGACCAAATATAAAGAAATACTAACATTGGTGGACAGCAGCTTCCACACTCTATGATACCTCCTCATTTCACTAGAAAAACCTAAATAAGGAAGCAGCTGGCTGGAGGGAGATTGCCAGGGAGCTGTATTTTTCTGGTTAAGTTGCTGTTGGCTATATTGTATGTCATTTCCAGTAAAGAAATATCTAAATAGCACAATATAAAACTTTCTTTTTTCTGTCTAAAAAGTACAAATGTAGGAAGATAGCAAATACTCACCCATCTTTTACTTGAGTGGTTCATTTCCAGTCTGATCTTGAGTGCACAGCTGATAGGTACATGGTTTGTTTACATGACGTAACAGAAGCGCATATTTAATGGATTCAATGTGGACAGAAAGCATCGCAGGAGCTGTGAGTGAGCATTTTGCTTTCTTAATTTTGTACTTTCTGTTGAAATATGATATTCAGGTTGGACATGACACATATTACAATGTTAGAATTGTTACAATGTTACAATGTGTGTGTGCTTAATGCACAGTACAGATTTGATAATGAATAAAAGAAGCATTCATTCACAAACTCAATCAGGAGATGTTTAAAGTTTTACATTCACATCATAAAATATCAGTAGGCTACATGTATCAAACACATGACTTACAAACCCTGTTGTATGTGCTTGACATACACAAAAAACTTTCCATACGTCCTTATCGTTTAAAACTAGGCCAAATGTTTATAATACAACATGACCTAAAAGACTAACAACTCAGTAACAGGCCTGCAGAGGCTATAAACAATCACAATCTCATCTATTCAGGTAACCTGGCCCTATGGGTGCTGTCCGTGGTCCGATATTTTCTGTGTGTAAACAACCACAGTAACACAACTACTTCAGCAGACTGGCACATGCAGCTAAATCCAGGCAAGCAAGGCACAATAAGCAATATAACCACAAAATTGCACACATAGCTACGTGGGCAGTTCAGTCAATAGCAAAGCCACAGAGAGAGAAGGGAGTGTGGCCTTCCTCTCACTCTATTTGAAGAGGAAGGCCATTCTCCTGTCTTTCATGGTGGTGATGTGATCAATAACCATGTCATTGAATTTCACACTGGCCTTTAGGTCCTCCACAACAACAGAGTCAATGGATATGTTGGCTAGGTTGACAAGATTGTCCTGTTCACACGTGTTCCTCATATAAGTTCTTATCCTTTTTAGACAGAAAAATGAGCGCTCTGCTAATGCGCTAGTGGCTGGTATCATGAGCATAAGCTGGAGCAGCTTGTAGACCTCAGAGAGTCAGGAAATTGTGGGCATATGATTGGAGGAGAGCATTACCCATAAAGTCCAGTAGAGAGCGGAGCCTGTGTGAGATAGAACGCCACTGTTAGCATATGCCTTTATCCAATGTGACATACACATGGAAGTTTACACAACACATGCAACAATCTAATCAGGGAATAACGTGAGTAAGTGCCATAAAGCCCAGGTCTGGCAAAGGTTCAGGTCTATGCATAGAGGCAATGCATAGCATGCATAGAAGCAGATAATAGTTTTTTATTTATTTTTTTTATAAGTCCATCGGGTGCTGATGCAAAAGAGAGTCTTTAGCTTTTTCTTAAAGATTGAGAGGGACTCAGTGGATCGAATGGAGTTTGGTAATTTGTTCCACCACAGAAGTGAAGAGTCTAGCTAGCGACTTAGGGCCCTGTTGTAGTAGTAGTACCAGGCACCTTTCATTGGCAGAATGTAGTGAGTGGGAAGGAGGGTAGACCTGAATGAGGGAGTTCAGGTAGGCGGGAGCTGTTTTTGTTGCTGGTTTGTAAGCGAGCATCAAGGTTTTGAATTTGATACAGGCAGCAACTGGGAGCTAGTTGAAGGATATAAACAGTGGAGTCACGTGCTGTTTTAGACCAGACACGCTGCCGCATTCTGGATCATCTGCAGAGGTTTGAGCATGCATGTGGGGAGACCTGCCGGTAAGGAGTTACAGTAGTCACTGTGTGATATTATGAGAGCCTCTACCCGGAGTTGCACTGCATGCTCGGACAGGTAGGATCTAATCTTTCTAAGGTTGTACATGGTAAATCGAAACAACCGAGCAATCAAGGCCACGTGAACCTTAAAGGTTAGTTCGTCATCAGTCATCACACCCAAGTTTCAGGTAGACTTTGTGGGCATGAGTTGGGATGATTCAAGCTGGATATTGATCTGTTCTTCTATAGAGGGACACATGAGTAGTCTTGTCTTTTTGTTATTTTACCAAGTGTACGAGCAAGTAAGAAGTGCATTGGGCTTGAGGATCAGTCTCACAACACACTCTTGCTCTCAGGTTGAAGGGATACTTGAACAGCTAGCACACACAATTAAATGAAAAAAAAAGCATTTAGTTTACATAGTTTACATGCTGTATGCATGTTGTTGATATGCAAATACAGTTTTGAACACAGGATGCCTACACACACCAAAAAGTTGCAGTGACACCCTATCTCGTTTGTCCTGAGAGCTTATCCAAACTATGCACAATATGTGATGATGAGTGTCATATTATCTGTTAAAATGGCTGATATTCCATAAACACTGACAGATAAGACACAATGGTATCTTATCTGAACAATATGAATGTTTAAGTTGGTGGGCAAAGACACTTCTTCTTGATGTTATGAAAGAATGAAATAATCATTCGTCAACTAGTTCACTAGTGTGAATAAATCATTTGAAAAAGTTCACAGTTCACAGTGAATAACTCACCGTTTCATCAAAGCTGATGGTTGGGACAGCATCCCTCTTCAACTTCAGCCTTCTCTGATACCCCATTTCCACTGCCACTGCATTGGTGAAACAGTCTTTAGTAAAATGTGCATTACAGATGAAAATGTGGCACATTGCCTGACGTCTGTCCTCCAGCCCAAGAAAGTCCAACCACTAATTATAGACAGCCCAGTGCTTGTTTGCCGATGAGATTTTGTGTAATCCACTGCGTTGATTGCAACCATTGACTGTAAATAGTGGAGGTGGAGATGTGTCGTCCATATTTATATGGATGACACATCAAAATTAACACAGCACAGCAAAATTAAGTTATTTGTCAAAAGATATTTGGCGAAAAGTGCATCTAATCAACATTGTCAGGAAATGACTCAGAGAAACTTCAAGTATCTTAAATATGCCAAAATACACTGGAGGGCGGCATTAATATAGGTTGTGTATCGCAACAAGATATTCTGCACTACATTAACGTGTTTGCTACTCTGTCACTTTGAAAGAATCAGGTAATGATTGGAGGGGTGGTGGGGGCTGTTATCGGTTTAACTTTTAATATTTATCTGCTAGCTTGGCATGTAGTAACTACAAAAATAGCAACCAACATGTAACCTCTCCTTAAACAGTTCTTATTGCTGATGTCAGAATGAATTTCCTATAGAGCAACATTAAGTGAGAGGCATACGCTGTAAACATACCTTTAAAGTTGTTATGGTGTTAACAAAATGTCTTTCACATGTCCAGCAGACACGAGGCAACATTAGCATTCATTTTGAATCATGTTTTTGGTCCAATATTCGCTGTACTTCAAGTCCCCTTTTGGTCTGCCAACCCCTGAGAAAAATATATGGCTGTTTAGCTGCTAAATGCTTCACTATCTAGTTGCTAACTTTGACTTTCTGCCATTTGGTGCTGGACATAATGAAACAAAACAGCAAAGTTGCTGGCTGTAAAACTGAAGCTATGAGCTAAAAGAGGCTAAAAAGCTCGGAAGAACTGAGGAGTCAGAGTCTGTGGATTCATCCCTACATGTGGCCCCTTTCATTACAAATAGTCATTTGGTTGATTGTTAATGTAAAAATATGAATTAGTGCAATTTTAAAAATCCAGCAGGCACGGAGTAATTTTTCTGTTCACCTAATGAATGCATGTGTGGAATTCACTGACATTTTTGCTCTGAGAAAAATATCTGGCTCTTTAACATAGGGTGACCATATTTTAAAACCCTCAAACTGGGACCTTTATGTGTACTGCACGTTCATGCATGTGCACATGAATGCGCTATTCAGAATCAGGTGCAATTATTCCAGCACTTAGCACACCTACCAAGCGCACCTTTCAACACCATGGACAGCGCCTCAGCAGATGAAAAATTTAGTCTCCCAAAATCCACCAAGGTATTTGTCAGTGTGCACAAGTACATGCTGCCGGCTAAATGGCCGACTGTGACACATTCTCTGCCAGCTTTTTTTTTTTTTAAGCAAAACAAGGTACAAATCTCTTTGTGGCCTCTAAATAACTTTATAGCCTATGACATAACTTTAACTTACATCCTCACAACACTATGCTACAACCTGGATGGAGTTTACAAAGATTAACACCTCAAAACATTAAATCACAATTGCACCTCGTTAATAACAAAAACCGAGAAAGACCCTTTAAAGAAAGTTACCTTTAAGAACATTACTGGGTACTTTATGCTTTGCAGTCTTTCTTCTTAGTTAGAGTCTCTTGGAGCTCTCAGCTCTCAGGGAAACCACTGTCTTGGCTGTCTTAATGACCTTTTATATCAGCATTTCCACCGTGTGCGACCGAAAACGTACTCCTGCAGTGTGTGCTGAATGCAGCATTTTCGTTGCTGAATACTTTACGAAGGAAGGAGTACGCCTCCTGAAACTCGTGAGAAAAGACAGACTCTCTCTTTGGCATGACAGCTAACCATTAGCCTATGGATAGGTTCTGTCAGAATGAGCCACAAGCGTCATAGGCTAGAAACAGTTTTGACAACGAAACATTGATTGACACACATACAGATAAATCAGTGTTGATTTCAGACGCATGGTGCATTATGTTATTGTATTGTATTGTATAAATAATATTGTAATTATTTTAATTGTGGTGAAACCCAGGACAATTTGTAGTGACTGTTGAAAACCGGGACATTTTAATGTTTTACAGATATTTGTCGGGACTCCTGACACCCAGCTTGAAACCTGGACAATCCTGGACAAACTGGGACGTCTGGTCACCGTACTTTAGCTGTCTGCTGTTTTATATCATTGGGCTGGTGAGAGTCTCTAGACTTTACTATGACTCCACTCTAATGGTGCATTCAAACCAACCTTGTGTGTCTGGAGTGTGTGAGAGCTTAACCTCTGACTGATTGAAAAAGTTACCTGGAATTACAGTTTGTGTCCTTTCATTGACCATATCCGTAATCTTCCTGCCACTACGATTGGTTTTGTGTTCACTTTGAACACACTTTAACTCAGAACTGTCCCTCTCACAAGTTAGCAGGGGGTAGCAGAAGACTGGAGGAAGCTTTTACTTATTTGATCCATAAAACCCAGTCAGGGGCAAGTTAGAGGGTTATTTTTATTTTACTGTACTGCTGAACATGATCAAATTCATCATCAATTTATTTTGCCACGAGTGCCTCCTGATTTAGCATGGAAACTACTAGCTTTCTGTTTGATAAATTCTGTGAGTGTGCCCTGTTTGCCGGTCAAGGCAACGGTCATCAGTACATACTGTACACCCACATGCTGTGACCGCTCAATTCCTTTCATTTCAAGGTACTCAACTAATATTCAATACATGTATTTTCCCTTGGCTCAACCTTTGAGTGATTTGCAAAACAGCATTTCCTCCAAGTCCTTCCCATTCACAAAACAATTCATGCAAGATTGAATATAAAAAAGGACAGTGATCAAGCATGGATCAAAAAGCTTGGGACAGAATCATTCCTATATAAATGCTGTTGAAATAATTTGCTTATAGTAATCAAGTAGTCCATTTATAGTATTCATTTTGAATCTTTTCATACATGACAGCATATGTAAAAAAAAATGACCTACAGTAATTCTTTTTTTTTTTTTTTTTTAACTTTACTCCCATGATACATGTATGATATGTACTTAGCGACTGCAGCACCATTATTGCCTCGTGGTAATCTGTCTGCTTCCGGCTGGTTACCTGAGGCCAATGCTGTATGCACATTGATATTATGACGGGAAAAGAAAGTCATTTTCTCTCAGTGAAAAACATATTCTCCTTGAAGCTTATGACAAACTGCCAAATCGAGCCAATGAAACAACAAGTATTTGAAACAGCTGTACTGTATTTTGAAACAGTAAAATTCAGTAAATAGCAAAGCTGTCTTCTACTACTTTATATGTAATAAGTAAACAAAAGTCAATCAGATTGTAATCTGCATAAGAAATAAAGAAAAAGAAAAACATTTGGTTATAATAATCATCCGCTTATAGTGATCAATTTGACCCGGACAGACGTGATCACTATAAGCAGTTTCCAGTGTACCTTTACTAATTATCACACCTTCAACCAAAAGGGAAAAAAGAAGAAAAAAGAACCATGAAATAACCGGCTGTGGTGTTTGGCTTGATAAAAACTTTTTTGGGCATCCATGGCACATGGCTGCCTATATGATCCCAATTAGCTTCTGGTGTCTTTGAACGCATGTGTGACTTTATTAGTAGATAGCTTACATAGTTTGCTGGTGCATTCCCACAAAGCAGTGACTAACTGTGCAGTACAATCTGCCACAGTTGCACTGCTCAACAAAAGTGTCTGAATGCAAAGAAAAGTCAAACAATAGAAGATTCAGTTAAACATAGGGAACAAATATTCTTTGTCAGAGTCCCTGACAAACCTGACAAAGACTGAGCAGACTTATTATTAAAGGAACAATCTATCATTGGTGCACAGGAGTTACAGATGGTCTGCATTCTCTGCCATGAAGTGACTGTATGAAGAAATCAATCTTGGCCTTTACATTTTTTTGTTGTTGTTCCCTAACTCTTACTGCATTCCTTATTTCTGCATACCCGCATTCCTTACAAGAATCAGGACAATCGATTCATCGACTTAAGACTCCCCAATGCGAAGATATAATCACAACAAATGGCTGATTGATATTTCAAGCACACAGCTCTTCAGACCAATAATATCCTAAAAAGACCTTCAACTTTGACTAACCACAGAGTACTGTCACAAAAAGGTTAATAGAGCACCATTAAATATTCCATTAAATCAAAATACACCTTTTCCAAAAAGAAGAAAGTATCAGGTAATAGAGGGCCATCATAGTAGGTATACTATATGTGGAAAAAAATAAAAGCAGTAATAAGTAGATACAACACTCAGGAGATTGTTTCTACTTTGGACACTGGCCTTTTAAATCTCACTTTCCACCTCTGTGCATCTCCCTTCCAACATCCATGTAAACATCACACATTAGCACAGCATTACACAATTTCACAAAGAACAACAACGCTCTGACTATTTGAGTGAAAAAAGAATGTCTAGAATAAAACTGTTGCTTTTTAATCTTCATCAACCTAATTTATTTAATTGCCATGATTGTTCAGATGCAAACATGATCACATTAAAGGGACTTTTAGACCCCATTTACACCTGGTATTAACTTGCAGTCTGTATCTGGATAGCTATCTATCTGGATAATGATATCTGATCACAGGCCTTTGCATACAGCTGGTATTAATAAGGGTTCTCATTATTTCAAATTTGCCTACATTGTGATTGGATCTTAACATGCAGAATAGGCATGGCTGGCCAACTGCCAGCTGACTCCACAAATATAGCACTTACTGGTAGGAATGATTCATTTGATTAGCATGTTGGACCAGAGACTCAGTTTTTAGTACTACAACAATCTCATTACTTAATCTTATTATACCTTTTTTATTACAATTTTAAATTTGGGGTGAAAAATGCACTGTATCACATCTGAATGTATGATGAATGATGAATGTAACCACAATGTTCATTCTTTTCTTTAGCTCTGTTTTGGTCTCCACCAACTCCTGAGTAAAATATCTTGCTGCTGTATTTAGCTTCTAACTGCTGCACTAGCTAGTCACTAATGTTTGAACATACATTTGAAAATATCTGACGAATCATCACCTTATAAAGCTTGTTAACATTTTCACAAACAATTGCCAATTGGACATCCAGCAGACAGTGAGCAACATTAGCATCCATTTGGAGCCATGTTCTGGGCCCATTATTCTAATTTTATCCCTGTTTTTGTCTGGCTCTGGCTCTTTAGCTGCTAAATGCTCCACTGTGTTCACCAATTAGTTGCTACCTTTGTCTGTCTGCTGTTTGGTGCTGGACAGGTACATTTTGTACATGGACACAGTCTTCCCAAAGCTGGAAAAAAACACTCAACTGCATCAGTCGAGTGCTCATTCTCCAAATTGAAGCTTATCATACACATGTCCAGGTCTATATTTATATTCTGGGGCTCTACTTGAATATCTTTGTATAATTTACAGTTCAAAACTCCTTATTTATCCTATACTGGCCCTTTATGCAGCCCCTCAGTTCAGCCTCTGTCTGAAACAGACCGTTTTAGCTCCTGTCTCTTTAAGGCCCCCCTCCTGATGAGCCCACTCTTTTCTGATTGGCCTGAGGTGACATAAACAAACAATTGTAGTAGGATTTCACTACTTTTTCCTGTTCTTTATTCGAAATGGAAACTTCTCAAATATATCCGTACATGTTCAAGCTTGAATGAAGTAGACATTGTGAACAACCCATGGAACAACCTTAGCAAGACAGGCTATAGGACGGACAGTCGTTTGTGGGCATACGCAAACAATCTAATGTCAACCAGAGGAGGAAGTAGAGGTAATATTGCACATGAAGTGTTCAGAGCAGGCTGAAGCCCTGGCCTTTGACTTTCAAGGAGCATTTTTACATACATTCACCTCACGTTTTGGAACTTTGGCCATGTTTAACATAGACATCTAACATCATAACAGTATATAAATAACAGAAAATCACAAAAAGCATATATCCCCTTAAAATATAGTTACAGTATTTTACCCATTATATATATAAAAATACTTAATCTGTAACATTCCAATTACAATTCATTCTGTGTACATTTACACCTACATTGCCTTATTAAGACAAAAATATCCAAATATGAATCGCATGTTAATGCCGGGTGTAAACAGTTCTGTCCATTTGAATAGTTAATAAGTTAATTTAACTCAATATCTGTCTGAATGTTATTTTTCTTTGGTGCATGATCAGGCTTTCCACATATTCCATTCATTCAGAACACTCACACGAAGAAATGTGTGACACACAAACCATTGGCAGCATATTATCATTATCATTATGAGCTCATTACAACATGAGTGAATGATTAGATGGATGAACACGTGAATCTGCCAGTAACATGCTGTCTGGATTGATGAGGTTTTTCACAACTAAAAATCTCAAATTTGGTGCTGCTCCACAGAACATTGTTTTTACTTGCCAACATTTAATGAGCAATGCAGGAGCATAATTAATATTTGATACAGAACATGTGTCTAGGAAGAAATAAAATGCCCACTGGATGACTGGTCACAGCACATCATGTATTCCAGCTCATCCATCTAATTGGGTGCTGGAAGTGCAATTATATTTCTCAGTGAATGGACAAATATAAGATAGCACAATCATGACCAATCTCAAACGACTCATAAATTCACTGCACAAAGAAAAAATAGGGCTGAGGAATGCAAGCCATGTTCTTCTGCTTTCAATTATTTAATTCAAGTATGAGTCTAGCCTTAAAAAGAACTTCCTTCAGGTAGATTTGACCATGGCTAAACTATTCGTAGTATACACACAGACACAAGTTTTGATTCCTTCAGGATTTCAGCTTGGACTGCTCTCTGGTTTGAATCAACTTCAGCTTTTTAAAAATTAAGTTTTTACTGCTGGGGTCTGTAAGTTAACATAAATTTTATACATTTTATTACACCTGTGAGGTAAAATCCACCTCTAAAACTATGTTGGTGTTTTGTTCAGTCATACTCTTTCCCTTCCTTCAGCGAGGTCACATTTAGAGACACATTTCCTGAACATAACATTCTTGTCATGATTAACTGACTTGGAAGAAATCAATATCGCCAACAGCGTGAAGAAAAAAAAATATATATAGATAGATAGATATAGATATAGATATAGGAAGAGAGACATGCAAGAATCTGTCTGAAATTATGTGACCTTCAAATCACCGGATAACTCATACCATGTGACAGGAATCAATTTATATAGATGAGTCGACAAGGATGGAAGTTTGTGCCTCAAAGGGGAAAAAGAAAAAGAAAAATGTTTAAAATTGTTACCTGGAAGCTGTTTGCTCAACTCTGTCCTTATCATTTTTTTGAATAAAAATACTGATTTTATAATGTTTCTAAACAACAATGTATTGTCTCCACCTAATTATTGATATTTTGTTATTTTGTATCAAGAATGACTGGCAGAGTGTTCAGTTTTACTCATGAAAAATAACAGTAATGGTAAGGGCTTTTATTCACATCGAAAGAAGAGAGAGAATAACAATTTAGTAAAGAGCAACAAAAACAGCTACATGCTAATGATGCAATTAACCATGTGCAGCTTGTGGGAACTTAAAAACAGTTTAATCTAAGAAAACAGACAGATGTGAAACACAACTCACAGTGAGTGATTTCCATTCCACACAATGAAATATCAAATTTTTACAGGGATTTTTCAGGTGCCATCATACCATCTGGTATTCAGCTAATCATCTGTAGCTTGTTGGTACAGCTGATGTGTGCACTAGCTAATGTATGCTAATGTATAGATACTACCAAGGCAGACAAGAACAACGCACACACACAAAACCTCAAAAACATAAGTTCAAAGTTCAATCTGTAACAAATGGTCACTTTTCCAACAAGAATCACCAGAAAATTTTAGACAGATTTTTTCAAACACTCCATGTTGTGTAATTAAAACATACCATTTGATCACAGGTCTATCCAATCATAATCTAACTTTATTTGCTCGCAAATTAACCAAAAAAAGATTCTCAGTCCATGCCAGTAATTCAGTAACAATAAAAGGCATTCCAAAATGCAAATGGGCACAATTTCAATCTGAGTTTCAGCAAATTAACTGGGAAGACATTAAAATCTGATGATCTGAATAATTGCTGCAACAACCTGATGGGCACAATCAAAAACATTATGAAGAAGTATACACAGATTTGGAAAACAAAACCTAGGAAAAAATAACTGCCTTGGTTGACAGGAAATCTTGGCTCTAATGAAAAAGAGAGATCAGGCCCTAAAAATCTCCCTGAAATGAAAAAGTAACACTGACATCATAGATTTTAAATCTGTAATAAACAAAGTTGTCAAAGAAATGCGTGCTGCAAAAGCACAGTACTTTACCAGGCTGATTGAAACCGCCAAGGGGAATGGTTCTAATGCTTGGAAACATATAAACAGTTTGGTCAACCCTAACCCTCAGAAAGAAAGCTCTGTTAAGGAGCATAAGATTGAGAACACAACTACAGAGCTTACAGACATTGCAAATGGTTTTAATGTTTTTTATCGACTCTGTAGATGAACTTGCTAGCAATTTTCAGTCAGTTCAACTACAAAATGATACTACAACAGACTCAGTTATTTTTATATCAAAATGACCAATCGGGATACAGTACACAAAATAATTACCAATCTGTCTAATCCACATGCTAGATGTCTTTAATCTAGACACAGCATTCTTGAAGAGACACTCATCCACTACTGCAGAACCATTAACCAAACTCATAAACTTGGTTATAGCTACAGAAAGATTCTGTGATCACTGGAAAACAGCTCTGATTACCCCCTATTTTCATTTCAGGTGCAGCTAACCAGGCTACAAATTACAGGCCAATTTCCATACTTCCAATTTTTCCAAAGTATTAGAAAAGGTCATAGCACAACAATTAATGACACACTTAAAGGTTAATAATCCAGTGCACTCAAATCAATTTGGCTTCAGACCCAAGCATTCAACGGAACTAGCTATTTGCTATCTGCTTGAAATTTTTAAAAGCTTTTTGAATAGGGGGAGTGTAGTTGGTGCAGTCTTTCTAGACCTCAAAAAAGCATTTTATACTGTCAATCATAACATCCTGCTGTCCAAATTAAATACATTTAATTTCTCAAGGAAAGACATGGTTTAATTCTTATTTACAAAATAGGAGTCAACAGGTCACCATTGGTCATTCTAAATCTGAATGCTGAAAGTAAAAAGGGCATACCACAAGGATCAGTTCTTGGACCTTTGTTGTTTCAGTGATTCTTAAAGGGACCCATAGCCAGGGGGTCCGCAAAATACTTTGCTATAAATTACTTACGCCAAGCTGTACAATAAAACAAGTACACCTATACTCATAGAATCTGGGGTTACAGTACGTAACTAACATTGTGTCCATTACTCCCACCCACGTTAGCTTTGGGCCAATAGACACCCTGATATGATTGTGACACATCATGTCAATCTGTCATGAATCACACATTTCACTCAGGGCGCAACAAACCATTCCTGCTGCTTAGCCTGGCTTATTAGCTAGCTAGCCAGCTGGCGAGCATGGAGAAATATTTGAGTCAGTCCACCTCAAGTGATGCTAGGCCCAAACCAGCTAAATTGAGAAAATATGACAACAGCTATACTGAGTTTGGTTTTATTGAGAACAGCGACGGGAGACCAAAATATGTCATGTGTCTTGTGCTAGTGAACAAAGCCATGAAGCCAGCCAACCTAAAGCGACATCTGATTACAAAGCACCCTACAAAAGGGCAAGGAATACACCCACCAGAAAACATGGATGGTGAACCTGGCCACAACTACAGAGAAAGCACAGAAGGTTTCTTATTTGGTGGCTCAAAAGATTGCTAAAAGTAAGAAGTCACACAAAATTGCACAAGAACTAATTCCAATGGCGTTTGAAATGTGTGAAGTTATGCTTGGGACAGAGGCAGCTAATAAACTGAAAGCTGTACCTCTCTCAAATGACACCGTGAGGAGGAGAATTGAAGAACTCTTGGTTGACATTCAGTCACAGCTACTAGATAGATTGCGTTCCTTCGAGCAAATTTCTATTCAGTTAGACAAATCAACAGACATTGCCAGTGCGGCTCAGTTGATTGTTTTGGTTTTCTATCCATGGGAAGGATTTTGGAGGACTTTCTGTTCTGCAAGGAGGTGTCTGGGAGGACAATGGGTGAATATAAATGCTGTCAAGTTGAGTTCAAAAGCAATTTGATTAAAATGATCCTCTGTTTAACAGCATATAAGTGGCATTAACATAATTCAAATTGAAATGAATTGTTTCTGTTTATCCCTATGAAACAGGTCTTAAGTATTTAGGTTGAAAAGGTTTAGAATACAAATAGTTCCAGTGGCATCTAAGAGTACAAATGGTACAATTATGAGGGGCCCTTGGAAAGATTTCTCTCCTGTAAGGAGTCCCTGGCTACAAAAAGTTTGAGAAAACCTGGTTTAGTTTATATGTCAATGACATCTCTGAGTGTTGCACAGGAATTAGGAGTTTACCTTTGTTAAAATTGTTTTGGACCTTCAGCTAAGGTTGACAAACATAAAAAAGTTAGAACTGTTAGGGCAAACTTTAAGACAAATCACACACTGCTTACCATTTCATATAGCTCTAACATTTATGCATGCAATGATTTTTTCTCATCTCTCACACTGCATAATCTTTTGGTCTCAGGCATCAGCCTCCATTAAACCACTAACATCCCTTCATAACCAAGCTATCAAAGTTCTGGCCACTGAGAAAGAAACCACTGAGATTTCATCATTGCAATACTCTAAAGAAGTATAATCTTCTCAGTTTTGACAATTTAATTAATCACTCCAACCTCACACTCACATTTAAATGTCTTCACCATCTAGCTCCACCATTTTTCAACACTTTCATAACTATACTGCCACTAACACCCAAAGTACATCAGAAGGAAACTGTAGAATTAGACACTGTAAGACTTGCTTTGCTCAAACTGCATTCTCAATTAAAGGTACAGCCCTCTGGAATTCCCTACCTGCCAGTTCAAAGCAGATTCAGGATTTTAAAACGCTTTCTACAATAGTCAAGTCCTGGTTAAAATATGGCCAGAACTGTAATCATGACACCAACTAGTTATTATTTGTGTATTTGAGTTCATGCTATAAATATTTTGCGTTTTGTTTTGTTTTATTCGTCTGTTTTTTGTCATGTGTTGTCATGGATGGTTGTTGTTTTTGTTTTATTACTATATGCACTGATTTTTTTTTTAAACTGTAAGATGTAATTTTAATGATTTCTTGAACTGAGTCAAGTTCTAGTTAATTAGAAGATTTGGCCTTTAATCCACATGATCTAAATGACAGCAAGGATATGATGTAAAATGACTACTTTGACCTGAATACAAATTTTGTCAACTTAAAAAGGGCCCAAGGTCTTTGCAATTATTACAGCGAAGAGGAGTTCAATAAATTCTCCAACAGTTTATTAGAACAAGGCCAAAAAATATTTTTTCAACTCTCCACGTAAACATACGCAGTTTACCAAAAAATTATGACCATCTAACCCAATATCTGTCGACTCTAAATCATACATTTTCAGTGTTTGCTCTATCAGAGACATGGCTCACTGATGATATACTATCTTTTTATGAAGTACCTCCATATAACGCTGTGCATTCATGTAGAAAAAGTAGAAGGGGTGGAGGAGTTTTAATCTTTGTTGACAGCAATGTTCAATTTATTGAGAGGATAGAACTTAGCATTAGTTTAGATAAAATTGAGGTTGAGTCACTTTTCATAGAGATACCAAATTCTAGTAGTTTTGGTTGGAAAAGTGTTAAAATTGGTTGCATTTATCGTCCACCTGATACTGACGTTAGTATCTTTAATGATGTTCTGTCTTCTACTGTGGAGTTGATAAATAACAAGGGAAAGGCATGCATTCTTCTTGGAGACTTTAACATTGACCTTCTCAAAAGTGAGTCTAATTTATCGACTGAGTTCCTGAATATTCTCTATGCATCTTACCTTTACCCTCTCATCTACAAACCAACAAGAATAACAAATACATCTGAAATTTTGACAACAAGTATTTTGAGAATATAATTAACTGTGGATTATTGTTGACTGACATTTCTGATCATTTCCCAATATTTCAAATTTTTTTAGCCAAAATTAGTCCACAAGGAAAACCTGATGTGAGGCAATGGTAAGGTGTACCAAACCATAGGTGTTTATTCACCAATCAACAAACTACAGCAGCAGCACAGGCATAGCATCATCACATGTAGGGAGATCTGACCAGCAACACAGACAGATTGAAACTGGCGCCTTTTATCATGTGTCACTTGTCCCCTAAATGGGATGCTTCCATTAATAGGTGTTCGCACAATTATTATCATATGGCTAGTTACCATAGACAGTATATGCTAAAATATTAGCACACAATATTTACAATACCTACTACTGCTATCTACCCCCAGAATAAACACATAAATATAATTACAATAAATAAATATTGTACACCAACTACCAAACCCCCCCTCTCCTATCCTATCACTTGGCCTCTCCCGGAACATTTATGCCAGTGTTCGTACCCCCAGGGACACTTTTGGCCGAACACCCTGGAGGAGACACAGGACAGAACAGGTGAGTGTTTCTACGAACAACTTAAACATAATCCACCACCTTAATGCACTAGCACACACTTATATCACAATACTTTAGCACATAGATGTTGATGCACAACACTCAACAAAACGTAATCTTTTAAACGTTGTTTCTCAATTACAAACAACATATGCGCAACAGTATTGTCAGAGCCTAATCTAACTCGCATACCCACTATAGCACCTGCCAGAAGACAACACAATCAATCAATCACAGCTTAAAATGTTCAGTCAACATGCTATAAATATTCAATAAATACTTGATACAAAATGTGCAAATCTTGCTAATAAAGTGCAAATATCGCTACCAAAGTGCAAAGTGCCATTAAAGTGCATCGTTAAGTTGTTTGTTAAAAAGTGCAATTAATACAGAGACCCCGTTATGCAATATTTACAAGGCCAAAGGTGTCAGTCACTAGTAACGAGGAGCCCTTTGTTACAGGATGAAATGTCCTAAGTTCACTAAGAGAAATGAGAACTCATTTAAAGCCTTGATGGAGGAGGTTTCATGGGAGGAGGTGCTCAATCATCAGGATGCTGAAATGGCTTATCTCATGGCTCATCATGAATATATTTACATCTACATTTGACAAATGCTTTCCACTTGTTCAAATAAACAAAAATGTAAGTCTAAAAGCTCTAAGCCCTGGATCACTCCAGGTCTACAAAGATCCTACAAAGATATAAAACAATGTGTTGCAAGCCCCACTCCATTTAATATTGAATTTATTTTTTATTAAATAAAAGAAACAAAATTACTTTTAACTGCAAAAAAAAACGAACTACTTTTTAGAAAAATTTGAACAATCCCGTAATGATATAAAAACCACATGGAACCTCATCAATTAATTTTTAAACAGGAAAAAGGCCTCCACATCTATTCCATCTCAATTATTCAATGGTGTGAGAAATTTCACTAATCCTTGTAATATAACCAATGGTTTCAATGATTTTTTGTAAATATTGGTCCTTCCTTGGCTAAAAATACCAGAAACACAGATGAATACCTCTTTGTGAATATCAAGGAGCAGTATCCTTGCATAAGTATGTTTGACTTTTACTACCTCTAAAGAAGTGCATGACATGATACTGGAATTGAAAGACTCCTCTGCAGGGCATGATGATATAAGATCTAGTCTTGTAAAGAAAGAAGTTTTCTCTATCGTTGAGCCCCTCATCTATGTTTTAACTTTATCTCTTGAAACAGGTGTTGTACCAAGTGACCTTAAAGTAGCTAAAGTCATACCGCTGTTCAAATCAGGTGATTCCAGCATATTTACCAACTAACATCCAATAAGGTAACTGTTTTACCCAGTTTTTCTAAAGTTCTTGAGAAACTAGTATATTCAAGAATAAAAAAACATATGCATGGGAGCAACATACTGCTCAGCCATCTATATGGTTTCTGGAGAAAAATGTCAACAGAAATGGGTCTTTTGCAGCTTATAAACTCTACAGCCTGAAGGCCTTTACACATCAGGGGTATTTAGCTTACCTTTTGTAGCACTGTACTCAGCGACTCAGCTGGTGACTCAGCTGTTGTCTGCAGTGTCAGGGTTGGGGAAATCAGCTGTTCTGCAGTGGAGTTCCCAGTGGGGTTTCCCAGCGGAGTTCGGCTTATGAGCATTACGGGACAAAATGTTGTTTTAATGGTTTCTTCAGGTGATTCGCTGAATCACCACAGGGTTTAACCGTTAGATGAAGGAGACAAAACTGATCTGATATGGTTGTCTCTGGTAGGACAGCATAGAATATGTCTTGATCTGTGGAGAGCGGGTCATTTGAGTTGAGTCTAACTGACTATACTGACTTTCTTACTAAATAACTAAAAAAATAATCTTGCCAGCCGAAATGAAACTATAGCCGAAATTTCAACATAAAGTTTGTTTCACTAAAGTTACAATACTGCAGGTAGCTTAAAAGAAAAGAAAGTTAACTTAAAGAGATCATGTGATACAAAAGAAAAAAGGTACAGAGAAATTAAAATGGCGGAAGTATTTAGGGAGGCAGCGTGCATCTCCATGGGCATATAAAAAGGAAGAAGCTTATGAGCATAGGCCAACACTTATTCTGCACTGCAGTAGGGGCGTATTTTTGGTTGGAGACAGATATTCTCCCTAACCCTTTAACAAACTTACTTCTAATGTTAACTAAATTCTATTTTATAACTACTAATGTTAATTCTTCACATATTAAAGTAATCCTTCATACACATCAAATTTCTACTAGAGTTATACTTAATCACAGAGAATTCAGAGTTAGACCATTCTGACCAGCATTACTTTGTGACTAATATATAGGTCACAGGAGGGATATTATATAATTAGTAAACATTGAATCAAACTTCTGGCTTTAAGGAACACAGAAACTCAAGCCAAACCTTCCCTTAATTTATGGCGAATGTCTTACCTGAAGTCACACCAGAGTGGAAAACAAAAAAGGGATAAGAGGATAAGTGTGTTGGTATGTGTGTGTGTGTGTGTGTGTGTGTGTGTGTGTGTGTGTGTGTGTGTGTGTGTGTGTGTGGCATGGTTAGAAAGAATAGATAGGATTGTCCCAACTCATCAAAACAAACAAAATTAATTTGGTAAATAAATTGTGGTAGAACAGTCTCTTTTTATTTTTCTCAGTGAAAAGTCATTTAATTCAGTGTTTGACAGGCATGTTGACAATTTGTAGAAGATCTGAGGCCATGCAATTAGAAACATTTTTGAAAAAGCTTGGTGGCAGAATATAAAAGCAGCAGGATTTCAGATGTTGTATAATGTCCTCCAGGTTTTTATGGTTGACCGGATAAAATTTTGTCATACTACTTGAATTGATTTTAAGTGGACACAGGGACAACACATATCTTGTACCTGATATGGAGGCACTGACTGCTAATTTTTTATTTGTATACATTTACAGTATGAAGTTTAAATACAACAGTAAATGTATTCTAGCAGCATTTCAAAATTGTGACATTAGATTAAAGGAGGTCTGCAGTCTTTCTCAGTGGGTGGAGTTTGGGCAGTTGTCATGGAGATAGCTCAGTTATCATCATGTGACCTAACTGTGGAACTTCAGCAAATTACGTTACTACATACAAACATACAACATCACCTGTCAGGAGTCAAAGGTCATCGGCCAGGAGTCATTGGGTGGCCAGAGAAAAATCAAGGAGGACATTCACATCAAACACCAGAGACAGGGATTACCACCTTACCACTGATTGTGAAAGACTGTGGCATGAGGTTGACAATAAAAAAGAAGGTGTAGCAGTTAATTTGAAGTCACAAACCATATCAAATATGTTCTAAACTATGAACTTAAAATGTTAATAAAATGTTCTAACCTATTCCTTTTCCTCCAGCGTTAACAATGATAGTTAGGTGGGACATTTGTTTGAAATAGTATAGCTTATGTGTCATGAAGGCAGCAGGAAACGTATTCTAGACCAATTTACAACTGATCAGTAACATCCAACAGTGCAATAACACCCGCTGCACTGACTGACCCCCAAATTGCTTGATTGACTGATTGATCACTTTGGTCCTTCAGAGACTCCTTACTCCTACTGTCCCACTGTCTAACAATGCCTTGAATTTCTGCAGGTTATATAAACAATTAAAATACTGTCCATTGTAAAACAATGACTCATTGTTATTTCTATGTGTTTAATGGGAGAACTCTTAATTTATTACAACAACTCTCTATAATACAGAACTGTCTTTATTTTGATAAAATGGCAGTGACCAGTGGCTTCTGGGAATATAATTACCATGAAGTAGCTAAATTAGAGAGAGGATATATGGACGCACTGCTCAATGCATTCAGTGCTCAGAATGACAAACACAGGAAAGTCAAAGTCAAGGGGGTGTATGTTTGAACTTGCTCTCTTAAGGATATTTCAGTTGAGAGGTTTTATCCCCCCCCCCCCACCCCTTTTTCCAACAAGAACAGCTGGCTTTCCTCTGCAGTTGATTGCGAAAAAAGGTTTGTCTCGTCTGTGAATCACTTTGTGGCTCATCACCCTCATTTTACCCCTTCTGAATAGGAGTGAAGAAAGTCAATTTATTTCCCCAAGATTGCAATTTCTTATGTTTATAGTATGAAAATGAGTTTGTATCGAGATGAAAAGGAATCACATTCTAATTTGTTTGGAGCTTGCTTGAATGTGATAATGAGATTCTGTTGTACACCAGCAATTTTAATACATCTCTGGTGACGATGATGGAAAAAGCCAGTACAATAAATACCAGAGCTGAAATCATCTCATTACATCATACACAAAGTCACAGACATCTTTGTTTCTCCTGGTAATAACCAGGCCTGCTTTCATCCTTAAATTATGCATAAGGTGAATGATGACAGTTTTTCTGTTATTTTATTTGCACACAGTTAAACTATGAGATCAAAATGTAACTGTGAACCTTGTCACAGCTGGATACTTAAACAAGCATTTTTTTAATTATTCAAGGGTGAAACTGATAATTGGGAAGGACATGGTTTTAGTTTTCTGTTTTTTGTTTTAATTGACGATGGGGAACAATTGGAGAGAGCATTATATACTGTATCATAGATTAAACAGTATATTGAGTTAAATGTTAATTAGGGAAAGGAAAGCAAAATGTAAATTTCATATTTACATGAATGCAAAATGACAACGTATTTGTCTTTCTCATTCTCCTACAAAATTTGAACTTATTCTAATTTGCTTTGCCAAAACTCAGTAGAGACTCAGCAGCTAGACATTTCTTCATTCTCTGTCTAGGTGTGGCTGAGATTGTGAGATTTACACTAAAATGAGAATAGCTGGTCCACCTTAAAGGTCAGTCCACCTTAAGTGAGCCTGATCAGGTTAGGCTAACACATTGTCACTAACTTCAAGGCTAACCCCCTTCACTTTTCCAGCAGTTGAGGAAACAATAGATGAGACTGAGAAGCTGCAGCATTTATTAACTGACACACTGCAGCCTGTACTGTACATTTACTGCCACATTGACAACTTACTGCTAACCTCTTCCTCTGCTCCGCTCACATTCACTGTCACCTTTCTGCCACCCACTCTCTTGCTCAACCA
The DNA here is from genome assembly GCA_038419695.1 of Scomberomorus guttatus. Lineage (NCBI taxonomy): Eukaryota > Metazoa > Chordata > Actinopteri > Scombriformes > Scombridae > Scomberomorus > Scomberomorus guttatus. The sequence continues at coordinate 24,729,774 of CM076461.1, forward strand.
CACATTCGCTACGCACACACATTACGCACTGCGCTATTCCTTAAAGCAGCTATGCTACCTGAGTTTCCCAGGCAACAACACAGAAGTTGACTCACATTTCAGAACAGCACCTCACAGAGGCTCCCAAAAACTATTTATTTCCAAATGAATACATATTTGGCATTAAAAAAAAATGTTTTGGCCTGGTGGGGGCTCTTGTTGGCCTGGCCCCACCAGGCCTGTACAATTATAGGGGAGAAACTGAGACTACAGCAAACAATGTGTGATCATTACATGCATAGTATCACGATTTTATGAATTGATTTGACAAAGGAGTTATTTCACAATTTCATTGTGCTGGTCTCTAAGAAATCAAGTTTATGTTGCTGCTTTCTACTATTGAAAGGCAATACGGGTGTCAGGGAGAAGGAAGAGAAAGTCTTGTGAATACACAAATAGGCCTGCAGGGTATAGTGCTGTAGCTATAAGTCATGGGCAAAAAGCACAAGGCTCAAAGTCCTCTACAGATTGGCAGATCTTTAGACAGCTGAGAAAACAAATATGTCAGGGCAATTAGAAGTGCTAAGTCATGTTATTTTGTTGATACCCTGTCTGATTATAGTAGTGAGTCAAGGCAAGTTTATTTATATAGCACATTTCAGCAACAAGGCAATTCAAGGTGTTTTACATAAAACATTAAAAGCATCAAAATACAGCGCAAAAGAAACACACTATAAAAGGTAAACAGTAAATGTGTCTTTGTTTAATTGAAGAAAATTCTGGCACATCCAATCATTGATTTGTTCAGTGCACTTACTCAGTGCTTGTATTGGATCATAGTCCCCTGGTGATATGGTTATGTGAATTTGTGTATCATCTGCATAACATATTTTGTTGTTTTCCGTAATGGGAGCTAATGGGAGCATGTAGACATTGAACAGAAGAGGCCCCAGAATGGAGCCTTGGGGAACTCTGCATGTCATTCTTGTCCACTCAGATGTGTAATTACCTATAGATACAAAGCAGTCCCTGTCCTTTAAGTAGGATTCAAACCAATTTAGTATTGTGCCAGAAAGTCCCACCCAATTTTCCACTTGTTCTAGTAATACGTTGTGGTCCACTCATGTCGAAGGCAGCACTGAGATCCAGTAATACTAATACTGAAATTCTGCCACTGTCTGTGTTTAAATGGATATCCTGATATCCTGTTGAAAGACAACTTTTTCAATGATTTTACTTAAAAATGGGAGATTTGATATGGGCCTATAATTTTATATTGGTGAAGTGTCTGGATTGTTCTTTTTTTAAAGTGGCTTGATGATGGCAGTTTTCATGGCCTGTGGGAAGACACCTGAGAGAAGAGACGTGTTGACAATTTGTAGAAGATCTGAAGCCATGCATTTAGAAACATTTTTAAAAAAGCCTGTTGGCAGAATATCAAGGCAGCAGGAGGAGGATTTCAGATGTTGTATAATGTCCTCCAGGTTTTTATGGTTGACCGGATAAAATTTTGTCATACTACTTGAATTGATTTTAAGTGGACACAGGGACAACACATATCCTGTACCTGATATGGAGGCACTGACTGCTTGTCTAATTTTCTGAATTTTGTCAGTGAAGAAGGAGCCAAATTCATTGCAGGTCCTGGTGGATAGCAGTTCAGAGGATACTGACACAGGAGGGTTTGTTGGCCTGTCAACAGTAGCAAACAAAGCACATGCATTATTATTGTTTTTGGCGATGATGTCAGAGAAAAAGGACTGCCTTGCATTTCTCAGTTCCAAATTATAAATGCAAAGTCTCCCTTTATAGATGTCATAATGAACCTGGAGATTTTTTTTCGCCACCTGTGTTCAGCTTTTTGACACTGTCTTTTTTCTATTCTGACCAGCGTGGCATTTCTCCATGGTCTCCAAGATCTGTTCTTACCAGAGACCACCTTCACCTTAGTGATTGATCACATTTGTAATTTTAGAATTGCACTTATCTACAAGCTCAAAAGAGGGCGGGTGTGGAAGAGAAAGCCTGAATAAATATTTCACTGGTGTTTTCAGTGATATACTGTTTTGTGATTACCTCTGCATGGAGATAGCACTCTCAAAGAAAACACAGAAAGAGCAACATCAGTCACCACAACCTTAGAAATGTTCAGACCCTTGGAAATGATTAAGTTAAGAACACAACACAGTTCTTTAGTTCCTCTGTCCTGGGGGGTTTGTCAACATGGATGTTAAAATCACCAACAAAACTACACAGTCAAAGTCAATACAGATTATAGACAGCAGTTCAGCAAAGTCATCAAAAAAGATTGCACAGTATTTAGGTGGCCGGTAGATATTTAAGAACATAGCTCGAGAAGAGGAATTCAACTGAAGAGCCACATATTCAAAAGAAGCAAAATTCCCATAAGACGCAAGCAGATAGCATTGGAGGGAATCATTAAACAAAATGGCAACTCCACCTCCTTCCTTATGCACTCTAGCTTCACTCTTAAAACTGAAGTTGGGAGGGGTTGACTTAATAAGAAGAGCTGCACTGTTATCTTGGTCTAACCAAGTCTCAGTTAAAAACATAAAATCAAGATTTTGCTTGATGTTTTTCGTGCCAAAGATGTGACGTTTAATAAAGCTAGATTTAGTGTGTTGAAAACATTATTTGCCCATTTTTTTTGCGACAGGCTGTGGCTGATGGGGAATGGATGCTAAATTTGATAAATTTGCAGAACCGGTGGAGTGTCTCCTGTTTCTTAGCAGATTTATCATTCTTTTTCTATTTCCTATCAAGACAGGAACTGAGGAAGCTACCAGCACACTGGGCCCCGGCTTGTCCTGGAAAGAGTCATGAGTGCCATCAGTGTTACAGCCTGGACCCTAGTAATCCAGCAAAATTTTGGAAAACAATTAAGGCACTAAATCATCATGGTTTCTCCCTACCCAAGCATCTTTCTCTAGATTCTGTCCTTGTCTCAGAAAAAGAACACATTTGTGATATTTTTAATTGTCTTATTATTGTTATTATTATTATTATTATTATTTCTTCTGGTCACCTGACTCAACTCCAGTTGACTCAGTTGCTTCAGTCAAAGATAGGCAGTTGTAATAGCAATAGCCCTTTTGAGGACATATTTTACCTTACACAGTTCTCTGTTAAGGAGGTATTTGATGCCTTGGCCTCAATTGACCCAAAAAAGGCTATTGGAGCAGACGTTTTGAATGCAATACTCTCTTGGCTGCACCGAATTATAGCTTATCTTTTAACACATATTTTTAATTTAACTCTTGTGTCCGGGAATATTTCTAAAGTGGTGACACCAGCAATCCAAATAACTACTGCCCAGTCTCCAAATTGTCATGTTGAGCCAAAATCTTGGAAAAGCTCATCAATATTCAAATGTGTCACTTTATATCTGAGCATTGCATTTTAAACTCCCATCAGTTTGGTTTCAGACCTGGACATAGCACTCTGACTGCAGCATGTGAGGTATTAAATGATATAATCTGTTCTCTGGATAAGGAGTGTTGTATTGCCCTGTACATTGATTTGTCTAAAGCATTTGACATAGTGGATCATACTCGTCTTGGTTTTGACACAATTGCATGTAACTGGTTTAATAGTTATCTTACTAGCAGAACTCAAGCAATAGTTGTGGATGGTCCTCAGTCTGATTTCCTTGAAGTTACAAAAGTGTGCTCGAATAACAGGATAGGACCTCAATACTAGGTCCTATCCTGTTCACACTGTACATAGATGACCTGGGCTCAATGGTTAGTAACAGCTCTATTAATTATTATGTTGATGACACAGTAATTTACTCATCAGTGCCCTCTATTGACAAAGCTTTGTCTAATTTAAAGGCAGATTGTTTGGCTATTCAAAAGGCCCTGATTAAATTTAAGCTTTTACTAAATCCAGATAAGACTAATTACATGCTCTTCACCAGATCCCAAATGAAAAATCCTCCAAGTTTTACTATCAGTACAATAAGTGGGGCTCAAATTAAAAAAAGTCCCATGTTATAAGTACCTGGGTATCTGGTTAGATGAAAAATTATCTCATGTTGAGGAACTGACTAAGATTCTTAAATTTAAATTAGGTTTCTTTTTTAGAAATAAACAGTGTCTCTCCTTTAGCCGTAGGTTGCAGATTGCACAGGCAACATTTTTATCAGTGCTTGACTATTCAGATGTAATTTACATGCATGCTGCTGCCCATACCCTCAAGCCAATTGATGTTGTGTATCACAGTTCTCTTAGATTTATTACAGGTGACAGTTTTAGAACCCATTGTTGTATCCTCTATGAGAAGGTAGAATAGCCATCACTTACCACTCGAAGGGAACAACACTGTCTTTTTTTAATTTACAAAGCGATCCTTAATAAGCTACCATTTTATTTATCATCACTTTTAAGACTTACAAATATGGGATACTGTATTCGTTCACCAGAATGCATTACCTTGGATATTCCATATATGAATATGGAACTGAGAAAAACTGCATTCACCTATTGCTTATTCCATCTATGCTCCTCATAGATGGAATAAGCTTCAGGACTCCCTTAAGTCAGTCAAATTTTTAACCCTAGAACAGTTTAAGCTTCCGTTGAACAATGTTTTATATAATGAATGCTCCTGTTTTTCTTAATGTGCCTGCTTTGTCTCTGTGAAATGTACTTGTTTTACTTGTCTTTTTGTTTGTGTTTTTTGTATTTTGTAAGTTATTTGTCTTGTGTTGTATTTATGGTTTGTATAAGAATATTAATTTTACACCTTTTTTCAATTGTATAACTGATTATGTATTTGCAGGGCACCATTGTGAATGAGAGCTTTGCTCTCATTTGGTCTTCCCTTGATTAAATAAAGGTTATTTATCTATCTATATAAGTCAAAAGTGCTGCTAATGGTAGAAATATGCTGTTTCTGGATGTTTGAGAAGAATCATATCATTTCATACTCAGAGCCATGCATTGTTGCTTTTGGCTCCTCAGGGTCTTAAGGGTTACACAGAAAAAATGTGGAGTGGCTTAGTGGATTCAAAAACATAAATGATTTTGATGTAACTTAAAAAATAATATCCTCAATTTTTTTTTTTTGTTTGTTTGTTTTTGTTTTTTGTGACAAATTTGTGTACTGCACGTGTATGAAGCACATCTGTGATTTCTTTCACAGCAACTACTGTTACTACGGGTAATCCAGGTGCCAGAACAAGTCATGAGGTTTTTCTTACATGTTATTACTCAGCTTAATGAAAAGGTGTTGTGTTAAACTTTCATTTTTCCTCAGAAATGCACAACATTAATTTTACAGTACTGTACCTTCAACATTGTTGCACTAATCCAAGGCAACTCAGCAGACACACAGCTCAGATAATAATGTTGTTACATCTCTTGAGTTTGCAAGGTGCCATTGCAAAGGTCTTCCTGACACCAGTGTGAAAATGTATTCATTAGGAGCCACAGTCAGGCAAGATTACAGAAACATGAAAGTGCTGTGTGAACACTCTGTGGAAATAGTTTGTCTGTAGGGTCAAGCCTGTGTTTGGCTGTCTCTTTCACTCCTCCAGGAAACTGATTTAGTACTGAAGTGATCTTGAGAGCACTTTGAAAATGTGGAGGGAAATGAGTTGGCTTTTATTATTCTGAAATAATGACCACTGTGGAGTGAATTTGTACTTTCTGATCTCTTTCTGATATTTTTGAATTCCTACTTAAAATACCTGTTTGGTCAAGTTAAGTTGTAATTGAGCATGATTTTATAGGGAGGCATATCACCATAATAAGGGAATATAAAAGATTTGTTCCCCCCATTTAACGCTTTAATGTGTCCACAACAATCTCCTCCTCCCATTCAGAACAAAGGAGAAATAGATAGATCAGCTACCTTGCATTTGCTCACACTGACTGACTAACAGGGAACTAATATCCCACCATCATTTCCAACTAGCCTGTCTTGCACTTATATCTATAATTCAGTGTGTTTTCTGTCAAAAAGCTGAAACATGTTCCTGGATTTTTCTGGAGGGAGTTGTTTATTAGGGGTCTATGGGGGTGTCATAAATTGCCAAGCTCTCTAAAACTCTCCATGTTCTTGTTTTTTTACTCATGTTAGAACACATACAACACATGTAAACTGTGACTCATGAAGATCTGGTTACCTCGGCCTTGTTTGCTTCAATTAACAAGTGCTTTGAGCTACATGCTAACATGAGCATGCTAACATGCTCACAATGGCAATGTAGCCAGTATAATGTTTACTGCAATCATCATCTTAGTTTAGCATGTTTGCAGGCTAACATTTGCGAATTATACAAAGTATAACTGAGACTGATTGGAATGTCATTAGTTTTGCAGGTATTTGGATATGAACCATAATATTGGACAGATTGAAATTGTGACTTGATGGAGCTAGATGAAAAGTGAAGGAATAAGCAAAGCGATTACAGTTCATCATTCTGAGGGGCCATGAATGACTGTACCAAATATGGCAATTCATCCAGCTTCAGTTTGGTCCAAAGTGGTGGACCGGCCAACAAACCAACACTGCAGTCTGCAACCCAAGGGTTTGAAACCAGTGTTCAAAGATATATGGTTATTTACTTCAACACTGGGTAGTAAATGTCCGACATCTCACCAGCTTAGCCAAGATAATGACAGCAATGGTGACATGCATCAGGTCCCGAAGCTTACTCAAAATCCAACTGAGATAGCTACAGGACAAATCCACAAATAAAAAATAACCTGAGGACAAAAATATTTGATGCAGTGTTTTTAATTTTGTCTAATGAACAACAATGTACTGTGATGGTGTTCAGACTTAAATTACAAAGGAACAATTGCCCTCCAACAGAGCTCGTAGGCCTGAAAACTCATCCTCATAAAACTGCACACAAAATATTTGCCTGTTTTCAACCAATTAGGCTGAGCCTCTTAAACAGTGACTCCACTTCTTATCCACATGTTTTCCATAACTGCTGGAGTGGCAGGAAAGCTTGTTAGAGGGCTCCACTGTTGCCACAGAAGTAGGGTTACATCCATTGTTCTATGTCGGGCCACCTGACAATCAGGCAGTAACTACTAAATCACCCCTGTCCTGCCTCACACACCTATTGGTGTCTTCTTAGTGCCCAAGACAAAACTCAGGAGGGATCTGGTCATACAAAGATTAGAGACACTGTCCATCCAACTGTATGGATTAACAATATATTGCAATACAAAAATGTGACATAATATGGCTAAAAATGGTTTGGTTCAGTATTACTAAATCTGATTAAGTTTTTTTCTTTGCACACCTTAAAAATCCCCTCCAGACATGTTTTAAGACATAAAAATGCTCAGTTTTGAATAATTACAAATTAAATTCTTTAAAATTAAATTACTTCTCCCTGATTGAAAAATCACAGAATCTATCATTATGCAAATATCGTTCATTTCAAAAGTTGACACAAGATGTCTCCTACTTCACTGAAAAGTCCATTCTCAGTGTATTTGCATCTGGAGGCTTCATGTTCCCACATTACACTTATGCAAGTTGTGACTAGTTGTGATGTCACAAACCTTTGAAAGTCACCTTTATGTTAAAAAGGTTAGAAAGGTGAGCTTGTGACCTGAAGGTTGTCAGTTCAATCCCTGGACCGGCAGAATAAATCTGGGTGGGGAAAGTGAAAAAAGTGGCATTAGCACCCCCGGCATCATCATTTCCAGGGAGGTCAGGGTGCAGATGGTAGAATTTCCATCCAATCACAGACCTGAAATTAATGTTTTTATTTACCATAACCATGATCCTCCCATAACCTTAAACCAGGTTTTTAGTTGCCTAACCCTACTCATACCTTTGTTATAGTTTATTTGTCACAACCCTAATTTTTCCTTCACCTTAAAAAAGGTAGAGTCAGTCATTCTGGAGAAAGATTGTTGATGTTTGAACTAAACACCCAAATAAATACACCCCTCCCTACGTGCTCCTTCAGAAGCTAGGCCCCCCAAATTTATGGATGTGCATTGCCAGGGCAACGACCAAAAGAGAAATATGGTGGAATCCAGAGCAATGCATCAGCTGTAGAGTCACTTCTGTTCCTCTCACATTATCACGAGCGAAAAAAAAATTTAGTCTCATGTGAGCACAACAGTCCACCCACACTCTCCGCCTCTCTGCGGCCTCCCCACTTCTCACTTGACCTGCATTCAGCATCTCTGTCCACAGAAGCAGCAGCAGAATCTGTTAGCTGCAGCTCCTGGAGAGCTGAGAGGACAGTGGCTGGACAAACGGCCCTCACCAGGCTGACTGACAGCAGAGTGTGTATGTATAAAATAGTTTACATGTCGGCTCCACAGGAAGAAATCTACAGTGCTTGTATTTATTGATTCAGTAATATGGTTAATAAGTTGAAAACACATATACAGTGGGATATTTGTGTGATTTAAACAGCTGCCTGCTCAGATTATGCTTCACTAAACACGACAGAAACAGACTTGGAGCATAAAAAAAAATGCAGGGGGTCTCCATGAGACTGTCTCGGATTAAGTGTGGATTGATGCATTAATAAAATGGAAGCATATCTGTTCCGTGAGAAAACACTTTCTATGTGCAATGTCCACGGCCTCTCTCTCTCTCCAGTTTGCCAGCCCTCCCCCACGGGTGCTGGAGACGGGAGACTGTCATGTCATCACACAGACACAGACCTGTGCACAAGCACAAACGTCCTCTGCTGCTGATTGGCTGGAGTAGTGTTGTATGCCCATTTACAGAGCCAGTGCTATGTATGCACATTTTTTTCAGCACACACACAGAACAGACAGTTAGCAGACCATGAGGAGATATTCACTGAATTTGACAAAAAGTGTACTGGATTAGAATCGCTGACTTTACCTTTAACCATACTGTAGAATCCATGCACATTGTAGACAGTGAGAATTTTGCAAGTGTTGGTATTTGAAGTAAAAAAAAAATGCTGCCAGTGGTTGCCAGGGTTTTGCAGAATCGTCCAATATTAATATAATTGTCTGGCCATAGGGTTGTGTCACAATATTTTTATATGGAATGTGCACTACCTGGTAAGGAAGGGTCCTGACTATCAGTCTGAACATGGAGAAGTCCAAAGGTAATTTACTGACCTTGTGAGTCCTGAAAGTCAAAATAGAGGAATCAGTTATGTCTGGGAACAACAGACATTAAAGGTTGAGGTCATAAAAAGTCAAGAATCTTTCAACCCTGTTTTTGTCACAGTTATGCAGGCAAGTGAACCCAAAGAGAAACACAGGCAGGTGACAGGAACTGAAGAAAATAATTATTTATTTACCAGACTCAGGCAGACAAAGGCAACAGAACTGACTGGCTTGAAACACAAGTAGCATAACACTACAAAAATAACTGCAAAAAACCAGGATACATTGATCATGAACTGACAAAGAACTCAAAGTACAGACAAGTATAAATACACAAGGAACTAATCACAGAACAAGACCCAGGTGGAGTGGGGCAGGCACTGGAAAAGGAGGGGAACACAAGGTTTTGTTAACAATGAAGACAACAAGGGTGTGGCAGGCAACAAACAGGGCAAGGCCAACAAGACTAAACACTCAACAGGTGTGCTGGGGAGGTGTGTGGGGGGGGGGCAGAACAGACAGGAAGAAAAACCCAGAAAACGAAATCCTCTTTACAAGAAACCGACATACCTAAACCTGTCTAAGAATATACATGAATATGACACACAATACACTATAACCTGCAAACTCTCTTATTTACAATTTAATGATGATGCAGTTCAAACATGGCACTCAGAAGCTGTAAATGCAAAATACTCAAATCTACAAAAACAAACTCTTAGGTACATTTCACTACGAGTGTTAAAGCAAACTTCAATGTCCTGTACAAGGGCCTTCTCCCACTCAGTCCAGTATAACAAACAGGGAAACAAGTTTGAGGGCCTCTGGAGGAATGGTGGAGAATGGCAGGTAGGGACACAGAGTCAGACTGCGAACAGAACCAGAACCCGTTTTTAGATACAAGGCATCATGTCCTGGCCAAACATTTTCATCTGTTTTGGCTCACAGTTTGTTCAAGGACATGAAAACAAGAAAAATAGCATTATTTATAGATTCATATCACGGATGCAAACAGATTTTTCGTCCCTGGGGAAACAAATAACTTAAAGGGTACACAATTTCTAAATGAGTGTGTGCTTTAAAAGGCAAGATGGTGAACCTGTACTTTGTTAAAATAATGTGGGGATCAATGTGGCAGAGCTACCAATGTCAGGAAACACACTATACTGAAATAGCGTGGGAGACCTGAAGTCTTTTGTAAATGTAATTGGATGCTTACAGAGTCCTGCTTTGAAAACATTAAAATTAGTTTTGAACAGCAATTTTTGAGTTGCAATCTTCTGTCGATTTTAATATATTGTTATGAGAGTTGCACTTAAGCTCTGCTTTACACAAAAGTATTTTTTATATTTCAAATTTGTAAGCCAGCCGAGCTATCAAATAAGCTTTCTGACCCCAACATTTGTAATTACTAATGCTTTGAAAACTCCTGCAAGTGATAGATTGCTCCTCTGTGAGTTTGACATCAAGTAATAGCTTCAGCTTTGACCAATAAGTAGCAGATGAGATATGAAAACTTGTGTTAGCACATCTAACATCTATCACATCAAAGTTATGATAGCACATCTATCATAACTTTGGAAAAAAAACGTGTCTTATCTCAAAGTCACTCCAGGTGGTATTTTAACAGACATGTTCTTGTGTAAAAATAGGACACAAAGAACAAAGGCACAACGGATGCATCTTTGACCCACCAAATTTATTTTCATAATCATAACCTTGCAGAATAAAGGAGTCTTCAGAGTAACAAACTGGAAGTGAAGAAATTCAGATATAAGGAGAGTCTAAAATATGCCTGTGAGAACATTCAAAGAGGTTTCAAATATAACAACCCTCCTACTCTTTTTCATTTTATCAAAGAAGAGAAAATAACTAATTGATTGTTTTGTGACACTGCAACAAACCCTGGATATATTGGCATGGCTCAATGGGGTGTCTCAGCAGTTGTTCAGTTTGGATTATTGATACTTGCAAGTCAATTCAGGGTCATTTTCTACGATCACCATCAGCAAGTCTGAACCAGAGTTGAAGGGGGAAATAAAGGTTGGGTGTGTGTACTGGATAACATAATCAAGGCCATACGATCATTAAAACGTGGAAGTTATAATAAATAGAAATAATAATTGTACCACACTTTTAGTTTATAGTGAAAGTCAAAGTGCTACAGTATTAATAACATAGAACACACAACATAAAGAAAATAGTAATGAGTTAAGATGAAAAAGCCTTCTTGAATAGAGAGGTTTTAGATTGTTTTTTTAAAGAAATTGGGGTCTGTGCTGCCCTTAGATGGTTAGGAAGGCTGTTTCACAAGCGCCAGTGCAATGAAATGTTTGTGTTTTTCGAATTCTCATCAAGATCTTGGCAGCGCTGTTCTGGATGTACTGGAGCTTCTGGATGCTCCTGCCAGGGATCCCTGTGAAAGGCACATTGCAGTAGTCCAGTCCTGAGGAGATAAAGGCATGGACAAGTTTTTCTACATCTGACAGGGTCGGAGTTTAGAGATGTTTTTGAGATGGTAAAAAGAGGTTTTGCATAGATGTCTTAAATGGTCATCAAAAGTCAGCTGAGGGTCACACATAACACCCAGATTAGTGACTGAGGAGGAAAGGGGGATGTCCTGGCTGTCAAAGGTGAGATGAGGTATGGGGGATGATTGAATCTGATGTGGAGTGCCAATAAGGAGAGCTTCAGTTTTGCTACTGTTTAACTGGAGGAAATTTGTGTTCATCCAGTGCTTTATCTCCTTAAGACAGGTGCTGAGGTGTGACATGGCTGCAGAAGGGTTTGGGGCAGTTTTGATGTACAGCTGGGTATCATCAGCATAGCAATGAAAAGACATCCCATGTCTGCTGATGACACTTCCAAGGGGGAGCATGTAGAGGGTACACAGGATGGGGCAGAGAACCGATCCTTGTGGAACACCACAGGTGACAGGGAGCAATCAAGACCTTCTCAGTGAGACATGCTCAGTCTTACTGGAAAGGTAGGACAGAAACCATTTAAGTGTAGAGTCTGACAGTCCAATGGTGGTGTGGAGCTGCTCTAAGAGGATAGTGTGATCCACAGTGTGAAATGCAGTGCTCAGGTCAAGGAGAATCAGGAGTGAAGGGGACTTTCTTTAGCTGCCATTGGCAGGTCATTCACAACCCTGAGCAGAGCTCTGTCAATGCTGTGTGCAGAATGAAAACCTGACTGAAACTTTTCAAATAGGTTGTTGAGTTTAAGGTGGTCCTGAAGCTCAGACGCAACCTCCTTCTCCAACACCTTGGACTGGAAAGGGAAGTTGGAGATAGGCCTGTAGCCGGCAAGAACTTCTGGGTCCAGGGTGGGCTTCTTCAGGAGGGGACGGATGACTGTGACCTTGAGGGCAGATGGAACACTACCAGTTTCAAGGGAGAGGTTGACAGTTTGGGTGATCAGGGGGCTGAGATGAGAGAGATAATGGGAATGTATGATTTGAGCAGACCTGTGGGAATGGGGTCCAGGGCACAAGTATAGGGTTTCATCTTCCTGAGGATTTCCTCAATGTGGCTCTACCTGATGCCAGTAATATGGAGTAGAGATGGCAAGCTCCCAGACAGAGGGTCGATGACAGGAGGAGGAAGAGCTGGACATTAGAGAGTGGATGTTGTTGACCTTGGCTCTGAAAAAGTCAATGAAGCTGTTACATAATTCTTCTGTAGCCTCAATTGAGGAAGATGATTGTGGCTTCAGGAGATTATTTATAGTGGAAAAAAGATGCTAAGGGTTTCCAGGACTGTTATTAATTAGGTTGGAGTAGAACTGTGGTTATGTATGAGGAGGGATTTATTGGCAAGATTGTGTATTAAATAGTTCCATGGTAGCCGGAGACAGAGCTGAGGATGGAGGTCTCTGAAAACTCCACAGTACACTGTAATCCACTCCATATTTAAAATTTTGCCTGGTATCTGGTAGTCTCGTGATGTTTCCAACAATTGTTTTGCTTCCATATTCCACATTCAAACCACCGTACAAGCCTCTATGGATGTAATGAGGTCTGTTTCTTAAAATCCCAAACTCTTAGCAGTGGGTTAAAAACCCCTTGTCGGGTGTAATTAGGAAGCTGCATAAACTCTGTAGCTGTGTGGGAGAGTAGGACATCATAATTAAAGCAGCTATGTCATTTAGGCAGAATGGCAGCATTGGTAACAGCCACAGTCACAGGCATACAGTGGAGATCGTTACAGCAAACATAAGGGGATCTCCAGTTGAGGAAAAAACTCCAGTCACTACAGTCTGTCAGTGACAGTGCAGCTCTGGGTGATTTCTGCGCTGATAGTGAGTTCTGAATAATCAGAGCGCTGAATAAACCAAAATCCATAAATCCCAGTAGAGAAAACAGGCAGTACTTTGCTGTAAAGTCCACCAGTTTGATAGAACATATTCCAACATGGAGCAATTAAAACACGCAGACAGAAAACGGAAAAACATAAAAAGCTCGCACAAAATGCAGAAAGGCCGTGTTAACCACACGAACAGTGAAGTACAGTCAATTGTCTATTTAGTAAAGAGGAGCGGCAGCCAATATTCACCAGCGTTTCCCTTGTAATGTAGAGTAGCCTCTCTCCCACCACAACACAAGCACTAAAGCAAATCTTGTTCTTTTTTTATATATATATATATACCCATATTAGTACCCATGTGGTGGAGGGTTGTTATAAACTTCAAAGGGCTTTAAACTTTGTAAAGCCCTTTGAATAACCATTGCGTATGAAAATGTGCTGTATAAATATACCTGCCTAATGAGCTCACCGATATTAACATCACACTGGGGGTTACTTTGGGACTGGTATGTTGGACAAACAAAGCAGTTGTAGACACTGTCCCCTAAAGCTGTCTCAGCTGTGGAAGAGAGAGGACTTCACTCCTCACACAGATAATCCCCAATGCTTTCCTAAACTAAGAAATGCATTGTGGAAATCAGATAGATGTTTTGATAGTATTGAAAGTAATGTGAATAAGGTGTATTGATCCCTTGTCAAACACTTTGGGATTTAACACAGTATGTAAATTATTGACTTCTTATGATTAAGATTAAAGATGTGTTCAGACAGAAAACGAGGCAAATTTTTGCCTTGCCTTCGTGCATATTTGACTGCTGGACTGCTGTGTTTATTCATCCTAAACAGCCCAAACACCAACTGTGCATTAGCTGTAAGCTAGCTAGCAACAGACGCACTGACTGTGTCTATTGCATAGACTGTAAAAAATATTGACAATACCAGCGTGACGTCACCCATTGGTTTCTGAAGAGTGGTTTTGAAGCTCAAAGTGTGTGGCTCTGGCTGTCACCATCTTAGTTTAATAAAACTTAAACGGGTTAGTTATAAAGAAATTTACCCCCCGTACAGTTGTCATGAAAGGGGAAATAAGCTATAGAGACCAAAACCGTTTTTTGTACCAGGCTGTAAACATGTTTATTTCTGCTGTAAAATTGGGGGTCTATGGGGACTGACTTGCTTTTGGAGCCAGCCTCAAGTGGCCATTCGGGGAACTGCAGTTTTTGGCACTTCCACATTGGCTTCATTTTTCAGCCCTGGAGGTTGCTGCTTGGTCTGTTGTAGTGTGCCTGTGAGTTTGTGTTCAGTTCAGCTTCTGACTGAGAACTCAATAGAGATTCTGCTATTTCCCTCTAGTCTCTTCTTTTTTCCCCTTGTCTCTGTGCGTTTATGACTTTGGTATATATCCAAATTTCTTGCTCAAATTGAAACATTTTCAACTCACGCAGACATGTCTTTGCATCTAATCGTGTCTTTTCATCAACCTTATACGTAATCATGTTGCGTCTAGAATTTGCTTCACAATCTGTCAGAGTAAGAGTGTAACACCATGCTTAGGCACAGTGGTGCTTTGAGCAAAATGTTACCATCAGCATGCTAACATGCATGTCTTGGGTAGGTAATAAGTACTGTGGTCACCAGTAGCTGTGAAGACATTTCACTCAAACCCAGAAATGTCAACCTCATGGTGGTGCTAGAAGAAAAGTCAGGGGATCACCAAAGTCATTAGGACACATCATCGAGGGACTGTGAATGTCTACAAAATTTCGTTTCAATCCAAATCAGACATGTTAAGATATTTCACTGGAGTGGGGCAATAAAAAGTCAGGAAATTAACAAAGTGATTAGGAATTATCGTCTGAGCACCATTAGTTGCTAAAAAATAACCCTTTACTTAAGTTTCCAGTGTTGTGATTTTCCCTTTTTTCCCTCCTTGGCTAATTTACCTCTTTGGACCAAAAAATATATTATAATGATTAGTAGTATTTTTGCTGTTGCTGATTCATGTATTCAAGACCACAAACACATACATTGCATATCTACTTCCCCTTCCAATATAATAATTCCTGATTACTCCTGATTCTCTCAATGGAGTCAGATGGAGTCAGACCTGCCAACCTAAACCAGTTTAATTTCCGGAGGCTCCTTGCCATTTTATAACTAAAAAAGACAAACAAAACATCTGTTTTCAGAGATGATTAGGTTTTTCATCCAGGCATTTCATGTTTAAGTGCACATTTGTGTGTAGGTTAGGATATATTATATGATGTAGAGTGGGGATCTTGTTTGAACTGAGCCACTTGAAATGTCTGTAAACGTCTCCAGTGCCACTTAACCCACAATTCTACAATAAAAAAAGAAATACTCATGTACATGTTTGAAATGAGTAAGACAGGTATTTCTTGTGATATTCCATGTTTTGTGTGTATGAAACTGTGAAAGAAGGATAATTATTGAATGGTGGGACTGAGTTGAGTGCTCTTCAGATAGACGAGGCATTGTGTTTCTTGGTAATAGATTATAAAGTGAAGGACGGAGGTGGTTGTTTTAGGGCTGAAAGTAAAGTTTGATGGCCAAGTAATTGGTGTAACTAAAGAAGGTCAAGACAGTTATTTCAAAGAAAGTCTAAATCCTGCTTTCTCCCCTGTAAAGACTTACTCCTGCTTCAGTGATTTCCTTTGTAATATGAGACCACATTGGGCGTAGAAGTGTAAAAAGAACAACTGCACGAAGGTATGTACTGTATCAGTCTATTCTTGGCTACAGCAAGATTAGACCACATCATAATGATAGCCTGATAGATTGCTATCACCTGCTATCACTGTGTCAGCTGTGGATAAAGAAAATGTCAGGTGCCAAAGAGATATCAGACTGAGGCGACTTCACACAATGCACAATGCAGATTTCTCACTTCAGCATGTGCAGACATTTGTAGATATTTGCAATGCAGAACTTCAGTGTTTCCAGCTGAAATAAAAGCAAAGTGCAAACCCCACCTCATTACTTGGGGGAGACTTAAATTGGAATCAGCATTTGTATTATTATTATTTTTTTAAACATAAGTCTAAGGTTTTCTTAAACATTTCTTCCATAGTTGAGAATAATTGCTTCAGCTGTCAGCTGGCATCTGGTACACTACCATGTTAGCAGATGGTGGAATTTAACAAAAAAAAATTAAAGGCAATATTTTTACATTTTCAGGAGATATACTTACTTGCTTTCTTGCCGAGTTAGATTGAAGATTGATATGATGTCTGTATGGTAAATATGAAGATACAGCCAGCAGCTGGTTAGCTTAGCATAAAGACTGGAAACAAGGGTAAACAACTAACCTAGCTCTGTCCAAAGGTAATAAACTCAATAATTAGCATCTTATATCTTGTTTGTTTAACCCACACAAAAACAGAAGTGTCAAAACACCTTTTGTGTTTTTACAGGGGATTATGTGAGTATTTCTTGGCTGGACATACTGACTTCCTGGAGGCTATGAGATTACTTGGAAAACAGCGTAGACTCCACTTCGTGTAGCCACTAGACACAAAACTGCACATACAGTGATACAGCTTGGATATTCTGGCTTTTGCAATGCCATTTCTTATGCACAGTAACATAAAATTTGTTAAACTTGGATAAACTACTTTAACTACTTTCATGAGCTTTTTATTGGTAATTAAAATATTGAGGCAGTTATTAAACTAAATTAATTGAATTCCTAACTTTTAAATATTTGATCCATATCATCTTTTCACTTGTTCAAAAATGTCCTTATTATATGATCAGTTGTACATGTCCATAATAACACTTCTATAATTATGTTTTATAACTTTATCACTTAATGCTATCACTGACATTAATACTTTTTTGTGAATGAATGAATCGCTGCTCAAACCAGATTTTTTCCCCCATTTTTTTCTCATGTCTACATACAAATGCCCTGTTTATTTTAAATACATTTCCAGTAAGGTATGTACTCACTTAGCTCACTAGGCTTTTTTTTCACACAAGACATTTTAACTTGTCATAGCAGGAAACACACAGGTGTAACTAATAACTTAACAGTGTCTACTAAGTATGATGTCAAATTAAGTATGTAGTGCGTTCCAACTGCATAGTATGTGGATTTTATGTACACTAGAAATGCCCTGATGTAAACTAGATTAGCAGGAATTTCTGAGTATGCGGTGTGAGCTTACTGGACATACTCAACCACCCCAAAATGCATTGTGTCTCTTCAGACTGCGCAATGGCGGACTGTGTGGCAGACGGTCCTTGCACCAGCCAGCGACAGAGTGTGTACAAATGTGAGTAACCAAACTGTAATATGTGGTCAAATAATAATAAGGCCTACAATTAAGACAAGACATACCGAAAGCCACAAAACAAGAGCAAACACAAACACAGAAAGAAAAACAAGCAAAAAAAAAAAAAACAGCAGTAATCACAACCTGATGAATTTACAAAAAAGCAGTTTGTATGTACTTAAACTGTTATATTTGTCACCCCCGTACTTATTACTGTTGACCATTCCTCGTTCAGGTATATTGCTATTGGGGACCAGTCCCTTACAAACTCCTCAAGAGTGCCTATTAACACGTGATAGTCTTTCCGATGGCAAAATGGACAAGTTTTTCATACCACGTTAGAATATTATGGGGCCCTTCGTCCAGCTGTTTTTGTAGTATTATGAGACGTGCAGCATACAAAGTAATTCAAAGAATGTTCCTGTATTTGCGTTCATAATTACAGTCGAACCCCAATACAAAGTGACGTGGATTTAGAGGTATATCTATCCCAAATATTTTCTTAATCTTGTTTTGGACTCATAGCCAAAAAATTCAATTTTAGGGCACGACCACATAAGATGACTATATGTACAACAGCTATTTTTACATTTCAAACAAAATGGGGAGTACTTAGGATCATATTTACAACGAATAGCTGGGGTTACATGTAGTCTGTGAATTATCTTATATTGGGTCTCGTAGGATTTGTTAGAGAATGTAATTTTCTTTGCATTCATTAAAATGTTTTGCCACATCACATCACCAAGATTGGACCCACAATCTTTCCCCCAGGATGTTTTACTATTGATAGTAGGGATGTTAACAAACACTTGATCATAAATATAACTTATAACATTTTTCCTTAAAGAAGAAGCTTTGAGTACTATCCTTTCCAAATTATTCATGTACATACCACTCTTATATATTGGTATGGATTGGATGTAACTCCTAAATTGTAAATAATGAAAAAATTGTCCTTGAGGAAGGTCAAATTCAGCCCTGAGTGGTGAAAAGGATTTAAGAGTTCCTTCTAAAAAAGAGATCTTGTATTTTAGAAATACCAGCATCCTTCCATGTTTTGAAACCCACATCTGAACACGATTGTGCAAAATTGGGATTACAGACAATAGGTCCCAAAACAGAGTATTGATTCATTATCCCAAAGTGCCTGCGTACTTGATTCCAGGTTTTGAAAGTAATTCTAACAATGAAGTTGTCCTTTATCCCCTGTAGTGAAACTGCATTATTTATCAATGGCATGTCTGAAAGAACAGGCTCACACCCAGTAGTTTCCAAATCAAGAAATGTAGAATTAAGGTCATTTTTTATCTATTCTGTGATGTATCTTATTTGGGAAGCCCAGTGATAATACATTATATTAGGAAGTGCTAATCCTCCTTTTTTCACAGGTAACTGCAATTCTGAGACACTTAAACTTCCACACAAATTTACAAATCATACTATGTATTGATTTAAAGAACTTAAGTGGGAACTTAAGGCAACATCTGCATTGGATATAATAGCCTCGGTAAAACATTTATCTTTATAATGGCACCCGTCCAAGTAGTGATATTGATAAAGGGCCCCATCTTTGAAGATCTCTTCTAATTTCATTCACCACTGGGTCTAGATTAATTTTTATCATATCATCCAAAATAAAAGAAACAAAAATGCCTAGATACCTGAGCCCATTAGGAGACAACTGAAAAGGTCCCAATAAATCAGAGCATCGTAAATTTCCAAGTGGTAATGCCAAGGATTTCCCATAATTAATCTTATATCCAGAAACAAACCCAAACTCATTAATTAAAAGAACATCATCAGCATACAGAGATCTTATGTATTTTTTCCTTGGTTTGAATACCAGTAACTGAAGTACTAGATATGATCATTTCTGCTAAAGGCTCCATTACTAACGCAAATAATAAAGGAGATAAAGGGAATCCTTGTTTTGCACCTTTGCTAATTGTGAAAGGAGACATTGCCCTTTTAATGGAAACTAATGCTTGCGGTGCAAAGTATAGCAATTTGACCCAATCAATAAATCCCTCTCCAAAAGAAAACTCATTTAAAGTTCTGAACAAATACTTCTACTCTATATGATCAAATGCTTTTTCTGCATATAATGAGACCACCAAAACATTGAGTTTCTTAATCTTAACATACTGTAAAATACCCAATAGCCGCCTGATGTTTGAATACGATTGCCTGTTTTGGACAAAACCAGTCTGGTCACGCCCCACAATTTTTTATATAATATGATTAAGCCTAGATGCAAGGAGATTTTGCAGTCTGTATTTTGGTTACTTATTGGCCTATAGGATGTGGGATCATCTGGGTCTTTGTTTTCCTTTAGTAATACCTTAACAGTAGCTAGCTGCAGTGATTGGGGAAGTTTCTTGATTGATAAAGAGCATTTTAACACACTTGTTAAAAGGGGGAAGAAAATACCTTTAAAGGCTTTATAGATCTCTGCTTGAAGTGTCTAGTGGTGAAATGTTTGAAGACCATCTGGTCCACAAGTCTTTCCAGTTGCCAAGGTTGTTGGGGCGGCTGTGGCTCAGGAGGTAGAGCGAGTCGTCTACTAATCGGAAGATTGGCGGTTCGATTCCCGGCTCCTCCAGTCCACGTGTCGAAGTGTCCTTGGGCAAGATACTGATCCCGATGGCTGTGCCAGCACCCTGCGTGGTAGCTAGCCGCCATTGGTGTGTGAGTGTGTGTGAATGATTAGATTTCCTCTGATGGGCAGGTTGGGACCTTGTATGGTAGCCCCTGTACCCATTCAGCGTATGAATGTGTGTGAATGGGTGAATTGACTCCTAGTGTTAAAAGCGCTTTGAGTAGTCGGATGACTAGAAAGGCGCTATACAAGTACAGTCCATTTACATATCACCTCTTTAACCTCTTTCCTAGTAATATCCATATCACATTTATTCCTTTCTTCTTCAGAAACCTTAGGAAGTCCTATACATTGAAAGAAATCATTCATTTTATCCTCCAAGCCCATTGATTCTTAAGTATACAAAGATGAATAAAAATCATTAAACACTTTAGCAATTTCAGAGGTGGTATGATGTGGCTTACCATTCTTATCCTTAATTCTAGTAAAAGATTTATTTGATGATTTGTTTCTTATTAAATTGGATAAGTATCTTATGTTTTTCTTTGAACAATACCTTTTCTGCATTTTGAGATAAGAGTGTATTCAGAGCAGTTCTGGTTCTTATAACTTTATCCCAGTTGGCTTTGCACCCATTACGCTTATGTTCAGATTCTGCTTCCTGTAACTGTACTTCAAGGTGTCTCTGTTCTTTCAACTTTTTTTTCTTTTTAGTTGAGCAGTACGATATAATTGTGCCCCTTAAAAAGGCTTTGGTTGTTTCCCATAAGTTTGAAGGATCTGTATATTCATTATCATTCTCCTGGAGTTGTGTTGTAATTTTAATGTGCATGGCATATTATAAGTTCTATTGTTACATATTTTGTAACTGAATGATGCAAGGGCGAAAACCAGTGTATGGATAGGGGAGAGTTACTGTTCTGCTTTTCTGAGATGTATAATTGTACATTCGTATATTGCTGGTGACCAGTTAGTTTTGTCATTAAGGGATCATTGCAATGATCCCTTAATGACCACAGTGTTTGAGTAATTTTGAGTCACATTTTTATATAAGTGTTTATCCCCTGTCAAAAGTTTATGCCAATTTGACCAATGTTGTGCTTGTATACGATGTTCATCGAGGAGCATGGGTTGGAGGGTAAGGTTGAGGCTGGGTGGGTCAAAAAGAAATGGGAGAACCTCAAACAAAAATACAAGGTGAGTTAAAGTATCAAAAGCACTACAGTCTTCATGTTTAGCACAAAAGAAATTTGATGATGATGATGTTTGATTATGATGTTTGCTTTCTTCAAAATAATCAGGCAAAGTCAGTGCTGGGTAATATCTACAATTTGTTAAAACAGTATCCATTATGTTTATCCCATGTGGTACAGTATTTCTTTTTTCCCTAGTTTTCCTAATTTAATCATGAAGTATATGTCTAGTGGTGAAATGTTTAGCTAAATAATGATTATCTGGTGATCTTTGTGTATGTTGTTTTGTAGGAACTGAAGGCACCTTGCACAGGTGTGAGTACCGAGGGAGGAGAAGCCACTGCTGCAAACTGGAAGTGGTTTGATACCATAGATGAAGTGATAGGGCAAAGACCATCTATAACCTCACCAAGCCTCATCTCATCAGCCATGGAACCAACCCCTGCAGCAGCGGTGTCTCCTCCAGAGCAGGAATTTATCACTCCAACTAGCTCTAAGAGGAAATGTCAGTCAAATGTGGCTCATGTTTCTTAGAGAGTTTCAGGAGAGAAAAGAGGAGAAGGAACAACAAGCGGAAGAAAGGGAGGAGAAGAAAGAAAGAGAGGCACTGGAGAGAGAAGAACAGAGAGAGAAAGGAGAGATGAAGAGAGAAGGCACAGTGAGAGGAGGGACAGAGAGTGGATAGAAAGTAGAGCTAGGGAGGAACGATGAGAAAGAGCGGAGAGGAGCCAGGGAGGAAAGACTAATGCTGCTACTAGAAACGTTTGCAAAAAAATAAAAGAAAAAAGATTTCCAGTGTTTCTTCTGTTATTATTTTATAGCATTTTTTTCTGATGGGTTATGCATAGAACAGAGAGACAGTAATGACACAATAGTGAAATAAAATGAGTTAGGTATGTAGACATCATACCAACAGATGTAGTATGCGTCAGTGTAGTCTGATGCTTGCATTGAGCAAATATTGCTCCCCATACTCATCTTGAATCACTAGAAGAGATCTGAAGGTGGCTCTGTGCTACAGACCCTTTTGTTCTAATCAAATACAATTATTTGGTAATATAATTATTAGACTACTATGTAAATATTTATGTTAAGAGTTAGGCTGAGGTTATTTAAAAAAAAAAAACTAAAAAAAATGTTTTATCTTGGCTGCTGGTAATGGCATACTTAATCATTCATTTAGTAGGCAGTATGCAGTACATACTGATTAAGTATGTAGTAGGCAGTTCATTAGTATGCGATTTTGAACACAGCCACAGTTAAATGACAGTAATGTAAGAATGTGAATAATACACCTTCAAGAGTAAGGAAAACTGATTTCTTTTTTTTCATCAAGGTTGAACATAGAAATTATTTGTATTTATATCCCAGCAAAGGAAAAACAATGGTGTGAAAATCCATTTGCCGCTAATTATGGTTATATCAATTAGGTTCCTGCTCAGCCGTACATACTGAGAATGTGTAATAGAAAATAATGTATACAGGGCTTAAAGTGACACACTGTCTATTCAGTCTAAACATACATTTCTGCTTTTCAGTGCCCATTTTTCCACCTGATTTTGATTTAGTTTGGTTTGAAAAGAACAGCTTACTCGCCATCATTCTTGCTCACTCGGTGTTTTTGCAGCTACCTTGCTCTACACTTGATCATGCTCCACAGAGCAGCGTGACCATTTGTTCCCTACATTACTGATCACTGTCTGGGTTTAGCATGAAACGAGCAGCTAATGTTGGCAACTACGGTAACTTTAATAGCCTACATAAGTCTGTGCTATGTCCTACCAATAGCCTATTAATATGAAAGACACCCAAATGAAAGTAATGGCAACGTAATGTTAAGTTAGCTAACCTAACGTCAGCGTACTCACCTGCATGTTTTCATTTTTTGTTCCAACTGTTGCTGCAGCTTCCTAACAACCAGTAACATTACAGTCAGAGACATGCAGTATTATTACTTAGAGGGGACATATTATGCTTTTTGTGGCTTCCTGATATTTATATACTGTTATGATGTTGGATATCTATGCTAAACTCAGTCAAAGTTCCAAAACTTGAGGTGAACATAGAAGGTGGAAGGTAGAAATGCCGTCCGTTCCGTAGCCTTCGTTGTTAAGGTTGTTGCTAACATTTCTCCATGTGTTGTTTGCGTTGTCTACTCTCATATTTCGGATCAGATTCGGGTTTGAACAAGATTTGAGAAGTTGACATTTCGAGTAAATTAGCAAGAAAAAGTAGTAAATCCTACTACTATAGTTTGTTTCATAGTTTGTTGAAGTAGTTACTGGAGTTGGCGGATGTCTCCGGAGGACAATCAGAACAGAGTCGGCTCTGCAGGAGGGGAACCTTAAAGAGACAGGAGCTGCCTGTTTCAGACAGAGGCTGAACTGAAGGGCTGCATAAAGGCTCAGTATAAGGTAAATAAGGAATTTTCTGAACTGTAAACCATGCAAAGATATCAGAGTAAAACCCCAGATTAAAAATATAGACCTGTAAATGTGCATAATATGTCCCCTTTAAATACAAGAGAATTAGCTTATTAGTTCAACAGGTCAACTTCTCAAGAGATACACTTGGGCCGCTGTAGTCTCTCAATACCAGACAATTGGAGATCTCCACCTACTGAAGTCTGGGGATTTCTAAATGCATGGTTGCTTTAAAGGTGGCGAGAATGGCCGCTAATGAACCTACACCCCTTACATTTTGTCACGGACACGCCTTACCGGAAATGATGCTCTCCCCCCATTCTCCTTGGTAGTCTTGCATGTCACTGCCCCAATAAAAAAAGACTGCCCTAAAGACTTTTGGATTGGTTCTGCAATTCAGGTTTTTTTTTTAACTCTCTAATTGTTTCCACCCAGTTTTAACAATGAAACCTGGGAGATTGTCCTCAGTCTCTGTGAGCGAAGCATTTAGAGACTGACCTGTGAGTCTAGGGCCACCAAGCAGGGTTGTGCTATATATGCTAAATATATTGTACATGATAACACTGGTATAAATCTTAACATGCTTAAAAGTTGTTATATCATGACATTAACCATATTTGCGACATGTCGTTTTTACATGAAGACTATATACAACAGCAACACAATGGCTGAACACAATGTTGCTGCTGGCTCTGCTGTGAAGTGGCAACTTTGTGTCCAACAAATTACATTTATATAGGACTGAATTATTTTTCCAGTTACATTGCTTAAGCAAATGTAAATACTACTTGGATTATATTCAAAGGCAACTCTTTTTCAAATGAATTAAGGGCTACATTTATGTACTGCACCAGAGTAGTAGGGAAGTGGTCAGTTAGATGGCAGGCATACGAAACGGTGGATGTTCACGAGGGAGACCAAGGTTTGCATCCAAACTCACGTGTTTAGGCAACAAAAGACCTGGTTTCGTTTTTGGGGTTTTGGTTAAATGTTAAATGTCTTGTACTTACTTTTTTCTGTATTAAACCAAGACCATGATTTTTCTCTGGCTTTAACCAAGTACTGCCAGTGTCTAAACATAACCATAAAAGTTTAACAATGCTGCATTTACAAGCAGATATTGTACTTTTATTTTGGTGAAAAAAGAAATATGTTGCCTCTGAACATTTCACTCTGACTGACTTGACACACTGACTTGCCAGATACATTAATCAACATTTTCTCATTATGTTAATAGAAAACAGAATTCAAGCAGCTTTATGTTTCCTCCAAAATGTATTAGCTGTTGCAATTTAGTTGTGTATAAACGTCATTTCTAGGAGACAGGGTTGGCAGAGGAGCACCAAATCAAACATCAGACTCAACTTTGTTTAAATGTCACCAGCTGGAGACTCAATATGGTCTGCATTAAGTTGAAGTTAGTTTAAAGTTCAACACTGATCAGCTTGACTATATTGAATAAGACTGTAAGCTTTCATATCATCTTTTAGCTTTTTATTCATCAATGGAAGTTGTTTAACATTCTTTTAATAGTTTTTGTTTTCAAAGATTGCTTTTTATTTAGTGTTAGTGTTCTCGGGTACATACAAATATAGAAGTCTTGAATCTACATGGTTGTATACTGAGCCCACTAAGGTTTCTGCACTCCTCTCATCAAAAACTGTATTTCCTCTGTTTTCTTGTCTTGCCAACACAGTGATGGTACACTGAACAATGTAGCACAGATGGGGCTCTCACAACATTAGATCCTTCACTTGGATTTGATCTTGAAGGATCTTGATACCCTGCTGTTTCTCTAAAACAAACGTGTCTGGTTTTTCACCTGATTGTGAGAAAATAAAGCTCAAGAAGGCAGAGCAGCTTGAAGCACTTATTTTCTGAGAAAATATTCTTTTGCTGAAAAAATCCTGCCTGGTTTTCTCTCCAGTTGTCTTTTGCTCTTGCAAAATCTATCCCCAAGATGGTCAGAACGTTAGGGGGATATGAGGGAGAAACCATACTGACGTCTAACATTTTACGGATAATTGACGTTTTTTTCCCCCTAGCTGCTTGGATACCTTCTATGGATTACATACTGTAATGCTGATGAATAAAAGCTTGAAATCAGTCCACAAATACATAAAGAAACAGAAGTTAAATTTTCTACCATGTGATATCATCTAAATATATGGAAATTGCTTGAAAAAAGTGCAGCTAAAATAGGCTATAAGATATATAGTTTTCATATAATAAATAACACAATGTTAAGGTCCTTGTGTTTCCTAGGGAAGAGTGATTGAACAAACATAATTTGAGGAAAATGAGCTTGGGTACTCCATCTGATAGCATACAGGTACAGGAATATGAAGTGCCTCTTCTGACTCACCTGAAACTGTCTTTCACTTAGAGAGCTGTGCTAAGAGCACACAAGTAAAAATGGTTTATGAATGGGGTTGCAAGGTTTTACTTCAACCATGACCTACCTAACTTTTTTTTTTTTTGAAGGAAAAGAACATTTAAGCATGCATTATGTCCTCAGCATATTGTATGTGCAAGGCCCCACTGGGTATGACATAGATAGTCTCTTGGCATTTCTGATAAATATCTTTTTTTTTCTATCGATGAGCATCACTTCAAGTCAACACAATAACCAAATAATGGTAGATACATACACTATGCACTACACAATACTTAAATGCGAGCCAACAGGGCCATAGCTACCACTGAAGACACTGTGGTCATGTCCTCAGTATTTCGCCTGCAAATCTGGGGATTTTAACAAACTATGAAGCAGCACATTCTACAATTACAGATAAATTACACATGGTGGTATCCATTAATTAATTGTGATATTTCTTTAGAGAACCTTTCAGATGAGTCTGTTTTGAGGCAAAACAAGTTAAATTACAATAAAGTAAGTGGATTTTTGCATTTTATGACATATTCGTGACTATGGAGAATTGTTTAAAACAGCATTTAAACCACCATGTAGGTAAAAAAACTGCACTGAATACATCACTGAACAGGTAAATGATTAAATAAAATGTCCATAAATAAATACATTTACAGATCTTTTGTGTCTTGGTAAATCTTGGGAGACAAGGGGGAATGGGGGAATTTGGATGTATGACCACAGTGTTTCTAAAATCCTGGTGATGGCCCTGCCAGCTCATGCAAACATTTTTAAAGGATAAGGCTGGTGTTATTCTATATTTTTTGATTGTCAACAAATTCTATGAAAAGACCAGAACCAACAGTGTGTTAGTCCATTTCTCAATACTTTCAGACTTCCCTATCTTTAGCCCCAAGCCCAATGGTTCCTGGTCTTTAAAAAATGTTCACAATTATATATTTTCAGTTTTTTTTTAAAAGCTCCTGTAATGCAGTAAAATAGCTGGGCACTGTAGTTTTTAGCAAATTTTACTAAACCAAGAATAAAGATTGCATTGTAGGGGACTATTTTTTGTCGCGGATTAGTACACATTTGATGTATGAGTATTTTGACAATACAGCCTTCCTCGATTAACCAAGTACTTTTAGTTTCCTACACATAACCCACACCTATAAACACTAATATGCTTATGATGCACAGTTGACATTGACGACTATTTGCATGAGTTATGCTTTAAATGACTATGCTAATAAGATAGCATAACATGTTACCATATACTGTAGCTCCACTCCAACTCCTGTTGCAAATACAATTGCTGTGATGCATTTAATGCAATGCTTTTGAAATTGGTTGTGGTCAGGTCAGATTGTGATAAAGGCAGCCCAGAATTTGAGAAAACTGGCTGCCTAAAAATTCTCTATACAGGAGAAAACACTCATGCAGACAGAACAAAGGCATATAATTGCAGTTCAGTGCAATTATGTCTAAAAAGTCTGGTTTGTCCTTGTGGTGCATATTTTTCTTTTTACACGAGCCCTAGAACTTTCCTTTCCTGGACATGCTCTGTGGTAACACCAGTCTGCCCTCACTGATTAGAGGTCCTCAAATGACAGTGGAGGTGATTTGCACTGGAGGTGGCCCTACTGCAAAGCACAATCTACACCCTGCCAGAGCAAATGAAAAGTGTGAAATCTGGAGCTCCCCTGCAACGTCCACTCATTACACATATTGTATAGACCTCTTGAAACACAAAACAGGGAACAAATGCACATGTTCACAGTAATGGAAAGGAGCTTGGACGTCACACCAGCAACCGCAAGGTTCAGAAACTAACCTCAGATCTTTAGTCACTGATTTTTACTCAGTCTGCTCATGGACAGCCATGGTTGCACTTACTATTTCAGTGCAAATTTGTATATCTTATTCTTCTGATTCTGGATCAATTAAGTGAGGACACAACAGAAAAAAACATGTAGTATTGATGTTATCTCCTCCATCATTTTCTCTATTAACCCTGTCTACTTTATGTGCATATATGCAGATATATTTATTTTCACACATCTAGACAACCTCATATAAACACATATTTAACAAATATCTCTCTTTGTTCACATCCCAGTCTCTTGAAATGTTCCTGAAATTAAAGCACTATCTTAGAATGCAAACAATGTGCTAAGTGCATGAAAAGTGAGATGAATGCTTTCCAACAATGACAGAATTATTTGCAAAAATCTAATCAGAATAGACAGTCGTTTAAGTTTCAATAACACTGTAAATCAAAGTATAAGGGTGTGGAGTGTTCTGTGAGGCAAGATTCGAAAAGAATTTCATAACCAAACTATTACCCTGCCTCCTTGACTTTAAGTAACCTTTGACTTGACAAATATTTACATCAAAAATACAGGATACAAGGGTCTGACATTGGTTAAAATATATTCAACGGTTTTATATTTTCCTATTTATTGGTTAATACCATCCATATTATTGGTTATTTGGGCTGAGGGGCTGTAGCAGTCATTGAGAACTTCAAGATCATATCCTTTCTAATTTATGGGGTTTTATGACATGAAAGAGGATTTATATTAACATTTACAAATATATTAGAAGATGGATTTTTTAAGGTTGTTTCTGATATGTCCTAGACCAAATCAGTTGTTGTGGAGAATGTGTTAGCAAATAGTTGCTTATTTACGCATCTAACAGACTAATTTGGAATCATGTTTTAGGCTACCTGATGAATGTGAGTCTAATATTCACTTTCCTTTTACTCTCCTCTGCTATGTTCATCAGCTAGTTGCTAACTTTGTCTGTCTGCTGTTTGATGCTGAGTAGGTAGTGTACAGTGTTGTTGTCAGAGGTTTTTCACCAAAAACAGCTGCCTTCTGTGGCTGGAAACGAGGGTGATGAGAGTGGTGAGACTGAACCACCACAGTAATACTGTGGGCCATAAAACTAAAACAATGAGCTGAAAGACGTTAAAAGGGTCTGTAGAGCTGAGCAGAACTGCAGAGTTGGTGATAATTCTCTGTGGGTTTGTCAGTAAGAGCGACCCCTCTCAGATTAGTCCAGATTCAATCCATAGTTTTGTAAAAAATATTGATAAGTGCAGCTTTAAAATTTGACAACTTTTAAGCAAAAACTAAATATATTAAAATAAATTAGATTTAGTATTGTATTCACCACCAGAATTACATACCTGGCAGTGTAGAGAGGACTTTGATTTTTAATGAGTTAAAATGTTCAGAGAATGAAACTGAACAACAATAAAATGTGAAATATAGTTGTTTTTTTAACACTATACAGAGTTTGGCTGGTGCATCAAAGGTGGCTGGGGTTTTACTGGAGGCACTTGGACTCATACTGATCTCACTATGTCTAAAATCATGTCTACATCCATATTTTGGCTGCTTTGTGGGTCCATTGCTGAAATGATGTGCTGTTAACAGGTCAAAAATAGGAAGACTTCCGAAAAACTGCTAATAAACTGTAAAATGATGGAAATTTTCATTTTTTTGGTTCAGCAGGCAAATTTGCTGATGATGGATGATGGGATGTCTATCAGTATTTGATGCATTGATGCGATGGATTTGCAAAGTGTGAGATGTGTCACTATAGTGCTGTAAAAGCAAAATAAAATATGGCATGTTGTAAACAGAGTATTGCTCAGCAGAGAAGTAACCTGACTGTTATTGGTCCAATCATATTATAATGCAAGTTGGTGTGGATAGATTAAAAGTTTTATAAAGACTGAGGGGACTCTTTTTTTCAAATGAAGTAACATTATGGAAAATGGTTGGCTGACAGTGTCCAGAGAGTCTTGATAATCCACAGTATGTCTTGACTCCAGCTGCAGCAGTGTGTTCATAAGACCCCTACCTGATAATCACATTTGTGGTGTGGGAATTATTCACTTTTGAAGTTTAAAATGTTTGACTTTTACTTTTGGCACCACTATCGGGTGTATTGGGGCCATTTTATCTAATTTTATGTGCCATGCAAAAAAGTTGGAAAAGAAGGAAAATAATAAATCAGTGCAACGACAGCACGATTTCAGGCCTACGGGCTTGAACTCCTACAAGAAATTATGCTGGAAAAAAATTACATTTCCTGACCTCCTGAAGTGAAATAACAGTCCTCCCATCCACACCAGGCTGAGGTGTTAATACCGCCCACTGCCTGAAAAAACTGCTGTAGCTTGCAACTTATGACATCCATTATCTGAAAAAATGTGTAATTACTATGAAAGTTGATGAGAAATCGTGTTAAAGATATTTTTGGGCATTACTGTAAAATGAGGCTAATATTGACACTGAAGCCACACTATCAGCATCCAATTCATGGGAGCTGCTGCAGGCTGTGAGACTGCACAGATTACACTCCAGTATTTTTTATCTTTGAGGCAGAACTGCATGTTCCCACCTGACTGGACTTTGCTAGATGATGACAGAGTGGCCACACACATGCTCTGCTCAAAAAATTCAGCTGTGCTTCCTGTGAAGCAACTGAATCATTTACTGTTTTTGTCAGTCAAGGCGGCAGTGTAATGCCTGCGTTAATAACATATCTCCTTTGAAATGGTCCAGAGCACAGATGACTCATATGATTCCTGTTCCTGATTGTTGTTTTTTGGAGACATCTTTCCAGATGCTTTGGGATGTCTGATAGACAACTGTTTTTTGGCAGACTACTGCTGCTGCTGTCTGTCAGAAGAAATGTATACATAATATGATATATTAATTATTCTCTATAGGCAATTCACAGTTAATTGATGTATAATAAGGCTTTTTAATTAGTAGTAACTTGGATTACTGGTAATTGTCAATTATGTTATATTTCAACATCATATACAGTTACACACATTACACATTAGAATTTAACATCACTAAATATGACATTTAACTGCTTTTAGTCAAAAGACAAAATAAATTACAATAAAAGGAATTTAGTATTCTCCACAGCTGACAGTGTAGAAAGGACTCTGAGACATGTGGCCATAACATATGAATACAATACTTTCCGAAAAATCAATCAAATGTATTTCTTTTAAATACTAGAAAAAAATGTACTTAGAGTTTAGTTGGTGGGTAGTGAAAAATGACTTTGGTTGATAGGGGTCTGCTAGGAGGGTCTGATCACATCAGTGAGCTACCCTGTTGCATTGTGTGACATGTTTCTTTATTACCATGAACACACACACACACACACTGTAGTTTATTTGGACTCAACCCCACACAGACAATCCTGCTGCCAGAAATAGTCACTAGAGCACCAAATGTGTATTAATCCACAGCTGAAAATAGTCCCCAACAAATGCACTATTTTCTCCTGTTTGAGTAATGTGTGATAAAAAAAATAAAAAATAAATAAAAAACTACAGTGACCAGCGGTTTACTGAGCCTTCTCTTTTCTTTAAAAAAAAAGAATTATATATTGTACTTGTCAGCTGTTTTTAAAGGTTGCCATTTAACCATTGGGCTTGAAACTCAGCTACAGACAGGGTACAGAAGTCAGAAAAGTATTGAGAGACTAACATATTGTTGGTTTTGGTCTTTTTATGGGATTTTTTGACGGTAAGAAAAGTTAACTCCTTGATTCCACCAGACACAGCTGTGTCATGTTCTGGCCGCAACGCGGTTTTGTTCTGTACTCTGCACGGTGTCCTGCCCCACAGGGTATCTGTCAGAAGTGTTTTGCTCTGACAGCACCAGAGAGAAGAGAGCCACCCCTCTACCTGCAGAGGAAGCCAGGGACCAGGGCAGTCATGGCAGCAGTGGTGTTATAACATAATGTTGATGTAGTGATGTGATATATGACCCCCGTCTGCACAGGGGGTTTTATTTTAAAATTGACCCAATGCTCTATGCCATTCCTGTGTCTGACTTCCTGCCTGGCTCGATCTGCTTTGTGCAGTTTGCTGTCAGCTTCTTGACTCATTTTAAAAAAGACAAGGTAAGTTTGTCGTGTATTTTGGTGAAACCAAAAAATTAGTTTCAAAACGTTATATTGTCTGTACAGCTCTCGTTGTTTTATAATAGTTTTAAAGAGAGTTTTGGGCCCCAGTTATTGAATTGTGTTGGTTCAAAATAAATATGCAAATCAGAACATGTCTCATGTCTAGATGTATTCCCCTAAATTGATACCATCAGATCAGAGACTATAATCATTCAACCTGTGTTTTTCATCAGATAATGATAAGATAAAATGTTATGTAAAATAGGTTTGACTAAAGTGACAAAAAATTATTGGTTTTGGCTCAACTAGATTGACTGAAATGTTCAATATAATCTGATGGCTAAAAAGACTAAATGTCAACAGTTTTCACTGACTAAAACTGTGCTAAAATGGTTTTCTTTGACTAAGATATTGACTAAAATGCCCAGACTTTTATTCAACTAAAACTTCACTAAAAAAACAGGGTGAGGTTGACTAAATAAGATAAAAACTAACAGGAACATTTGACACAGGACTAAGACTAAGACTAAAAAAAATAACTGACAAAATTAACACTAGCTTGAAAATCATAATGACTTTTGATGTCTGAAGACTGTTCTTATTTGGTGGATGCCATCCTCATTTGGATCTGTGAAGCACAAACAATCACACTTGATGCATGCAGTTGTTGTTGTTGTTGTATATCCATCCTTGCAGTGCCTGCAGCGCCCTCCCTTTTCAACTTTCATCGGTAAGTGCCCCACATTATCCCTGCAAACATCAGGAGAGGGAGCATTGTGGGCCACCTTTTTCACACTGGGGCTTTATGCTCTTGCCTCACCCATGAATGGTCTGCCTCTCTTCAGGGTATTGATTTGGATGAGAGAGGTTACCAGCTGTGCCTGGGAGTGCCTCCTGTTCATGACTTCTGTTTCAGGGATCTGCAGGCTTCTAAAGTCATGCTTGAATTGCAGCCAAGCATTGACCACTCCAAGGATGACAGTGTGCCCAAAAATGTACAAATACCAGCATGTGGGTCTAATGTGGAACTTGTGTTTGGCTGTAAAGGAATCAAGCAAATCAATTCCACCCATGAATCAGTTGTACGTCTTCACAATGGATGGTCTGTTCACTTCATTGTAGGACTTAGAGGATTTGTCCCACCAGTCAACCTTGTCAAATGGGTGTGGACCAGCAAAAGTGGAGAGAAGAGTAACTGACTGGTTATCATACCACCTCACAGCACAGATGTTGTGACTTTGCTCCACTCTTTTTTTTAGCTCCTTCTCTTCTGCTAACCTGAGGTTTGGCACACGCACAGGGCGTACTGTTCCAAGAAAGTGGATTTCACACTCAAGGAGTTTGACAATTCTGCAAATACCTTGTAGTTTTGTCCTGCAGGAAGTGCTGATGCAAGCTTCATGACTATATCTCCTGATAATCCCAGCTCAGACTTGGCACGTTTACACTGCACACTCCCTTGGTACACATCAAAGTCACCTGTTTGCAAAGTATGCCTGAGATTCCTGTTCTTGCCCAAACCTTGAAGCCGCAGGTATGGGGTTTCCGACGCATGTATTATCTGATTCCACTGAACTTCCCCTCAAAAGGAATCATCATTTCATCCACAGAGTTATGCTCCTCTGGCACTATCTGTAGGCATTTCTCTCTGAATGTATCCAACCATGGCCTAATCTTCCAAAGTTAGTCCTTCTGTTCATCTAAAGCAGTGAGGTTGTTGACAAACTGGATGGATGAAAGCGAGTATTGGAAATGGTTACGAAGCATTACGTCAGCTACAGGGCCGTAACGCGTGTCGCCCTGACCCTCTGTAGAGTGGGAACCTGCACAATGTTATTCCAAAACATTCTAAACATTGTCGCACTGTACCCTTCACACCTGCACATGGAGGTGAGGGACAAAACAGATAAATAACTCACTATGGTCACTATAACTACAATCCTCCAGCAATATGAGCAACTCTCTGCTCAGAGGGTCATGGAGCTAATACTTGAAGAGAGTGAGACACATAGTGAAGTGGAAGAGGAGGATGTTTCAGAATATGAGGATAATGTAGAAATAAGTTCTGAGTATGAAAGCGAGTTTAAAGATGAGCACACATATATGTCCAAGAATCATTACCTGTATTTGCTTTACAGCTTTGATTATAATAAGATAAAGGTGAAAATCAATTGACAATATCAGTTCAAATTAATAAACATCAATGAAAACATTGTTTCATTTCAATTTTTCTTAGATAAGCATGATGCCACCCAACTCTTTATTATAGTGGAATTTTTCCATAAATTATAACTTTATTACAAAAAACAAATGACACTTCCATTGTTAAATGTGATCTAGCAGAGATTAACTGCAAACATTAATCATATATGAAATAGACAATATATGTTAAGGAGTTTTTTATGTAATTTTTTATTTCTGTATTGCCTTAAAACCCCAATAATGTCCTGGGTCAATTTTACCCCAACAGTACCAAGGGTACTTCTGCCTGGTTCTCACTTTTGTCAGTTGAAAAGTCCTGATCCTGGTAATTCTGTGCTGATTTCTTCATTGCCATCACTGTTCTCTGACTCAATCTCAAAATCACTTGTATCTTCATGAACAATGGCATCTAATACATCCTGAACTGAGTACATTCTTCCTCTCTTTGTCAATGGCATATCTAATGACACACACACACACACACACACACACACACACACACACACACACGCAGTGAGTGTGAAGTGACTCCTACTTACTTGGAAATGTGTTGAAATTAGTCCAAAAGAGAGAGCTGGGGGTTCAGTGGGAGACAGCCATGTTGTTTGAAATATAATATGTCTTACAGTATTAATCTTCCAGTCAAAAATGTTGCTATGATACAGTTCAGAGTGTGGGGTGTTGGGATATGTAGTGTCTACATTCAGTCAGGAATAGGTACTACTAGACAGTTTCAAACTGTGGGCCTCTGGGGCCTGGGGGTTCATTATCATTTTATTTACCGCAAAGACAAAAAATCAAGATCAAGATAATGATGCTTATTTACCACTGATCAAAACTAGCAATTACAAAGATCTTCACAAAAGGCACCATATGATCTATAATGCCACAGTATCGTATCCAGCTTTGAACTAGTGATTAAAATACTCTCCATTCACAAGTCACAGAAGTCATCATGTAACCTTTCCTGATTGAGCTGTGGACACAAGCTGCCAGAATCCCAGCCATGCAGCGAATGGCAAATAACATGGATGAATGCATTTTAGTCTGCTAATTTAATGACAAACTAACTCATTAAACTCTCTGTGCTTAAACCAAATACGGGCATCAACCATCATAACAGAGAGGAGGCTGCAGAAAGTCATATTTCAGCAGGACTTAGACTAATTGGAAGAGATGGATGCAAGCGGAGCTTAGAGGAGGCACTTGTGAAGGCATAGAAGTAAATACCAAGACAAAATGATTCCCATGACTGCACTAAGTCTTCCTATTTAATACTTATTGCCTGGACCTTATTCATTACCACAAATGTGTTTCTCTCTTGCCACACATCTGTTTAGTTTATTTTTATGCTGCTCCAACTTTGTTGCAACATCAGCTTAATACCAATCCTTTAGATCGGTATAAAGATTCTTTCTTCATCTCTTTCTTTTCACTGATTGTTGGACTTAGTCTCATTTACCAATACCATAACAGGTGATCCTATAGGTTAAAAGATACATGGCTGTAAGGATAGTTGTTTACTTGTATTTGTCTTGCACAAAGCGTATAGTTAAATGTCACACAAAGTATGTGTTTGTATTTTAGGATTCTTCAAATGAAATCTGGAGGCTTTTAAAAAGCCTTTTGTATCCAGTTTCAGGCACAACAGTCAATACCCACTGCTTTCCATCTAATGGTCCACCTCTTAGGGAAATACAAAAGCTGCAAGCTGGGGCCTTATTCTTTATTTGCTGTTTTGTAATTATCAATTTAGGCTATTTTTCTAGATTAGCCGACTAGAAACTTTTATAAAAGGGTCATATTTTGAAATTAAACTCGTAGCTATTTAATACCAAGAGGGAGGGCCTAGACTATTATCCCTGATGCCTTTGTCTTTACTAAATAGGATGTACAATAAACAATTGCATCTACTACTGCACTTAATTTTCTCCATTTGATTATAGCCCATTACACAAATAAGGATATAACAATAAAAGAAGGTCTTTATCATTTTTATTCTTCCTTTAATTGGAACAGCTTACTGGAGGTCAGCAGTTGATTTGGGTTTTGCAAATTGAACTTTTTCTCATTTGATGTGCCAGTGCTTGTAGCAACACCTGTTCCAAACAGGAGATATCCTTCAGCGTGACGCTGAAGAGAGCCTGCGTGATCACAGAAATCAAATTTTAATGTGTACCTGTGGATTCTCCCAAGCCGTGTTTCTGAAGGTCACTCTCTTCTCAGGACCCACTTTTTTTTGGCAAGAGTCACCACACTGAAGATTTCTCTCCCTATAAAAAGCACCAACATATGGAATTTGTGAAAGTTAGGGTTAGTTTTTTCATAAAGCCAATTTGTCTGCCTCTCTATTCCTCCTCCTCTGTGATCAGGTTAATTTTAGTGAAGGGACTCAATCAGGAATAATGGCTTCTATCTGAATTCACCTCATCAGTTTAGTTCATGAAAAGAGTCAAATGTTTTGTATTCAGTGTACATCAGCAGCTTCACAATTGCCTTTCAAACTCAGAGAGCCGCAGAATAAATCATTACGAAGTGGTGGAAGCAAATAAATTGCAACGTCCGATAAGAACAGTTACACTAAATGATGATGTTTGACTGACTCTGCTTTATGTTGACTGTGATAATACTGAGCAGACGTGAACAGCAAAGTGCTGTTGTCATCCCTGAGAGGCTGTAACGAAGCCTGGACGACAAGCAGAGTCAAACAGAAGGACACTGTGGAATACTAAACACCCAAGTCAATGCCATCTGACGGCTCATAACAGATTGAGTGATTTCAGCTCCCTGCAATCCCAAATCCAGATGGATCTCAGTTTTATCAGCATCTGGAAGCACTGAGATTCATCCGGACGGCTGCTGGCCCGAAAGAAAGGAAAACTTTGCATTTGAAAGTGAGCCGATTTCATTTTACATAAAGATTTCATACAGGCTGCCCATATCAAGCTCATTTCACACAGACAGAGTTCTTAGGTGGTGATGAATGTGAGAGGAGGGACGGAGATGCTATTGCAGATTCTCTCAAACAGCATTCAGATGAAAGAGATGCAGAGTGCACCAACATCAGAAGTTTTTTTGTTGCACTTTTAGAAAATCAGCCTGAAAACAACACGTTCTCCTTTTCACCTGTGAGGTACTAGAATAAAAAGCATGCCATCATAAAAAAAGAAAAAGTTCTTAAAAGGTTACTTTGGAATTATAATTAGTAAAAAATAACATGAAAGATCATATGACAAAAGTAGAAATGACAGAGCATTGTACATTCAGAGACTAAAGGTCCAAGCGATGAACAAGGAGCATCAGAGCAAAAATAGTGATACAGTTACAGTAATATAACAAAGAAAATAACTCGTAACTTTGTTAATAAAGTATATTACATATATATGTGTGTGTGTGTGTGTGTGTGTGTGCATGTGTGGTGTTAATTTATATCTAACATATTTAAAACATATTTTTAATGAAAAACAAAACAAAATAAAACAAACTTAAAGGTAACCTCTGAAAATCAGATCAAAAATTAATCACATGCTATGGCCTATCTCCTGATTAGTAAAAGAGTATCCACTGCCACCAAAACACCTCTGTAGATTTCTGAGGTTGATTTAGCTGTTTGACCTGTTGCACTACTATTGATAAGAAGCATCTTTTCATAACGTTCTGTCTCTGTCAGTAATGTTATCAGACATTACCAGTTCCTGGAACAATAAGATTCATGTATTGAATTCATCTACAGTCCACTGAGAATAAGACGGGAAACAGCAACAAAACAGCTTGACAAACTATGAAAACATGCAGCAGCATGGCCACATTTATAAAAAGATAAACATAACATAATGTGCTGCGGATGTGGATGTAACGATACTTTCAGTCTGATATCTTTCCTGTTGCTATTAGAAGGAATGAGTCAGTTCCAGGATTAATGTCGGCAGTCAACCATCTAATTCTTCCTCCAAATGTTTGCTAAAGAAATATTGAGAGGTTATGTGTTGTTTTAGCGTCTCCTCTCAAGCTAATAAAACAACATCTCTCTTGGAATCAAAAGTAATAATGAGTTGTTCTCTCAGAAGCTAACTTTGCTTCATCTAATGTCACTCCTCATAGTAATTTTGAAAATGATTGATCCAATAAAGGGGATATTAATGCTTGAAGATATTTTCTTGATTGACAGGTGTCTCAGAGTATTACACTTGGCTGTGGTGGCTGCTACTTTTTTACTTCACCTCAACTTTTTACAAACATATCCTTTTTTTTTCGTCTTCTTCTTCTTTTTCCTTTTTGTGAGAACTTTCAATTTTGACAATGCCCAACTAGATCTTTGTTAGTTCGAAATGTTGCTCTGTCAAATTCAATTTTTTTAGGAGCTATTGCTCTTGCTTTTGGACATGTATACAGGCTCATATACAGGCTCACAGGACATACAGGCTGGTTCAGTTGCACTGATGATCTATTGAGAGCTGTAAAACATGAAAATCTTAAGTGGTGTTCATCACTCATGTGCATTTACTAACAATGTATTAACAGAGCTGGTTGTGTTATCTTCACAACCAGTTTATATAATCAAATCAGTACAATAACACATTGATGATAAATGACACATCCTGCATGGTAATAACACCACTCCCAACACAGAAACACCAAACAGAGGCAGACATGTTGGCTGGATCATCTCTTCTAAAAGTATTTGTCCAGCTGACATATTGAACGCCTGGGAATGAAGCAGTATTGATGTCAGTTGCTTCATGCCCGTTCCTTCATGGACATCGAGGGAACTATCGATAAGATTGATTCACGTGGAGGGGGACTCGGAGAAGGAAATTACAGGGTCAAAAGATCCAAGGGCATTATGCTAATGTTCTCCATCAATAAATGGAGCACTTTGTGTTTATCATCAGTGTTGTATTAA
The DNA here is from genome assembly GCA_038419695.1 of Scomberomorus guttatus. Lineage (NCBI taxonomy): Eukaryota > Metazoa > Chordata > Actinopteri > Scombriformes > Scombridae > Scomberomorus > Scomberomorus guttatus. Next base: position 24,769,102 of record CM076461.1, read on the forward strand.
CAATAAATGTCACAAGGTTAAAGCTATTATAACAGATGTCTACAGTATATAAAATACACCCTTCTCACCAGCTGAAATCACAAAGTGAGGATGCACAAAAGAGCACTGCATCCATACTCAATGAGTCTGCAAATTTGTTTTCAATACTGAAAATTAAATTCTGGTACTGAGCATGAAAACTAACAGGAAGTGATTGTGAAGATTAAAATAGAAAGTCACAGTTACAAAACTATATTGGCAGAGAACAGGAGAGATATTAAATAAGATGCACAACTATATAATGTAATATATACTGTATGTTCTTTATATATATATATATATATATTTTTTTTTTTTTTTTTTTTTTAATTTAATGTCTTTCCTGTTCTTTGGGATGCTAGCTCGTGGGGGGGGCAACTAGCCGAAGATCACCACATCACTGCATACTGGCGGGTGGGGATGTATCATCAAAGCAGCTTCCCAGTTTTGGTGAGGTTCTGGGGGGGGTCACTGGGGATGCAGCATAACTACAAGAGGCAGAGCTGGGACCCCCACTGGTGGAGGGACAGAATGCCATTGGCACAGTGTCTGTTGCTGCCACAGGGGGTGGGGCCTGCTATAGTCATTGTGGGCTGAACCAGAAGTGAGACTGCCACACAAGACTGCAGTGGATAGAGTTGTAGGTGTGGGGCTGATGCCACAGCAGTGGTCGGGACCAGAACTACCTCAAGAGGCAGGGGCACCGGGGGACCAGCTTCCTGAGACCACAACTGGGGTGGAGCCTCTTGCTACCATGCTGGTTGAATCCTGTCATGACAGTGGGTGGTGCCAAGATTGGGACCACTACTGGGGCAGGCCTTTTTGCTGCCATAGGGATCAGGGCATGTTGTAATGACAGTAGGTGGGGCCATAAGGTAGGACAGCCATGGGGGCACATGGTGATAAGCTGCAGTCAGACCAAAACTCACCTGGCAAAATTGACTTGTGTGGTGTCACCAAAAGTGGGGGGACAGGAAATAGTGTGGATAGGGTTGTGAACATAAACTGTGGGAGCTAGCATGGTTTGTGCTAGCTCACCTTACACAACTGTAGTGCCACAAAGTGTTAAAGTAGAGCCTTGCAATTTCGCGTGTCAAAGTTCAAACAGAGTGAACTGCGCACGAAAAAAATTTGCAACTAGAAGCAAATGTGTCTCGCCCATTTCACATTGCCATGAATGGGATGCAAAATCTGGCATTTTCTAGTTGTTAAATCATCCCAATGCAGTGGACTTAAATGAAATTTCCAACCAAAAAATGCAAAACTGTCTCAGCTTTAAGGTATTAACACACAACATCACAATTTTATGTGTTTTTTACCTGTTTTTTGCTTCTATTTGAGTATTTAATAGGGCTGCATGATTATGGCCAAAATAATAATCACAATTATTTTGATCAATATTGAGATCACAATTATTTGTCATGATAATTCATTGATTTTAGGGTCAAAATATTTTTACTGCAGTTTCACATTAAAATAAACAGAGCTCTGCTTTCACTTTCATGTTGTGCTACATTCCTGCTAATGTACAAATCTTTGCATCAAAATAAGACGGGTCCTTATTCACAGCGCATCTCCTAGAAGCAAAATATAAATAAAATTGTACCAAAACTTTTTACCCAAAATTAAATCAACAGAGCACTGCTTTCACTCGCTGCATTCCTGCTAATTAACACATCTTTGCCTCAAAATAAGACTTAAAATAAGGTTCTTATTCACCTGAATTCAATGCATCTCCTAGAAGGAAATTATAAATAAAACTGAACAAAAAATATAGACTCACTAAAAATAAATATGCCATCACAATGCAACCAAATGAAAACAATTCAGGCCTATGCAGAAAAGGCAATAACATAATAACATTTAACATTTTCCCCCAGAGAGACCCTCTCTTGTGGCCGGAATGCACAAGTACCTTTCTGCCAGTTATGAGAGTCTCCGGTGTTCCATCCACCAGTCCAGCGGGTCCTCCTCACTGTCAAGGTTGCCTAATTGTAGGTAAGACTGTAGCTCAGAGGCTGTAGCTTGTAGTTCCTGGTGGGGAGAGGGTCTTGGTGTGGTTCCCTCAGTCTTGAAGAAGCTCCCCAAGGTCTTCCTTTTCTTTGAAGTCGGTGCATCCTCAGCAGCATCCTCAGTCTCAATGTGGGGATCAGTTGGGCCCATCTCCTTAAAAAAAAAAAAAAAAAAAACTGTGGTAAATAAAATATGAACACCAAACATAATTAACATCCATATCCAGAAAGTAGATTACAGCACATTACAGCACTTGATTTCATAGCACATTCTAATCAACTTAATTTCATTAATTTATAATAAATTCTGTATCTATATGTAATCACAATAAATACCATGCCTGCAGAACCAGTCCTCATCATCTCAGAAGTATGTCTGGCCAGGATTGGTGCAATATTTTCCTCACTGACGTAGCTCAGCTTGAACTGCGGATCAAGAGCAGAGGCCATGTCAAGCAGCTGTGTCAGTAGATCCTTGTATTTTTCATCCAGGTAGCTCAGGAGTTTGGTCTTGACAGTTAGGTCTGGATCATCATCCTTCACTTTCAGGATAGAGGAGCTGAAAAGGTGGAGGACTGGCTTTACAAAGGAAACACTGACATACTTCTCACTGGAAAGCACATCAGTAAACTCAGTCAGAGGGCGGAGGAATTTGTTGATGGCCTTCGGGATGTCAGTGTCCTGCCATGTAGGGATGAGGTGTAGGGCCTTTCTGTCAGTGGACAGGACATGAGCAATGGCCCTCTGCTGCTCCAGGATTTTTTCTATGATGGCCTGCCTCGATCCCCACCTTGTGGGGCACTCCATCTTCAGTGCATGTTCTGAAAGCTTCAGCTCCCTTTGTTCCTCTGCTAGCTCCTTTTTATGCCGCCAGCTGTAGGAGAAACTGTTCACCAGCTTTTTGCAAAGGGCCACTGCGCAGTCAATCCGTGGATCTCTCATTGCATTCTCTAAAAAAGAACATGAGAGATTAATATGTAAAATTAAAGCACTGAATACAACCTTATCTGCTTCTATACACATTTGATAAACAATCCCCATCATATTATTGTTATATTACTATTGTTATTAACAAAGTATTTACACACATATCAGCACAGATTACATACAATTAATCATTGCAGATTACACAAAATATTTCAATTAATTGCATGCATTTTTTTCTTTCTCTTTTTAAAAATATGCTGTGCTATTCACCTATTTCTAAATGGAGCCTGTGGCCAAAGCACTGGAGCCTCATCCATTTATTCAGAGAAGCTGCCTTTATAACGTTTGATCTGCATTACAACAGATCCTCCTGCAAGCTCCAAGAGGCCATCGCTTCCCTCAGTCCATGGGCAATTCCCTGGACTCTGCATGGTCTTGTGGGAAAAACTTCATTGTAAAATCACCCTCAATGTGATGAATTGTCAGGCTCATGTACGGCTCCATTGTTCTGCTTGGCCATCGGTCAATGGTAGTCGCAAAGTACTCGACAGCTGTGACATCCATCTCTATTTCCCCTCAACGTTTTGCGTCCAGCAGAGGTAATGCCACTTTGGAGAAATAATTGCGTGAGGGGATCACATATCTTTTGTCCAGTGTGTTGACCATTTTCCTGAAGTCTTCATTGCTTACAGTAGTTTACTGGACACATATCTTTGGCCAAATGGACTGCATTGGTTATTTCAGTCTGTCTTTGGAAGCTGGATGGATATGGTGACATGCTGTACAGAGTCATTATTATGGATGTCTGAGTTGTCTGACATACTGCAGTTTGTGGTGTTTTTTAAGGTGGTTGAATAAGATAGTTGTGTTGCTTTGCAGTGCAGACGCAATTCTAAAGCACTCTTTGCATATCATTTCTTCTTGGTTAGCATCACTTACCCTAAATCCGAAATACTTGCAAACAATGGATAAGGATCCGTTTCCAGGGACTAGCTCATTTGACTTTCGTTTTGCCCGTCTGCTCTCTGTTGTATATTGCTCTTCTACTCTGGACTGCAGTGGCAACATCCAGGTAATTTTTGCGCACGCTGCTGCTGCAGGGTGCAAGGGTGCTCTATGAGCAGAGTGTGCATTTTAAATGTCAATATCACAGTCAATCATGTTCATTTAATTGTGGGAAGCCAAAATCATGATTGAGATTAACATTCGATTAATTGTGCAGCCCTGGTATTCAGAGGGCATTCTTAAAATTCCCTATCAGCTTGACCTATTGCATGCTCTTTGACCTCTCAGTAAACTAAGATAATAAATAAAAATGGAGAGGAACAGTAGCGAGCAAAGCAAAGATAATCACAACACCGAAGCATCTGAGAAGCAGTGTGTGGAAATATTTTGGGTTCTACACTGTAGATGGCAAAATTACCAACAAAGATAAGGCTGTTTGCCAACTTTGTAAAAAGCAGCTGTCTTACCCTACAACAACAACCAATCTGAGGACTTACCAGCTAGCTTGCCAAACAAGTGAGGCAGCAGAAGCATCAAACAAGCAGAGCAGGTTAATAAAACCTTCTACAAATATTTTTAAAAAGCAGTGTCTCAAGCTTAAAACAAGGCTTTTGTTGTTGTTGTTGTTGTTGTTTGTTTGTTTTTTTCAGGAAAAGCTGACAATTTGGAGATACATGGTTTTCATTTGACAACACCAACACATTATAACTTCCCCTTCTCTCAAAAAAGAAAAAGAAAACTCAAACACCCCACCATCACCTCTCTGTCACCTCCGTTGACTCAATTTCACTGGCATTCCAGTTATGTATCATGCAAGCTGAAGAATAGAGGGGAGCTTATCATTTTCCACATTTCAAGTTGAGGTTATGGTAAATAGTTGAAGTATCTCAGTACCTAAAATAAATAAAGCCATGCCAAAGAGTAGCTATGTTTGCCAGAATTTTTGTTGTTGTGGCCTGGGGTTCTCTGTGGACAGTCAACCAGCAGCTGAGCCTCTCAGATAAGCTCCCAGCCAGAGAGAGAGAGAGGGAACAAAAAAAAGATGAGTGAAATAAAGAGCAGGCCAACAGCGCTGTGTGATTGAGAAGGGCTCCATTTCACAGTAAAAAGCAGGCGGAGGAGGGAGGAGGTCACAGTTAACAGAATGGGAATGGGAGAGTAGTGGTGGGGGGGCGGGGATAAAAGGCACAACATAGTATTAGGATACGGCCTGTGGGAGCTTTTTGTGGAGGGGGGGAGGGATGGGAGACAAGTTGTGAGAGCATGTCGGTGACTGCACCCTTCAGTGCCGCACTGCAGGGAAGGCAAGTTTGGTCGGTCTCACTCTAATGGTGGTGACAGCAAGCGCTGAGTACTGAGATGCTCTCTCCCTGTCTGTCTGTCTGTCTGTCTGACTTTCTGTCTGTCTGTCTGTCTGTCTGACTTTCTGTCTGTCTGTCTGTCTGTCTGTCTGTCTGACTTTCTGTCTATCTTTCTCTATCTCTTTCTCTCTCTCATCAGTTTGCTATAAAGTATACACTGATGCTGTTTGAGTATTTTAATAGTCTTAACCCATTGCCTTTAGATATTTATATTTATTCATTTTTTCCTACCAATGTACATAAACGTGTTACATTTTACATCATCACTACTTCATACTTGGCAGAAAATGTATTGCCCTATTGACCTTATGTGTTTTAGCAAATAGGAAGTACTCCAATTACTTTGTTTTGGCTTCTATCTTCTTGTCTGCACTGGTGTTGTACTGTGACCGGATTTAATATCTGACTAATATCTGACCAGTTTCACAATACACTGCACAGCGTTAAGGACTGCTATAACTGAAAGAAAGTGAGAATCTTTCTTTCACAGCAGTTTATGTAGTGGTGCTGATTAGATCAGTTCTCCCACACAATGCTGGGATCAGCTGGTCATGTTACTGGTGGATTGGGTATGGATTTGTGTTTTATGATCTGAAAGCATCTGAAAGTTGCTGTTCAAAACATTTTCATCATATTTCTTCATCTGAAACACAGAGTGCACAGTGGAGACTCATTTGGTTTTTAACATAGTTAAACTACTACTACTATAGTAACTATTACAATATGCAGAACTTTCATATCGATGTTTATTATTATTATTATAAACCTTTTCCACACAACATCTCATATTCCTGTATGAAGTTGAATAAATCTGATATAAACAACATCAGTCAATTTTTCCATGAGCTTGTTATGATGCAACAAGCTGATTATTCAATATATATTAATATATTAATAAAATATATATAGTTAGGTGGAAATTTGTATTTTAATAATATTTATAAATCAGCTTCCAGACAAAAAATCAGCTGTTTTAGTGATTGTTTGTGACAATAAGTTAAGCATCAGTGCTCTTTAAAGCGGCTATAATTGATATTTTTATAATAACAATGTATGAAATCACAATGTGTAATGACAGGTGCGACTCATAGTGATGAACTTACAGAAAATTATCAGCAACTCTGCAGCTTCTCTCAACTTTATGGAGCTTCAGAGCGGCTGCAACTTTACTGTGGAAAAAGCTCTAAAAACTGTACACTATCTGCTCAGCACCAAACGGCAAACAGACACATTATGTTCACCAGCAAATAGCTGGTGAACATAATGGAGCATTTAGCAGCTAAAGAGCCAGATATTTCCCTCAGGAGTTGGTAGAGAGCAAAAACTAAAAGAGAGCTAAAAGAGAGTGAATATTGGACTTACATTGTCAAAACATGTAAAACAAAAGTGAGCATTTTCTATTTGAGATATGTGCATATGAGACACTGCATCCTCAACTTTACATATATTTATATAAATATTTCCAATCTCTATCCAATATTTTCAGATCCAATGTGCTGGTAATTAAACCTCTGGCAATAAACAGATTTTATTGTGTCAACTTTGATGCCATTCTGTTTTTTCTGTTTAGTTTTTTTTAGACTGCAGAGTACTATGCAAAAGCCTTTGAATTACCCTGTGTATATAATGTGCTATGAGTATAAACTATGCAGTAGTTTTAGCATTAACAAAGCACAATAAAGGCACAATGAATTTCATTATTTCAGCAAGGAGCTATAGTCAAACTAGATGGAGCCCCAGAGTGCAATATTAAATAAATAAATGAAAGGTGAGGGGGCAGTGACTGATGACAACTCCACTGACATTATGAAAAATTACTTAATAAAATGAGAAATGAAGTAAAAACATACTTGTGAAAAATGGCATTTTGAAATAGAAATTGCACATAAATAAATATTATAGCATGTCTGGTCTTCAACCAGCCAAAAACAGCTCATGTCATTCCACTTTTCATTTCTCTCCACTGGCTCCCTGCTGCTTGCATTAAGTTCAGTGACGCACATGTGCTGCTTAGGTAGAGGTAGACCGTGTAACCCAGGTGTTACTCAACTGATATGCTGATATTTTCTATCTTTCAATCCTTTTCAGGCTCTTTCAACCAAAAATCTATCTGTTATCTGCTAGGCACTTACATTCGTGCCCCTGCAAACCTTGTGGCACTTGTGTCAGGTGAAACGTGGAACTGAGTGTTGAGGCACTTATTCTCAAAGGCTTCTCCTTGATCTACTGTAGCTTGGATTGTACATCATTTGTGTGTCGCTTGGAACACAAGTGTATGTGAATAAATGTATAACTAAAGATGAGTTCCAATAAAAACATGTTACTATGACAATAAGAAGGATATGAATAATGTGGTAAGTGTTGCTTTAATTATTTCACAATTCATTGATTCATTTACATATTTTATGCAATTTAGTCACGTGATTACTTCATAATGTTGTTTATTTAATATTCAACACTTTGGGGTTATGTCAGACTACTGGGTTTTGGTGCTTGTGTTATGGTGGGAGAGAGGCTGCTCACTGCATTACGACAGAATGCTGACACATACAGGCTGCTGCTCCTCTTTGCTAAATAGACAGACTTCACTGCTCGTGTGATGAACATGGCCTTCCTGCATTTTGCTTGAGCATTCAATGTTTTTCCATTTTCTGTCTTCGTGTTTTGATCGCTCCCTGTGTTGGAATACCTTCTATTGAACTGGTGGACTGGATTATCTAAAATAAAGTATTGCCTATCTTCTCTACTGGGATTTTGGATTTTGGGGTATTCAACATAAACTGCTTCCTACCTGCTCTACTGAGAGAGTGGTTGTCTCTTCCTCCAGCCTGTTAGCTCAGGTGTGCCACAAAACCCAGTCCGACTTCCCTGCACTTTCTATCAGTGCGGAAATCACCCAGAGCTGCACTGTCACTGACAGAATCTAGTCTCTAGAGATTTTCTTCAACTGGAGATCCCCTCATGTTTGCTCTAATGATCTCCACTGTGTGACTGTGGCTGTTACCAATACTGCCATTCTGCCTAAATGCCGCAGCTGCTTTAATTATGATGTCCTACTCCGCCACACAGCTACGGAGTTTAAGCAGCTTCCTAATTACACCCGACAACAGGTTTTTAACCTGCTGCTAAGAGTTGGGGATTTTAAGAAACAGACCTTGTTACCTCCATAGAGACTCACACCGTGGTTTCAATGAGGAATACAGAAGCATCAAGCATCGCGAGACTACCCGAGTGGATCACAGTGTACTGTGGAGTTTGCAGAGACTTCCTCCCTATGCCACCATGGAACTATTTAATACACAGTCTTGTGCTGATAAACATGACATACATGAACACATCTTGGACAAGAGGCTTGATTTCATATGCCTAAATGAAACCTGGCATAAACCAGTGAACTACTCTGTGCTTAATGAGGCCTGCCTTCCTGCTCTCCTCTGCAGCTCTGGCTGTGGTTGTGATTTAGCAATCATATACCACGCTGAACTGAAACTGTCTACCCTGCCGATGCCTGATCTTTCTTCTACTGGATGCCTTGCTCTAAAATGTAAACCTCTATACTCCATGATGGTGCTTCTCATCTACCCCCCCCCCCAAACCAAACTCATCTTTTGTCAGTTTTGTGATACACAAACTCCTCACATCACTGCTCCATGTCAACCAACATTGTCATTGTTGGTGATATTAATATACATGTTGACAACCCCTCCTGTAATTTTGCAGTGGAGCTCCTGAGTATGATTGAGTGTCTTGGCCTGAAGCAGCATGTTGGTGTCCCTACTCACACCAGTGGGCACACACTCAACCTGGTCATCACTGACTCCACACCCATCAATAACCTACAGGTCTATGATCTGGCTGTGTCCAACCACAAGGTGGTCTCAATGGATTTGACATTCCTGTCACCACCGACTAACCCTAAACATCAGATGCTTTTTCATGACTGGAAAAGCACTGACCCAGCCATCATGACTATGGACCTCCAGCATATCACCTGCCCAGCTTCTGCATCAGTGTATGAATTAGTGGCACTCCACAATACATCTCTAAGCAGGTTCTTTGATCTTCATGTCCCTGGTTCACTCATCATCTGCAGAAAATAAAAACAGCTGGATGTGTCCTGGAATGACCCTCCAGACGCTCTGGGCTCGCTGTCCATAAACTGGCCTTCCATGAACATCCAAGGACTTACTCAAAGTCCCTTAAAGATGCTCGGTCACAGTTCTACTCCAATCTAATTAATAACAATCCTGGCAACCCAAAGCATTTTTTTCCACTAAATCATCTTCCCCAATTGAGGCTACAGAAGAGTGATGTAACAGTTTCATTGACCTTTTCAGAGCCAAGGTCAACAACATCACCTGTCATCAACCCTCTGTCATCACTACTGGCGTCAGGCAGAGCCACATTGAGGAAATCCTCAGGAAGATGAAAACCTATACTTGTAACCTGCATGTTAATAATTTTTCAGATATGTTGTTATAGATGTAATTTTAAAATTTAATATGTTTATTTTTTTTAGGGTTTGCTGCACCAGATGTCAGGAAATGACAGTGATTTTTATGCTTTTTATGCTATAAGATGTTTTTTCTTGTGCATGTATAGCTATGCTTCTGTCCAGCTTTGAATTAATGCCATTTTGTTTTTTTCATCTTCTCAGTTTCAGTACACCCTTTTATCCTTGTGAATAGTGTCCCGTTTGAGTTTCAGGAGGTTAGGGGTTTTCTTTTTACGTTTTTATTTTCATGAAAAGAGAATGTACTTGAGATGTAGCATATATTGCAGCATGCCTTTCTCTTTAATGAAATATGCTAAACCTCCTTGTGACCCAACACATCCAAGCAGCACAGAAGCAGAAAAATACAGCGGAGAAAATACTGGATGTCATCAAGACAAGGACAGAGAAACGCCTCAAAGTAGGTTGGAAAATGCACTATCCGTGAGATCTTTCCACTACTATTGTACAGTTGACACTAACTTTGTTTACCGTATTTTTGGTGCACAGGCTGTCCTCACTGGTGAAGAGCCATCCAAGTGGTTGGAGAGGTTTCTTGGTGGCTCCAAATTCATTAAATAATTCTTTGAATATATGATAATTGCAACATAAACACGTTATCTAATTTAATTTATTCATCTACAAATCAGTTCTTCTGCATCAAAGTCATCCTTTCTGATGTTTAAAGCCTACCACCATTGAACCTAATACTCGCCTTTATACTCACCTGCTACACTTACCTGTTGGAAAAAAACCTATTGTAGATTAACCCAATTTACTCTATTTACTTACTTACTTACTTTCCTACTTATCTGTCATACTTAACTGTGGAGAGAAATCTAAGACAATCTTTTTATTTACCTGTCGCAGGTTCTTAGGGAAAAGAACCTGGAAACAAATTCAATTGTTAATCACAATTCCAAAAACAAGTCTTATTTTTTCATTAACAATAGTCTTAAAAAGCATTAAATTTAATAATTGCGATGCCTGCACAGCCTGTTTCTATGATATAGCATTTATGTTTCTCTTTAACTTTCTTAATATAGGGTTAGGGTTAATATTTTGTGTGTTATCTTGGTCACTGTTTTTACTTCAAACTTCATGAAATAAATAATTTCCAAAAGTTCAATCCAGTTGTATTCATTAGTGCTGTGTGTGATTCCATCTTGTCTTTATACTCAGGAAAACCCTGCATTACAGCCATTACAGCCTTCCCATGTCACACCTGTCCTGATGCTGCAAGCCACTAGTGTGTCACAACCCAGAGTCTGAAAATCACTGTGCTGGAAAATGAATTACACACCTCTTGAGTACACTATCAAATTAAGCCACAGGAAGTGTTGGCCCTAATGGCCCATTTCACTTGTTCTAATGTGTTTATTTGGTGGCAATTTTGTATAATTCTTAATAGATAGACCTTATAAACAGATGCATTATAGCAGGGTAAACACAGCTATGCAATGAGCACTGACAATAATGTAATAATAGTGTAAGTTCTTGCTCACATAAATGTCTGATGTCTGATTAGATGTCTGTTGTTAGGCATAGTGTATTTGCTGCAGCTACCCACCTGTAGTGTCGACTAAGGCTTATCAGAAGGTTGGCATTTTAACGTGCTCTTGCCTTTATCTATCTATCTATCTATCTATAGTGTAAGTATAATAATAAAATATCCTTACATGTAGTTTTGGTTAATGGCTTTCATTAATCCACCAATAAACACACATAGCCATAAACATTGAATGCAAAATAATTTTTTGCAAATCACATATGCATTTCCTAATCCACACTCAAACCAATAAACTAAGTTAAACTGAACTGATACATACTTATGAAGTTCATGAGTCCTGCAACCTGCTGCCGCTAATTGGAGCCTGAACATCACCTAGTATTCTTATTAACATCATTTAAAACAAAAAAAGGTGTATATACCTATCTATCTGTGTGTGTGTGTGTGTGTGTGTGTAGGCATACAGCTGTTACAGATTAATAAATGTTTATATCAATAAGAAAAAAATCCTTCATTGAATACAATATACACACATTTTATTTAATAAAAGACTAGAAAATTAGACTATTATTTTAATAATGTTGGCAGCCTTGATAGAGTTAATCAGTCTCCAGATGCTGGTAAATAAGTGTTGCATCTATGGGGGTTTACTATGGGGGTTCTCCTGGTTCTCCACACATGCGTATGTCTGGGGCGGGGCTCACGGAGGCTCTCCGGCTCTGCAGGTGGATGTTTCTCTTCAGAACAGCGCTGCCAGGATCCTGATGAGAGTGTGAAAACATGAACATATAACACCAATTCTGTTTTCATTGCACTGGCTCCTTGTCTCCTTCAGGATTGACTACAAAGTGCTGCTATTCACATACAAATCCATCAACGGACATGCACCTCCCTACCTACAGGAACTGATCACCCCACAAACATCCACCCGCACCCTCTGATCTGCCAGCAGCTTGCTTCTCCGGGCCCCCGGTACTAAGCTCTGCACCATGGGGGATCAAGCCTTCTGCTCTGCTGCACCACACTTGTGGAACAGCCTTCCTAACCATCTAAGGGCAGCACAGACCCTAGACTCTTTTAAAAAAGGCCTAAAAACCTTTCTATTCAGGAAGCTTGTTTCATCTTATCTCTTATTACTATTTTATTTATGTTGTGTGTTCTATGTTATTAATAGTGTAGCACTTTGAGTTTCACTATGAATGAAAAGTGCGGTACAAATTAAATGTATCATTATTATTATTATTATATTATATTCTGTTAACCAGCATGAGCATTAGTCAGAGCCGCACACCATAATGTATGTGAATTAGTCTTTTGAAAACTAAAGATGCTTTTTCACAGCATGTGTCAAAGTCCAGCAGAACTGACACTTGTAATATTTTGCTAAATTTACACTGACATCATGCACCATGATGATTGATCGAAGTGATCAGTCCTTTAAGAGCAGTTTACATTCTCATTAACCTTGAAATCTGTCTAATTTGCCACAGATCAATACATTATTTCTCTGGAAAGACAACTCACTGAGAGCTGAAGCAATCAGGAGAGAGTATCTAGAGACAGTCTGCCTGCAGGCACGTCGACTGAATCATAATGGAAACCTCTGCTGCTTCATTACATAATCTTAGCTAAACTAATAAGGGACCAATATGTGAATAGTGTACAGGGACAAGACCTGTATAAATTATATAGAATGACTATTGTGTATAAATGAACAGATGGGATCTAATGCATGCTCTGATGTGTGCTTAGCTAATGAGAGAGACAGGGTGGCTATTCTGGTTTTCAAAGAGAGAAAGTGCTTCTTTTTTCTCCATTTTTTTCTTGGCTTTGACAGGGAAGTTGGGGAATTGTTGGTGCACAGAAGGATTATGAATCTGCTGCAAAGCAAACACATTTCTCAGGAGTTGCTGTGTTTGAATGTAAATTAGGAGTCCTATATGCATCCTAGAATATACTGTCACCTGTGATATCAGCTTTGTAACACTTCATCCAACCTCTGTCCCAAAAGAATGTTTCAGAATTAAATATTCAACATGAACAAAAGTGAGAACAAATGGTGCATTACTTCAAGCCTTCAGATCCAAATTTAACAATGACAGCTCTGAGAATTTCAAGCCACTGATGGGGTTTTTTTGTTTGTTTGTTTGTTTGTTTGTTTATTTGTTTGTCTGCAAGGAAAACTGTCAGCCAAAAACTTGCTACATGTGTTATGGACTTTGGCATAAGCATTAACCTGTTAATCTTCAATTAGATATTCAGTTATTTCCACAGTGAAAACAACAAAATACCAGCATCCTGCCAGTACTTAAAAAGCTACTATAATATTGTGTAAGCCAGGAAACAAAGGGCCAAACAAATTTTAATCTCCAAATATGAATTAGTTTTGCATCTAACAAAAAAATGTAATCATCAACTGTTAGTTGCAGATAATTATAGAGACATGGATATTTCTTCATAGCCCAGGCAAATTTGCAGCAATGTTTTAAACAAACAATGGCAACTTTAATTATCTGTTATCAGCTGTTAATTGCACCAATAAGTTCTGTTGGAGTCACTCTGCAGTAGTGAGATATTGCACAGCCAAGGAAATTAGACTCTTTTGCTAAAGCGAGCCAGGGATGTTGAAGCTTGCAGCGACACAAAGTAATATGCTTTGATAACTTATCCAGAGATGATAAAATGTGAAACTGGGAAAACATAATAAATCCACTATAATAATACTAAAACTTTTGGTGGAGACATGCTGTGGTTGTTGTTTGTCTTTTCTTAAACCGGAAAGGAGACCAAATACACGAAACATGAGAAAAAGGTTTTCTTGACCAATACTTAAAAGCATTTTAATTTCTAAAACCATTGTTTGTTTAGTTAAAAAGCACAAAACAATTGGTGATATTTTCCTGAAGTAACCTCTTGTTAATGTGCCGATAAAGACCAAAAGTGGAAATATTAAAATCATACATTTATGCTCAGTAGAATTACCACAAAAAATTACAGGAAGAAGGTCAGATTTTAACAAAGTTAAATAACAATTAATTTGTGAGCAGAGAAAAAACTACAGCTTCCATGAAGAAAATACAAGCATGGCAGCAGGGGTATTTGAGTCATCATAACTTGGTTTTGTCCATAACCATGAAACTCACCGATGTTTTCTTCTAAAGTCAGTTTTCAACTTTTTTAGTTGTAATCTGTGCTGTGTAAAGACATGTACAGTGTTTGCTCCTCTCTTTCTTGCTGAACTCGCTCATGGACTCGTATCCCCTGTCAAGCCGTGATGTTTAGCCCACAAACATCTAAGACTTATGGGAAGGGATGTTTGTTAAAGGCCGCTAAAAATATAAATATTGAATAAACAATGATATTAGATATTTTTTTAAATAACTGTCCTTATGCAAACATATGAAGGGAGTCACATGACATATTAGAAAGAAGAACAAGAAAAAGAAAGGTTCTGTTCAAAGGGGGGATGTTTAGTTATTAGTGTAATTACAACTGTCAATGGAAAGTTTTTCACACGTTCCTGTTTCACTAGCCAAAAATAAATTTCATAATTCAATCGTTTTTTTTTCTTTCACCTTCAAAATTCTTCCCGCTTCTCGCTTCCAACCACAAGTGTCATGTTTCCAACCACGAGTCCGGACATTTTTTTTTTTAAAAACGTAACAATTGTGTTACTGTTTCCATGACAACGAAGGTTGCATAACTAAGTAAGTAGAAACCACGTTTCAAGCGATCATTTTAACCCAAACCATGATCTGTCCCTCACTCTAACCAAATGGTTTTTGTGCCTAAACCTAACCAGACTTTAACCACAGTGTTATGACACCATAAAACAGAATTATTTTTTATTAGTGGTTTGTAATGGTTTTGGAAAGTGGAATATTACACTTCTATGGGTACTCATTTTAGAATGCACTCATTTTTTCCCTAATGTTCATTTAGATAGGACACCTGTTGGATCAGTCAGTCTGTCCACATTACTGTTTGATCCAGAACAATATTTCTTCACAACTGCTAGCCGCATTATTGCCAAGAAGTTTGCAGTGGATATTTATGGTACAGCATTATAGAATATTGAGGGAAGGGAAAGATTGTGGTTGTTGCAAATAAACCATAGTTAAGGTCAGGCAACTAAAACACATCTTTCAAGAAAGATTGTGGTTACAGTTAATAAAAAAGCAAAGATTAACTGTGTGCAACAGGATGCAAATCCTGGTCTATGATTAGGATTAGGGTTCTCCACACCCTTACTTTTGGCTTTGCTACATAAATGGCACTCCTGCTTTTGCCATTGACATTAACATTGGAAATAATTGGAACATTTTTTTTTAATCGGAGATTCGTCCAATATGAACTGTAATGGAAAATGTATCTTAAACTGTTTGACCTTTTTATTTTATCTCTCTGTTGTAATGCATTCGAGGAAAGTATCATGTCTAACTTAGTTCCTCTTTTATCCCAGGCACAGACAGCACGTGGGTGCTTAGAAACAGGAAGTTGTGGTTAAGAGATAGCGGAAGCAGGTTGTTGCAGCCATTGAGATTTTTATAGTTAGAATAACTCATTTACTTCAGTACAACCAATATGATTTACTTTGTCCTCTAAAAGCTTAATTAAGTTGAACCAACTTAATTTTAAAAAAAATTAAAATTTTGTAAAAATGTTTGGTGAAATTAAGTGGTAACTTCTTTATTTTATTTCCATTCTACACATAAATATCCATGCAAATTGTTTCTTTAATTTTTTTGAGTATACAATTAATAATTATCCACTATTCTATTTCCTTGTTCTGTTAGAACAAGTGTTAAATGATGACCCAATGATGAAAATTTTAATAGCAAATTTAATTTTTATTTAGATGGGAGATCCATACAGACAGTTATAGAGTAAATATTAGCCTATTACAAGCAAAAACATGTAGCTGCAGAGTAGGACAAACAACTGCTGCCTGTTGCACCAGCTGTATGTAAGGTGGTGCAACCTGGTAAAACAGCAGTTTTTCTGCCACACAGCATAATTTTAACTGCATGCCATTTTACAAAACAGTAATCCAGTAGAGACCTTATTTATTGATGACTGATGATATTTCAATATCGAACTTGCTTACTATGATGCGTTATAATGCCAAGTGGCTAACCATGACGATGGAACTCTATTTTTGATCGTTACCCCTTTTCATCCAGTCCGCTGGATGACACGTTTTGTCACCTAGCAGACTTTGTAGATCTGCATTACACTACAAACTACGTTTCCTCATTTTCTGTAGTGGTGCCTTCAAAGATGGTAAAATGTGGGTCTCCCAAAACACTCCGTCTAAAGAATGTAAAGTCCTTCCTCTTCTGGGCTGGCAATCCTTTTAGCAGTGGTTCTAACACAACACTATAGCCATCAGCCTTGCAGAGAATGGCAAGGTAGATTGATGTCAGCAAAGATCTGAGCAATGGTAGCACATTAGCTAAAACCCAATACACAGCAGTAATTTTGTGATTTTGATTTGAGAGAAATGGCTGGATTATTCTCTGATAGCAATGTATTGTTTTTCAAATTTGTGCATCATGAAATGACTTGGATTGAGTTTCAGAACTGCTGTCTGCTTCACAACTGTGTGTGAACAAATTCTGGATCTCTTTTTCCTTCAAAACCTCATGTAAAGAGGTTTTGAAGGAAAATTGGTACATATTGGAAACTTCTCTGCTCCCTGGCACTGAGCAAATACTCTAAAATGCTTCATGAAATACTCTCTTCTTTTGTAGGAGGTGGAAAGAGGACCATTACTCCCTAGAGCTAATGTAATTGGGTTGCACTCATATAGGTCTGTCACCTCATCTCTGAGATTATCAACTCATCAACCTCACAATTATGCTTCTTTAAGCATGACTATAAAACCTCTTTTAAAATAGGACCTGAAGCTGATGAAGAAATAAAGTGCAGTTCTTCCACTGACTCATCAATACACCTTTGCAGTACATTGAAAATGATTTCCAATTTCAGCAGCAGGTGGGCTACATTTTTCTGAATTAACTGTTCTCTCATTTTTTCATCTTCAGGATCTTCACACACTACACCCTCTGTATCCTCCTCAACAACAGGATCATCCCCTACATTTAAAGGATTGACATACCTCTGCAAAAGCTCAGGCTTGAAGTCATCCAGTAAGTAAGGAGTGTGTTTCCTGTTTTTTTTAAAAGACAGCCAATGTGCTCAAAGTATTCTCTTTCTGTGCAGATAGTGTTAAAAGAGCAACATGGACATTTAAAAACAGGACTTCTGTGTGTGTCACTGTCTCACGGGTTGAATGGTTTCTTGACAGATGGGTTCGCAGTAATAAAGATAAGGGAGAAATTCTCCACCATGGCCATGTCTTAGTCTAAAAGGCTTTAAGAGATCAGTCTTTCTTGGCATTTCAAATTTGCAAATTTTACAGACCCAATTCATTTTTAAAAAACTAAGCAAAGTTCTGTTTAAATTACTTGAGCTTAAATTTTAGGTGATTCAGAGCTATAGTGCTTACAGCTTGTACAGCATCAGTTTTACGGTAATCTGTATGATTTGTGTTGCCTATAATACATTTTTTAATGTTAAAGATGAAAAGCAAGAAAAAATGTGCTTGCAAAAAACTGCACAGAAATGGGCTTTTGTCTTACTCTGCTTTTTTCAGAATGCAAACATTAATGGCAAACTACACTGCAAGAAAAATTCAAACATTTTAACTTTAAATGTAAAAATTTTAAACTATATTTAGATTGTATTAATATTGTTGTCTTAACATGTTGATGAGTAACGAATCTTTCCAAATGTCTGGCAATTTGTGCTTAAGTACTACTGACCAAAAATGTGACATTAAGGAGAAAAAAAGCAATGAAAACATTTCAAACAGAAGTTGTGGTGACTACAAACCAATTTACTGATTGTCAACTTAACAAAATTTGCCAGCTGCCTACCTATTACACATATTGTTCCACGTATTGTTAAATGAAAAAAAAAAGTTTCTCATAAATGTTGTAATGCAAAATCAAAAAATTACCTCTAAAATGTTAAGATGGTTCAATTGTGCAAATTTGTGCAAATTTAAGTATCGGCAGATAAAAATGGCACATTTTTATTAGTATATTAGTATATTTTTGTGTGCTAGTGTTAAGTAATGTGTTCCTTGGGTCACTGTGAGTTCAGTTTCTGGTGTAAGTGAACACAGCCTCTCTGCCACCATTTTACCTTCAACCACATCCCATCTCTCTCATTAGCTTTATTTACTGGCCACCATATTTGTTGATGGGTTGGAAGTGCCCATTCACTTCAATGGTAAAACTTCACTATAAAAATACCATGTCAAGAACCACAATAGTCATAATAACAGACAGAATACAATATAATTACAGACTCATGATTACTTGACTCAGATTGTTTTTAACCACTGTAATTTTTGTGTTTTGAAATTTATGGGAGTGAATGAGGGATGCGCTCATTGAAATGTGTTCATTACAAGTAAATAATGAAAATTATTTCCACTTGACATTTTTATAATATTCATGCTAGAGGGGAACCACCTGGCTTTCCCACCCCAGGCTTGTCTCGATTAAAGATGGCAGCAATATGAATAAGTTTAATGGAATTCTGTGAATTCTCTAAATCAATGTGTAATGGGCAATATTATTTCATGTATATAACAGAATAATAATCTTGTAAGTAACTGTCTGTGTGTGTGTGTGTGTGCGCGCGCGCTATGATGAACAGAAGAACAAAAGAGCCAATCCTGACTTGATTACAATATATTACCTCTTGCTGCTTACAGTCATCACTAATCGAGATCAGTCTCCTTCCTACTCCCACTTGTGCTAACATAAGTTCTGAGGAAGCCTTTGGAGTAGCTGCAGTTGGAGCAGGCAGAACGTAGACATTGAATGTTGTACATTTCACTGGGGTTGGTCATTGAGCAGGAGCACTAAACTGACCTCACCCTTTTAACTCTCGTTTCCTGCTAAAAACAGCAGTAAATTTTCTACACAGGAAGAGAGAGTGAGACAGTCAAATATATGTTATATGTTTTCTGTGGAGACTGATGAAGGTGGTATGGCAGAAACAAGCAATACCAACAGCCTGGCGGAGGGCAGGAGGCATCATAATCCCCAAGGAAAAGGATTCTACTGACTTTAGCCAGTTTCGCCAAATCTATTGAAGCCTTGAAGGCAAAATCTTCTTCAGCATAGTAGCTCACAGGCTGTCTGTCTACCTAGAAAGGAACCACGTCATTGACACATCAGTGCAGAAAGCAGGAATTCCAGGCTTCTCTGGGTGTTGGGAGCACACAAGCATGATATGGCACCAAATCCAAGCCGCAAAAAGGGATGGAAGGGATCTCCATGTCGTGTTCCTGGACCTTGCCAACACTTTTGGCTCAGTCCCTCACAACCTCCTTTGGACAGCATTCAACTTCTTCAGGGTCCCAGAGGGTATCACTGCCCTCCTTCCAGGATGTACAGCTATGCCTGTCAACAGCGGAGTACACCACAGCATGGCAACATCTGGAAGTAGGCATCATGGCAGGATGCACCATCTCCCCGCTAGCTTTCACCATGGCCATGGAGGTCATCATCTGAGCATTACGGTGGGTGGTGGGAGGAGAACAGCTAGAACCAGGCCTGCGGCACCCTCTCATCAGGGCATACATGTATGACATGACCACACTCACCACAACCAAAGCATGTACCATGCGACTGCTGAGAAAGCTGCAGGAGAACATCGAGTGGGCCTGTATGAAGTTAAAGCCAAGTCCAGGAGCATATCAATTGTCAAGGGGAAACTGTCAGATCTACGCTTCCACATTGGCAACAAACCTATACCAACGGTAGCAGAGAAGCCAGTCAAAAGCCTGGGACGCTGGTACAACGCAACTCTCAAGGACACAGACCAAGTGGAACAGCTTAGGCAGGACACCGCCAGCGGCCTTGAGAGCATTGACAAGTCCTTGCTCCCTGGCAAGTTGAAGCTCTGGTGCCTCCAATTCGGTCTCCTATCCCGGCTGACGTGGCCATTGACTATCTACGAGGCCCCAGTCTCTAAGGTCGACAAGCTGGAGAGGATGATTAGCTCATTCACCAGAAAGTGGCTGGGTCTCCCCAGGTGCCTTTGCAACATAGGACTCTATGGAAAAGGTATCCTGGAACTTCCTGTCTCCAGTCTTTCAGAGGAGTACAAGTGCACCAAAGTAAGGCTGGAGATGATGTTGACAGAATCTCATGACCCATGTGTAGCCCAACCTACTCCTACTCTGGCAACTGGGAGGAAGTGGACCCCGTCAGCAGCTACACAGCAGGCAAAGTCAGCCCTCAAGCACAGGGACATCGTTGGCCATGTGCAACAAGGGAGAGGAGGCCTTGGCCTTGGCGAGAACAAACCATCCTGTTACAAGGTGACCCCATCTCAGCGACGAGGTCTTGTGGCCGAGGAGGTGCGCCAGCAAGAGCAGGCAGCAAGGTGTGCAAAGGCCATTTCGCAAGCAAAGCAAGGGCAGTGGATGAGTTGGAAGGGAGTTGAGAAGAGAAAGTTCTCTTGGTAGGAGTTGTGGGACATGGAAGCATTTCGAACCAGCTTCATTATACGAGCCATGTATGATGTCCTGCCATCTCCTAAGAACCTCAGCCAATGGTATGGCGAAGACCCTACGTGCCCCCTCTGCCCATCTTCAGCAAACCTGAAGCACATTCTTGTCAGATGCAAGACAAGCCTTACACAAGGCTGTTACACCTGGCGGCACAACCAGGTATTGAAGTGTCTGGCAGCCATGCTAGAGAGCAGACGGACAACCATTAATGCCCTGCCTCCTCCATCCCATCCTGCATCTGCAAGAGAGTTTGTCCGTGAAGGTGCGAAGCAACCCAAGGCCTGTACCTCAAAATCAGAGGCCAGGCAGCTTGGAGTAGCATGGGACCGGAAGTTACTGGCGGATCTGGAACAGAGGCTCTGCTTCCCATCCGAGATTGCCACAACCAACCTCAGACCGGACCGCATGCTATGGTCCTCCTCACTGTGCACCGTCTACATCATAGAGCTTACAGTGCCCTGGGAGGATGCTGTGGGCGAGGCCTATGAACGTAAGAGACTTAAGTATGCTGAGCTTGCAGCCAATGCTGAACAACATGGCTGGAAAGCTAAGGTTTGCCCAGTGGAAGTTGAATGCAGAGGATTTGTAGGCATGTCAACTACCTGCTGCTTAAGGACATGGGAATCCGAGTCCAGGCCCATTGTCAGGCCATCAAAGCCCTCTCCGGTATTAACGAAAGGGCAAGCCAGTGGCTTTGGATGAAGAGGAGAGACAACACCTGGGCTCCAAAATAACATCATAAGTATGAGATGACAGCAAGGGGGGTGAGCCTGGGAGGCCAGGTGTCATCACTGAACCCTCTGGAGGTGTAGTGGGCTCATCAGTGAAACACTGAGGAAGGAGGGCGCCCACTTGAAAACCCTAAGATGTCATCGTCATTCCCACTCACAACAGCAAGGTCTCAAGGTATGTGCAACAAATAAGGGATCGTATCACCTAGTCCTAAATAGAACAGAACTGTTGTGTACTGATTACACGGTGGACTAATGTAATGTATGTGCATGGATATCCCCTCATAACATTGTTCAAAATCAGGTTTTTTAAATAGCGACAGGCAGCCCTACCCCAGTTTTATCGTGGCTAGCATGGACTAGTTTTTCTGCATCTTTTTGAGACAGGATGTGCCTGATTTTTGCAATATTACGTAAGTGAAAAAAGGCAGTCCTTTAAATATGTGTGAGTTGAAGGACATATCCTGATCAAAGATAACTCCCAGATTCCTTATGGTGGTGCTGGAAGCCAGGGCAATGCCATCTAGAGTAACTATGTCAATAGATCATTTGTTTCTAAGGTGTTTAAGGGCCAAGCACAATAACTTCAGTTTTGGATTTAGTAGCAGAAAATTGCAGGTCATCCAGGTCTTTATGTCCTTAAGACATGCTTGGAGTTTAGTTAACTGATCAGTTTCATCTGGCTTCATTGATAAATATAATTGGGTATCATCTGCATAACAATGAAAATGTATGGAGTGTTTCCTAATAATATTACCTAAAGGAAGTATATATAAGGTGAGTAGTATTGGTCCAAGCACAGGACTTTGTGGAACTTGTGTCTAACTTTTGCATGTGTTGTTTATTAAATAGCGATGATGTGAAGATGATGAAGGAATCTTCGCTGACACCGTCTTGTGTGTATAAAAATGTTTATTACAAAGAAGTCCAGCATCAAAACAGACACCATGGATTGCCTGGAGAGGATTCAGAGCCAATGCGAATCTCTCTGCCTAACAGCCCTAAATACCCAGTTATATAGGCTGATTGTTTACCCTGATACTAAGGTAAAACATATGTCCCTTATTTACAAATGGTCTCATCTGTTTGGAATTAGGAATAGCCATTTCCAGCAGTGGTATTCTAGTTGAGTGGGTGTAGCTAGTAATAGTAGCAGCCTAGCAAAATGTCCAAGAAAACCAAAGTTGACGCAGAGGGAAGGCAATTTAATGAGAGATAGAAAAGTGAATACATGTTTGTGCTTAATGGAGACAAGCCAGTAGACAGTGGCAGTGCCAAAGGAATACAATTTACAGTGGCATTTTGACACCAAACATGGAGCCAAGTATGCTAACCTTAGCCACCGAGAAAAGCAACAAAAAGTCCAAGAAATAAAAGGCAGCCTGTGTTCTCAACAGAATATATGCGCAAAAGTTACAGCAAGAAATGATGCAGCAGTGAAAGCCATCTTTATTTTGGTTGAAGAAATCGCCCAATCATCAAAGCATTTTTTTAGAAGGTACAATTTTGAAGCTGTGTATGTTGAAGGTATGTCAACAAGTATGACCTAACCAGAAACAAGCTTTCAACAATTTCAGCTTGTCGAGAAACATTATCATAGACCAAGAGCCAGCAGGAGACCTAACGACACAGCTGGCTGAAAAAGCAAACAGTTATCCCACCAACATCACTGATATGACACAGCTAGCCATTTTTGTAAGAGGGGTGAAGATGGACTTTTCTGTGAGTGAGGAGCTCCAGGGATGTGACAGCCATGCACGGGATGATGACGGGGAGGGGCATCTTCAACAGGGTGGAGAAGTCCATTAGTAAAATTAAATCACCCTGGGAAAAGTTGGGGGGGCTTACTACCAATGGGGCACCTGCAATTTTTGGGTGAGAGAACTGGTTTGGTTGGACTGGTGAAAGAGAAAATGCAAGAAAAGCAACTGCTCCACACCTCTGATAGCTTACCGTTGCATTATCCACCAAGAAGCTCTGTGTGGCAAGATCCTGGACCTGGATAATGTGATGACCGCAGTCACAAAAACGGTTAACTTTATTCAGGCATGGAGCTTGAACCATCATCAGTGCCAACTATTTTTGAAGGAGGTGGGCGCAGAACATAGAGATGTGCCATACCATACAGAAGTAAGGTGGTTGACTCGAGTACAGTCCTCAAGCGATTGATTGAATTGAATGAATTTGATTGGCACTTCTCTGACTTCAAAGCACAGCACTCAACTTTTGCCATCTTTGCCATTCCCCTCACCACCGATGCCGGTGCACCTTCAGATTGATTTAATAGAGCTGCAATGCAACAGTAGCCTGAGAGCAAAGTTCCAGGATGCTACAATTGGGGGCTTTTACCATCTCCTCGTCCCTGCTTTGATGCCACATCTCCAACTTCAAGCTGCCTGTGTCCTGTCCATGTTTGGAAGCACCTACCTGTGCATACAGATGTTTTCAATCATGAATCTGAACAAGACCAAGCACAGATCACGCATCAGCGATGACAACCTCCATGCTGTTTACAGATCGCTACCACGCAAGAAATAAAGTTAGACATCGACAGACTGATCTCAGGTAAACGACTTCAGTCATCTGGCCAGAAAACAAATAGGTAAGCATTTTAAAAACCTTACGTATACAATATCATGAAATGTATATCATTTTCAGTCAAGCTAGGTACAATGTATTATGCATTCTTTAATGGTTGTGCTTGTGTTTTGTATGCTTTGTATTTGTTATTATGTGCAGGGATTGATCCATGGATTAGGATGGTGTGTGATATCCACGGTGATCACTTGAAGAGATCTACTTGGTGTGTCCAGGCTGTTTCACTCTAACATCCCACTTTGTCTACATCATGTCTGAGTAACCTGAACCAGAACCTGACCAGTATCGTTATGCACACATGAAAATAACAATTTGAATTGGCTATTTCATTGTGGTCTATAACAAGGCTACCAAAATTGAAATAAACCTTATTGTTGCTTTTACTTTACCACACATAATCCTTTGTATGTGTGATTAAAACAAATTAAATCAATATGATAATCTGAGATTAGATCGTTTATTAATAGAGCTTTAGATGACAGAGATCTAATGTTTAAGAGTCCACATCTAATTCTCCTATTTTGTTGTACTATTGCAGTGGTGATGTTAATTTTTATTAGATTTTTATGTATAACTCCTCTTCTGTTACTTTTGATTTAATTGACATAAGTGGTCGGGGGGGAAGACAGAGTTTCTGTGGGGTTTTGGGTGGGTAACTGCTCTAATGGAAGCGCAAAGAAGCGTGTAGGACTGCAACTCTGCCTCCTGGTCTCAACTCTGGGTTGTCATGCTTTTAGTCTACTAATAAACTCAGCCATATTTCTAGAGATGAGAGCAGCTCCATCCAAAGTGGGATGTATGTCATCTCTCCTAATCAGACCAGGTCTTCCCCAGAAAGTCCACAAATTATCTAAATAAAGCCCACATCGTTTGCCTGGACACCACCGTGATAGCCAGTGATTGAAAGATGACATGTCATCACTGGTCAGGTTTGGCAGGGGCCCAGAGAAAACTACGGAGTCCAACATTGTCTTTGCATATGTACACACCAACTCAACATTAATTTTAGTGACTTCCGATTGGCATAATCCAAGTTGTTACCGCCAATACGAGTAATGATTTACCATATTTACAATTATTCTTAGCCAGCAATTTTAAATGGGATTCTATGTCGCCCGCTCTGGCCCCAGGAATACATTTCAATATGGTAGCCAGTCTTGCTAACTTCACGTTTCTCACTATGGAGCTACCAATAATCAGAGTTGGTTTCTCAGTGGGTGTGTTGTTGAGTGGGGAGAACTTGTTAGAAACATGAACTGGTTGGTGGTGAACTATGGACTTCTGCTTAGGGCTATGCTTCCTTCAGACAGTTGCCCAGCCACCTTGGCTGGGAGTAGGAGCTATGCTGGTTTGGCCCGGACTGGCTACTGGGGCCTGGCTAACTACTGTAGCTAACAATTGGTTTTCCATGGTGCAGAGCCGCGCTAAATGAGGCAGAGGATTAGCTAAATGACATACCGTATGACACACTGAACAAGAGGGAAGCCATTGTTAACTGCGCTAAATGAGGCAGAGGAATAGCTAAATGACAGACCATATGACACACCGAGCAAGAGGGAAGCCATAGCTAACTGCTAAGCTAAACTGCTAAGCTAAAGAGGCTAGCAGATCTGAATAGCATGCAACCAGTTTTGGGATTAACGAGAAAGTCACCAAAAGAAGGACAGAGCTAAGAGTGCTTGAGCAGAACTAGCCTAAGTTTACGTGTACAGCGGGTAATTATCCGCATTAATGAAGAATATAGCAACAGACTTGAGAGCAGCAAAAACGCTATCAGTAACACATCCGGCAACCAGAAATGAGACAATACGCTTACCACAGCTCGTCAGCAGCACGTCAGCAGCACGTCAGCAGCACGTCAGCCTGCCAGTCAGTGAGCTTTAGGTAGGCAGTGTTCCTAGCTCCAAAAAGCACAGCTAATTGATTAATCAAAGCCAAGTCATTGCATGTGCTTCCATTGTCACGTCATCAAGGGAATGCTATTCGGAACAACTTGTTTAGGCTGAAACTCGTTTAGGCTCGTTAAAGAACCAGTACCATGGTGTTAATTCAGTCAGAAAAAGCTTATTGTGGAATGTCAAAGTCAGGAATGTCATTTTTTCAGCTTCACATTGGCTAACCTGTGCTAGCAGGTGATACATTGTCACAGTTGCTGTGGATGTTTTTGAATTGCTAAAATAACCTAAATTCTAGCAAACTAGTTTCATAACTTGTTTGTGGACTAGCTAGCTGATATCCTTTACAACTACTGACAACTTACTGACTGATGGGTGAATCAGGGTGACCCAAGTAAACAATGCAGTGCAATGTTTTCAGGGAAGCAGATTGGATATCTGAAATGGTTTGATTTTGTTGATATCCAGGGGGATAATTATTCTGGCCTCACAGATGCGTCACACTGCATAGCTAGACAGATGGCTAACACAAGACTCAGTAGGCTGTACTTCATCTTGAGCATGATTTACTGAAAGTTAGGTTGTAAAACTGCTAGCACAAGCACAGATACAAGAACACATAACACGTTACACAGTTACAATGAAATATGTACAACAATATTAGAACAAGTTTCTTCTTCACAGGTTTCCAAATGAGATAAGTAACAGTTAGCCTACGTAACTTATTAGCTCAGCAGCTAATTAGCTCTTCTCATAAAACTGCAGTGTTTTTGAAGCACATGACTAAATTACAAAGGTAAGTAACCGTACTCACAGACACATATACTACGAGGGTCAAACCAAAAAACTCTGTGGGGTGGCATTGAGCCTGCATGTGCACTGCTTGGCTGTGCTGTGTAGAGGCATAGAGGATACAGCAATTTGGGGAGAACCTTAAAAGTACAGTATATAAACCCCACTATATAAACACTAGAGCGCACGTACTCATAGTTACTATTTTTCCACCGGGTAGTTTTACAAACAGAGACAACTGGGATTCACTTCAGATAATCCGCTGTTATTGGTGAATGGGGCCGACGTTAGCGTTCAAGGAGTTATTTTAAACCCAGTTGAAGCGTCAGTTGACAGGTGGAGCTGCCAGCAGCTTCTGCTTCAGCATTGGCTGTTCAGCTGGGAGGATGAGTAGAGTCAATGGACATGGTGCCGGCAACGGCCAACGCCGAGTGACACTGGCCAACACTGGCCACTGCCGGCCACCACCCTCAGCTTTGGCTTTAGTACCAGCTGTGCAGCTGGGAGGTCCCTGACCACAATGAAGCTACAAAGGACTTTTCAGCAGAGAAGTGAGTAATGTTAAGTGCAATAAATTCCATTGAAAAAAATTACAATTTAACATAATGATGATTGGTGATGGATCACTTGTTAAATAGTCATTTAAGTTACATTTTTACTGAAACCACAGTCCAAAGTCCACATTTACCTACAAAATATGTGCTAAATTAAACTCTTAATGTTACCTTATTTTTAAAATATCATCCAGGTTGTTTGTCCCACATCTACAAAAAAAGGCCTATTTTACATTGTGTATTTTTATATGGGAGTTTGGTATAAGTGTTGTTAACGCAGGCTGTTCAGTTGAGCCGTTCTTTGAGCACCTTTAGCGAACATGCCCACAGCATTTGAGAGCAGAGAACACTGCTTAAGTTTTCCACTTTCCATTTTTCCAAACCTAATTTTATATACTTGGCAATTTTTGTAATCATTCAAATTTGGCTGGGTGGTTAATTACACATTTTTGTGTAGTGTGACAAACTCAGAGCACATATTTATTATTGCCTTACATGGACTTTAAAGAATGTAATGAGATTGAAAAGCATAATTTTCATTGTACTGAATCTTTAAGCCTGAAGACGTCAAACCCTGGCCAAACAGCAAGGAGTACGTCTTTTTTTTTTTGCGCCTTAATAACATTTTAGACTGCCAAATCCATACAAAGACCAGGCAAACCCCATTTTCCTTAATATGTCCCCCTAAGTTAATGTTACTTCAAGAGCTAATGTTACAGGGCTGACTTTAACGTTATCTTTTTTACTCCAAAAAGTAGCAAACTGTTGATCGTTGCCATAATAAGACAAAACAAATTGCAAGGACACTGCAACAATGATGCTGAAAATATACATGCGATTTAATTGATGACAAAATGTTAATAATGAGTCTGAGTATATACGACTTGGGTTTTGGAATATCAATGGGCTGATTAATAAACTGGAAAACATAAATGTGATATGGTGGCTGAGGGACCATGACATAGTGGTGTTGACAGAGATTAAAAGAGCTAATGTGACCCACGCCCCTGGATTCATACCCGTGGTAGCCAAAAAGCAGAACAGCCAGAGAGGAGGTGTTGTTGTTCTGTTTAAACATGACATTTACAATGATGTCACTGTAATTGAATTGCTCAAGAGCAAATTTGGTTCCAACTGCAGAGTGTTCCTGGTGTAATGACCCAGGATAACACCATAGGATATGTGGTGGTCAGTGACATGAACAGTAGGTGTGGAGACAAGGTGAAACAGCTACTTGAAGGTAGCAATAACATGTACTACAAGCCTGTTTATTAAACAGTAAACACCAATGGAAAGAGTATTATTCAAGTTTGCACAGACAATAATCTATTGGTTGTGAACAACTTGCACACAGCGTCATACTCCTTTCCCAGTTCCCTAACCTACCACAAGAGGAAAAAATGGATTTCTGAAGTGGATTAATGTCTAATCACTGCTTGTTACGTTAATTGTCTTAAAACCTTTGAGGTGAACCAATATACTGGCATGCCATCTGATTACGCCCCATTGTCTATAGAACTTGTGTTCCCTGAAGAAATGATTAATGCAAAGATTTTGTTACAGCGTGCTTAGGATTTATGTATGCATTCTATTATGACTCACTCTGAAAATCCCTGTTGCAGGAAACCACAGCCCTTTATGAATATCAATGCAGATCAATTTGCTCTCAGCCTAAGTTCACTGGAAGTACCCATCAGCACGTAATGTGCCCTGGAACCAGGAAGCACTTTCACCCCATTGGCAGCATATATTAGAGTGTGGTGATGCTAAGATGGCGGGCTATTGATTGGAAGGGGGAATTTTCCTTAACTCCTCACCAAGAGATGCCGTCTGAAGTTGACTTCCAAGAACATATGGAGAGGCTGTTGAACCCCCCAGCTGGTGAGGGAGAAAACCCACGGCACATGGAGCACTATAATGTGAACATGCCACTGCTAGATGACCCTATCACAATAGCAGAAGTTCAACATGTGATTGACCACCAGCTAAAGCCCAGAAAAGGAGTGGGCCCTGATGGGGTAAGCCCAGGTGTGTTCAGACTTTTGCCAGGTGAAAACTCCATCTTTGTGACTGGCTATCCAAAGAGTTAGGCCACTGCTAGATTGATCATGTTATTCAAGAAAGGTAACCCCCTTGATTGTGATCATTTTCGGGGGATAAGTGTGATCAACAGTGCAGCAAAGTTGAATGATTATGTGCTGAATAATAGACTGATGGCCTGGTATAAGCCATTTCGGGAGCAGGCAGGAGCCCAACCAAAAAGAGGCTGCATTTAAAATGTTGTGGCTTATAATAGAATATTGTGTCAGAAAGAAGTACACCAACTGAACGTTTGTGTTGCATTAGTGGAGATTCACAAATATATTTCCACTTAAAAAAGCTAAGTTGACATACAAATGAGTGGTAAATTACAGGCACAAATACAGATACAGATTTACAGATACAAGTCACTCTGCATTTATTTGTGCATTGTGTTTTACGAGTTACGTAACTTGACATTTGTTTGTGAATACTAAAGAGACTGTTTTAAACCCATATGCTTTTCCCTCTCCTTTCTCTTGTGGCAGGTGCGGTCTGACAGCAAAACAAGTCTGGGCAAATTTAGTCTTGTTCTCTGCTTTTAAAGGATGCTCACTAGATATACAAGTTGCACCAACCTTAATACTTTTCTATTGTTAAGTGAAGGCCAAAATGTTTATTTGAAATAAGTTAAGATAGTTTTCTTCATTTTTATTTTGACCAACTTCTTAAAATAAGTTAACTGACTAAAACATGTACATGTAACAAACTAAAAGTTCTTGATTTTAAGCTTTACTCACACACCCCATGAATCATTTCTTAGAGTATATGATTATAAAGACCTGTTGTTAAATTCAGCCATCTCTGCAGTATTTTCTCGTGCAGCTTTTCAGAGGATAAAGTAGGTGTTATACTGTTTTTCTGACTGTCAACAAATCCCATGAAAGGACCAAAACCAACAACATGTTTGTCTTTTTCTGTACTTTATGATTTCCTTTCCTCTGTATTTGAAGCTCATTGGTTCCTACTGAAGAGGTAAATCTTTAAAATAGTTAATTATTCTAAAGAAGCTCAAGAGAAAACATTTTCTTTTGGTCTTTTCATGGGATTAGTTGACAATAAAAAAATATAGAATATATTACTATAGAATAGAAAACGTATCCTTTAACTTTATGTTAAAGGATACGTTAACATAAAGTTAAAGGAAATCCTTTAACTTTACCCAGAAATCCTTTAACTTTATGTAAAGAGGATGTTTGATCAAACAGCAAGGAAACGTCTCTTTAAATGCACAACAGTTTAATAACTTTAGCACCATCAATTATAAATCAATAAAGCTTCAATTAACAAACATCTATCATACAACTACACTAAGACAAGAAATCATAAACAACAGCAGCTATAAACAGCAAGGCAAACATACAGGTAGGGATGAGTGTGTGTGTGTGTGTGGGGGGGAGTGCGTGTGCAGGGCAGGTGTGAGAGAGGAAGGAGGAGGAACCAGACAGTGGTGGACGTGAACCACGTGGGGTTACGCCATGCGAGAGTTCTGGTCAACGGGTTTGACCACAACATTTGAACAGAGGCTGTGATTAAATGCCAACCGCCAGTCAACATGTGCCTCTGATCACCACGATGGTATCGGACAAAGCTGAGCATCTGTGTTGCCTAGCAACACGTGTCTAACTACAGAACAGCATGTGTGAGCATCGAAACAGCGAGTTGACTCACTTAAAGACGAGTGGGGCACAGAGGTTATCCTTCGTCTTTCTTCTGCAGGATCCAGTAACGTGCTCAGTTGAACACAAAGAAAATCTCTGTTGAGATTGTGCGGCCTAGTTACACTTAATGTACATATGGGAGTTAGTCCTCATAGCCGAGGGAACAGCTGGAAGCATAGTTTGGGGACTGTCTCAGGTGATTATGCTCTCAGTGATGTCATGGCCGGGGAGGGGGAATCCCTGTGCATTCCAGCGGGTCTTGTCCAAGGAGAGCCGAGAGTTTGACTCTGCCGGATTTCACACCTGGGTGTGAGTTGAGCAAAGTGTGATGGGAGTAGAAGTCCATTTCGGACTCCTTTTGTTCGACTCAGCACCATTTCTTTGTTATCAGGCTTCAGTCAGGCTTTATGACTGCAGGCAGCCCTGCCTTTGTCTTGTTCACAGCTTATGAGGCCCAACACAATAAAGATTTTTTTTCTCTTGATACATTTTCAGATTTAGTCAAATGAATATTCCCTGTTTCTCTTTTCTCACTTACGCTGAAGAATGATGAATATTTATGGCGGTCATATACTGTATCTGAGCTATGGTCATTGAGCGTGTAACCATGAAATACAGATATGCCTTCTATATAAAGAATCTGTATAACAACATAAGAGATGAATATTAGATATGCACTTGGTTTTAAGGTTGTTGTAACAGAAGAACAAGCAAATAACAGCCATTTGATTCAGAGTTGCAATCTCCTCCTGGCCGTGTCACCTTCCCTCAAGACTGCGACATTAAGCCTCCAGTCTATGCAGCTATCATCCTTCATGAAGCTTATGTTCACTCTTTTGAACAGTTATTTAAAGCAGGTTAGCCTCACCGTAGCAGCAACCAATTTAATTAACATTCGGGGATATAAAAAGTCCAAAGATCTATTAGGTTTCCAGCCTGAAAATGAAGTTCAACTTTTGACCCACGCAGCTTCAGGGGCAGATTCCTTCTCGTGCGAAATCCTAACGCGTCAGTTAACAAAGGAGACATCCATCAAACGCCGTCCTCCCCAACTACAGCTACAGCACTGCCAAATGTTAATTAAAAAACCTACAATTATGAACATGAAGTCTATAAACATGCTACGAAGATAAAGATTATGATCAAACAAGCCCTATGGAGAATGTATACAGTATGTATTGTACTGTTAATGCCTGGAGGTAAGAAATTAATTCAGAAAAATGCCCCAGAAAAAAGCCAAGTGGAAAATTGATATATTTGCTACGGCTGTCAGGAAATGAGGGGTTGTAGTGTTATCATCTCTGCTTTGTATCCAAGATGTGTGTGTGTGTTTTGGTGTGTGTGCTGGGCGTGCATGTGGAAAATTGTTTCTGAGCTCCTACAGACATTGTGCAGTGGCCATAAAAAAACCTCACGGAAAATAGATTTTTTTTCCTATATTTTGCTCCTGCTTTTTTCCCCGTATTCTTGACAGCGCGTGATCATCACTTAATGTATATCATTTAAGAGCTTGATCTCAGGAAACTCTACAGGAGACCAGGGTAGTTAAAGGAGGTGTACAAATGTTGATGGCATTCCACTGAAATCCCATGAAAGCAAGTGGATTTGGTGTTTGAATAAATGTCAAAGAAATGATTTTGTTCTGACATTTTGAGAGCTCTCTGTTTCACTCACCCATTGTCTTGTTGTGTGAACCTCCTTTTACAATGACATGCAATTTTGGTTTCTTCTTCTGAGGGGATGTTCTTTTATGTCCTTGTGCTAAATTGCAGACACGAGACAGACCTCAGACAAACATAAATACACAGCGCTGAAATTTGGAGAAAAAGAAAGCCCACTTTTCTTATAATTGTATTTTAAAATGTAAGAAAAGAAAAGAGTGGTGTTTAAGATGACAGGTTGCAGTGCTCTGTATCTGCTGTCCCAACCTTAAAATAACAGCAGTCTGCAAACACTGCCCATCTCCTCAGTGTCTTCTCAGCTGTCATCCAGGACACCTTCGATAGAGTTAATAAACTGTAATTGTTTATTGTCGCTCTGTTTACCCAGCCATCACATCAGGCTAGCTGTAAGGGTTGCTCTGAATTTAAATATGCTATCAAGGAGCTGTAGAGCTTCATTAGACAAACAGAGGCACATTTACCATAAGTCTGTGGATCTATCTAATGACAGACTGTCTGATGTGTCATTGCTGATGGCTGAGAACTGGACAGTAGTTAAAAGGATTATAGGGTTTTGGCGTCTTTGTATCTTACATTCACTCATGGCTGTCTTGCTATGTGTAGTGTGAATCTACAGTATGTTGACTGGTGAGATTAGCCCAATTACTGGATGCCTGTTGGATCATTATCAGCTCTCCTACATGGATGTATCACATATCACAGGTGTTATTGATTTTCTGGGGTTCAGGATATTTTTCCTACTGGAAAATGGGACATTGTAAGCATTGCAAAAGTAAAGTATTTATTTTATTGTATTTAAATAAATTATACAGGTGTTCATGTCAGTGTTTACCTCCTATATTTTTGTTTCTGCTGTCAGATGATTACATATAACTGAAATACAGTATTTCATTAAAGTTAAAAGGTAAGCTTATTCCATGGTCATATCAGTGTTTTGAAGGTGTTTTGAAGGTGATACATCGGTCAAAAAGACAGTCTGAACCACAGACATCTTCAGGGGGAGAGAGAGAGAGAGAGAGACTTAATTAGGCGATTTCTCTGTCTAATAACTACAAAGGAAAAATTAAAAAAATAAACTCATCAATTAGTGAGAAATTTTTCGCTGGATAACGGGTGGGTGTTCTTTACATCCATTATCTTCCAAAATCTTGCCTTTGTAAAAGAGAAAGCTGCTTTACAAAGGTGTGTGATGGGGAACAGCAGTTAAGTCTCATATACAGAGGGGCTAGTCAGACTTAATGCACAGCAGAAATGATGAGAGAGGCTGCTGAACTGAATGCACGGTCATGTGGTGCACTCTAGCAACACTGCACAGACTGAACGTTGAGAATTGTTGATCTGACACCGAATCCATGCACAATAATTCCACATAGCCATACATACAAAACATACCCATGAGCCATGATTAGGGATGGGTATCGTTGGGATTTTATTGATAGTACTACTCTTACTCCTTATTGGTTTGGTTCTTTATTGATATTCTTATTGGTTCTTTTTCATTATTTAATTATTATCATTTTTATTTCATAATTGATTTTAAAACATATCATTTAAAAAAATAATAAATTCAGAACAGGATTAGAATTGATTTATATTTTAAATATAACTAATTGTTGTTTCTAGAGCAGCAACAGCAATGTTTACAACAGCAAAGTCACTATATAAACTCTAGTCACTATAAATAATATTTGCCTGGGTCCAGACCTTTGAATCGCCCACTCCACTGAGTGACTGATTCTGAGTGTAACGAGTTGACAATTCTATCTGATATCAGGCAACAATAATATCTCACTGGAAACGAATCTAAAATGTCAATAACATAAATAATATTCCTGACATCAAAATACTGAGTGAAGTTTAGAAAGAAGACCTGCTTGCAGGTACCACTGGCAGAGGGAGGAGGGGCTGGTTTGGGAGGGGGGGCTGCCATCTCAGCCAATAGCTAAGTTTACAAGAATTTGCCAAATTTTAAGATACATGGCAAACTAAGCTAAACAATTGGACTACATACAGACAGCTTTGGTTTAGCTTGTTCATAACAATTTGCTATTAGCCGAACTAGCGCACTGTGCTTGTGTAAAACATATCGGCAGTGGGTGGGAGACTGCGGACAGAGCAGATTTCTATTTTCTACGTTTATGCTTGTTGAACAGGTGTATTGATAAAGTATTGGCTTTTTACTCACAAAGGTTTATTGCACTTAAAGTAACAAGCGTAGTTGTCAATTCGAGTAAATTGTTATCTTTCATTTCACCTGGTTCACTGTGTCCACTGTGTTCTCTATGCTCTGCTGTCTGCTCTGTATGTGTGTGTGTGTGTGTGTGTGTGTGTGTGTGTGTGTGTGTGTGTGTGGAAGAGCTAAGCTCTGACACAGAGAGCAGAGAAGAGGACAAAGAGGAGAGGATTCAGCGTGATAATAAATTACACCAAAAGGTAAAAAAGTACTGATAAAAGAATCGAAAAATACAACTGGTTCTTAAAATTATAGAACCGGTTCCAATTCAAAACTGGGTTTGGGGGGACATCCCTAGCCATGAAACACACACTGAACATGTCCATCAATTATGTTACACACATTATTGACAGATGATAAAGTTGCACCGACCATGCTGCACACATGCATTTAAAATGATAGAAGGCAGAACATTAAATTTCAAATCAATTTGATGTACAGTAGGGGAAATAAGTATTCAACACGTCAACTTTTTTTTCATTAAACATATTTCCAGTGCGGCTATTCATATGGCATTAACTCAATAAGGCAACACAGCTAACAAAAACGTAACATTCCAATCAATAAAAAAGTTCTGTGCATTAAATTGGAATGACACATGGAAAAAGTATTGAACATGCAGTAAGAAAAAGCATTGAACCAGGTGATTCCACTAATTATTCCTCTTACCTGTGCTTATTAGAATAGGTTAGGTTAGTGCATGTGGCTATTAGTACCTCCACTCTTAAAAAGGGCCATCTGTGAATGCATCATTTGCTACCAAGCTGTCACGCAAGAACCATCTCATGATGGGTAGAGGCAAAAAGCTCTCCCAAAACCTTCACAACAAGATT
This sequence comes from Scomberomorus guttatus, assembly GCA_038419695.1. Taxonomy (NCBI): domain Eukaryota; kingdom Metazoa; phylum Chordata; class Actinopteri; order Scombriformes; family Scombridae; genus Scomberomorus; species Scomberomorus guttatus. The sequence goes on from CM076461.1 coordinate 24,805,083, forward strand.
GTTGAGCAACATAGGAATGGCACAGGTTACCGACTGATTTCTGAACTCCTAAATGTTCCCATGAGCACCATTGGGGCCACTATCCGCAAGTGGAAGCAGCATCACTGCACCATCAACCGGCCACGCACAGGAGCTCCTCGCAAGATTGGTGATCCAAGGACCACTCGAAAAGGGCTCCAGAAAGACCTGGAGGAGACTCTGCATATGACCCTAAAAATACCATACCTATAGTGAAGTTTGGAGGTGGAAGCATTATGGTATGGGAAAGTGAATGGAGTCATGTATCGGGATATTCTTGAGAAGAATCTGTTGCCATCTACCAGGACGATCAGGATGAGCCGCAGGTGGACCTTCCAACAGGACAACAATCCAAAACATGCTGCAAAGGAGACTTTCAACTGGTTCCAGAGAAAGAAAATTAAGGTGTTGGAATGGCCCAGTCAATCACCCGACTTGAACCCAATAGAACATTTATGGAAGTAACCGAAGATAAAGATTCACCAGCAGCCCACCGGAATCTTCAACATTTGAAGACTGTCTGCTTAGGGGAATGGGCCAAAATTGCTTCCTGAACACTGAAAAAGATTAGTTTAGTTAGTACAGGAAGTGTCTTGAAACTGTCATTGCAAACAAAGGCCTCTCCACCAAGTATTAACTACATTTCAGTTAGCATTGTTCAATACCTTTTTCCTGTGTCATTCCAATTTAATGCACATAACTTTTTTTATTGATTGGAATGTTATTATTGCTTTAGCTGTTGCCTTATTGACCAATGTCTGGTCTTAATTGCATATGAATAGCTGCACAGGAAATATGTTTACTGAAGAAAATGTTAATGTGTTGAATACTTATTTCCCCCACTGTATATGTACACTTATATCATTCACTGCAGCATTAGAAATGCTAGTGCTCAATTATCAACTTTTCTAGAACCCCCAAACAAGAAATCTTTTGCTTCCGGGGAACCTCTGACTCTTTTGGGGGACCTAAGCCCCAGGGTACAGCACACTGGTAGGGTCCCTTGAGCTCATATAATGAACTGAAAATGTTTTATAAAAAATGATAAATCTTCAATGAAAGATTTGAAACAACACTTTAAAAAACACAAAATATGGCTCACATAGCTTCTGTTAGATGTTAGCAGGGTTATAAAGTTATGTTCGATGGTTTATGACATTAAAAAAAGACCTCACAAATTCATGTAGGCATGAGCCTACATGTACAAACATGTCACAGCACAGTAACATTACTCAATTATACCATGGTTTAGTAATAATTCTTTGAACAGACCCAGAGTTTGAGACAATGTCAAAGAATACACAAAGCCATAAATGGAAAGCTAAGCCAACTCCAAGCCAAGCTATGTACCAACATTAACAAGTGGAACCCTGCTGATATCAGGTCGACAAAAACACAGCACACTGGATGAAGTCAGATACTGGAGCATGAATTAGTTATTGCATGCAGATATTTCCTCGAACCACACTTACCACCAGATTGAGCGTTCAGAGAAAATTTGAACTAAGTCCTCAAAAATGTCACAATTTTGCATTCACAAAGGCATTTGAAACATTTATCATTGTTGTTACAAGGGGTGGATATGAAGAGGATGATGAGCAACACCTGTAGTTTACACCCATAATGCTAGGGAAGAAGGAGGTAACACAGACTGCTGTTGTTCTACCTTAGTAGATGTGCTGTTCTAATTGCAGTCACAGGAATGCTGCCGTTGCCCAATCTGAGTAGCACATGTGCGAGTGTCCGCCATCTTGGATAGCTAGGTATGGCAACACCACTTGGACAAACCACACACAGAACTTCAGTAAAACCAGAGGTATTAATATTAATGGCAATTTGTTAAGTTTAGTTATGATTATGATTATGTTTGCTAATGATTATTTTGGACGGGTAGCATAGCATTTTTTTCAATTCAAAGGGACTTCATTGTGTGTGTGTGTGTGTGTGTGTGTGTGGGAAGACAGAGAGAGACAAATAAGAGATAAAGATAAGCAAACTTTCAGTATCTGCTTGAGCATTCAATCTGAAAAAAATATAAGCTATTGCCTACATTACCACAACTAGCAGACTAGCCAGTAAACTCAAATATGCTCAAAATGCTTCCCCCAATATGTTGATATAAAAATATAAATAAAAAAGCATGCACACACAGTGTGACGTGATCTTTTGAAATATAATGGAGATGGTTACTTGAATTCATTTCTCTGTACAATCCATTACATTACTGTCAACTGGGGATTACTGTACCCCTTCATCTTTCCCTAAACATAAACCCTTCATCAGCACTCACACACACACACAAATACATGTATAGGATATACTGTATGTAATGTTCATATTACTGTTATTGTGTACTGTATTTGGACAAATTGTACTTTGATGCTTTGTCTAAAACCTTCTAAAAAAACTCTTAAAATGCCACACTATGTATTGTCAGTGAAACCTGCAATTGTTTTAGTAAGAAAGTAATAAGTTACACTTGGAAATGGACATGTCAATACTGATTGAATAATAGTGAAAATGTAATTGGTTTCTCTTAGGTATCCTTATCCTGCTAGTCCTCTTACCTTACTTATATGCTGCCCTTTACACTTATTGGCAAAAACAGTCAATCAGTTTGGTGTTTAAGAATAAGGTCAAAAGCAATTGATCTTAGAGAAGCACAGCTTCTGCCCCAGGAGTATATTAGAAATGCAACTGTTTTGTTATGTAATGTATATTTTCTTTGACAGGTATAACCCTTACATAATGTTCATATCCTGACCCTTCATAGTATGGAATGTGTCATTTTTGACCCAGCCCAAGTATCCCTTTTTAATTAGTCCCCATACCAAATTTTGAACCACAAATGCATTTTGCATCCATTTATCTCTTATCAGTCATTAATAAATGGGTGATTTATCCTTTATTAATGCTTCAGAGAGCAGAGAGAGTGTTTTCTTTAGGATTGACAGTATTCATTTATAGAGAAATACATTCACAATCACTACATTATGATCTCATGTTAGCTAAAACAAGAGAACAGCCATAATTATTTCTATGAAATGAAAGATGCAACAATGCTTTTGAATGGTAGGTTTCATTATAACCATGAAAACCATCAATCAATACTGCCCGTAAACCACATACTCTCCTTTTCTGTCAACTGTACAGAATTAACTCTGCATTGAGTGTATTAGTCATAAAAGAAAACAAAAAACTGGTTTGCAAATTTCAAACAAACAAAACTGCATAAAACATTACTTTTACACTCTTTTTAGGTTGTGTAGAAGTTGCATCTCCCTCTCTTTTGTTCCCTTGTGACAATAAACTGTGGGACTGCAGATTGATCAGGGCAAGATTTGGACTACTGTGCTGCTGTGGCTGGCGTGAGGAAGGATAGGTATCGCTTTTGCATGAGAAAAGTCACAAGGGCCTTTCCTCCATTTCCTCCATGTTGTCATCCTCTTCAAATACTTTTTCTTCAACTTACTGTCTCCTTTTTCATCTTGAAATAACAGATCCACCAAATCAGTGAAATAGGGACTGGGGTACTTTGTGTAGTCCTATGAATGCTGCCCTCCACTATAGGGAGGACAATGTTGGTAATTGATGGGTTTGAGCTCTGTCCCTACTGTCCCAATGACAGAAATACACAGACATGCCAATTTATAGTTTCACTGCTTCAAGATTCCACATAACCATCCTTTACCTTGATTTGACCCCGTCTAGTGATTTCAAAATCACTACAATTATTTATACATGCTGTACAAAAATGAATTGAATGACAATGAGACTACCACATGCCAGTTGACAGTGGCCTATTTGAAATCTACCTTGAAAAAGTTCTTCAGTCAGGCTGAGAAGAACTCCAAAGAAAGATATGAATGTTTAGAAAGTCAACTAGGAACCATACAAGACACCCTATCCAAACATGGTGAAGATATCAAGACCCAGCACTCATTCACCTCAACACTGCAGGTATGGATCAAGAATGCTGAAGATACCACATTGCAATACAGCAAAATACTGAACCAGCTTGAAAACAAATTGGTGTCACTTGAGGACAGAAGCTGACAAGATAACCTGCGCCTTATCTACCTAAAAAAGGGAGAGGAGAGGGGAAATGCATCGGCCTACTTGACGACCAACATCCCCAAGTGGTTTCCACATCTTGCTGAAAATCCACCGGAGCTCATGCTGGCTCATTGGATCAGGCCACTGCGACTTCCATCTGCTACTCCAAGAGTCATGATAGTGAAATCTCTGCACTTCACAGATAGAGACCGCATTTTGAATGAGTCAGAAGAACACCCGTGGAAGTGCCAGCCACAACGTTCGATAACAGTGACTGTACTGCCAGGCGGAGATGTCCCTGCTATCCAGTCATGAACTGGGCTTGCAGTCTGATGATGGCCAGGTACAGCAAGAAAGCTTTGAAACACAAATTGGTCCACAGTGCTGAGCAGCATCTTTTCAACGACCTGTCCGAGGCAGAGAAGTTTGTCAATTCCCATGAGGCCAAGAGGAATAGTGTCCGATCTTGTTGACTGGTAAGGCTCATAACTTGAGCTCTCCACATCAACTTTACTGTACTGTGCACATGCTGGTTTGTTTACTTTGGCATGAAGTGACGTTGTATGACGAAGATGACATTGCCTCTCTGACTTTTGAACTCATACTCCTCAAATCCACTGCAAGTGCTTAAACTCTGTGATTTCGGCTATTTCCTTACTTATTTTCTAAGAAAAGATATCCATTCATGTTTTATATCCAGTACTTAGGTTTTTCCAGATTTAATTCAGACCTTATCTGAGTATTAACAATAATTACAAGATGTTTTTGTTTGTTTCTTATTTGTTCTTCTACTTCTGTCTTGAAGCTGGGTGGTTTTGACCCTTTTTGTTTTTGCTTAACTCTGTTTTCACTCAGATCAGAGATTACCTTTTTTCCCTTTCAGACTGTTTTCAGACATCTCTTGGTGACACCGCTGTTTCTTCTATACATTCATGACTAGCATTACGCTACAATCTTGGAATGGGCGAAGCCTAAATATCCCTCAGAAACAAATGAGCATTATGGACTTCCTCATTATGGAAAAAAGTAGAGGTGGCCTTTTTTCAAGAAACTCATTTATTGGAAAAGGATGTTGTCAGAATGCAGAATAGATTCTACCATGTTATTGCATCTTCTTCAAATACAAAAAAGAATAAAGATGTAGTAATCCTTGCCAGACGTACCTTTCAATATACGGATCTGGGATCTAGGATAGATACTGAAGGGAGTTAAGTTGCTTATATAAAAATAGTAGTAAATGGGACAAAAAAAGCATTTTTGTCTGTATATGCACCAAATGTATTTGATGCTTAATTCTATAACTACCTAACTAATACAATACTTGAATTATCTGAATTTGCTCTAATAATAGGGGGTGACTTTAATGCAGTCTGGCTACACTCTTTGGCCAGAACTGGGATCACTGAGTCAAGAGAACAACAGTGAATCAGTGAATGATCACGGTATTCTGTGGGAGGCATTGAAGGGATGCATCAGGGATAAAACAACTGGGTTTGCTTCCAATCTAAATAAATCCAGACTTCAGCATATTCAGAAATTAGATAAAACACTCATCAGTAGCTGTGGGGGTACTGGTGAGCAAATCTAACATACCTGCCGACACCCTGCCTAGAATGCAAATTCAAGCCACTTTCTGTCACAAACAGCTGTCCCTCCCATTGTTAGCTTTGGTGGATTCTGGTGCTGAGCAGAGTTTCCTCGACTCTAATCTTGTTTCCCAGGCTGGTATTTCTGTCGAGCCTTTTGACTGCCCCATAAAGGTTACTGCTCTTACAAAACAATAACAACAATAATAATAATAGAAATATCACTAATAATAATAATAGCAGGTGTGGGTGTTAAGCAGGACCATAGCAGCACAAGGTCCACAGCCACAGTCCATGGAAGCCTATAATCCATAACCAGGCGGTCCACAACCATGATCCATAGAAACATGTGAGACAAGAAAGCAAAAAAACTCTGGGGAGAAGCCAAGCTACTAACATGCATTAATGGTAAATGAATGTATACAGATGGAGAGGGGGAGGAAGAGAGAGCAGCTCAGTGCATCATGGGAAATCATCCCCCAGCAATCTAAGCCTATAGAAGAATAACTAGGGGGTGGTCCGAGGCAAACCTGGGCTGGCCCTAACTATAAGCTTTATTAAAAAGGAAAGTTTTAAGCCTACTCTTAAACATAGAGAGGGTGTCTGCCCCCCGGACCGAAACTGGAAGATGATTCCACAGGAGAGGGGCCTGGTACTTGAGACTCTAGGAACCACAAGTAAGCCTGCATTCTGGGAGTGCAGTGTTCTAGTGGGGTAATAGGGTACTATGAGCTCTTTAAGATATAATGGTGCCTGACCATTAAGGGCTTTGTAGGTGAGGAGAAGGATTTTAAATTCTATTCTGGATTTCCCAGGGTGCCAATACAGAGAAACTAAAATGGGAGAAATATGATCCCTTTTTTATTCGTAGTAGTTAGTTTATAGTAGTTTGTATAGTTTTTGTCAGTACACGTGCAGCTACATTCTGGACCAGCTGGAGAGTCTTTAGAGACTTTTTAGGGCAGCCTGATAATAAGTAATTGCAATAATCCAGCCTAGACGTAACAAATGCATGGACTAGTTTTTCTGCATCTTTTTGAGACAGGATGTGCCTGATTTTTGCAATGTTACAAAGGTGAAAAAGGCATTCCTTGAAATTTGTTTTATGTGGGAGTTGAAAGATCCTGTTATATCCTCATCAAAGTTAATTCCCAGATTCTTTACAGTGGTGCTGGAGGCCAGGGCAATGCCATCTAAAGTAGCTATATAATTAGATAATGTGTTTCTGTGGTGTTTAGGACCAAGTACAATAACTTCAGTTTTGTCTGAGTTTAGTAGCAGAAAATCGCAGGTCATTCAAGTCTTTATGTCCTTAATGCATGCTTGGAGTTTAGTTAACTGATTGGTTTCATCTGGCTTCATTAATAAAGGAAGCATATATAAGGTGAATAGTATTGGTCCAAGCACAGAACCTTGTGGAACTCTGTCTAACTTTTGTGTGCATGGAAGATTCATCTTTAATGTGTACAAATTGAAATTCATCTGATAAATAGGACTTAAACCACCTTAATGCAGTTCCTTTGATGCCAATTCAATATTCTAGCCTCTGTAACAGGATGTGAAGTGGTGTCAAATGCTGCACCAAGATCTAACAAGACAAGTACAGAGAGAAGTCCTTTGTCCAATGTCATTAGCCCTCTCTGTGTTACGATGCACTCTAAATCCTGACTGAAAATCCTCAAATAAACTATTGTTAATGTAGAAAGTCACACAACTGATTGGCGACTGCCTTCTCAAGGATCTTAGAGAGAAATTTAAGGTTAGATATAGGTCTATAGCTGGCGAAAAATTCCTGAATCAAGAGTAGGCTTTTTAAGAAGAGGTTTAATTACAGCTACTTTAAAGGACTGTGGTACATAGCCTATAACTAAAGACAGATTGATCATATCTAGTAAAGAAGTGCTAACTAAAGGTAAAGATGTCCCTTTAAAGACAGAATCTAAAAAACGCTCACCTCTATACATTGGACCTTTTGAAATTGAAAACTATTAACCTTTCAACTGTCAGATTGAGACTTCATAAAACCATGAGGATTTTCATGTTTCCAACTTGAAGTCTTCCAGTACATTGTGCCCTCCTGCCAATCCCTCTCCACCCGCCCGGATTTTCGATAATTACGCTGTCTGAAGATTGTGGGATGTGCACCATCCAATATTTGGTGGACTGGGAGGGTTACAGTCCAGAGGGGAGTTCTTGGGTTCCTCGCTCCTTTATCATGGACTCCACTCAACATTAGAGAGTTCCATCAGTGCCACCTGGACAAGCCTGGCAGGTCGCCTGAAGACTCCCATTCAGGGGGGGTATTGTCATGGCTCTCGCCCTGATCCTAGTGTTTTCTCCCTGTGTTTCTGTTTTTTCCCTGTCTGTCTCTCTGTGTTCATGACTGTCTGTGGGCGTGGCTACTACGTCCTCCTCCTGCTCCTGCTTAACCTGCGACTCGCGCAGCTGCTCAACATTACCGCATCAATTTGACAGTATATCTACCCCAGCTCTCCTTCCAATCTTTGCCAGATCGTTCTGTCACCCATAGAGGTAGTTAGATGCTCAGGCCAACTTTCCAGTGTGTTTTCGCTGTTCTAACCGTGTGTCTCCCTGTGCTCCAGAACTTCTCGTGTGCCAGCCAGCTTGCTCTGTTCAACAGTCATCTGCCTGCCTGCCAAGACTCTCTACTCCTCTACAGCCATGCTCACTACCCAGCCTCCTACCTGCTCACCGCTCTGCTCCCTCACTCGCACTCTTTTGCCTACCTGAATTTTAGACCTATACTAAAATAAAATCGTGAAAAAATACCTTTTTTGTTGTTTTTTTTTGTTTGTTTTTTATGAGAACCTCATTGGGGTATTTTTCAAATTGCTGGTTTTGTCCGACCAACAGTCAAAACCCAAATATTCAGTTTTCCAAGTTGACAAAGAAAAACAGCAATCCTTCAGAGATGCTGGAACCTGTCAATGTTTAGCATTTTTGCTTGAAAATGGACTGACATGATAAATGATTTGTGTTGATCCAGTAAGTGTGTGTGTGCGTATATGTGTGTGTATATATATATATATATATATATATATATATATATATATATATGAATGACAATTACTTACTGAAAACTGCACAGAAAGGTGGATGAAAAAAATGTATGACTTCATATATAATGGCCATGGTGAATATCAATGAATATTTCTAGGTTCATATGAAGATATAATACAGTAAATTGACACCTCTGTCCTCTGCACCCAACTGCAGCAAGGACAATAAAAGAGTCAAGGAGGCCATCTATAATGCAATCACAAACAAGCTTCATTTTCTGGACAACCGCCAAGGGACATGACTGCACTGGATACATATTCTCTCATTAAGCTTTCTCATAAACATAACATCATCATCTGCCTCAGCTGAGCAGCCTATCTGCTTTGGGTTGGGGTTGAGTTTGTGGGATCATAACACTTATTTTCCCGGGAAACAGGAATTTCTCACAATGACAATGAAATTTTTTTTGTTGCCATTCTTGCAAAATTATTCATAATCATTTTGTCATATTTCAGAGTAATTGAATATTAAGAACTGAATATAATATTCCTTTTTTGGGGCCTAACCTTTTGAGGATTTTTTTTTTTTTTTTAAGCAGCACTGTTGATTGGTTTGAACATAGCAACCTTGAAAACCTTTGACATGGACTGCAACACACTGTACTAGCCAGTAGAATATGTGATGTAGTAGTGAGTGTACAAGAACATATTGTTACTGTTTACCTCGTGTCAGATGAGCATTCTGTTGTTCTCCATGTTTCTGTAAAAACAAATTTGCAGCACTGAAATGCTTCCTACAAAACAGGGAGACTGTTTACACACAGTTAAGAGCAAATAGTGTCAATAAAAACACCAGCTACATCTCTGTGAGCTTTCTTTACTTCACATTAAATATTTAATGGCGCTAACTAGCTGACCAGCTAACGTTACCACAGAGTTTAAAGCCTTTTTTCTAATATTTTCTTGTTCAATATTGCTGTTAAATGCAATATAATTAAATGTCATTCAATTATAGTTCTAGCTGATAGGGGGTAGTTTGATAAGAAGCCAAAGCAGATAATTACTGGTAAATACTTGGTTTGGTGTGAACATTAACAAATGTATTGTGAAACTGCCACTGGTTGAATTCCATTTAGTTTTTCCGAATTCCTCCTTGGGCACTTGATTAGAACAGAACCGTTGTTAACGTTATCAGTTACACCTGTGCTTTTCCTGCTTTGACAAATCAAACTGTCTGCTGTGAAAAAGGTATATTGCTCCCCATAAAATTAGAGCACAATCAGTGCTGTGAGGTAGAAAAACTACTCAGTACTATTTTGATATTTAAGAGGTTAACAAGGATTGCATCTTTTTGCTGTTCAGAAAGACCAGGAGAGTGATGAGTCAGTCAATTACCAATCAAGTATCACAGTAGCTGACATTGCACATCATTTTCCCTGTAAGTTATAGCAAGATAGCACTTGAGTAATTTTCTACCCCTGACACTGCAGCTAGTTAGCAGTCAAGTAGTGACCATCAGCTAATGCTAGCTTTTTTATGTACCGTGCTAGAATGGTAATAATGGTCAGAATGCCTCAGTTATACTTTTAAGCACGTCACTTCAACGTTTTAATCGCCTTTATCAGGATCTCCAGAAATTCAGGGCTGAGCAGCAGCTTGTCCTGTCATTCTGTAAATTTATAACGTCAGCTAACATTAGCTCAGCAGCTTAAGTGGAGACTGAGAAAAGGATCAATTTAGATGATACCAAATAAATTCAGCTTTAGTTTTGATTTACCAATAGTTTGTCATTACTCCCCCAAGGAGATAAGATAAGGGGACAACTACACAGCAGTCATACTGTAGTGTCTGAAATTCTATATGTTGTTTGGATTCCTGAGGTATGTTTAAGTTAAGAGACCCCAGGTCCAAAAGTTAAGGTTCAAAGGCTAAAGTCCCATAGGAGATGAGTCTCTCTCTCTCTCTAATTCTAAACAGATGAGACCATTTGTAAATAAGGACCATATGTTTTACCTTAATGTTAGGGTAAACAACTATCCTATATGAGTGGGGATTCAGAGCTGTTAGCCAGAGTGATTCGCAAGACGGTGTCAGCGGAGATTCCTTCATCATCTTCACATCATTGCGATTTAATAAACAACAAGAATTTGGCGTCAAAGTTGGCTTTGAGAAATATTCAGATTTGGTTAAAAGAGAAAGGTAACAGCCCTGGGCCCAGGGGAATTTGGAAAGATGAAAAAAGAGACAAGGTAAAAGAGAAGATAAAAGTAAAGAGAAATAAGAAAAGATAAAGAAAATAGAGATAAGATAAGAGACAAAGTAAAGAGATAATAAGGAAAAAAAGAGACAATAAGGAAATCAAGAGAAATGAGGAAATAAAAGTAAAGAATAAAAGAGAAATAGGAATGAAGAAATTAGGAAATAAGACTTAAAGAGAAAGAAACCGCCCTCTGGGAGGCGATTTTAGATGGGCCAAAAATCCTGGAAAATCACTAGGTGAATGTCAGGTCAGTTCTAGTAACTGGAGGTGTAGAATGAAAAATTCAATTGTAGGTTTCCACTCGAACACTAGTTGACGAACAGTGTATGAAGCAGCCTCACATTGAATTTCTACATCTCATAAGGTAGCATAAATTTAGAAGGAAAAAAAACAGAGAGAGAAAAGGAGCGGCGGAAAAAGCATGCTATAGGGAAAGTATGAATGAGTCGACTTTGAGAATTTAGGATTGAATGTTGTTTGTGTTTTTGGGATGATGTTGAATTTGCTGGGTGTTTTGTGAGCTTGCTTTGTGCCTTTGTTTGTCGGATGATTGGTCTCTGTGTGTGTGTGGAGTTGGTCTCCCCTCTGTGTGTGTGCAGAACTTGTCTCAGCTGTGTTCCAGCTGTGTGTGAAAGGCTGCGGCATGAGTTGGGTTTATGTGGTTTATGTTAATGTGATAGATTTGATATTGAATAGGTATATATAGGTTGTGGTGGAGAACGGGAGATTTAGTAATTCATAAGGAAAGATATTTTGTCCTCTTTCGAGGACATTTTTGAATCGGGTAAAATGTATGAGCCCCCAAGAAAGACGTTTACGATTTTGAAGAGAAGTGGAGAGATCAGTGAGGATAGTTTGTGTGCATATGCATGGGTAAAAAGACTTAATAAGTAAGTAAGAAAAAAAAGAGTACTTGGAAATACAGCCTGTGGGTAATAATATACTATTGTTAAGAGTGAAATGCACTAAACGTTCTATATTGATGATGTATGGTGTTTGAAGGAGGAAAAAATCTGTTATAGATGAAAATGTCCTAAGTGATGGCAGATAATGTACGCTAATCATATTGAATTGCTTATTGTGCTGTGAAAAGGACCTGTTGGGTTCATAAAATACTAAATTCTTGTCTGTTTTTTCCCTTCTCCGCTAAATGGTGTGTGAGAGTTGAGGAGGCGCAGACGAGAAGGCAACTGGCCAGTGTGCAGCTCCTGAATCCAGTCTGATCAAGGCCAGTGCGGTTTTATCCACAAACTCTTAACATTTACCTGCATTCTAAACATATGTATGAATACTCATTTATAGTTATTATTCTTGATACACATTTTGTCTGCTTTCACTTATAGGCTATTATAAGGATATTTCTCAAGTTGGGGGTTACATGCTGTAGTTATTTAAAAAGAGAGGCTTGGCAACGGACTTACCAGTTAAGGTATTTAATTAATTAATGGAGTATAATTATTTGGTCTGAACTCAGTTTGGAGTTGCAGATGTGAGTTTTATTGGCTGTGCATGGTCTACTCTGATCCGAGCTGCGTTGGGGATTCAATATTGAGACTATTTGATGACTTGAGGTGAATGGGTGATAATTAGGTGATTGTCTTGTTGTGAATAGGAATACATTTTTATAAAGGGTTGGACTTTCTTTTATTTGTAGGATATTTGAGGAAATTGTATTTACAATTTGATAGAGTATTTGTGTGTTTGGTCAATATTATATGTGGACTTAGTGTTGTGATTTGGCTATTATATTAATAAGTCTTTTGATTCCTTTAGAGTTGGCAAATCTACTTCATTTTTCTTTTACTGACTGTGGTAAAATAGCAGCTTATAAATAAATAAATAAAGAAGAGAGGGAGAAGTAATCTGAATAGTTTTAAGTAGTCTTAGTGTTAGTAATCAGTCTTAATTTATAATAAGGGAACATAAGGGAGCCATTACAATGTCGAAAAAGGACACTAAAATTTCAAAAGTAATTACTCCTGTTGATGAAGTACAGAAGAATGACCCTTTAATTACAGGCACTGCAAAGATATCAGAGAAATGGCATAAGCGCTGGTCTGAAATTGACCAACCATGGCCAGTGGAGGGACCCTTAACCCAGATTTAATTAAAACAATGCAGGTGCTTGTGTCCACATATAAGGCGGAACAAAAGAAGGGGGAAAAGGGGGAAAAATGTAAAGAAAATAGAGAGAAAGTAGAGCTTGGCATTCTCCAGTTGTTTGAAAATGAGGGACAGAAATGGATAAAAGCTGCAAAAGATAAGAGAGAAGAAATAGGAAAAAATGCAAAAGAAATAGAAAAACTAATGGCAGAAATTAAGGCACCTTTCTCACATACGGACCCAGTAAAGAGACCCCCACCTTATGAGAAGGACATGAAGTTTAAGGAAATTTATCCTCCGCTCCCAGTGATCAGTCAGGAGGGTAACTATCACATCAGAGATGATGATGACCGAATTATAGTGTAGGTTTACAATGAATGAAGCCCTAGCTTGACGCTCTAACGATTCCCCTCATCCGAATCCACATCAAAAAAAATCCACAGGACCACTCGGTGAAGTTGAACTGTTTACTTTAACACAAAAGGTATTGGTACAGAGCAACTGTCCATTTCCAAAGTTATCAAATGAGAGAGAAAAGAAGAGAGGTCAAAAAACCATGTGGCTCTACTCTCCGCTTGCCTGACTACTACCTCCTAACCACACCCCGTCTTCCCGTAATAGTATCAAACACAACTAAAGGTGCACGGTTACTAGAAAGCAACAGTCTTAGTCACCTGTCACCCAAATATTTCAAATGTAATATAAAGGAGATTTTATACATTTTAATCCACACACATTTTTAGTGTAAGAAATAAAACAATTAACTTATTACGTTACTGTAAATATGAACTGTAAATGCATCAACCTGTAAATACTGTAATACTGTAAATATTCCTTTTCAATGAACCATGTAAATGATTGCTGTTTTACATATGAACTTTAATTATTGCATTTTAATTAATTAAACATTAATAAACTGCATTTAGGCTCCTACAAATAGAAACGGGACGAGCGGAAACAACTATAAAGATGTATCCAAGTTCCAAATATAAGAAGAAAACGACACGTCTGGAAACTAAGGGTGAACTGAGGACCAGGAGGATGGAATTTGGAGATGATATGATCAGAGTGATCTGGAGGAGACCTTGGGTGGATATGACCCTGCAGTCAGGTGGATATTGGCTAGAGCAGAAAAGAGAGGAGATAAAACATGGAGGAAAGAGGACATAGGAGATGATAGTTCTAACGAAAGTAACAAACAGAGGGCTTTAAGTAGGTCTAATGATTCAGGAAGCACATGGATTAGCTCATGTTGCAAGGGGGAAGTTAGGAGAAAGATTACAGAGTATGGGTTTTGGGCACCATGTTTGCTTGAACAGATTGATTATGTCATAGGCAGGTGCGCAATCTGTCTGAAAAATAATGTTTGGAGAGGTGTGATGGTTCCCCCTGGTAACATTCCAACTCCGAGGGCTCCTATGCGTGAGCTAGTTGTGGACTTTGTTGACATGATAAAACCAGTTGAAGGTAGGAGATATATGCTAGTCATTGTGGATAGATTTTCGCGATGGCCTGAGGCTTGTCCAACCAAGCGGAAGGATGCTCAGTGTTTTGCCAAGTTTTTGTGTAGAGAGGTCATAAGCAGGTGGGGACTTTCAGATCGGATATCCTCAGACAATGAGAAAGAGTTCGTGGATAAGACGATAAAATTGATTTTGCAAAAATTGGGACTTAAACAGCGTCTTGGAGCAGTCTATCATCTGCAAAGCCAAGGGATTTGTGAAGATGTTTAGAAGGAAGTGGTTGAAAGTTGTGGGTGTTTGTTCACTTGTTTTGCGTAATGTTACATGGGAAGAGCAAGGGGAATACATGTGTACTTATTTAGAGCCAGTTTAAATTTGTTCCATCTCGAAATTATTGGATAGAAGGTCATATAACTCGTAAGGTGACAATTATGATAAAAGATTTGAGCCCTATTGGAGTTTTCACGGTTGCTTAAGGGGTTCATGAATGATTCACCACTGCAACCACTCCAAGGGTGAATAGTACACAGATGAAGCTTGCTACTTTAGCTCTGGAAACAACTAAGAGTGTTAATACGTCAACTCAGGCTACTACTCTAGCTAGGACTTTGAAGGGATGAATACTACAACAGGGACGACATCTTTGACGTCTACGAAATTTGTAAATGTGACGCAGACACCTGATATGATAAGAGAATGATGCAGATTCATCTGTGAGTACTCAGAGGACTATTTCTGATGTGGAGAATGAGTTTTTTGACTTTGACCAGACACCAGAAGACATGTCTGATCAATACCAGAAGAGAGAAACTAAGTGGAAGGCATATGGATTTGATTCTTCTGTGTTAGAAATTGCAGACTCATGGGCAGGCAGGAATTTATGATTCCAGCAGTTAACCCAATTTTAGAGACGGTGCCAGAACCACTAACCCCTGTATGTCAATCTTCTGCACTTTCATGGCTGTTGTACCAGCAGCAATCAACAGTAGATATAGTGATGGCTTTGTCAGTGAATTTGCTTAGGCCTAGATTTAATTGTTCTTGGTTGGGAGAATTACCATATGTGAATTTACTTGATCAGCATGAAAATATGATAACAGCGGTCCCTGATGCAATGGAAGTGAAATGAGTTAGGGCTAACAGCTGCTTTTGTTCAAATGATACTTATAATGGTCCGGGACGTTTATGGGAATATCAGATTGTGACGGGTATATGATGAATTTGGGTAAGCGTGAACATAAGATTGTTGATAAATTGTGTGAAGTGACTTTTCATGTGCCATATCGCAAACAGAGTAGAACTTTGTTGGTGCAGGATCAAATTTTGCCTGGAAATGTGACTATAGGGAATTTCAAGGATATTTGGTGGGTTTGTGGTGGTAAGGCATACATATTTCTACCGTATGGGTGGACAGAATGCTGTTACATGGCAATGTTGAAATTTCCATATGAGGTTTTTACTGTCCAGAAGGGAAAAGTACCTGATGAGGTCCAATCTAATGTTATTTCTGGAATTAGGAAGAAAAGGGAATTGGCACAATTTCACAATTTGGAGTCCTACCATTGGAGGATAAGTCTAAGAGAGAAGTGGGGTATAGGATTATTTCCATGGTATGGTGTGGCGTTTTTGGCAGATCACATTGACAATATTACCTACACCCTACAGGGTTTTGCAAATGAAACTATAAGAGGTTCTGAGTCTTTGAGTGCCTATTAGTCAAATACTCAAAGGAGTCACAGATGGTCTGTGAATGTTTGGTTGCAGGAGAGATTAGAACCGTTGGGAGCAGTGTTGTTCAGATTTTGGTATCTATCATATCGTTGAGTGTGATGTTTTGTTTTTGTACGCAGCTGTTGACCTGTGCGAAGGCTATGATATTGAGATGGGTTGGAGTTGTGATGCCTGGAGATCAAGTTCAGATGCCATTATTACATAGGACTGACACAGATGGTGATGAGGAAGTGGTGATAGAAGGCGAATTGATGGAGAAATATCCATTTTGAACATCTAATCATATTATAGTCTTAACATTCCTTTCTGTTATTGTTTAGTTATTTAGTAGTTTTTATTATAGAGTGGTATGATTAAGGGGGGAAAATGGAAAATGTAACTCATAACTTGGAGTGACAAGATACTGTGAATTTCACATCTACTAATAGGTTGTTAATTTACATTTGATGTTTCAATTTGCATCTGTTGTTTTTGCAGAAGATACTGGTTGGTATTTTCTTTTCTTTCCTTTTAGAACGATATTGGGGAATAACCACTGTGAGAGTGGTTGGTTGTTCAGGTACCCCGATGTGCTGAAGGGATTCAGACACTCAAACATGGATTGGGATTGAAGGGATTGGAGGACTCTGAACAAGGACACTGTGATAAAATGTTCAGATTCAACATACCACTACACTGAGAGTTGACACTGCTGAGGATCTGCAGAGTGATACATTCTTATGTCTTCTCTTATATATATATATATATATATTTGCATAGTATTGGATTTTGCTCTATTATATTGTAATCTGTGATACATAATGTTCTAATTTAGGTTTTGAGTTTTCTTTTATTGTATGAGTAATACTTAAGTTTTATAATATTTTCTTAGTTTTAATTGTTTGGAGAATGATGGTTTCTGTTATTGGGTAAATATATTGGGACCTGGGATATTTTCTTTTTTTCCTTGGTGCTTAGGGATATTGGGGCTAGGCAGTTAAAGGTCCATTGGAAGGGGCGATGGGTCGACCAGCCTGAATTTGGACATTGTTTTGATTTTATTTTCTGAGGTTTCCATATGTATTTGCTTAAGTCATATCCTTACACAATTTTCCTGTCTAGATTGTTTGATGGACATTTCAGGAAAGATAGCTGCCTGGCAGGTTTTTTGCTCTTGCACTCCTGTTGCTGTATTGTTAAAGTTATGCTGTAGGAGGAATTGTTATGTTTGTCACAATTGTAAGCATGTCTGTTTTATTATTTTGTTTTTGACTCTGTGTAGTCTCAAAGGGGGGGAATATGTAGTGTCTGAATTTCTTAATGGTGTTTGGATTCCTGAGGTATGTTTAAGAGACCCCAGGTCCAAAAGTTAAGGTCCAAATCTTAAGGTTCAAAGGTTCTAAACAGATGAGACCATTTGTAAATAAGGACCATATGTTTTACCTTAGTGTTAGGGTAAACAACTATCCTATATAAGTGGGGATTCAGAGCTGTTAGCCAGAGTGATTCGCATTGGCCCAGAATCCTCTCCAGGCAATCCATGTTGTCTGGTTTGATGCTGGACTTTTTTGTAATAAACCTTTTTATACAAGAAAGACTGTGTCAGCGGAGATTCCTTCATCATCTTCACATCATCGCTATTCAATAAACAACAATACCTAAATACAATTCCACTTTTGAATGTAATCATTAGAATAACAGCCTGTAGCTGTTAACACTAGAACCACTGGGGTCACTGTATACCTAAAACTGCCAACGGGTAAAATTTACCCCTGCACCATGCTATTTAAATGACCAAAGTAGCCTAAATACCCCAAATAGACAATAATAAGCCATTATAATAATAAATAAATATAAATAAATAACCATCGCACTTATGGATGATTTAATTTCGCAACAAAATTGACATGACAAAGTTAAGTGTACAATTTCAATTAATCAATTATTAATTTAATTTCATTAAAACTTTTTTATTTATAACATCATATCGCAAATACATATTAATGAAAACAGAGTACAGCCAAAGTGACGGCCAAATAGGCTAAAAAGCCTAAAAACAATAAACTGTAACATGACAAAACAAACTTATTTTAAGTTAATTTATTATTCATTTATTGTTTACACACAATGTTTGTAAGAAGGTTAAATTTGAACATTTAAACAAATGATTATATGTGTCACTCAAACACACTTTGAACAGACATTAAACACCTTGACTGTGCATTTTCCACAGACCGCTTTCCTGCACTTCAAGCGCTTGGCGAAGGTTTTATTTTGTTTGCATTGTGCCTTCACCATGCAGGTCATTCTCCTCAGCTCTTCAGTATCAGCAAGGGGCACGGACACGTGCGGTGCCTCTTTTGATACCATCCACTCTGCACGCAGCTCCTCGGTAGCTGAAGTATGAAGTCTAGAAATTGATGGAAGCAAAAACCAGCATGTTGTAAAATACAGCAATGGGCCATCTATGCGTCCCACATTGAGAGAGAGAGACGGAGACAGACAGACAGACAGACAGACAGACAGACAGACAGACAGACAGACAGACAGACAGACAGAGTATTGTAGTATAGGCCTAATCTCAGCATACAGTTTATCTGAATTGCAGGATACAATTTAGAAACAGATTGACTGTTGCAATGTTTTAATACCTAATTATAGCCTAGTAATAATAAAAGTGACAATAACCATTCACGGAGTAATGGCGAGCCATTGGTTGAACACGTCAACCCCTACTTTTGTTTTGTCGTAGTAGGTCACTGCCTCTGGCTTCCTCTTGCTGTCCGTGGAGATGGCCACATGCTGATGCTGCATGCTCAGGATGGTGACATTTCTCCTGGGCTGGCACTGGTACACAGTCACCATGATTTTTCCATGTTTCCGCAACTTGGTATTGAACAGCTCCACTCTCCCCTGCACAGAGGGCGGGAGACCCTGCTTGTTCTACTTGATAGTGCCTACCAGGCTGGTGTTTTTGGACAGAAGCGTGTTGGCGAGTGAGAGGGAGGTCCAACAAAGGGCTCCACCAACTCCAGCACCACATTCCCTCCAAGGAATTGCATGGCTGGTCTGCTTTCATCCTTACCCAGGTATGGGGAGCCATTCAACAGGTATTTGCTGTCAGTTTGCTGCTAGGCATGTACTGCATGAACCTGCACCTCGCTTTAGTCGTGAACAGCTGTTTGTTCACGTTAATGTCTGGCCCTGGTTTGTACCATGCAATGCAGTTCTTTGTGAATCTCTCCCACACTTCAGTCATGAGCACATGATCTCCTGGAACCAGTTCCTTGACAATGTTGAGATGAAAAATGTATTGCCCCATTGCTCAGACCAGAAATTTTCCATCTCAATGTTCTTCCTGCAGTATGCGCCCCTCACACAGAGAAGTGCAATAAAGGCCTTCAATTCAGCAAGTGAAACATCCCAGGAGGCTCTCTCTTCACTTGCTCTGCCACTGTACATTCTCGGATCTGCTGCAACATCACTCCATCACACAGACATAAAAAGACTGACTATTTGTCGCAAATGTTACGCCTTGCTATGAGAATGTTTTGGAATTGCTGTCTCCCTGTGCATCCGCCAGACTTGATGGTAGTCCATCTTTCACAGTCTCTGGTAGTGATGGCTCTGCAGCACACTCATTTAAGTAATAAGAGAGAATTACTTTAGACTGAGCCTATTTTAAAATGCTCATACTTATTTTAACATTATTGTGTCAAGTTATGTAGGCAAAAGTTATTTTATAGCTTGCTTTATATATATATGCAATTCAATACAACAGCTCTGCCATAAATTCTACATTTACGAAGCTTATACATTTTCAGTTTTTTTTTTACATTGTCAGAAAGGTGATAATTCTACTTTATTATCTTTATTTTTATTATTGGTGTACTGGAGTGCATTATATTGTAAAATGTTCCTAATATTTTGCCCTCCTCATGTATGTTAATGGAGAAATGTATAAGCTTCGTAAATGTACAATTTATGGCAGAGCTGTTGTATTGGATTGCATTAGATTGAACAGGTGTCCCTAATGAAGTGGCCAGTGAGTGTATATTTATACCATGGTCTGGGTGAATACTCTTTTCTAATTGGCCGGTAGGTGTGCATTAAAACTGTTTATTGCACACGTAGTTTGGCTCAAGTCTAATCACCATTCTGAATTCATCTGCTACCAACCTGTCACCATAGCAACATTAAAGAGCACAGCTGTCAAAGCTTACTCGTTATGGAGTTTTGAAGAAGGGGACACAGCAGAGGAAAAAGAGATGGAGAAAAGTAAGAAACCAAGCGAAAAACGGCACAAGGAACTGACACCTGAAGAGCTTAAAATGATAGAGGAAGATAAGGATAAGATTAATACAGAAAAGGCAACAAAATGGGCAGTAAATATACTGAGAGACCTTCTATACCAAAAACAAAGGAACACTAATTTGGAGACATACTATAATATAAAATAGACATGATATGCAAAGTTTATTCATGCTTACCTTCTAAGTGCTGTTGTTGACCTGTCTTGAAGTGGAGGGTTGATCCGCCTCACTTTTCTCTGACACTCTGGATCACTGTCAGATGACCCGTCAGATGAAGAGCCAACCCAGGACACATCACGTAGTCTAGATATCTCTTTTCCATCAGACTCACATCACTCATTTCAGTTAGTAACTCTAATACCTGTTTGGCATCCATGAATCTCTGTCTCTTATCTATTATAAGCTGTTATGAATGATTTGACATAGTTTTTAGACACTAGCAAATGCCATTGCCTAGGAAATTAGAATGCTCAAACATAAACTGCATGAAATAAATGCATTTTTATATAACAGTAAAGTTTGCCCGGTGGCAGTTACAGCTATAAATGCCTGTGTTTTTAATTTGGATTTATCTTGACTATTTATAACAATAGGGACTGCAACAAAGCACAATTTTAGGAAAAGTCAAAGACTGGGGGACTTCAATATTTTATTAAAACATGGTAATGGCAAATTAAAAAACTGTCACGTGTAAAATTAACTCTGTGGCAGTTCTAGTGTTAACAAATGTGAGCTACAGTAAATTGGTCCTATGTACATTTTGTAGCACTCAGCAAGTGCAAAGTTTGGACACTACTGTTTTATTGTCTTTCTTGGATGGAACAGTGACTCCCCCTAAAAACACAGACAATCCTGGCTCTAACATTGTAAAGACACAATGACCACAATGAATTTTGTCACTCTACTGATGACAGCAATCTTGCCAAACTCTTTGCACAGTGCCAGACCAATGTCTTCCATTATAGTATGTGTTTTCATTGTGATTTGGTCATGGTTCGTCTTGTCACTTAGTGTTTCAATGGTCTTAATAGGCTTTTGTGGTGAATATCTGGCAGTCTGTCCAAAACTCTGTTGCAAAACTCCTATGAGGCTCCTCAGCATCTCTTGTACCAGCAGTTGAAAGCCACTCTGCTAAATTAAAAGAGAGTCTGTCGCTTTCCAACTGATTACAGTGTTGCCACCCTCAAATCGGTGTCTTTAAGTTACCCTTCACACCTGACACCTACTCCTGCGTCTATCTAAATGCCCATCTTAAACACATGAGACAAGAAGAGACGTCACAAAAATGGTCTGGAAGCTAGTGCTACAGCCCAGGAGGACAATTTAAGTTTTATTGTGGTGGCATAAGGCAATGCTTCTCAAACTTTATGGCTTGTGAACTCTTTAAATGAAGCAATTCTTTCTTGCAGTCCCCCATCTAGGCGTGCATAATGGTGAAGTTCAATCAAAGGAAGATTTTCCCTTTATAGATTGTTTCATACGGTTAATTATCAGGGGAGGCCTAGAGGCTGAAAACTATTAAGTTTTTCTCACAGCCATGATAATACATTTCTATTGAATATGTATGTCTTTTCCTTTTCCATAACTGATATCACAGCTTCTACTAAAATCATCTTTCAGCTCCCTAGGAGGTCGCGACGCCGAGGTTGAGAGCAATTTGTATAACATACAACTACAGTATAACTGTGGGGGCTTTTTCTGTGTAATTGGTTTACCTCTTGATGACATGATGTCACAATTATGATGAAAAGACTAAAGCTTGCACACTGACTCCCATGCTAACATTTATGAGGTAGACAATGCTTCTAACATTTCAGGTTATAATTTTTTTTTTTAAATGGTTACCACACCCATACATATATAACAACTGCCTCTGTAGTGACAGGTGTGGTTAATCATCACCCCTTGGTGATAAACAACTCAAAATAACTATAGGTCCTTGTTGATACTGTAGCTTTGCATCTTAAAACTGTTATTTTCACATTTGATATATTAGATGCATTATCATTGTTGCATTCCGATTTTTTGGTGTGTATATATAAACCCGGATTCAAAAAAGTTGGGACGCTGTGTAAAATATAAATAAAAACAGAATACGATTTGCAAATCCTTTTTGACCTTTATTTAGTTGAATACAGTACAAAGACAGATAATTAATGTTCAGACTGAAACTTTTTTCTTTGTAAATATACACTCATTCTGAAAATCAGAATGTCAGTTTTTAATGCAGTGCTGCCTGAAGGATCAAAGACCACAGGCATTCAATGTTGGTTTTCGGCATTGCCCCTTATGTGCAGAGATTTCTCTGCATTCTCTGAATCTTTTAATGATATTATGGACTGTAGATGGTGAAATCCCTAAATTCCTTGCAATTCTGCACTGAGAAATGTTGTTCTTAAACTGTCGGACTATTTGCCCACGCAGTTTTTTACAAAGTGGTGAACCATCCTTGCTTGTGAAAGACTGAGCCTTTCAGGGATGCTCCTTTTACAGTGCATTCAGAAAGTATTCTGATCCCTCCACTTTTTTCACATTTTGTTGCAGCCTTATACTAAAATCGTTTAAATTATTTTTTTCCCTCATCAATCTACACTCAATACCCCATAAAAAAGCAAGAATAAAATTTTAGAAATTTTTGCAAATTAATTAAAAAGGAGAAACTGAAATATCACATTGACATAAGTATTCAGATCCTTTGCTATAACATTTGAAATTTAGCTCAGGTGCCCTCCATTTCTCTTGATCATCTTTGAGATTGATTGGGCATGATTTGAAAAGGAACACACCTGTTTATATAAGGTCTCACAAAAATCAAGCCATGAGGTCAAAGGAACTGCCTGCAGAGCTCAGAGACAGGATTGTGTCGAGGCACAGATCTGGGGAAGGCTAGAAGCAGCCAGAACTCTTCCTAGAACTGGCTGCTCGGCCAAACTGAGAAGGAAAGCCTTGGTAAGAGAGGTGACCAAGAACCCGATGGTCACTCTGGCTGAGCTCCACAGATCCTGTGTGGAGATGGGAGAAACTTCCAAAAGGACAACCATCACTACAACACTCCACCGATCTGGGCTTCATGGCAGAGTGGCCAGACGAAAGCCTCTCCTCAGTGAAAGACACAGGAAAGCCCGCTTGGAATTTGCAAAAAAAGCACCTAAAGGACTCTCAGACTGTGAGAAACAAGATTCTCTGGTCTGATGACACCAAGACTGAACTGTTTAACCTCAATTCTAAGTGTCATGTCTGGGGGAAACCAGGCACCACTCATCACCTGCCCAATACCATCCCAACGGTGAAGCATGGTGGTGGCAGCATCATGTTGTGGGGGTGTTTTTCAGTGGCAGGGACTGGGGGACTGGTAAGGGTTGAGGGAAAGCTGAACGGAGCAAAGTACATAGATATCCTTGATGAAAACCTGGTCCAGAGTGCTCAGGATCTCAGACTGGGCCAAAGGTTCACCTTCCAACAGGACAATGACCCTAAGCATACAGCAAAGACAACGCAGGAGTGGCTTAGGGACAATTCTGTGAATCTCCTTGAGTGGCCCAGCCAGAGCCCTGACTTGAACCCAATCGAACATCTCTGGAGAGATCTGAAAATGGCTTTCCATCGATGCTCCTCAACCTGACAGAGCTTAAGAGGATCTGGAGAGAATCCCCAAATCCAAAGCTTGTGCAAAGCTTTTGCATCATACCCAAGAAGACTAAAGCCTGTAACCGCTGCCAAAGGTGCTTCAACTAACTACTGAGTAAATGAATACTTATGTCAATGTGATATTTCAATTTTTCCTTTTTAATAAATTTGCAAACATTTCTAAAATTCTGTCTTCACTTTGTCATTATGGGGTATTGCGTGTAGATCGATGAGGGAAAAAATGTATTTAAATGATTTTATCATAAGGCTGCAACATAACAAAATGTTAAAAAAATGAAGGGGTCTGAATACTTTCTGAATGCACTGTATACCCAATCATGATACTATCACCTGTTACCAATTAACCTGTTTACCTGTGGAATGTTCCAAACTGGTGTTTTTGAGCATTCCACAACTTTTCCAGTCTTTTTTTTGCTCCTGTCCCAACTTTTTTGAAAGGTGTTGCTGGCATCAAATTCAGAATAAGCATATATTTACAAAAATCTATAAGGTTGATAAGGTAAAACATTAAATATATTGTCTTTGTACTGTTTTCAATTGAATATGTCAAAAGAATAATTAACAAATTATCGCATTGTTTTTTATTTATGTTTAACACAACATCCCAACTTTTTTGGAATCGGGGTTTGTACTATATAGCTTTCATTAACCTAACTTTGCTTGAGATGTTTATCACCCACAGTGAGTTGAATGGTTACCCAAGTGTGTCATTACAGAGGTTATAAACCTGTTGTTTTGGGCTAACTACTTTTAAAGCTGCACTAAAGAATATTTTTGTTAACAATGGTTGAAATTACTATGTGTAATGTGAATGGTGTCACTCATAGTGACGAACCTGCAAAGCATTATCACAAAACTCTGCAGTTCCCCTCAGCTCTAAGGAGTTTTTTAATGTCTTTCAGCATTGTTTAGATTTTACAATTTCACAGTTTTACTGTTTTGGTTCACTCTCACCAATCTTATCAGCCTCGTTTCCAGTTGAAGGCAGCCGTTTTCAGCAACCAAGCTCCAAAAAATCCTGTGTATGCTAACTGCCCTGCACCAAACAGCAGACAGACAAAGTTAGTGACTAGCTAGAGAATATAGTGGAACATTTAGCAGCAAAAGAGACAGATATTTTGCTAAGGAGTTGTCAGAGACAAAAACAGAGCTAAAAGTAGAGTAAATACTGGACTTTTGGACATTCACCAGGAGCCAGAAACACAACTCTATATGAATACTAATGTAGCACTGTGTCTGCTGGACATGAAAACTGGCAACTTCAGCTTGCTCTCCTGCCCCTTGGTGGCCAAAACAAATGATTGTTGCTTTAAAAATTCTGACCTGACTAAATTATGCAGGAACATTGTTAATTATTTTTTGGTTACTGCAGGATCACCCTGTTGTCCCTTGGAGATCATCAATGACTAGTCATGAAGGATTTATTGATGCCACCCACGCTGCACGCATTAAACATATTGCTTAAAGTCGGTGCATTACATTCAGTCCAGAAGAGTTTTTTAAAATCATATTTGCAAGGCATATCACAGAAAATTATGGCTCCATGCAAGCAATCAGTGCCACTTAATTTGTTAGCCCAGTGGACAATATTATTTTATGTATTGTTCATAAGCACTGCTGTAACGGCCTTTCAGACATTTGCAGAAATCCCTGATTGATTAGAAAAACATGCTCTCGATAAATGACTAAAAAAATTGTAGACTAATAGTGTACAGAAAATGAGATTTTAAATTGCCTGCATACGAGCTCCATAGCTTCATGTGGGACAAATACTTCAAGTACCACTAAGTGATTTAAAGTTGATTGGAACTGTCCCTGCTGTGATAAATGATGCTGGGTAATGAATTGATCTCTGTCCTGGGATCCAGCTGTGTTTAGGGCTCGGTGTAGGCAACAGTTAGGCGTCTGCAGTCCTACTGTAGTTGCATACAGCCTGTGCATCCATCTGATAAAGTGTTAAGTGATTGGTTGCCCTGTGCAGTTCTGTCCCATCAATCATGACTCAAGTGTTTGAGGCTGCAGAGTGTGAACCTGAGAGGGTCTCCAGGGGTGTTATTGTGAAACAGGTGAGGTTCTGATGGAATTTGGGTATACCAAGCACAGCAAGAGCCTCCTTTCCCCCTCCGAGCTACTGTCAATGCAGGTGCACCGTGCCCTGTTTTTCTGTGACCTCACAGCCTGAGCTAACAACTGTTTGTTTGTGATGTACTCACAGTTTCTCACAGTTTCCCAAAAAGTAAAGTAGTGTACAGAAGGCAAAAAACACAAAAAATAAAAATCTACCGCAGGCCATTTTTTGAAGCTCTGACCAGAATGGGAATAAATGGAAGGTCACCTGATTTGCTGGTCTCACACTGAAAAAAAGTTCTTGGTTTAGTTCAGCCATGACAAATGTTTAGATTGTTGCTCTGTGACCTGAGTTTATCATATCAACATGACCCTCTTTATGTTTGTGTACCCACAGTGACCTATTCTGGTTTGGTCAGGTGTGATCTGCTGTCAGCAACCTCCACATTCACCCTGTCGCCTCACATCAGTCACCCACTGGGACATGACAAATACAGTCTTGAAGGCCTAAACCAAATATGTTAAAGTGAAACTCTTAATAGCCAACACATTTTCATATACACACAATATGTTTACATAATGAAACTGGTATTCTAAAGTCTTTTATGTGTGACAAATTATTATCATACATAATTTGGTTTAACAGTCTTATTAACATTTGCACATCTGAAAAGTAAATGCACATACTTCTGTTCCAAGTGAATAGACTGACTCACATTTCTAGGAAATATTTTCCTAACAACCATGGAGCAGATGCTGCAGATGCTGAAATGCTAATAACTGGAGATTACTTTTGTATTGCAGCATTTCACATAATCAGAATTCACAATCTATTTGACATTGAGGAAATGCATAATAGAGAAACCCCACAAAAGTGATTACTGTCACTTTTGGTTTGTAAAGTCAATATTTTTAGAGTTTGAAATTTTCAATTTTGGCACCCCCATTAGTAGTATCAAAAATTACACAATGGCAGGCAGCAATGAAAGCCACTAACCCCACTGTGTATCTGACCCGGGGACACCAGCAGCACCAATCTACGAACAAAACCTAAAGCTGCACTAATCAATATTTTTATATTAACAATGGATCAAATAGCTATGAGCAATGTGAAAGGGGTCACTTGTAGTGACAAACCCCCAATGAATTATCACCAAATCTTCCCCTCAGCTTTATGGACCATCATAGTCTCCTTCAGCATTTTTTTTGTGTGTGTTCTTGTTTTCACAACTTCACTCTTCTGAAAACACAACTCCAAATGGATGCTAATGATGGTCTCTGTCTACTGGATGTGTAAATAGGCAACTGTTTGCTAATGCATTCACAACTTTATAACATTAATCAATGCAGGTATAAATTTATAATCTTTAAAATCTTAGTCGAGGTTGCTTTTACCTCTGGTTACTGGTGGTAACAGCAATAAGTGTGTTTTAATTTTAATTTTTAATTTTGCTCCCGGAGTTCCATTCAAATGTGACTCATGGACTGGGGGCAGCAGACGGGCCCCGAGCAGCCACTATGTTAGAGATACAACAGAAGAAGAGCAACCAGGGTATCCGTTTACAGCCAAACAAACTGTGTGCTGACATGATTCATTGTCACATTGTTTTGATGAAGAAAACAACAACACTTACTCTTTCAAATGCACAACACCAGCTATTGTGTTCCATTGTTCTTAAAATGTGCACATACACTGGCTTTTCTTTTATATATCATCCAGTACTTGCATGCACAGCTTCCTGTAAATCCACCGTGTTGGGTCCATAATCTGAATCCCACACGAGAAAGGCGGACTCTGCCAGTAACAGAGGCAATCACTGAATGGCTTTTACTGAAAATATGTCAGCCATAAATAGCATCAGAAATGAAGTCTGAATAAAATGTCGAGGATTATAACTTGAAGCCATCAGAGTATTTGAAAAATATGCTACATAATCAAATGACGTTTCTACACATAGGGGCTTTAAAAGTCATGATTTTATATTCAATAATTAATAGGTTACACTGAGAAGGAGTGAGATCGGGAATGTTTTACTCAGGCTAAAAAATGATCTTATGCTTAGGAGGAGGATGATGAATACTAACTAAGTTCACCCACCTTTTCATTTATCACATCATGACCGGTTGCATGCTAAGAAGCCTTTTCCTGAGCCGCACTCCTCATCCTGCTCATTACCTGGTTTAGTACAAGTCATTCAGGGAAAACCTCTGCACCTTGCAGATGCTTATTTGAATGCATAGCTGAATGCTAAAAATGTACTCCACCACTCAGTGCCTGAAATAATTACCCAGTGCCAGATCTCTTTTCTTCTGTGAATGATTTCATCATTTTTGAGTTTCATAGCTATTTCTTTTTATTCATACGCTCAGTTAAAGAGGCAACGATGCAGATTTTCTGAGAACATACAGCATATAGCATTCCATCTTTAAATACAATTGGGGATTTTTTTGTCCTTTCACTGGCACTTAAGGCACACTTTTCCAAGCATGAAAAAGTGTCATATCATTTGATAGCTGAATACCATCAACTTTTAATTAAAGAGATGAGGGAAACTATGATGTATATTTTAGACCTAATTAGCACACCAACTCAGGGGAGTGAAGTGATTAGATGAGTAAAGACTCCCCATGGATGCTGCAGACGAGCACACATACAAATGCAAGCGCACACACTCGCATTCTGAGGGTGTTTGCTCTTGGACTCCCAGCCTCGCACACACATACACAGTTATATCTGTAACAAAAACATCACAGAGCTGTTATTTATTACAGTGGTAGCTTTCAGAGTCCTGTCATTAAAGTATAAGTGGTCACCAAGGATGACCAGTGAGTAAAAGAGCAAGAGAGGGATGGTAGTCATTTGTCAAGGCCTCAGTAATCCAAACTGAATGGCAGAGAATGAATCAGTGCTTAATACATTTCCACAGCCATAACAAAGCATCATGGGCCACAGGAGCCTTTGACCACTTACAAAAGAGCAATTGTGTTGGTAGCAGATGTCCTGCTTGGAGAACACTGCATTCTATAGTGACTTTTCAAGCCTCATGTTGAAATAGACACAATAGAGTTTGTACCATCAAGTTCTGTAATTGTTGCTAAAATGACCATTGTGAAGTCATGTGTGAGAACATTCAATACTTGAAGGTGTAAACAGCATAATTAGCACAGCCACCCAACAAACTGAACAAAGAAAAGAAAAAGTTAGAAAACATTTTCTTCTTTTTTTCAGTCATTCAGTCAAACCCTTTCACCCTTTTCATGAAATCATCCATCTTGCCTTAATGTTCCTCTACCATGTTGCGCCACATACTATAGTATGTTATTTCACTCGCTGTGCTTACATTTAACCTCTGTGAATCTCTTTTTCCCTGAACAGTGCTCTCACCATCTGTATCTGAGGATGATCTCCTGGTGAGGCATCAAATTTTCAAGTTCACAGAGGAATCAGCCTCCACCTGCTCTTCTCTTCTCTTGCTGTAAGAGGAGGCTGTGATGTTGACTGCTTGCAGTATCTTTTGCAATACAGTCTAACATATCTTAACACCTCAGACAGGGGCATTACTCCATCTCTAGAGTTATAAATTATGCCAGCTTAGACTGAGTTGCCAACTCCACACCAAGGATCAAGATGCATCCTTTGGACTGGATGTCCCATTTGGAAAGCCTCTCGTCCTGCTACATGCCCACATCCATCACACCAGCCTCACTCACTCCAGCTCCAGGTTGCTCTGATGGTGAATAGTCTTTCATCAGATCCTCTATCTCAGTAGATGTTCTTTTATGGAGGAAAGGGTGAGGAGAGAGGACCAGCATTTTGATAATTCTGTCTTATCACTTATTGTAATTAATGCCTACATCTGTTCCCAAGCAGATCTATGGGTTCCCCAACTCCAACCTGTTGCTTCCAGCTGAGGCAGAACTCCCTGGTTTCCTGCTCAATTCATAAAGAGCATTTAGCAGGCCCCTGAAAAGACACAATTAAACCTGGAAATTGTTTGCCAGCATGGATGCATGTCATCTTTTATCACCTTGTACTTGCAACATATTTGTATGTACTCAACTGCTTTTCCTGAAGAGTTTTACAGTACAGCAATTAAATTACTGAACAAAAATATTTTGTCCCGGATCCGAAGTGAAAATACTTTAGAAAAAAGGGAGGGAGCCATCAAATGCAAAAAAGTGAGACTTTAATAAGCTCACTATGTGCATGAATACAGGCACTAATTGGCATCATAAATGGCAGTACAAAGTCATGAGGTTGAGCACTGTACAGAACTGTTCGCATGTGCAATGGTGTCTGCCTTGCATGGAACTACTCTCCAGAGACTGAAAACATGATTGCCATTTTTAGGCTTTGGAGCTGTTTCTAAACAAATCAATATTATGATAATCTTTGTGGTAAAGCAGTAGTTCTCAACCTTTTTTTCGGACCCGAGCCAATTATGCAGGGACCTTCCCGCCCTCCATCAATTAAAATGTAGGCTAATTGTTTTCCCTGAATATTAATGTTGATTATTAAAAACATGTAATTAAATGCCAAATAACAGATTTGTTTAACTGGACAGTTGGAATATCATTATCATTAGTTTCCCAGGGAGCAAAAAAGTCATGTGAATAAAAATTATATTTATGAGTGTTAAACAAACGCAATGGTTAGAAATTTGACATTCAAACTTTAATAAGGTGTCATTATTGATCATGAACACCAACCAATCAGAAAGCGGTAATTTGGTGCTAGTGCCAAACAAGAAGCATTCTTATTAATTGCTCACAGAACAAACAGAAAACAAGAGCAGCCTACCAAGGAAAAAGTCTGAGGCTACTGGAAAAAAAGCAGATAGCTCAGGTATTCAGTAGAATACTGGCAGCATTTTATATGATATGATTGTTGTTGTTTTATGATGCTATCCAGTTGATTAATTAATCATACCTGCAGTGGTCTGGCAGAGAGCGTCAAATAAAATAACCAGTTCAAGGGTCCAAAGGGGTTTTGGTTGGGGGGTTTAAAAAATGCAGTGAATGGATTTGAACAGTGTTTTTTCTCTTCCTCTCATAGTCAGGCTTTAGCCACTAGCCAGCAGGACGGGTATGGTTAAAATTTTATTTTTATCTTGGCCTACTCTTATCAGTTCTTTTTTATTACTAAAGAATTGTTTTTTAATAATCTCTTTTAAAAAAGAATAAATTCAGAACAGGATTAGAATAGATTTCTATTTTTAATATGACAATATTTTTTTCCACAGCAGCATCAGTAATGTTTACATCAGCAAAGTCACTATATAAATTCAATAATATCTCACTGGAAAGAAATCAAAAATGTCAGTAAATGAATAATATTCCTGACATCAAAATACCGAGTGAAGTTCAGAAAGAATGAATAATACAGACATCAGTGAGTATCAGGCATTCCTCCTGTCCTCTGTCCTCCTCCCTCTGCTGCTGGTTGAGAGGAGGGGCTGGTTTGAGTCAGTAGCTAAGTTTACAAGAATTTACCACATTTTAATATACGTTACAAACTAAGCTAAACACAAACACCAACAAATAGAGCAGAGGAGAGGACAGAGAAGCAAGTGCGACCATAAATGACAGCAAAAGACAGTAGAGACTCGGCATAGTTTTCCCGTGTCTACACAAAAAGCAGCATGTTTAGCAGAGCAGCATCAGAGAGAGCTCCCTGTGTCTACACAGGAGGTGTCCAGCTAGTTCCACCCAGTGCAACGGTGTGGCTCATTCATTCGTTTCATTGAGATAATAAGGTATCATGCTGAATACAAACTTAAAGAAGAGGCCAGGGCAAAATTTGAAGACAAATTATTTTAATATATTGATTAACGATGAATCAATTCAAGCCTGAATACAACTCCAGAAGTTTTGATCTCAAAATTCTACTGAAGTATTTGCTATTAAATGTACTTAAGGATCAAACATAAAAGTAAATTTGAAGGTTTTGTAAACCAATCAGATGCTTAGTCATTTTAATCAACTTAAACCTCCTCATCAGACTCCTCACTCTCTACTCTCTTTGCACGCTCCATGAAGCCTGGACTCCTGCTACTGATAGAGTCCTGGTGCCACAGCATCACAGCTTTTGTGGGATTATACTCCCTGATCTCTAGAGAGAACAGCTGAACCATAAGGAAATCTGATAGTGTATCAGACCTTAGGTTAGACCACCAAATACACGCATACATACACACGAACTGTGAAACTTGCTGTGTTAATGGCCACGAATGTTTTCCAGCTTCATCGTTTTATTTCCAATGAGAAATGAGTTGTTTCTGTTTTGTCTTTGGCATACTGGCAACACACAGAACAACTCATCACCACAGCCTCAGCACCATTACAGTTTCTGTAGCCAGCCTCTTGAAACTCTCTTATCTCCAAACCTCCATTTCTCACAAAACTTTCCTTTTTTATGTGATTCGTACTCTTTTTCATCTCTGGGTTTTCACTTTAAAGGTTGGCTTACAGCAGACCGGCGGCAAGTGACAGTTTAGCAGAGTAGCTGATGTCCCGTACAGTAAACAGTACCGTGAAACTAGGAGAGCTAGAGAAGGTCTGTGGTTGGTGCTCCTGTGTGTGTGTGTGTGTGTGTGTGTGTGTGTGTGTGTGTGTGTGTGTGTGTAGAAGCTCAGCCCTGCCTGCCATGAAACAGAAGCTGCAGCATGAGCTGCCTACAGCAGCGCGCCCAACACCAAAACGCGGTTGAGACTCTCAGCATAGTTTTTTATTACGACTATTTTGGTACAAACATTTACCTGCCATGTGGCAGATAGCCTTCCAAGATTTACTCGCCAAACGCGAAGTCTGCCCGCATATGGTGCTTGGCGAGTGACCCTGGTTGCGACATATGTGCCTCTCCACTGTTCCTAAGGTCCAAACTAAAAGACAGAGAGAGGCAGCTTTTCCTAATTATGCCCCAAAACTCTGGAACTGTCTGCGGGTTTAAGGGATTCTACATCTGAAATCTTAAAACACATCTTTTTAACATAGCTTTCTCCTAAATGGTGGTTCTGGATAGTATACCGATGTACCGGTTTTAATTTCCTGTGCAATATTTTCATATACTGTCATTGCTGTAACTCTTCAATAGGCGGAAAAATATGTAATTGCCACGGTCAGGGCAAGCTGTGTAGAGGATATTAAGAGGGGAGCCCTATTAACTGCATAACGGTTATAAGTTTATAACACAACAATTAATAACCTACAACTAACTCTCTTTAACAGGGCAAAACACCATGACACACAACAATTCGTGACACATAAACAATTTCTAACACTAATAATTGTACATTTACAAAATTACACCGCCAAATGGCATGCTGGGTACAGCTCGCTAGCTATTGTTCAGCAGTAGTCCATGAAGACTGCACAGTGTGTATCTTATCATTTTATCCTTGAAGTTTGGAAACTTGCAGACATGAACAATTTTATTTCATCTAAGTTACTACTTCTCTAGCATGAACAGACACTGAGCTATCCACAGCCTCAGATGTGAACAAACCAACGTGCAAACTACTCTGGATGTAGTTCCTTATGCAGTTAGCCATAATGCTGCTACAGGCAGCTAGTTCCTATGTTTACTTTCATTCAGACTCACAAACAATCTTTTTAAGTTATTCATGTAAACTCTATGTACTCCTGACAGTAGAATAAGCCACTATAAAACTATATTAAGGCCCAGTCATGCAGTGAAACTGCCCAAATCTTAAAAAATACATTGATACAGATTTTTGCTCATACCACACTACTGAACAGTTATTTATCTTGTCTTATCCTGTCTTTTTAATTTAACTTTATTTATCCCATTTTACTGTATTTATCCGGATTTTACTGTTTTATTGTAAATGTTATGATTCTCTGTGTTACATTTTGTGCAAGGATTGTGCTATAGAAATAAAGTTTATTATTATATTATTATTATTTCTCATGTCTAAAAGTCAGACTATTCCTCTCTCCCTTTTGTTACTGTCGCATTCTCTGTTCTTATGAGCAGATCTCTTCATATTTTGTCTGTACTGTTCTAGTGGTGTTGCTTCTTGTTTATTCATTTCCACTCTGTCTGTCATCTCTGCTTTGACAAATTTCACATGTCACCATATCTATGTTTTCATTATTGGAACAAATATTGGGCTTGCATTTTATGAAAATGCTACATGTTGGGTTTTGGTAATTGATTAACTTTCTCTGTTATTTTCTCAATTCTCAATAAATCTTGTTATTGTGTCTCAATTTGAACTGTTATTCTTCACAAATCAGATCTGGTAACCCTTCGGTGCAGAATGCCCATAGATATCTCCATCTATAGCCCCTTTCACACATGCACTGCAAACCTGAAATTTTCCCGACATTATCTGGAGGAGCTGTATATGTGAATGCAAATTTCCAAAATCGGTCGGACCAGAGATTAAACTGACTTTATCCTGCCAGCTCCCTAGTGCAAAGTCTGTGTAATTTCCAACTGATTTCCAGTTTAATTTCAAATGTGTGAATACAGCAGTCATTTTCTGGAGAATTCACAGTGAGCAAGTGGGCATGTTGATGACATTTCTATCATGTGGCTGGCGCTGGATAAAACAGACAGTGATCTACAGTGACACTGTAGTCAAACAGATACTTACTGACCTCCGAAGGAGAAGGACAATGGACAAATCTCAGCGCCTCCCCTGGAACACACTGGACTTATGATCTAACAGCACAAACTGGTTTACTGGACTCTATGCACTTTACAGATATTTAATTTAAAAAAAAAAAAAAAAAAAAAAAAAAAGCACTTTTGCACTGTTTGCACTTTATTGTCAATTTATATCACTGTTTCTTTGTTGTAAATTTTAAATGTGTCATTCAATAAAGCTTTTGTAAAAAAAAAAAAGATAAACACAGCAGGCCAGCTAAGCTGTGAAGCTAGCGCTAATGGTAGAGAGGACTTCCTGTAATTTCTCATAAAATAAAAGCTGTTTTATTTCTGGTGAAAAGCTTAAAAATGCAGAAATCACAACTGCAGTGTACCTTTTGCGACGTGTCCTGACTGCTGCGCGCTCTACTCCTCTACTACTCTACACCACCCCTCACCTAAACCAAACAGAGTATTTCCAGTAGGTGTGAACACATCTGACACGGATCAATCTCCTGATGTGTGCTGCATGTGTGAAAGTGCAACTCTGGACAATGTCCAGACCTGATTCTCCACACATTGTCCGGAGTTTATATGTGAAAGTGTCTTATAACTGAATTGTACTTAGTCGTTCTTTATAGGTTTACACCTTTTAGCAGAGTTTTTAATTAAGCTGTTTTGATCTATCTATCTCTACTCAGTGTACCAGCTGTTTAAATTGTAAGGAGCCTCCATCTACAAACTCCTTCTAACTGAGTTCCATCCATGAAACAGTGCCCAGTATACTCAACTGGCCTCCACATCCCAGCACTGAGACAACTTCCCTATAACTACACAAGTCTATGGATTGAGTCAGGTTCCTTTATCAGCACAAATTTTAATTTAGGTGAGCCCTCATTTACCATCTCTTAATTATCAAGCAGGCCAGACATATCAATTAATTTAGCCAGCCTTTAATGCATGACTCTATCTCCCATAATTGTCTACCTTTGACATAGCTAGCGGGCTCTACTGTTTTGTTCCAACTTCTGAATATAATTTTGTGGAACTTTGATTCCCCTGTTCATTCTTGAATGTATTCCCTACGCCCTAAGAATCAATTTTAGTGCAATTCCACTGTAAATAAAATCAGACATATGTCCTCTTTATATTTGTTGTAAGTAATGGTTTTAGAGCTGTATGTTTTCAGGAAATTGCTCATAAAGCACAAACGCTCTTTATCATGCGAGACATGCCGTCGGTTCCCTGATGGTTTGTAGTCCTGCTTTGGGAGCTGTGACACATGTCGAGATGAAGCATTAGACCTGAGCACCTGCCTGCATCTGCTCTTCTCCTGCTGAGCAGTGACAGTGTGACTTTGGTTGCCAAGTGCAAAATAAAACTTTAAATTCTTCCCCAGAGGAGTGTTGTGTTTGCTAAAAATTCCTCAATGTTGTGTGTGAGTCTGACTTAAAACTCTTCAACCTTGCCGGACCCACCGCTGGGTCCATCAATACAAATGCATGCTGCATGACCAGTCATTGTTGAAACCCTCACACTTTATTTGAAATTCTAGTCAAGATCTCAGTTTCCAAAGAAGTCCAATATGTCAGGCTGAATTTTTTGGAAATGTCTAAAACAAGATGCACAAACTAGGAAAGATCTTGACCAGGGAATTTAACATATGCCTTACAAGGAAAATCAATGCACCTGATATACATGTCTTGAATACAATTAACAGAATAACTGAAGCAGGACTGCCTTACTGAACAGAGCAAAACTTTGTAAAAGTTTTCTGTTAATGACGTGTGGCTTATTATGTACATGGAGACTAGACAGGAAACATAGTCCTAGTCTGACAAGTCCAAATGCAAAAGGACAGAAATGATTGTGACTTAAAAGATTGAGCTGCAAGAACACTTCTGACCAAATGTCCTGATGCTGTTATTACTTGGTCACATTAGCATGTTTTGTTTTGTTTTTCATTATACTGCAGAGCACAAAATGGAGAATGTGTTCAACTGTACAGTATTAGCTGTTACATCCCTTAAATGATGATAATGTGTTCATAACTACACTCCTATTCATCATATACTTTATATTCATGTTTTGGTCTCATAACTTATATTGTGTACCTCAGAGGGAGAACCTTATTCATGACAGAACAGAACAAACTGTTTGCCTTCTCTTTTATAGTTCAAAGTTAATTTGTTTTATAATACTAAATGTCTTTTTAACTTTCCAAATTACACAAGTGGAACTTGTTAATTGATAATGTGTCATTAAAATAAAAGATTGTACAGTGATGTTAGTGGCTGTGAGGCTGTAAAAGCACAGCGGGCTTTGAGCTAAATGCTAATGTCAGCATGCAAACAGACTCACAGTGACAATGCTGAATGGCTTTATTTATTTATTCATCCAGTCACCTGCTTTTTTAATCACCATAGCCTGTGTGTTTGTATCTGTTGTGTTTTTATTGTGTTTTAATGCCTTACTGGTTTTTTCATGTATTTTTGTCATCTGTTATGGTTGCTATGACAATGCAATTTCCCTTTGGGTATTAATAAAGTTTCTATCTATCTATCTGTCTAGCTGATGTTTATAGGGCTGCCACTTAAGCGTTGAAGCCTGAAATCATCAGTTGAGAAGCCCTGGAGTCAACTCGCATTTTGTCAGTCACTAAGGACAGCACATGCAGGACATGCAGGGCAGCATACAACCAAGCCCCCAGGAACAGTGTCGGTCTTTGAAGCCAATTTGACATAGTGGCAAAACTGTGGAATTACAACTTTCGGCTCTGACAGGGGTCCAAAAAGCCTTTTTCCCACACACAATAACGGGAAAAGATTTTGATCCATTCGGTCTAATAACATTTGGAAAGTCTAGAAGAGCCGCATGATTGCATTATTTTAACCCCATTCAAGTTAGCCAGAGGGCTAAAATAAAAGTCTCTGGTGCACATGCTCTAATGGCGCATTGGGCCCGTAGAGTGTGCACAGTATGCATTCATCCGGGTAAGTCCTTTACAGTGAGAAGTGGCTTTTTTGGCTTCATGCGCCACTGAGCAACTTTCATAGGAATGAATGGAGCCCCATCTCTGATGCTGTGTCCAGTTGTCTTCATACATCCATGCACACAACTTGTTCCTATTTGCTGCGACAACACATTTAGCTACGCTGTTGAATGTTAGTGAAGTCGGCTATCTACTTTTGAACCAGACGCTGGCACAACCTCCACTACCGTCTGGCAGTGCTGTCAACAGACAGAGAGGAGATATGCTCTGTTGTGTGCTAAGATTTTATACCTGAGCTACAACCAGGACTGTGTGGAAATTTTATGTTTTCATATTACAGATGATGGACAAAGGCAATAAAATGCGAGTCTTACAGGTAAAAGATGAGACTCATATTGGCTGTTAAGAGTTTGGAGTGGTTGCTCTGCAGGTGTGCTGGATTGTACTGTAACTGGGCAGAGGCATGATATTTCTCATAATCATAGGTAAGGTGTATTGATGAAAAAACATCAGAAATAATGTTGAGTATTTAAAAAAAATATATATCTGTAGAGGGCTTTGAATATCCTGATTTGGGTACAGCCCCAGATGGGTAGAGAACAGGTATAGTATTTACCATGGTTACATAGCTTAGCATGTTAGCATTGAAACATTCGGTAAATAGCTCTAAACACAATGCACATCTGAGGCTGATGGGAATGTCATTAGTTTTACAGGTATTTGGTAGGTTTTGGACAAATTAAAATTTTGACCTGATGATGGTGCTAGATGAAAAGTCAGAGCATCTCCAAATTTATTAGGATTCATCCTCTGGGGAACATTAATGTCTGTACAAAATGTTAAGTGATATCCATCCAGTATTTATGAAGATATTGATTTTTGATTACCACCACATTCTAAACCTGACATATTTCTACACTTTGCTCAGGACTCAGATTAAATTAAAGCCAGAATAAGATACTAAATATGTACAGCCATTCCTCTATTGACAAGTTCATGTTACCTTCAGCGTGTCTCTCTGTGCCTTTGTTTGCTTTCATTAATCTGGTGCAGCTCTATGGAAGAGACAAGACAGGCTGAAATGTTTATAGATTGGGTACTTTTCCATTGTAATAATGAACAAAGGATGCCATGGAAAGTCTAACTAAGAACTTCATCTCAGAAGTTACAATCCTTTAATCATTTAACACTTACATCTTTTCACACTTTTGTCTCTTTCTCTGTTTGGGACCTTGCTTTGTTTATTTGTTCGTTTGTGTGTGTGTATAATCGTGACTTGTGACCAGAATCCACAAAACAGTTTAAGTATAGGAGTCTTTAATAATGCTAAGTAAAAAAATTCATGTAAATGCTTACGTTTCATCACAAGATTAAAGCTCTACCTGATGACTTTTTCATTGTCAAATATGAACTGTTAATTTTTTTTTTTTTTACCAGTTTAGTAGCAACAGGCTGTAACAAAGCTTACAGCCCCCCCTCTCCACAAAAATGTGTCTTGCTTATTGTCACTTGGATGTCTGTCCTTCACTGTGCAGAATGATGGCTGTTTTCACCTTCATCTGCTGAAATGTGATGTGGAGTCTTGAAAGCTCAAGCACATGTACACTGAAAATGGACTTTTCAGTGAAGACAGAGACATCTTGCATCTGGCAGTGACAGTTAACTAGATCCTGGATTTTTTTAATAATAGAAGTGTCCTTTTAAGAATTTGTAAGCAGTTTTTTTGTGGAGAACTAATATGAGGCCCATTCTTATTTAAAGCAGAGCATTTTTATGTCTTAAAACAAGTCTGGAGGGACGTGGAGTACTTTACTTACTTATGGTGTACTGCAAAGTACACTGGTGCAAAATTGTAGCACTGCAGAGGAAGTGACACTTGTTTTTGATTTATTTATAATAAGCAAAGATTATACAAAAAATACAAATATTCAAGTGTCATATTGTCTAAAATGTGACAGACTGCAGTTGCTTATTCTAACCTTCTGTCCCTGATGCTGCCAAATCATGACATAGAGATATAATGAATTATGACATTATAAGTGAATGTGGTACAGAATAATAGTTGCTGGAAAGAAGTATTAGTACATACAGTATTCTCTGTGTCTGTTTGAACTGTGTCCAAAATTTGGACACAGTTCTTCATTCAAGTGAATGGGAAGGTGTGTGTATATTTTTATATTTCTTTTTTTTTCATTTGACGCTTTTGTTTAAAGCGATGTACAAATTAGGTGCAATCCAAGCCACAGTAGATCAGCCTAGGACAATAAATGCCTCAGTGTATTAATGGCTTGAACTTAATGTGAGCAGCAACAAGGAGTAAGTGGGGAGTAATGAAAAGTGGAGTGAAATGAGTTGTTTTTGGCTGGGTGAAGAGTAGACATGCTGCCCATTTATGCCCTTTTTCAGAGGTTTGACTGTGTGCACTAGCAGCCCAGCCAGAGGGGCGTTTCAGTAGTCAAGGTGAGAGATGACCTGTACAAGGAGTTGAGTGGCATACTCAGTGAGATAAGACCTGATCTTTCTGATGTTCTATAGTTTGAAACAACATGACCAAGTGGCAGACATCACAGCAATATACTCAGTGAAAATTAGTCATCAATCAAAATGCCCAGATTTCTAGCAGACTTTGTTGGAGAAAGCAAAGCAAAACTGAGCTGG
The DNA here is from genome assembly GCA_038419695.1 of Scomberomorus guttatus. Taxonomy (NCBI): domain Eukaryota; kingdom Metazoa; phylum Chordata; class Actinopteri; order Scombriformes; family Scombridae; genus Scomberomorus; species Scomberomorus guttatus. The sequence continues at coordinate 24,845,591 of CM076461.1, forward strand.
ATACTAATGTTGTGCTGGCACAGGGACTGGTTGAGGTCACCGGGAGTTCAGGCTTCTAGAGAGTTGAAGGTGGTGTTCTATCATCCATTTGAAAATCAGGTTGTCTGTTGGGAAGGACAGGTACTGTAGAGCTGGGTTACATCAGCATAGTAGTGGTAAGAAAAACTATGTGAGTGGATAATCGGACCAAGGGAGGAAGTGAATATTGAGAAGAGAAGCGGACCAAGCACAGATCCTTGCAGTACCCCAGTGGAAAGAAAGTCACAGTTGGACTCTTTGGCCACTTGGAATGATCGTTTCTTGCCGACCTTTAAAGTTTCTATCACTGACACTAATGCGGTTTCAGTGGAATGACTGGTCTTAAAACCAGACTGGTTTGGATAAAGGAAGTCTGAGACTTGGGTGAAAACTGCATGCTGTAGAACTTTGGATAGGAAGGCTAGTAGTGAGACCAGTCTGACGTTTTCAGCTTGACATGGATTTTAGGTTAAAAAGAGGGCAGCAAAAACCGAAGATTAATGTACAAATAGATAATATACAAATACATTTTTTGTATTTATTGATTTGTTTATATTTACTTGTGTATTTATTTATCTTCATATTCATTACTTAATTCATATTTCTATATTTTATTCATATTACTATTATTTATCATATATTCACTTTTATTAATTTCCCTATTATTTATTTATTTATAGATTATCATCTTATTATTTCTCTGTAGTATTTTTTCCTTTTCATCTTCGAGCCAAGAATATTTGCTTGTAAACAAAATATTTTTTGTATTGAAGACTTCTCTTAATAATGATTTTGATAAAATCTTGTTTAATACAAATTATGATTCCATTAACAAAATCAAAGTGTTGACTTGTAATGGGCTGTGAAGCATGATATGAAGCTGTTGTTGTTGTTGTTGACAGTGCACTTTACACAGAGTAAAATGTGAGAATAAGCAACAAAAAGATTGTTCAGCAGTATATTATAGCACACCGCCTTCCTGTTTAGCTTTGGACAAATGTTTGTATATTTGCGTGGCTTTAGGACAAAAATGAACATACTGTCACGCCAACCTCCAGCAACATGACTGGAGATGGGCCCATGCAAATGAATGCTATCAGAGACAAAGTGTGATAAATGTGCTGTCAATAGAGATAGTGCAGTGCCACATCACACTCCCCATCACAGCCAAACAGAGCCAATAGAAATCTCAGCAGCCCTCACAGGCAGCATCACACATCATCTAAAGACTGCATGAAATGCCGCTTTGCTGCAGCTCTGTGATAAACTATAATTTATAGTTTTTGCCTGCTATGCTTACTTATATGCCTCAAAGATTTTGTCTTACGCCTTTTGCGTCACTCCACTGCAGCATCAATGGGAGAGAATCATTTAGAATTTAAGACCCACTTTTAAAAATTCTCCTGACCTGGGTTCTGCTCTGAAATCCCTTTACTAAAGAATAAAAAGGTAAAAATGCTGATGGCAGACTCCTAAAGCTACTCTTCTGAATAGTCTGTCATCTTTTCTGAATAGGCTGTGAAAGACAATGACATACCTACAATTGAAGTGCTGCAATGTTCTTTTCATTTTCTTGCCAAATCAATCCCACTTAAGCCTGCATAATGTTCCATTTGCAGCCACAATCTGTGAAGATCTAAGGAGAATGGAAAGGCACTGCACATGCCCATTTGGAGTTATTGGTTGATCCTTTAGCCGCTCTCCTCCGTTTGCTCATCAGGCTGGGTATAGGATCTGTCAGATGTTCCATGTCTGCAGAGCGGTTCACTGTGCAGCTCCCTGATGACTGAGATCATTTTGAGATCAATCAATCTCCGATGTGTTTACTATTTTTGACCAGCTTGAAAGGATGGGTATCTGATTGCCTACATTCCCGGGGTTGCCACGATAATTATTTAGGACCTGCTGTTGCAAAAGAGATTTTTTGTTGAGAAAAGATTTTTCAAATGGTTGTAAGGTTGCATTACAATATTTTGCAAGTGGCTGCAGGAGACAATGGTATGAATTTATCAAAACTTGAAAGACATGGTTACTATTCTTGGTCATGTAAACATTGGGAATGAAATGGTTCAACAAATGGAAGCAATTCCAACTAGGTTTCCCATAGCATGTTATAGAACAGTTGTGCTACATCCAGGGGTTAAATTGGGATTTGTGAGGAGGGGTAGCCCTTGTCCAATGAGGTTGGGGGGTTGGGTATGGGTGAGGTGGTTTCCACATACCACACTATCACAAGGGATAGGGACTATTTCTTGAGTAGAAAGTAGTTCCAATGAAAACTGTGGACGTTGTGTTCTGTGGATGTGGATTATCCAGAGTAACAATGACACTGTTTCTGGAAAGAGATGTTGCTGTTGAATTTTCTAAATGTCATTTTATGCTGTACCACAAATTAAATTGTATTGGGTGAAATTTCAGAGACAGTTATCTCAAATTAAATCTAAAAATCTCAATGGCCAGATAACCCCCAAGAGAAGTGAGAACATTTTCATTTTTATCCTATTTTATTTATCTTTTGGTAATTTGGGTGAAGCAAAAATAGCTCAGTGTGCAGTAATACCACTACTGCAAATTGCATTTAAGCAGCAAAACTGAGAAATCCCTGTGATAATCCACTTGACAAGCGAGATCCACTTGATGCTGTTGGACTCATCCTAAGCGCTGATTTTTTACCATTTCATTAATCATTTAATGAAGCATAAATGTGTATGTGAACGCATGCCTCGGTAAGGGTCCTACTGCTACTGCGTGATGACCACAGCTATTTAATAAAGTCAAAGGGAAGGATCTAACATTCTACATTTGTTTGGTCAACATGAGGCAATGTGTGAAAAAGATGTTTTACACCAAAAAAGTGAGGTTTGGCAAAGCTGTGATACTGAAGGAGATGAAGCTGAGCTCCAGTGGGCTCCAGCTCAGTTTAACCTCTGGCTACATCAAACAGCAAAGGCCACATATTTAATGAATGATGTTAACTGTCATCTAGTAACTCCACTGATAATTTGATCAGATGTGCCAGGACCTGATTCAGTTCAGCAGGTGACAGATTGATTGTTTATATCATGCATTCACTTTGCAGTAATTCATCACTGCAGCACATCACAATGTTGGGGGAAAAAGGGGCATAAAGATTAGTAGACACACACACATTGGAAAATAGAGACACATCGGAGTCAGAGATTCAGGTACATTGATACACAACCACAGATCCAACCCAAATTCTGCATGAAATTTGTCTACCTGATGCTCTGCTGTTCTACTGTTCACAAGACAATTTTGGATACGACTGTATTCACCAAAAGAATTGCTGGGATCTGGAAACATGGCAATGTCACTAAAATATAGGCAGATGGGGAAATAAACGCGAGATGATCGGACACTTTATCTATATCACTATTTGGAGGTAAAACTGTGAGCATACCCCGAACTGTTGTTTCTCATTGCACAAGAAAACTGTGTGCGCCCAACCACAGTAAGTACGATAAACAAATATTTAATACTGTTAATATACAAAGTTGATCCATGAAGTTGATTTGTACAACGTGCTGGATGTTGATAGCAAACTTTTTCGATAATTCTACTGTTTGTCTTGGTTTTCTCTTTCAAATTAGCTACCTTGGGGTTTATTAAACCTGTCTGGTCATGTGACTGCTCGAGTTTCTTGACCTGTTGGTCTTGTCTGCAATGTCGCCCCATTCCAAATTCTCAACAATTTACTTGAAGAATTTAATGTTATTATTACTGATAGGAATGATAGCCAAATAAGCCATGTTGTATAAAACCAAAGCATTTGTGTCTTTCCCTCAACTTTCTCTTACAAAATGAATAGTTTTGGTAAGACTGATTATATTCCACATTTAAACATACAGTGTGAAAATTCCTTTTTCTATACCTAGATTGTCAGAAATTATTTAAAGGCTCTCAGTTTCTGTGGAGAGAGCACCTTACAATGGTTTTATGGCTCCTACTTTCCAAGAAGAAAAATGGTTTCCTATATTGTCTGACCCATTGTATTTTCTACAGTATCCCAAATAAGTCAATCTAGAATCATTGTGACAGGACAGTTTAGACAGAATCTCATCATCCCCAGCCTGACCAAAATATATAAGTTCAAAGGCAGGTTTCAAGCAATAGCAGCACTTAAAGAGGGGTGTTACAGCTGTAACATGTTGCTGAAATAGAGGGAAATTGGCCAATTTTTTTTTTTTTTTTACTTTAAAGCAGCTGTGTTGGTATTGCTCACAGGGATATGATGTCTCCCTGGATACCATCAGTGAAAGTCTTGACTGAGGTGTAGGCTGTTATTTCATTGTGTTTTTTCTCTTGCAGTGGAATATGTGTTTGTCCCATATGGCAGCAGGTGGAAACTGAAAGCTTTAAACTAACTAATACCCAGAAATCAGACAACAAAAGGATAACATCAGCTGAAACTCTAAAGTACCAACCAAAAAGTCCAGTGTTCTCTGGACAAATCACTGCTCGCTGCTGTTTAGGAGACACTTTGTGTTTTATAGTGCAACTGAAATTAGAAAAAAAATGCCAAGGTATCAATATATATCTCCCTGGTGTTGGTTTTGCCTTGTGTGCTTATTTGGTCAAAAAAAAAGAAAAAAAAGAAGGCATTTTAGTTTAATTTATTTTACTGCAGTGACTGTTAAAAAGAAATGTTCCTGACAGCATTGTTGTCAGCTCAGCTGTGACAGTATGTTACTTTCTTGTAAAAGCTTATTAAAAGACAACAAAAGCCACAGAATTAATCATAATGTGACAACTCACAAGTAACTGGCTGCTGTTAACCTTATAAACAGTGTTTGTATGGGCCTAGTTTTGTACTGAACTGAACGTAACTGCTTGACCTAGCAAAAGAGTGAACGTACTATTGAACTGAAGACAGAATCTGTGCCGAACGTCACGGCACAGTACAGTATGAACAGTAACACGTTGTGTACATACTGTAATGCATTTGAACGCTTACAATAATAAAAACAACCTACATAGTCAGTGACTACACATCTTTGAGCTGAACAAAATGATAATGATAATTTGAATCATCTACCTCTAGCTATCTCAACTGGACCCATGAATGTCAGACAACTAACACTAATACTGAGTGTGCAGGAGCTTGAGCAGATGTTACAATAACATTAAACAACCAAAAGTGATGTCATATGGGAACCAACTCTAATGTTAGCAAGCTAAACAAACTAGCTTCAACTTTCCAAGTGAAATAAGAGCATAATACAGCCCCAGATGTTGAATGTTGTAGAGAGACAAATGTCTTAAATTAACAGTTGATAGCAAATGCTATGTGGGCATGTTAAAAATCATGAAAAAATAACTTGTATTCTTGTAACATCTGTATTCCACCATTTGGTCACAGAGACTATGAGTATTTGACTGGAGTTTTTTTCATGAAAATCCTTCCTAATGCATCTTTGAAAGTGACATTCTTGTTAATCCATATAGGTTTTGTAAGCCATTTCAACCCAAAAGTAACTTCCCAAGAAAGCAGACCACCATTCAGAGCCTGACATAGTAAATTATTTCCCCATCACTTCTTTTATGAGTTTTCTTTCATACTGTAGTTGCCGAACATTATCTGAAGCCTTAATTCCTCCAGTCAGCAAGGGAGATCAGTGATGCAGGCCGCTTGTAGCACCTCTTGACTCGTGAAGGGAATTATATGTAAATCACTTGACATATTACCTCCCTTCTCACCTTCACAATGCAGAACACATTTCTGCAATCCAAATGCAATGGGCAGAAGATTTGTCACAGAGCAGACTGGAGCATGTGCATTTCTGAGCAAAACACTTATTGGTTTGAACAGTATAGGCTTGGTGATTTGATTGATAATGCATGTCTGTGAAGGCGGTTGTGGGGGGGGGGTCAATTGAAAGAAAGACCTCAGTGTGTCAGGCAATCCACTTGCTAAAACTGTTTATGTTAATCTTTCCCCAACCGCCAACTGAGAGATGCAAGTCATTAGGTTGGTGAGAGGTTCTTACGGAGAAAAGGAGGTGCTGGTTAAAGAAAGGGGAGGATAACTGTTATGACAGGACAGAAGGGACGTAACCGTGACTTGACTACACTGCTTGCTACCAGCTGCTGTTGGAGTTTTTTATAGATGCTGTCTTCAGTTTTTGCTGCCCCACTGCAGGGATGTTTCATTAAAGACACCTAATTATTCCTTTTAGATTTTGCTGTCAGATCCTTAAGCACAAAATTCCCTATTGTTTTCCGACAAGTGGCTTCAGCCTTTCACAAGATTAGTATCCGGTTTTCTGTCCCATTTGTCCCACTGTGCTGTCATGAAGCATTAAACTAGAGCAATTTACACCACCTCTATTAGAAGGGGTCAATGCTGCTAAATGATTCCCATCCAATTGACTCATTCTCTCTCTCTTGGCTTACCTTCTTTCAGCAAAAAAAAAACAACAGAGCACTTTCCATTTCAAGAAATCTCACTTTCAAGTATTGGCTACTGCTGCGACATGTCTGACTGGTGGCTCGTCTTCTGTGTCACTGAGCTGTGTCTGGGGCCAATTGTCACACTTCAAAAAGCTTTGAGTTTTATACCAGCATCTCCTCACACCACCTCAGTAACCACAGCCAATATCTTCCCTCTATTTATGGATCACAAGGCATGAGGAGCAACTCATGGGGAAATGTTGCATCTCACACACACACACAAACCAAGACTCATAAACACAAGTCTGGTAAGCAGACACAAAGGGCTAATATGGTGAACATGGACTGTAACCTATATGGAAATAGGCTTCAAAAGAAAACTACATTTTAGCACTGCTAGCAGCCAAAGCAAAGTCATGTCACTGTGTGTGTTGATCATTAGGTTAGGTCCATCAGTCAAACACTTTGGACACTTAGGAATGACAGCTACTGTTCATGGTTCCCTGAGAATGATTGTTAATAATTTGGTTATCCCCTGAAATCTTGTCAGTCCTTTGAATAAAGGCCTGGTCACACCAGCATTTAGACATTTTGTAGCGAAACCAATGCATTTTAATGGATTTGCTACAATCAGTGGATTCTCTCGCTGGGGCAAAATATAGCACACATCTTCTACATGAAATTCGATGTGCTCATTTGTTCCATTAACCAATGGTTAACCCTCTTGAAAATACTAACCTTAGAGGGAACAAGTCCAAAATAGTGGAAGCATAACATATTAGTTGTGTTGCACCATCCAATTTTATTAATCCTCCTCTGCTGGAGAATAAAGTTTGTAGGCAGTAATGAGACAGGAGTCAATGACAGGAGTCAGTGTCTCCAATATCTCTCACTGTGTGACCTTATTGTCCCATTACTGACCAAGCTAACTAGCTAGCTCAGAGAGCTATTATGACTGACTGACAACTGGCTATTGTGTCAGCAGTAAGCTCACCAGCCATGCGAGCACTCACTCACATCAAGCTTCTAGGATTTTATTTAGGATTAATTTTGCTGGCCACTCCTTGACACTTTTGTCCATCTCAAAACACTGCCTCCTAATGTCTCACTGACCTTTCCTCTAATTATCAACTTGTACACTAAGAAATATTAATCCAGTGGACAAATTGATATAAAATTTACTGAGCATATTAAACCTTTATTTTGATGACCCCATGGACTTTCCTATAGCTCCACCATCATGGCAAACTTTGCACTTTTCTGTAAGTTCATTGCACTCAACTGTTGTTTATCAAATAAAAAAGTCTGCAGAATCCTGTCATTCTTTTTGTCTCTTGAGCTTAACTCTCATTAATGTAATGCTTTTGCACAATATTTCACAGATCACTTATAAGTGGAAGTGTGGTTGCTGCTGTGATGTCTAGAGGAACTTGACTTGCAGCCTTGCCAGACAAAAATGACAAAGTGTAAACCCATGTGTAAGGTTGTTGGATGATATGTAAAACTGATGATTATCTACCAGGTGTTGTATTTGTGATAGTTGTAGTTAGGATAACTGTATGTGCAGAACACATTTTGCTAACCAAGTGTTATGCCACAGAACAAATCCACAGAGGAGGAGGAGTTGTCAGTATCAATAAGCAGAGCTGCTCTTTATGAAACTGACATAATGAGGGGCAAAAGTAGAGTCCATGGCGATGCTCTTTCTTTGTAAGAAGTAGTCCTTGTCATGTCATTTATTTCTCATTTATGTATTTGTTTATCTTCATATGTTTTTGCTTTATATTCATTATTGTATTTGAGCATTGACAAGATTGAATGTTTGTGTTCTATCTGGGTGAATTCCTCTGTTTCCATAGTTAGATTTTTTTTCATACATTGACAGACATTTCAGAATAAAAACTGTACTGTCTTGTATCACCTCAGGAGTGCTAATTGATAATTGATAACCTGTCATCTTCTGTGGGAGACTGTATGTGCTTGTCTGTGTGTGTTTGGTATATCTCATGGTCTGACGAAGGTCTGTGACAGAAAGCTTAGACAGTAAATTGGGCCAATGCAGCACGCAGATGCTTTGATTTCTTTTCAGGTTTGAAAGTCTGATTTTATGCACTTTATCTAACATGTGCATCTATATTTGGCAACTACCATATACATCTCTTTCCAAAGGTTAGTTGTAGGTAGTGCTCTTTTCTGTCTCTTCAGCCATGGAGGCTATTGGTGCTTATGCTAGCTACCTACCACAGGCATATGTCCATTTACACATATTTAAACAGTAAACATGAAAAACATCATATCAAAATGTATTTCCTCAGAAAGAACTATTACTATAGTTTTTCTTGAGCTGGAACTTGGTTGAATCACTATTGTCATGTATCAGTTGATAAAACAGACAGGGGGATAAACCAATCCCAGTGGACCACTTACCTAATTAAAAGGGTCAGGTATTGGCCATAAGTGACTGATCCACATTAAATACATTTGCGTAATCTCTCAAAGTGCCCTGGTTATTGAATGTTGGTGTATGAACAATTATAAGTAAAAAGAAATCATGTGTAGTTACAGTATGGCACCGTCTGATGTTATGTTACACAACAATCAGTTTCACACAGATTTTGAATTGGAAAAGAAAAAAAAAGTAGTGGAATTAGAAGTGGCTATCGGGCAGTACTCTGACTTTAGGTATGGAAATTGGTATCAGGAGAGAAAAAGACAGATCTGTGCATCCATAATTGATATGCAAATGCACCAGATTATTACTGTACATGACCTTTAACAATTGCCTTATACAAGACTCTTACACATGCTCCATAATATTAATTTTTAATAGGACAACAGATTTGCAACACATTTTGCAGCAACAGTCACTGCTTACCAGGCTGGCAAAATGTGTGTGCATACAAACATTCACAAAGACACACAACAACAAAAAGAAATTCATCTTCTGCATTTGCTGTCATTTTTAGTCTTTTTTGGCCACAATATAACATTATCAAATCCATTCAAATTGAGCCTACAAGTTAAAAAGAGTGCTGATGGAAGCACATGAAATACATGTTGATGGGCCCCAGGGAGTGTTTTTTTTTAACTCTTCAGAGCAGCACAAGACACCCTCAGCAGAATGAAATGATAAGGGACAGATGAGTGGGTAGGAGCTGGGGGTGGCATAAAATGATTCACCATGGCCTAATTCACTCCTTGGTCACTCTCAGTCCTAATGTTTCAGAGCAATTTTACACCCTCCCTTGATATGCTGGCAGTCTGCCACAGTTTCACTCTCAGGAGTCAAAAAGGCAAAGGCACCACTGGCTCACTCTCAGCGCACATGCTGCAGCCCAGTATTTCCATGGAGATGTCTCGCCGTCATTGCAGGCTCAGACAAACATGTGCCCAGCAGAATCAGTACAATAGATGAGTCTGAAATCGTGCCTTGAGGCCAGCTTTCATGTACTAACTCAAACCCAGTCTTGCCAGATGACTACTGGCTGCTCTAACCAAGAGTCAGTGCTTTGATAAAGCGATGCAGAGCTGAGGGATATCTGCAGATATGAGTTCCGCAGTCTGATAAATATTAAAGGTAAGAGTTCAGCTCAGTTCCCTGCCCAGGGGTGACGGCTGGTTGTGAAGCAGGTTTGTTTGGGTTGGATGTCTGCCGTCTCATTCCACCTGGCCAAAGATAAAAAAAAAAAATCCAACAGAAGTCTATAACAGCAGTCCACTTAATATTGTATTGTCCTACCTCAGTGTTGGTTTCCACAGAAACACATATCTATGTCTCAGTTCTCATATCATACAGACAGTCTGTATGATATGAGCTCTGCTCTCCTCACACTCTACCATACCATATCTCAACACAATGAGATGAACCACTGGTGTTTCAGTGAAAAAATACTCACTTTACTCCTCCATCATTTCACTGTGACCAAATTGCCAAATGCTGTTTGACAGAATGAGGCTGGAGAGTTGCCTATAGCACCATCGAGAGATGTCAAAAGGCTGTGTAAAGAGAGATTTTCATTTGACAGTCACTGAAGCCAGGCTTCTATTCTCCTCGACTTCTTTTCACTGTGTGGCTTGAACACCCACATTAAAGACAGGTTGACTCACTCTGGCCGGGTAGATCAGAGGGCAAGAGGACTGCTCAATATCCCTGATTAGGATAAAAAACTAGTTAGCTGAGAGAGCTGCTGCTTTGCATGGACTCTTAGCTTTACAATCAAGACGAGTTATCCAGTTGCACACAAAGTGCAGAGGACCAGAAATCCAATGGAGAGCAGTGGAAAGTAACAAAGCTTCACAGTGAAATGAGGCTCCTTAGAGTAAATGGGGTCTGTGCTCTAAAGGAGAGTAGGAACAGTAAGGATAATATCCTTCCACCTGCATTAACTTACATCCTGGGTGATCAGACTGTAATTAGATGGAGGAAGAAACAAATAAAATTCAGTTGTGAATGCACCAAAGATGCTCTGACAGACCGATGATCCAAATCAGACCAGCACATTGTAAATGTATTTCTATCTAACAACAACATGCCTCTAGCCTACATGTGACAGCTTTACAGAAGAGACCAGGTACAAAGCATTGCCCCAAAATCTACAGTCTCTCAGCAGGGGATCTGCAACCTGTTGTATCAGTTGAACACAAAGTCTACATTGACTGCTACATTGTAACTTTTTAGGTTTTGTTTAGTGCATCATCTGTACTTAGGCTACAACTAAACTCCAGTGCAGAAAGTCAGAAAATAACTGACTAACTCATTAGTTAGACACAACTAACTAGTGATGAAAGAGACCTACAGCAAGCTGTAGAAAGAGAGAAAGTAATATATGCTTCCATGTAGGGCTGCAACAAACAATTATTTTCTTTATTATTAAAAATAGTGAAAATATGGCTTTCAAAATTTCCCAGAGGCCACAATAATGTCTTTAATTTGCTTGTTTTGTCTGACTAAGAGCCTAACATGTTAAGATATTAAATTTATAGAGAATTATATTTGGGAAGCTGGGACCATCAAATGAAAAATGGCTAAACGATTAATCGATTATCAAAATATTTGCAGATTAATTTTCTGTCGATCAACTAAGCGCTGCAGCTCTACTTCCATATTTGAACTAGCTGTCATATGATATATGTCCATTACATCATTAATAATTCCACCGTAATTGTTGATCTTTTTCATTGTACTTTGATTTAGAGGAAGGCTGTATCATAAATACATACAGTCATAAATAATAGAAACATTTTCAGCAAAAATCTCTGGACTTCCATCTGCCAAAGTCTACACCAAAACAGAAGTTTCAGTTACAAGCTACTGAGTGGTGCCAGCAGCAATTCCCATCTCAGGTGAATGCAGCATAAAAACCCACCTCTGCCCTCATCTATTCCAAATAACAGAATCTTTACAGCACAATACCAAGTGTGCATGTAGTCAATAATGTAATGTAATGGTAGAAAGGTTTCAGGTATAAGTATCGAAAAAAAAAAAATCTTCTGGCTATTTTAACTTAAGCCTTTTAAGCCAAGCCTTTTAGCACTAAAATTAGCTCCCACAAAAATGCCAAAAATGCAGCTTGCAGCACTAATGGACTTGAAATATCTCAGCCATCTGTTAGAATTATTCATCAAACCCAAATGTGCCCTTAAGAAACTAATTTGTTTGACAGTTCATTAAATGCACATTAAATAATCACCAACTGCAGGAAATAAATAAATGAAAATTGCTGATTTCATGAAAATTCCTGGATTAAAATTGGCAATATCTGTAGAATTGTTTGGTCAACTGGGAAAAATGTCACAGTATTAACATGCAGACTGTGTTTAGTTCCAGATACAAACTACGTGATAAGTCAATGTTTTTTTTTCTTTGTTTCATATATAACGTCTGTGACACACCTTATAAAATTTTTAAAATCAAATGTATTTATCTATCATTTACCTGTCACCACCTGTCAACCAATCATTGTAGACAGTAGTAAGCTAAATCATGAAACATGATGTCATCCATAGCAACAAGGTCAACACATCCTTTCTCTTGGCTCAGTGCTTTAATAAATGTTGCTTTCAGAAGCTTTGTTAGTAGATCTGAAGAGGAAACCTGTAGCTAACTTCAACAGATTTGTGTACTTTTTGTACATCTGGCACTGGCGAAATGAGTTCACTGTCCTGCAATTCCAGCCATCACAACACAGCAGGAATTATTTCAGAATGTGTGGGGACTGAAAGCTCACCTGAACAGACAAGACATTTTAGTCTGAAGATTGCAGATGTCTATATTTGCAAAAACACCAGTCCAGTACATTGTGTATTCTCACATGAACAGAATAATAATTCTGAAATTCATTTAGTTTATTGCTGCAACTTGGCTGCAGCTGCTCACGCTTGCTGTGCTTTGAGCCTGAATAGTGGCAAACATGACTTTTTAAAATTAATTTTAGGAAGACACAATTACACTATGCATAAATAAATAAAAATATTCTACAGTACATGCTGGAAAAACATAAATATTGGCATAATTTCTGGAAGCTATTTACATTTCCCACGGAGGGACTACAGTGACGTGCATGGGGGAAGCAAGTTGCAACTCCAGCTAGCTCAGTTTTTAGCGTGACCAATTTGTCTCATTTATGCAGCAAAATGCATTCATAACTTAATCTAACTCTAACTCTTACAGTATTTCAACTATCCATCGACATCTGAGATAGTTTACTGCGATGCAGCATAAGAAGGAAAAGGGGCAGGAAACGCAAGGCAGCCCAGAGTCAGCCATGAGAATGGATGCTGAGCTAAGTAGCAAGTCCATCACTCACAAACCAGGGATCTTATCATCCATCAGGCCAGAGAAGCTTCTGATTCTCTTAAATACCAAGGCAGCAAGCTTTCCATGTACCCCGACCTCACCAGAGCCGCGGCAAGGAAACAAGCAGTTTGGAGAAGCAAAGTGGATACTGCATACTGTCCCGGGGGTTTAGTTTTGTCTTCACCCGGCCAGGCTGAGAATACTCTCCCTGATGGAAAAGAACGCTCTTTCATGGATCCCAAAGCAGCCACAGCCTTTGCCACGCAGCTGTCTCCTGCGCTGAAATGAGGTGAGGGATCCAATCATGCAAGGGACCCAGTGTCTGGTTTGGCTCTACAACTGTGAGTTTTGTTTCTTCCCAAGTTGTGAAGGATAGACATTTGGCTGTTCAGTCTTGTTTCTGTTTTCCTGGTTCTGGAGGCTCTCGGACTGTATGCTCCAATCAACAGATAACTGAATGTCCCTGTTAATGATCGTCCATTCAAATCTGTAATCACTATTTTTTATAATACTGAATGTGTAAATCTAGCTAGTTTGAACGCTCTAAGTGTTTAGGATGCTGGTTTTCTAGCCATCTGTTCTCAACTCAGTTGGAAACTCCTGAGGCAGGTTTACTCAACCACCAGCCTGGGGGCCACACAAATATTCTCTATAGCTCCCAAAATTCAATTCTTCCTTTTTAATGTTTCATTGGTTATGAATAATATTTTGACCTCTCTGGGTGGGTAGATGTGCTATACGGGGCATTTTCAGTTCTCTATTTGTAGTTTGTGTGCTTTTGAGGGAGAGAGATATAGCCTAGAGCCAAATCACAAATAGTCTATCTGGCCTCAATAAGTTACTTTTCCTCTTTTTGAGTAGCTATGTAGAATTTAAACAATGTTTGTTTTATTCTGTCGTGTTTCATATTGGATGATTTACTCTACTTCTCTATATACATTAAGGTGTCTTGCTGTGACCTTTTTTTTTTGGTTGTTTTGTTTCATGGTCACGCAATTGTGAAGTGTAGTGAAGTAGGGTACTGCTGACGTCTTGTTTGGGGAGATGCCTTAGAGTGGGGGGGTGGGTTGTTGTTTTTGATGTGTGGTTTGCAAGTCTATATATCTTCTTTTTTAGGTTCTGTTTTTGGATTTCTTTATTGTTGGTTCTACCTTATTTTAATGGCTGGTCATCTTTGGTCAATGCTCGGTTCAGGATCGGTGGAGGTGAGGGGAGACAGTTGAATAACCTTTTACTAATTCTCTGATCCTAATAATTCCTTCCCAGTGGATTAATGTCTGTTAGTGGTGATTCTACAAATGTTGGTACTCTGCAGTTTGCTAGCTGGAATGTAAGGGGTCTAAACTCTCCTACGAAATGCAATAAGGTCCTTCTCACTTAAAGCACTTAGGCACTTCTTAGGCTTTCCTGCAGGAGACCGACCTAAGACTTCTCGATCAGCTTAGAATGAGAAAATTTTGGGTGGGTCAACTTTATCATTCTACATTTCCACACAGATCACAGAATATTTTACACAAACCCGCCTCCTCTAAATCCCCGGAGATTATAATATCTTTAGACGTGGAGAAAGCTTTTGACCGAGTGGAGTGGGGTCACCTCTTTGAGACTTTGAATAGATTTGGTTTTGGTAAGAATTTCCATGCCTGGATTAAACTGCTATATACATCCCCTGTGGCATCTATGAGAACTAACAACAACCTCTCTGGCTACTTCCCACTTGGCAGAGGCACAAGGCAGGGATGTCCACTTTCTCCACTGTTATTCACTATCATGATAGAGCCACTTGCCATTGCGCTGAGGACAAATAGGAATGTGGTGGGTATTACTAGGGGAGGAGTTGAGCATGAGTTAGTACGTGAATGACTTACTTTTGTTCTTGGCAGACCCCAATAAATCCATCCCCCAAGTATTGAATATATTGGATACATTTGGTAATATATCATGTTATAAGTAGAACTTTGGTCAAATCAAACTCATGCCTGTTAATGCAGCAGCCAAGGTTTTCCCCCTCACTAGGTTTCCATTCAAGATCTCCTGGGAGAAGTTCACTTTCCCGGAGGTCTATCTTACAAAGAAATTGAATGACCTATTTGACTACAACTTCACCCCCTTGCTTAACTGCTTGAAGCAAGATTTTCAGCACTGGGCTTTCCTCTCCCTGTCCGGCCACATAAATTGTGGTTTCCTTATCTCTTTCAGTGCATTCCCATTTTCATTCCCAAATCTTTTCACAAACTTGACAGTATTATCTCCCAGTTTACTTGGAACAATAAGAACCCTAAGATGCGGAAGAAGATATTACAGAAACCCAAAAGCTTAGGTGGTATGGCCTTGCCCAGTTTTCAGCTTTACTACTGGGCAGCCAATCTCCACTCGATATTATATTGGACCAAACTTAAATCCCCTGACCCCATCCCAGCCTGGCTTCGCATTGAACCATTCTCTTCCACCCCTGTTGTTGCTATGTTAAAATTTGGAGGCAATTTATTCAACATCACAGGTTCCAACATCTCTCCCTTTTGGCCCCCCTCCACACCAACCCACTGTTCCCTCCTTCCCTACATGATAATGCTTTTGAATTATGGTGCAATAAGGGTGTTGCTTTTGTCAAAGATCTCTACATAGATGGCATTTTTTGCCTCATTTGAGCAACTTGTTGACCATTTAGGCATCCCCAGATCTCACGTTTCAGATACTTTCAGGTTAGGGACTTTGTGCTTAAGCGATTCTCCTCTATCCCTCCCTCTTCACCTATTGACCCTTTTCTAGACTTTGATCCTGACCTTAGTGGGGCCATTGCTTTATAACCAACTTTTTGCAATAAAATCTCTTGTGTCTGTTACCTTAAGGGCAGCCTGGTCCCAGGTGGTGCTATAGATGACTCAAACTGGAGAGCTGTTCTGACCAGAGTTCATCATTCCTGAAATCTGTGCCAGGCATGGGGTGATTTAATGCAACATTGTTCATAGGACCCACTGCACCAGATGCAGACTGTCTAGATTTGACCCAAACATAGACCCAACATGTATTTGTTGTCACCAAGCTCCTGCCAGTCTCTTAGATATGTTCTGGTACTGTCCCTCTCTTGCCACTTTGTGGAAATCAATATTTGCAATTGCAGCTTGAGAAACAGCTGTTGCAAGCCCTTCTGAGCCCTCTCCAATTTTTTATTTTGGTTTTTGCAAGTAGTTTATTTTTTTATGTTGTCTGTTTGTTTTTTGGGGGCTTTATGACTCTGCTATGAATTGCTGATACTCATATTTTGTTTGGATGTATATATTGTTATGATGTGCTTTGAAGAAAATGAAGAAAATTCAAATAAATAAATTGCAAATACTATTTACATTTCCCACAAATTGTGAAGCCATTTGTGAGCATGCTGGCATGCTATTCACATTAGCTACTGTAGCTCAAGGCTGCACTGTGTTGCATGAACATATGGTAGCTTTGCTAGTACTTGCAACCAAGTGAAACTTCAAACAGGAAAGAAATAGCCTGTGTTGATTCTCCTCAAAGATGCTGATCAAGGCAGAAAAGATATTTACTGTCAGTTTGTAGGAAATTAAATATTAATAATGGGCAAAGCAATCTGTCGAGGAAGAGTCTTCATTTTAATAGCTACTGTTTCAATCAGGAGACACTAGTTTACATAAAACCATAATTTTGTATTAATGATAACGTGGATTTGTTTTGTTTTGGCACACTATCATCATGGAGTTTCTATTATTGGCAAGGTGGTGATTGGATGTTAACATTAGCATCAGGAGTCAGAAGCTGTGCACTACAGGTGCACATTACTGAACTAATAAAGGCAATAGTGATTAATAATTGGCTCTCAAGTTGGTCAATGACAGAGTGGAAGCGTTTGGGGTATTTGATAGGATGAAAAAGTACAGGTGGCCATGGCTCTGTCTTTCATAACATTATCATGACTTTATATTTTCATCTATTTAGTATGAAAGCACTATACCTATTTTTTCTTTATTGTATTTATTCAATGTATTTAACATTTTCATCATGGTTTCACTTTACCATACAAAACCACCATACAAAGCCTGTGCTTTGATCAGATGTGATTGACAGTGGCCTGAACGCATAAGCACACTACCACACAACTGTCATCGGATTTTGATTCAAATATTACAAAATGCAGATTGTATTATCTTTGCAGATTGGTGCAAAGAAGTATGTGACATCATGTTTTTCTGACAAAGCCCCACCCTCTTCAAACCAGCGAGAACAGCTAAGCTAAAACACAAATAGTGAAGTCTCTTATGTGAAATATTCAAAACAGTTCAAACTTTGGCAGAAAATAGTGTGTTCATATAGGAGCCCACTGATCATAGTAAGAAGCTGAAGTTTGTTAAGGGCCTTTAAAGATCTATCTCCTGCTGCATTTTAATTTGAGTGTAAAAGGGGCTTGAATGTCTGATGTTTGAACATTAAGGTTTAGGAAAAAATATCCAGATGTACACTAGAATCATTGTTATAACCCACACTGTTTATTGGTCTATTGTGTGACTAAACCTCAGATCTTTGCTGAGAGCCTCGGGCCCTTCAGGAACACTGTAACTAGCCAAAACAGAAACTAATTGGTGTTGCCGAGGGCAAGTCTGTAGTGTATGACTCATTAAGTTTAGTTTTAATGAACTAGTGTAGTGCATGATTAGGAGTGCAGGACAAAGACCCTATGCCCTTCCACATTAGTGTGCTTTATAGTCTGACAAGTTGGGTCCTGGAGAGTCAGGGGAGTTGTTAAGCGTTTTCTGATGCCACACATTTATTTTGAGAGAATCAGTATTGAATTTTTCAAGGTGAGGAGACGGGAACTTTCACTTCAGGTTACAGTAATGGCATCTGAACCGAGCAACAAACTCAAAAGCCCACTCCACTTCAAATGCATCAACAGCTGAGGGTAACCAAATAATGATGCAGTTTATGAAGGATTTATAGTACACACCAGTGGAAAATCTTCAGAGTGAGGTTAAAAATACAGGAGCATTATTCATCAACCAATATGCTGCAGCTCTAACAGCTATCTTTTATCATGCTGTGCTGGTTTATGTCCCGGAGCTGTATGCACCATGTGCTCTGCTATCATTAGACTGACAGACATGCATGGTTTGACTCAGCTCGCTTGTGCACATAAACATTTTACTTACTGGTTGCCGCAGTGTGATTGCTTAAGCACAGCAATGGGGCTTTGATCCCAATACGAAAACCAAGCTCGTCTGGCAATTAGTTTGAAATGAACATGTTAGACATTGATTTTCCTCCCAAATCAACTTTAATTACTGAATGCAATGTTAACCTTACAGATCTCTTAAAAGATATCGTAGGACTAATCCCCCAGAGCTCTGTCAGTGCATCATGAGGGCACTTTCATTAGAGTTTCCACACCGAAACCTCAGCTGCGCAAATTAAAGCATTCAAACGTGCGGCGCTGGAAAAGATTGCTGGGAACACTGGCTAAACTAGATCGCCAATGGCATCCCAAGATCAACTTAAGTTCAGCGTTCAAGGTGAAGATTCACAAGCCCCCTGATGAGAAAACCTCTTAATCTCCATCTCTCTCCTCCTCTCTGTCTCTCTCTTCCTCTCTATCTGTCTTTTCAATCTATCTGTTCCTCTGCAGGGAGGAGAAAGGCTTTGAGCTCCTTACATCAGGTAATGCAGGTTCTGGTTTCTGAAAGCAGCCCTGCTTTGTTGAAGGAAAAGGCTGGCACTACAGAACCCATCCATTCCAACTAATGATGAATTTATCCCACTATAAAGTGTTTTCTGTGTAGTTTCACCCTTGTGCATACCTAAGTTGTTATATGAATACAAATGAAAATTGCCATTGTAATTTTATTCAAAACCTTCCTCTCTAGAAAAATGACAACATTGGTTGTTTCTTTAAACTCTGAAAGCAACACATGTTTACCTGACAGGGGTCTTCCTTTCTCTGTCTGATGCCGCAGCGACCCAGTCCTGCATAAGCAGCAGAAAATTGATGGATGGATGGAAGAATTAATATGAATATGAACTACAACTTAACCATAATGATGACAGATCAGAAAACAGTCATACATTTATGTATTGGTCACATGGGTTTTGGAAGGCACTGACAAATCCTCCTGTCAATCAGAAAAGGTTTTCAAAGGTAATGATTACCTGCTTATTTTGTTTCTTAGTTTGAAGCACTCTGTTTACTTTCAAAAAACTTCATAAACTAACAACATCGACTGCATTTTTAATCTCTGGATAGTATAATATATCACTTCCTTGTCAGGTAGACTGTTTGCACAGACACTTCTTGTTTTGCAACTTATTAGCTCTCAAGGACTTACATTAGCTTCCTGAGAAACTTAGCGTCTCAGTCAGACTAATTAGTATGACTAGTTTCATTTGTAGTTGTGTGCTGTCAAAAAGAGAGGGTCAGATTAGACAGACACTTGGAGCTGTATATATTGGAGTACTGAGTGGACACATAAAAGCAATCACTAGCTGAGTGAAGTAATAAAACACTAGCCATTGAGCTTGAAGGTTGGTTCTGAACTTGGAAATAGTACTTTTAAAAAAAATCTTAACTCAAGGTCTTCTTACCAGATTTCTTCTGAAGCTTTCAGCCCAGGCAGATTGAAGCTGCTCAGTTGTCGAGATGTTGCATCATGTCCATCACAACTGACCATGAGGTATTGATAAAAGCACTGAAATCTAGTAAGTGGACCCTGAGTTAAATTTCTTTTTGTCAAGACTGGCCATGTTCATCATAATGAAAGAACATGTCAATTGATGCAATAGTATGGTTTATAAATGTGTTTTTCAAAGATATAGTACTGTGACCCAGAGGCAAACAGCGCAGACACAGTATATCAGGCTTTATCAACACAGATGTTGATGCTGAATTGTTGGTTTTGGTATTTTAATGGCATTTATTGATTGAGTTCTGAGTTCAGTCAGAGGCACAGCTGAAACACACAGAAACACTCCCACAGACATGCTCAGTGTGTCCTCTGCTAAATAGTATACAGTTAACATCTGTACAGTTGCTACATTGGCTGTTTGGGGCCAATAAACACGAACAGACCAGCAGTCAAATTCATGCAAATGACGCAAGGCAAAAATTTGCTTGGATCCTTTTTTTTTCCTCTTTCTAAATTAAACAATAGATAAATGATAATAATCCTAATTCTACCAGGTTAAATGTCCCTGTTCCACTTGACAGACAAGGACAGGTGCAGTGTGTAACATGCTGGGAGATGTTCCTGTACAGCCAGGCTTTTGTTTTTTCTTCCCTCCTTTTATCTCCATGCTAACCTGAGTCCACAGTTTCAAAGTGAGGCCTACAGCAGTAAGTAGCCATATGCGTTCATACAGCTGGCATAAAAGTAACAGAAACCATTGATCATACTCACAGAGCCCTCACTATTATTCACCGCCGTTCCCTCAGGTCCATCTTATAGGCATTGCAATTTCTTTGAAATGACATGACAACACACACACATGCGCACACACACACACACACACACACACACAGTAGACATAAAAACATCTCTCCACTTAATGGTTGGCATTTGTGGTATCTTAATGTGAATGGAAACATTTGTCCTGGTGGTTAACTATGTCAGTACACACGTCCTTGCTAGGTGATTGGTTATTGATTTTCCATCTGCGTGGTAGATCGGTCCATGGCTTTTGCCCAACAGAGACAGAGGGGAGAGCTATGGTCCTTTGCCATTTCATTTCCAGGGCCATTAACGCTGAGAAACTTATCAACGGTTGTTCATGGACTGTCTGTCATGTTCAAACATGACACTGCTTCATTGTGTAAAGTCCATGAAATGGCTCGAGTTCAATAATCAATTCAGAGGTGTAAAGTTATATAGTACATTACTGTGGAGGTATTGACTGGAGTCCTTCTCCAGTACTGCCCACTAACAATATAGTACTGTACATACACTCACACTGCCTCTGCTGTACGCTGCTACCTCTGCTATTCAGTAACACTGAACCTACTAAAGTGAGGTAAGAACTGGAGTCCAGTCTGTTTAATGAATAGTGATGTGGTATCAGTATTCAATGTGTGCAGACAAACTCGGTTCTTTGCAGACTCTCTTTTCTGTCCATTTGAATGACACAGAGAAATCACCAGAGAGGCACAGAGGCCTTTCATCTGCCATGAAGCAAAAGTAAGTGAAAGAACAGGGCTGAGAGTTAAGAGAGGAACTGAGTCACTGCTTCTTCTGTAGATTATCTCTTTTTGCTCTGCATGCCATCCACAAATCCTCTCTGACTCCTGGTTTGTTTTCCGGCTGTGGCCGTCCCGCTGCTCTCTGCTCACATAAAGACTGGATGGACTTGAATGAATTTTACTTTTAGATGTATCATTTGTGCACGTATATTAGCCATGTTTTTTGATAATTATGGGGAACTAGGCGTGTAAATAAAAATTTTTTGTTATCAATCAATCTGTCAATTATGTTCTCACTTAATTAAATAATTGCTTAATTTTTAAAATGTCAGAAAAAAAAGTCCAAGGTGACATCTTCAAGGGATTTGTCAAATATTTCAAAATAATGTGTAAATTGCTAATTTGCTTTTGAAACTAAGGTTTGTGAGGGAAGCAGTTTTCAATTTAAACTCAGATTAAACAGACAAATTCATGGATCTTTGGCTACCATATAAAACCAAACACATTAATTTAGAGTTTAGTGTTCAGTATGTTTTTGTGAACATAATTCATATTTCATGATGAAAGACAATAAACAACATGCATCAACCCTTCACATGTACTTTTATTGAAATGAAAGAGGTCATCAGGAGCATCAAATAGACTCTTCCCACATTTTTAACAGCAACATTTAGGCAAAAGGGCAGCAGGTAACTGTGGCGGGATAAAATACTGACAAGGCTGGATTACTAATTGGACAAAGCAGGTAACAACCACCAGGGGGCCTGAAAGCTACAGGATTGTGTGCAGAGTTTCCACCAGTGTACTGCAAGGCTGGCAGCCTGCCAGTCCTAAATTGACCCCCGAACAGGCCTAAGCATCGGGTTTTTTTTTTAAATGTATCTTTAAAATGTTTTTTAAACTACAGTTACAGTGGGGCGGCTCAGTTGGAAACATAGACATAATGGTTGGAAAGCTACTGTAACTTGCAAGTTAAGGATAAAAAGTTTTGTTAGCAGTTGTGTTAAAGAGCAGTCTTGACAATTTGAGGCACCACTAGTGTTTTAGCTGCAGTGTGCAGGTTAACAGCTAATGGTAAGTGAGTGGGCGAGTGAGAGTGAGGGAGCGGCGGTGTGGCTGCTATCAGACAGGTGTGCCGATCGGCACAGAGCTGGGTGAGCAGTATAAACTGAATGTAAGCTGTTGATTTTTTGTGTGTTGAATAAATGACTTACTTATAACAGCACGTTATATAGTCATACTTTCAAATCTCCAGTCTGACTTAATGTAGGACCCTGTGGAATCTGTTATAGCTTTTTCTAAATTCTCAATTCCGCGATTCCGTCCGTGACTCTGTTATCACAGAGCCTTTAGGTTATAATGCTGTCATCAGCCCACGCCGGCCCCTGTCAAAAGATACTTTCCACTGTTGTTTAGGAGTATGCGCCACTAAAGCATCATGTGATAAGTGCTTTAAGGTAGGTCCTGCTCTATTAGCACATCGTTAGGTCCTGTCTTTAGAAAGAGTCTTGTGTCAAAATCTAGCTTTAAGACCTGCATTCTTTCAGTTTTCTGCTTACATGTTGCGTATTACTATAATTATAAGTTTTATTAAATAACCACTCAGCTCTCTAAGTGTGTACAATTTCTCTAACACTAGAGAGGAGGCAGGGGGCCCAGCTGCTCATACTGCCACGCCATCATCAACCATGCTATGGTTGAGCTTAATTAATAATAGCAGGTGCTAAAAAAAATGTCCACTAAGAAATAAATAACTCTAAATATAATAAGAACAATAATGACAGGTGTGTTGAGTTATAATGACGTGTTTTTCTTCTAAAGGTCAAATCCTCACATGGACATTAGATGCCTGCATGTGAACTGTGTATTTATGCCTTACTGTACTGTACTGTACTGTATTGTACTGTATTGTACTGTACTGTACTGTACTGTACTGTACTGTACTGTACTGTACTGTACTGTATTGTACTGTACTGTACTGTACTGTACTGACAGCAATACAACACAATGTGCTGTCATACACAATTCAGCCGAGCACTGTTGCTGATGCAGTCAGAAGCTGTTTGTTGATACAGCTCTGTTATAAAACACAACGTGATACTTAACACTCACAACATTAATACTATTTTGATTTTGCTTTCAGGTCACTGACAGGACGAGGCGCTAACGCCAACACACTGACTAACCTGGCATGGCTTTAGTCAAACAAGACACTTACACATACAGTATATCACACAACAACTGTTGCCAAGTTCCTTCTGCTCACAGCTAGCAGTCACTTATAAAAGCTGAGGTAACGCTAGCTTAATGTGGATTCATCCTTAGCAGAGTTTCAATCCTCTCCTGTGCTGTGGTCCAGCCTCACTTGTTTCCGGGCAATAAATCCCTCCATTTCGACACTCTCTCGTCTTCCTTTCCCACCAAAACGTCTTCCTGTGCCGTGCCAGTTGAAGCCATTTGCTCATTCAAGCAAACTTTCTTTCTGCAACACACAGACTTGCAGCAACCAATTAAAACATGGGGTCAACTGAGGTCATTTTTGCATGAAATACATTTATCTAATTATAATTATTTACCAATTATTTTTATGTGTAATATTATTTAATGACATTGTGGTTATGTGGTATGCACCTTAACCATTAGGCCACCAGGAACGCCCCCAAGGCCCTGCTTTTGAGCATGCAGGCTCTCACTGACACACTTAAATGTGTATCCTAAAGAAATGGAGATATCATTAATATCATTAGTTACACCTGTGCTTTTCCTCCTACAGCAAGTGAAAAAGCTTTATATAGCCTATATAGAGTGGGGAACTCGTGGGAATTTAAAAAAGTAGCATAAATATTGTGCATTAATATTCATTCCAATTCCAAGAATAGATTTAAAAAGAGCATTTGTTTCTGGAGCATAAAGGCACAGTTGCCAAATACTGACACTTAGTATTAGTATTGCACTTCCATAAAGTAGGGACACTCAAGAGACAGTTAAAAAGGCAGTGATATCCTGAATTTTATTTCATAGTATGGGTCAAGCTCCATAAACACTAGATCCTACAGCTCACATTATGCAACTCAATAGCATCTTTCTTTAAAGGTATAATTGGCCAGAATTTAAGATTCCCAAATTCCCCCCGTCCGGCCCGTACTGTCTCATAATACCACTATAGTGAGTCACTGTAGCTTCCAGTCTGCCCTCAGTCCAACATGAGAGGAAGAAGTAGCTGTCCTAAGCCCTGGCAGTAATGCCGGAGCCGGGCTGAATGCTGTTGACATTTTCACTGTAGGACTGTTAATATGTCACTTTATTAAGTTTTAATATTTTTTTCAGGTGAGAAAGTACCATGTAGACTCCCAGTATGTGGTCAGTTTATCCAGATAACGCCTATTTGAAAAGTTGCACCGGTGTTGTTGGAGTAGCCGGCTGCTGCTGCAGATGCTGGCGGGGGGAGACATCAGGTGTTCATGTCAGTTGATCCCAAACTGCACTGAGTTGCACCAGCTATGTGAAAGCTGGCATGAGCAATTTGGCATCGTAGCACATCGTAGTAAGCTGGATTGATATTGAAATATCATATCAATAAATTAGGTCTCAAATGGATTACTGTGTTGTAAAATGGCAGCAATTAATGAAAAAATGATGCTGTGTGGCAGAAAAAGTGCTGTTTTACCATTAGTGAGTTCTGAGACATTTTATGATTTACACCTACTCTAGGGGCATGTGTGTAACTATTTAGTTATTACTTAGAGTTATGTTGTAACTTATCTCTGTGGTGCAAACGCTGATCTGTGCAGCTGGTTTGTAATTTACAGCTGGCTCTAATGTCTCTGTAGCATTTTCATATCCTGACAGCGCCATAGCATAGATTCACTATAAACAGTAAGCTTTATGCTATATTAAATGAATGATAATGGTGGTGGGGTGGGGGGCTGAAATGCTGCACCATATTTGTTTGGATCAGGTGGCCAATTCTTACACATTAAACCTTTAAATCCTCCCTGCCTGGTAAATGCTCACATCTTTCAAACTCCCTGCTTCCAGCTGGTAAAGCAGTCTTTCTGTAATAATAAAAAAAAGTAGGCTGAGATAAGTGATGATATCATCATGGTTATTTCATTTTCTCAGACTTCAGAAAGCTCCTTTGGAGCCACAGAAGATATTTGACAAGTGTTTTCACAGGCTGAGTAGTGCTTCTTGTGACAAGTAAACTGATCGTCATGTGTAAAATCAGTGGAGTGTCCTTTTAAAAGTGACTGTCAGGTGATTATATCATAGAAACTAAAATCATCCATGTTTCCCTGGTAGATCACTGGCACCACTATGGCTAAATGTTGACCATAACACAGTTTATTGAGTTGTTGCTACTGGCTATAAACTAACTAATTCAAAATTCAATTTATTCTGGCAGTTTTATTTATTTCTTTTCTCTTTTTTTGTTTGTTTTTTTGTTCAAAAAGAAAGCAAATAACTACTGTAGATAGATGCTCATTTGAAACAGTTCAGCTAATCAGCTAATGAAGCTTTTATTTGATAATTCACTTTGTATGAAACAAAACAAACTAAATGCAGGAATCTGCTGTCCATATAATGAAAACAATTAACAACAGTTTTATTATTATGCTTATTATTATCTCGCTGTAATGTTGTGTTGTTGCTGTATCATTTGGGTCTACATAATGTGATAAATTACTCATTTGTTAGAAATTTGCACCACTGAATTACAATATCACCTATGACAGGTCCTCCATCTTGTGGCCCCGGTCATAAAGAGGGACAAAATCAAGCTTTAAGATATTAATTGTTCATATTGAGCTCATTTGTTGTAAACAGGAGCACCATAAAGCTATTATTTTCATTATCAATAGGTCTCATTGTTATTTTCTATAATAATCCATTGACTGTTCAGTGTATAAAATACTGAGCATTCTTCCCTGAAGCCCAAGTTATCATATTCATACTACTTGTTTTGTGTGACCAATAGTCAAAAGCCCAAAGTTGTTGAGTTTACTATCATGGAAAACTGGGAATATTAGCAAATATTAACTTTTGAGAAGCTGGTACCAGTGAATTATTGGCATTTCTGACTATTAATCAATCATCAAAATTGTTTCCAATTAATTTTCTGTCAATAAACTAATCTATTAATCAACTAATCATTTCAGCTTGACAGTACTATCATGTGTAGTGGGGGTCAATAGGGGCCCAACAACAAATCTTTGCCTTGGGGCCCGATAAGAGGTTAATCTGGCTAAGGTCTATATATTCCTAACACTTAATGATGACCAGCAGGATGATTCCCCCCAAATGATATTTCTTTAAACCCAATATATCACATCTGAAAATAAGTAGAAATGCAGACAGTCATATTCATAAGAGTGAGGTGGGGATTTATCAAAAGTGAGGACTGTGTGTGCCAGTCAGGGTACAGGGCATTACTCATATGAGTCGGGTCCCTGCAGGTCACACCACCTCGGACCCCCTCAGCCTCCCTCAGAGCTTATTGTCACACAGAGAGGTGGAAGATGGAGATGCAGGCCCTGTGAACTGCAAGCCACTGGGATAAAGCAGGGTCATTATTGACTCGCCCTTGGCCATCGCCTCATATCTTCCCTCCCACCTCAATAGATTATGCCGTGGGTGGAAGAACAGTCTCATCAGTTTTTCTTTTCCTGTCCCATGTTTTCAGCACTGCCACAGGCTACCCCGACTGATGTGCTACTTTCTTACCAAACGACATTTGCCATTAACTGCTGCCTTCATGGACGTTCTATCATCCAGGCCTGACATAACCAATGATGATTGCCATACTGAATGAGACATTTTCTTAAAAAACACCAGCTTTTATCATCAGGAGTGCTCCCGTCTTGAAATAGGTTTTGCAGACCATGTGCAACATTATTCGATTTGACCGTGTAAAGAGGAGAGAAGCTTCCGGTCCACATACCCGCTAAGAGCAATCTAATTTAATGCAATGTAAAGTCGTGTCAGAGATAAGATGAATCCACACAGAGATAAAGTGAGCTCAAATTGAATCTGCCATCAGTCTAGAGAGACGCACAGATACATCTCTATTCAGCGGCAGGGCTGCGGTCCACCTCCCAGGGTGAATTTATGTCAGTATGAAGGAGATTTTAATTGATTCATGTGGCTACACACTGCACGGCTGGAGCCAGTGAGAAAAAGAGGCATTTTTGTATTTGTGTTTGCACAGCTTTTCTTTTGCAGACATGTGATGCCAAGGTGCCAGGGCCAGCTCCCATATGCTCGTGCATCTCATCAGCCCATTTGGCCCCAACGCTCTGAACGCTACAAACAAGCTACTGATTGATTACACAAGTTAAAAAGCTGTGGACTTACACAACGGGGACAAGGAAAAACTAGTCCTGCAGCGCCTGCTGGATTCTAAAGGCATCTAAAGACAAACTGTAACCCACCGCCAGCAGATCTGTTGTGGAAAGAAGCCCGGCATTGTTTATCATTGGCTTGTCTGTTGAAACAGCTCAGTGTGTCTCCTCTTTTATGTGGATATTAATAACTTATGAGTGAGAATTTGAACAATCAAAAGGCATGCTTGAGTCTGTTGTGATTGCTCTCTTAGTAGGAGGGTGTGACAATGAAAAATGAAACAAAAGAGCAAATAATAAACTATTTATGTAGTGCGAGCAGTGACTGCAGGTAGACTGGGACTGAAACACTGCCACCTCTTTTAAGATTACTGAGCCTTATTACCACCTTTATACAGTAATTAGATAATGCCTCTTATGAATATAATTTTCCGGCGTGTGTGTGTGTGTGTGTAGAAAATGTCCTGTGATTAATGAAATCATCAAGATAAGCATCCCCAGATACCCGGAAGCCCTCTTCCTCCTTCATAGCATGCAGTCATCTAGAAAGTCTCAGCTCCAGCGCTTGAATGCAGCCTTTCAGTGCGAAACAATGGCTCCAACAGTAATTACAGCCGCTGAGACGCAGAGACTCACACTGTACTCTAAAGCATTCAGATCAGCCTCAAAAGAAAAAGGCGGCAGCGGCAAATCTGAAGACCTGTGTATTCTTTCCAACAACATACGGCGAAAAAAAAAAAAAAAACCCCATTTCCAGGTTTGTGTAATCTGACATAAACAGACGCTTTGAGGAGAACGTCGTACCCCGTCCTTTTGTGCGCTACACACAATAGACATTGTGTTCTTCATCCAACACGCATTATGCAGCTTTTCATCATCTTTTAAATGCAGTAAAGGGAGCTCTATTGCCTCGGCGATACAAAGCGAGGGTGTAATTGAACCTGGGAGACGCTGACAGCCAAACAATACAGCCTAGCATGACCTTTGACCTTTATCACAGTGTTCGACTATTTCTGGAGTTCATTTGTCCGGCTGTCTCCGTGCTTTGCTCACTCTGCATCCGTTAGAAATCATCCGTCAGTGTCCTGTCTCTCATTTAAAAAAGTGCACATGCAGACAGCAGAGGCAGTACAGTATATTGATAAGAAACAGAGGGCACAGGAGGGTCAAACACAGACGCACCACAGCTTATCAGTCACTTATAAAACACAGTAACTAGATGTGACATCGCTTGTAGAGCGCCACATACAGATTAAGTGTGTCGGGCCCTCGATCAATGGATCATCAAGACTCTCCAATTAAAGAGGTCGCTGAATACTAGAGGCTCTGTTTAGTGGTAATGATAAAAAAGTCCATTAAAGTTGCTAATTAAATGATAAGCGTAAATTAAAACACAGGTCAAGAGAATGAACTGTAGAATTTTTAAGCAGCAATATCTGGTGGTTGCAAGTGGTAGGGGTAGTGGTGGTGAGCGGGTGGAGGAGGGGGCATCAACAACTCTACCATCACAAACTCATAAGTGCTTAAAAATACCTTCACAGAGTGCAGCATGGGTCACAGATCCAGCTGGAGCTCTGCAAGGTCTAAAAAAAAACTGCAAAATGCATGGTTGTTAAGCAACAACATATTTTATTTCTTTTTCATTTTTATACACTATTTAGAAAATAAAACACATTGAATAAATACAAATTTAGAAAGCAACAGATTTTCGGCGAGGCAATCACCGTATTCTCACAGCAACACGTGATTATTCTTACGGAGCTCTCTCGGACTAGCGGGGGGATTCGCATCGCAGAATCCACCCTGAAGCAGACTTGGGCCACACACTGCAATGAAACACTTAAGACTGGGCATGCAGATGCTGAAGTGGTCCCCATTTACAGCACAGAGAGAATGGATTGGCACATTGATATGACGTTGAGAACATCTAGAAACACCCGGGGGAGGGAAGGAAAAAAAAACACCTATATACACGAAGAATAAATAAAGAGAAATTAGGTCCAAGACAACTCTACTGTACAGATATGTCCATCGGATGTGACCAACGTCTTTCCTTTGTAGACTTCACCCTCAGTTATCCATCAATTGTCAGTCTCACCCACAATAAAGTTCAAATATAGTACAGTACAACATGGGATGTTCACCAACAGCAGATTGCACCATTTACAGTGTTACAAACAAACACAAAATATCACCCAGTGGATGGCATCAACTGTAGTTCCCTTTCGGTGTTTGTTCTTAGTAAGGCAGGATACAGCGGAGCTCTTTGAATCCCGTCATCGAGGTGTGCAACAGGTAGTCCGGTTGCCTTGACAGTGGTTGTATAAAATGAACTCCGTTCCTGTCAGTGTCCTCTGGTTTGGCAGATGTAAAGTGGCACAGAAGAGATTGGATCAGAGCGCCGAGGAAAAGCAAAAAGGGTGTCAGTAGTATGTTACAAGTTTTCCAGCGAGCTTTCTCAATCAGTCCTTATGGCAGACAACGTTTCATCCAGGCATGGCAAAGAAGACAACCAGAGCTGTATACATGGACTAAGGAGCCGGGAGCAGAGATCCAGGATCCAGACCTTCTCCTTGAGGAGGGACAAGAGGTGCGGAATCGGTGCTATCTGACTTCCAAGCAGTCCAGGTACTCCTGGGCCAGGTCATAGCAGAACCGGTACTGCTCCTAGGCACAGAACACAGGTTTAGATTTCAAAAAATAACCAAGATGATTTTCCATAACTAGAGTAAATAATTTGCAGGAATGCATTTGTGATGTTCAACTCATTCCATAAGTTATGTAGTCATCAAATGCTGTAATTAGTTCTAACTCTTGCCAAGAGTTTGATGACAGGATTGATATGTCTGTACGCTAAATGGGAAGCTGAAGCCAGCTGCTGGTTAGCTTAGCTTAGCACAAAGACTGGAAACAAGGGTAAACACGTAGAATAGCTCTGTCAAAAGATAATAAGCTCATTGATTAACATGTTACATCTTGTTTGTTTAACTCGTACAAAAACTGAAGTGTAAAAACGCTGTGATTTTGTGAGTTCTAGTTCTTCTCCTATGGTTTTTGGCAGTTTTGATGCTACTGGGCATACTGCTGCCCTCCACAGGATAAAACATGAATTACTTTGGTCACAGTTTATATTATCGTATCGTGCAGGAACTGAGTAACTGCTTTTGTGATCAGTTGGCATTTCTCATTTTGGCCAAAACAAGACTTCAGCAGAAAAACAGAATACCCCTACATGACAATATTTTATAAAAAAGTATCCTGGTCACATGGCAACCTTACAGTGACAGCAACACTTCAGGAAGTTACTGCACCTGGCTAAGAAATAGTGCAGCATATAGCCCCTGGTAAGACAATGTGTCACTTTGACACTGCTGTTTTGAATTAAACAGACAAGATATAATGTTTAAATTAGTGAGTTTTAAAAGTGATTTTGTTACCTCTAGGCAGAGTCAGGCTAGCAGTTTCCTCCCGTTCCCAGTCTTTATGCTAAGCTAAGCTGACTGTCTTCTGGTTGTGGCTTCATATTAAACGGACAGATATGAGAATGATATTGATCTTCTCATCTAACTCAATAGAGCAAAAAAGTGTATTTCTCAAAATGTGGACTCATTCCTTTAAAGATTTCTTAGACGTCTTCAGTAGGAACCACTGGGCTCTGGTTTGAGAGCAACAGACAGGGTTGGGAAGTCCGACAGTACTGAGAGAAAACACTTGACTTTTCATGGGCTTTGTTGACCATAACAAAAATATTGAATAGCAAATTACCTCCTTTGAGTATCATCATGTTTATTAATATTAATGTTGTGTAAAAGTTCTCAAAAAATATATTCCAGTGTCAGCAAGGAGTTATTCCCTCAGTGGTTTAACTTTTTAATTCCATAGAACACACAAAGCACACAGGTAATTATGTAAACTCAGCTGCTAGTGTAGCAGCTGCTTGTCCACACATGCGTTGTTAAAAAGTAAGTATATCACAAGCTTTAGTGATTGCCTACATTTCCCAGCCCGCCTTGCAACAAGCAAGACAAGAAAGGGGCATGAACTCTACTTATGCTATATACACACAAACACAAAAAAAGAAAACAGCAGCAACAAAAAACACTTGAATGTGATGACTCATCCACTGTCTATTTATGCCTGTGATCTCCTAACTCAAAAGCCATCATGTCCTATAGCTGCATTGCATCCTGGTCTATTAAGGCTACTGTGGGTGGAGAGATCGGCAACGCTGCCTCCTCTACAGTGGATTTCTCCCTGTATCATTGCTGAATGTCAGTGCAGAATAATGGCTCGAGAGAGAAGCCCTGGCTCTTTGATTCTAAGGGCCTGACACCAAAAGCTGAGGTCTACTGTTGATGTTTTACATCATTAATGCATTTTCTGCTTTCTAAGTATATTGCACATAATATAAAGCTGTCCAAGTTTGACCTGTTACCAATTAAGTGAAGAAATTGAGCCAAGAAGGCAAGGTACATCACCAGTAGATTGTATGTTTTAAAATAGTGTTCAGACTGAATTTAGCTAGTTAGTTTGTTTGTGTGACAGCTGAGAACCTGACTTATATATACACAATTAAATGTGATGTTTTAAGAGTTGTTATTTGAATTACAGCAACCTGTACAGCTGTCTCTAATCTCATCCATGTTTGTTGTCATTTTTTGGTCCATTTTTAAAACACTATTTTTCATGAATGTAGCTAACTACCCAATTCCTAGGTACTAAGCTCTGATTGGTTGATTGTTTCTGCAACCAGATAAACAGCTTCATTAGGCACAATGATCAATCAGAGTTAGTTGAATTGAAAAACACAGAGATAGAGATTTGGGTGATGACTCGGAAATCTGGAACCAGGCTAACTCTGACTGATCTCAATTATCATCTCTCCTTTTGCCTCTCACACAGCTTGTTTCCCTACTTCGCTGACATTCCCTGTCTAAGGCAGCAGCATGGTACGATATATTATGTTGCAGTAAAAACACATAAAGTCCCCTGCTTGCTTACCATTGTCTCCACCATGTTTGGCTTAGAGTTGCGCAGCGTTTTGGCAGCAAAGAACACATCCACCATGCTGTGGTGGCGAATCATTTCCAGGATCATGGTGCAGGCACAGAAAGTACCACTTCGACCACCACCATTCCTGCTCCACAAAGAACGAACAAAGACACACACACACGCAAGACAGAATAGATGCATAAAGACATGAGTGACCTAATAAAGATGTGGTACAGCAGCTCAGACAGCCTCTCGCAGGGGGAGCTACAGAGTGAAATGTCACAGTTTGACTGAGCACAGATCAAGCATGCTGTCAGAAAAAGGCCAACTGGCAGACTTTCAAGATGAATATCTGAGTAAAGTTCTCATTAAAATACAGGAGCAGGGACTTAATCAGATATGAGATGTCTAACACACAGCCTGACCTCCAGAGATCAAGGGACGCTGACATGGAGACAAGGGACAAATCAAATGGAAGGCAGGCGCCTCCACTCCAGCAGCTAATGTAAAACACAAACACTTAATGGTTGACTATTCCTCTGTAACCCAGAGTTTATGAGATTTAATAACTGAAAACCATAACAACCATAAGTGTGAACATGGCAAGTTTTAAATAACATGTAGTGAGGTCAATATTATGAATGCAGTCTGGCATTGAGTTAGAAAATAGTCTACTTGAGGTCTAAATTGTCATAAGTCCAGCCTGCAGTGGAGAGTCTCAAAACAGTTTCAAAAGCTTTTCCATTCTGACAAGACTTAAATTCATGAGGAGATGTTGAATTCATAATATGATTGAATGTCACATTAAAAAATTCACATTAACATACAACTGCATTTTAAGTTTTAAAAGGCTGATATCAGTACTGGCCATCAAAAACACTTATGTACAGTGCAGGTGAATGGAAGTGTACTCACAGGCAATGGACGATGGTGCGTCCCTCTCCACACTCCATCTGCCAGTTGTGAACCTGAGCCAAAAGGCTGAGGAAGGCTTTCTTGGAGTCCGGTACGTCGCGGTACGGGGACCAGCGCAGGAACTGGAAGTGCCGCACCACGAGCTGGCCTTCCTGTAACTATGGAGAGTGAGAGTAACAAAGAGAGAGGAAAAGGTGAGAAGCGTTTCATCTTTTCCAATATAACCTATCATATCTGCATTAAAACCCATCACACATGCTCAACATGTCACAAGCTCATTCAAACATCTATCTGCTTGTCAGCCAGAGGGGATTCTGTCAACACTTCAAACCTGCTCAAGTTCAACTGTGGAGTTTCTGTCCATAACTTCTAATGGGTTATTAAAGTTGCAGTGTGTAGCAGTGTACCACGTTAAAGTGAGATATTATTATAAATTAATGTAAGACCACCATGCCATAGTGAAGCCAATGCAGAGATGCCTTTTGCAGCAAGAAAATCCCACACACATTTTTTCTACATAACATTAGCATCTTGTAGTTAGAATCTTTGTCATTTTGCTTCTTCAGCTCTGTTGTTGTCTCCTATAGGAAATATCTGTCTCTTTAGCTGCTAAATGCTCCACTATGATTACCAGCTAGTCGCTAATTTTGCCTGCTGTTTGGTGCTGAGCACTAACATGCTCTGTAAAGTCTAGGGGAACCGCAGAGTTGGGTGATAATTCTTGGCAAGTTTGTCACTATGACCAACACCTTTCACACCATACAGTCATTGGATCCATTGCTAATATAAAAACATCAATCAGACCAGCTTTAAAGATGCTAAATATGTTTTATGTGTTTTCTGTGTTTCCACATGTCTCATGTATCAGTCGTGGTTGCTGCATGTTTGTCCCACCTCAGCATTGGCTGGGCTTTCTTCTCTTTGTCTAAAGTGAAATTTTGGCTCTAAAATGCCAGCGAGTGGTTAACCCAAACCCATGCTTCCACATGTCCAACAAAACTATCGATAATGTCAGAGAACTCGCATACCTGCTTCTCCACAGTCTGTTTTTGTACAGTCTGGGGATTGGACAAGAGTTGTTCTACCAGCACATGTAGAACTAAGGGTTTCTAGGTTAACTTGTTCACAACTTTCAAGAAGGCTGAAGACAGCCAGGGGATACTCGATGGATTGTGGAAAATGGCACCTTAAAGGTACACTGTGGAATTCTTTCATTTATAAACAGCTCTGTTTACACCCACTTTTTTCTAACCAAATATAATGTATGTATCCTTTAGAGCTGAAACAATTAGTTGCTTAATTGATTAGTCGATCAAAAGAAAATTAATCAGTAACTATTTGGATACTGTTTTGGTAATCTTTCAAGCAAAAATACCAACATTCTGTGTTTTCAGGTCTGTTTTTGATGCTTTTCTTTTTTCATATGACAGTAAATAAATTAATAATACATAATATCTTTGGATTTTGGACTGTTGTTGGACAAAACAAGCAATATGAATAAGTCATGGTAGGCTGTGAGAAATTATACTGGGCATTTTTCACAATTTTCTGTCATTTTATAATCAAGAAAACAGTCTGCAGATAAATAAGATGAGAATAATCGCTGGTTGCAACCCTAGTATCCTTGAGGCATAACAAATATGTTGAATGCATTTCCTTCATCATAAAACATTTGAAAAGCAAATATTTTGAAACTTTCATTGTTTACATCCAGTCACATCATCACAGAGAGTTGTCTTCTTTCCTGCCTTAGGTGGCACATTACTACATTTCATGCCGTGATCAGTGGAATAACGGGAACCCGTGGGCAGGAATGCCTGCTGTGTCACATGTATCACGTGTGTACAGTACATGCATGACCTTGTGTGTTTACATGCTCATAAAAACATTGCTCCATAGTGCTACTAGTGGTAGCTCCACAGGATACCTTAAAGAGGGCCTATTATGCTCATTTCCAGCTCTATTTCTATTCTGGGACTCCACTAGAATAGCTTTGTATGATTCACAGTTCAAAAAACTCATTTATCTTATTCTGGCCCTTAGCTCCTGTCTCTTTCAGGCCCTCCTCCTGATGAGCCCACTCTGTTCTGATTGGCCAGCTTTCCGGAAGCCCGCCGAGGGGCAGCTGTATCAGTCGTGTTAAGTTACTGCTGATGAAAACCCAACATTTCCTACTTTACTGCTTCATATTAAAAGGTTTTCAATGACTAAATAATGGGAGATTTTTATTGTGGAGAATTTACAGGTAATGAAATGAAATGTGTTCCTCACCAAATTAACGGAGCTTCGTTAGCCCTATTCTTTCGATAAAACCGTTGACTCAACAAGTTCTGGAGATATTTGGAACTCTTTGTTCAGTGGATCAGTTAGAAATAATCCAGGGAGGAATAGTACAAGCAGAAACAGCCACAGTGATGATGATGTTTGATGAAGAGCTGCAGACGACCAGCACGCCTCCAACAGGTAAACTACTTATTTTACTTTGCCCTGCTGTGTAATGGAAAAACAATCACAGCGTGCCAGCTCGACTCGAGTCATGACTTGGGACGACTACCCCCAGAACAATGGAAAAATGCCATAATGTTAGCAGAGCGGAGCAGTGAACTCCAGCGCTAACAAACAATAGCAGCTGACCAAGACACACTGCAGCACTTCCAACACTTGTCGTCGTTGGAAACCTAGTATTCAGAGCGGTCTGGAGCCTGAGCTTTTTGCTCACAGGGATTACTTTTACATACATTTACCTCATTATTTGAAACTTTGGCCACGTTTAATATGAACATTTGACATTGTAATATAATATATATGAGAGAAAATAAAGAAAGGCATAATAGGTCCCCTTTAAATTTTTAAGAACACAAGCTCTAACAATACCACTGTGTGAAGTAGAGGCTATCGATTGTTTCAACAGTGCCATCACTTGTCACACTAATTATGCCTACCAGTAGTTATCACACTTTATTTGACAGTGATGTGTTACTTGGCTAAAATGCTACTTAGAGCTGTATCTACTGGTCAGTGGAGTACCTTCTTGGGTAAGAGGCTATCGGTGTCCTGCTTCGTGATATCTGTCTCCTCGAGATCCTGCAGAGAGGCCATGAGGAAATAGTTTCTGACATGATGTCAAGATATCTAAGGGGCTGGACAGGAGTGGAGGGGTTATGGGGGAACTGACAGAGGAGGGTTAGGCCAGCGTGGGAGTGAGGTGAGGGGGTGTGAGAGCTTCGAGGGTTTGTCAGCTAAAGGGGGCTTCACAACAAAGACACATCTGCTCATTTAGCTACCGGATGCATCTACAGGAGACTGCTGAGGACCTACTGAGGCTACTGAGGTCAGAGGACGGGAGCTGGAAGTGTTGCGACAGTGTAAATTGGGGGCTGGAGCTTTGGTAAATTATTCAGACATGGATGTACACACAGACACACAACCCACAAACACATTCAGTAACATAAATCTCATACTGAAATATGGATATCGTCAAAATGAAAGAAATGGCTAATTGTAGTTTTACAATACAAGTTTGTTAGAAGTTTGTTTAAGGATCACATAATTCTTCCAAGAGGACCACATCTTCTTATTAAACAGGTCATGGGACTATATGTGGCTAATAACATTTTCATGCTGTTGCTTTGTTAAAAGCAGGATTATTATGCTGCAAATCATTCCAACCACTGGAAACAACAAATGCCAACTGGGACCTAGGTCACCATTCAGAATCATTATTTAAGTATTGGGCTTCATTACCCTCTTAAAAATAAATGAATTGATTCAGTGCCAGGAAATGCCTCCCACAGCAATACAGAGCTGGAGCAGTCTTTCCTGAAGCAGGACTTGGGCAAGTGTTTTTCCCAATATTAAATCTGATATTAAAGCAAAACATGTCATTTGCTAAATATTAAACATTTAGACAGCAATTTTGCCATTAACTCTCAAAGTGACACATCAAGGCAAATAAAAGTGATTCAGAGTTATGTCTTTTCATTAAAAATCAATTAATAGAAAACGGTAGATAATGTGGAGAAACTAAGAAATCTTGACATACTGTGCATTTTTTTACCACGCACTGCTGTCATTTAAAGCCTTGTTGAGTTCAGTGAAGCTAAGACACTTCTACTGTATAGCTGGACACTGTTGAGTTACATTGCAGTGTTATAGATATCTACAGTATTCGTCTGTTTTTCTACTAGTGAGGTAGGGTGGACAAAATGACAGTAACACTTGTAAAATCTAATGCAATGCTACAAAAACTGTAACCTTGGTATTCAGACAGAATTACTATTTCATTATCAGTGTTGCCAACTCTCACCTTTTTAGTACGACACACTCGCTTTAGGTACGTCACATGCTCTCACGCTTGCCAAATAAATGTCATTCCAAATATAAAAACGAGAAAGCCAAAATGTCTGAATGTCTAGCTTGTTAAAAAAGTTGGCATCAATATTCATCCATGAACATTACGGAGAGCGGATATTGACTGGCAGCTCTATCAATTACATTTCTGTCCCCACACAGGTGGGATGTAACCTCCCTGGCTCTAAAAATGTGAGAATGACTCAGTTTCTTGACTACAGCAACAGGCTGCTGGAATTTTGAGCAGAAGACAAATAGATGGTCGAAAATCATGGTAGTAAAACCAAAACCTCGTGTAGGGTTTGGTTGGAGTCACTAAACTGTGGGTTCATAAAAAAATTGCTAGTATGTCACAAAAGATTAATACATTTTCTAAAAAAAAAACACAAACTTCAGGAAAAAAACAGCGTAGGTGGTATCTCTCACTTATATTTAATTGGTGAGGCTGTTGATTGGACCCTGATCAAGCCATTAAATTGATCATGAAATGAGATGTGTCTGTTATTAAACTCTCACTGCAGCTACTAATGAGCAATGTTAGCAGCCCTGCCACTCCATTATTCTTGTTAGCCATTTTCTGTAAGTTTTTTTTTTTTTTTTTTTTGAGAACTGGGTCACTTGTATCTGGCTGCTGGCTATGACATTTTTATTTGACATTTAGCTTGCAAAGAACAGCAGTCGATACTGAGAGTAAAGCCACTTCATAAATATGGCTTGATAAATTAAAGAGAGCCAAAGTGAAACCGGAACTTCTGGGTTCTTTTCAAAATCAAATTTGAGTATGTTTTTCAAAAGACAACTTAATATACAGTACTTGTTTATTTAACAGTTTAGTAATCAATGGTTAAAATTGTCATGAGATGAACATCACCAGCTTGACAGGGCCATAAGAATGGACTTGTCTATTTTTCTAATCCAGCCATGACTATAGGGTTCAAACTCTGTTAGCAATCGAATTTATTTGAGGACAGTAAACCTTTAGTTTTCAGAAAGACCAATGAAAAGCTCATGAAGTTTTAGAAAAGTCATGTTTATCACATGGTTTAGATTGCAGTAGATTTCACAGGTTTACCTATGATTATGTCCACACCTCATATCTATATTTGTTCAGGAAAAAAAGTACTTCTTTGCACGTATTCTGACACTATTCTTCATAGAAAATATAGCATCTGTTTTTACCAGAAATTTAAATAAACTAATCATGGGGACCATGGGATTTTTTTTATCTTTGCGGTGGTTCCACCTACCCGGGTGATGTTCTGGACCCGGAAAAGGCGGATGATAACGTCATCGTCGGCTGTCCTGGACAGAAGCTCCACCGTCATCGGTCCAAACTGCTGCAGACCCGGCTCAGGCCAATACTGCAGACAGGGCTGAGAGGTCAGGGGAGGTGTGGAGAGGAGGAGAGAGGAGAGGTGAGGAGAGGAGAGGAGAGGAGAGGAGGGTAACAGGTCATTAGCCCACACTTGCTTGAGGCAGGGCAAATCATTATGTCAGCAGCCAGTGATGGTGAAGCCCAGTAACAAGACACCTGAGTATTGACAGCAGAGACAATTAGCCTAAATGACAATGATTATCTACAAATAGCAACCGTAAATTAAATGAGCAAAAAACACAACCCACTCGTCGCCAGGAACAATCCCTCACATAAGCCGCGGTCACCTAGCTTGAATTATTCATGAGTCTAAATCATTACCATTAGCACATTATAAATTAATGGAGTAGGAGACCTTGGCTGTGCCTGGGAGAGATAAACAGAAAGTTAGCTGAAAGGCTGGTGCGCGCAAAGCCAAGGTCTCCCATCACCGCTGCTTCAAAGACGCATCCCCCCGGCCGATAGGAGGGGAAAAAAAAACACAAGGGAGTGGTGTTGACACACTGACGTGTGCTGATGTGACTTTGGGGTTGAGGGGACCCCTGGAGTAGGAAGTGATAATGGCATTTCACAATGACAGAAGGGTATTAACAGGTGACATTGGGCAGAAGGGAAGATAAATATTTTATACACCCAGACAGGAGACAGGCAGCCCCAGCTCAGGAGGGCAAACTGAGTGTGTGTGTGTGTGTGTTTTGGGGGGTGAACTGTTAATCCACTGGCAGCTAAGAGACAAGGAAGAAGAAGAAGTGAGAAAAGAGTGACAGAGGAAGAAGGACAGGTTGCAGCTGACAGGCATGGTGGAAATGTTGAGCGGGAATCCGACATGACATGGTGACAGAGCGGCGATAGAGAGACGGCAGAACAAACCCACGCATGAGCAAACATGGGGGGGGGGGGGGGGGGGGGCGATAAGAATGTGTTAATACCATGACAGCCTGTGCAAATTAAATCGACGGCTTGAATGCAGGATTGAAGCTTTGTGGCAGAGCACCAGGCAGACATGTGATGACTCACCCTCACTGCACCTTCTCCAAAGGGGAGGGGAGTGGAAGGGGACTGGGTGACATGTTGTCACTACTACTGTCCATATGTTACATCATCACAAATGGCAATATGAAAAATCATCCTAAGCAATTTTCAATGATGCAAAAGTGAACATCAGCTGATATTTCCCAATTTTTATAAGCAGTTTGATGTGTTACTGTGGTTATAAAGTAGTGCTTAAACAAGCTGTTGATTAATTGATTGAGAGAAAATTAATTTCAATTAATCTTCCTGAATCATTGCAAATTGATCATCTTTTTGTTTTGAATTGTTGGTTCAACAAAACAAGCAATTTGAAAATGAATTGAATTGTTTCCATTCCAGGGCATCGTAAAAAGCTACGTGAACACAACATCTGACATATCACCTTATTGAGTTGTTACGGCTAACATGTTAGCAAATAGTTACGCATCTAGCAGCCACAGAAAATTAGCATTCATTTGTCATGAGCCATGCCTCTATCCACCTGATAAATATAATTCTAATATATATATGTATATATAATATACATTTGTTTCTGGACAGGTAACGTTTTTATTTAGAGGTTTTTCACTAAAAACAGCCCCCTGCTGCTGCTGAAAACGGGGTCGATGAGAGCGATGAGACTGAACCAAAACAGTACAGTTGTGGGCTGTAAAATTAAAAAAAAAAAAAAAAAAAAAAATCAGCTGACGGATACAAAACGCTCCATAGAGCTATGGGGTAAAAACTGCTGATAATTATCTGTAGGTTTGTCATAGGCCAGATAAATTAAATAAATAATATTGATTAGTGCAGCTTTAAAATTTCAGTGGTTGATTTGGCGACACCTGTGGTTACAGGTGGTAACAGCAAGTGAGTTTTAGTAAGAGGGTCCAGAGTTCCATTCAAAAGTACCTGTGTCAACCTCTGGGGCAGCAAACATGCTATAATGCTAATGCTATAAAAGAAGAGCAACCGCACAGCCAAACAAACAGTGTGCAGAGAGGATTCATTGCATTGCTTTGTTTCAAAAAGAAAACTAAAGAAGACAGTCAACAATCTTCAATTCTCAATCAATCTAACTGACATGATAATACTGAACTCAGGATCAATGATGAATGTCTGCTACCAGCTCACGTCCCATGCATGCATGCATCATTCCCTGTCAATCATTTGCATGTGTGTCGTGTGTAATTTTAATCCACGTAAGAAAGGTGGACTCCACCACTAACAATGAAAACTACTACATAGAGCACCAATTACAGAATGCAAACATGCTGATTGGCTATTGCTGAAAAATTTAGTCCATGAATAGTATTAACGGGGTTTGATGTAATGAAAATCTTAAATCTTTGTTTTAATCGGTTAATCAAAAAATAATCAACAGAATAATCATTATTTATAACACTAGCGATGACATGCTTTTGAATTTTCCCTACATTTATTAGAG
The DNA here is from genome assembly GCA_038419695.1 of Scomberomorus guttatus. Taxonomy (NCBI): domain Eukaryota; kingdom Metazoa; phylum Chordata; class Actinopteri; order Scombriformes; family Scombridae; genus Scomberomorus; species Scomberomorus guttatus. The sequence goes on from CM076461.1 coordinate 24,887,423, forward strand.
AAAGGAACCCAAAGTTCAGTAAGATCCATGTCAGACTGAGGTTGAAGTGTTGAGCTGTGAAGTGTATTTTGTCTTCTACCCAGCAATGAGAGAGCTCCTCGTCTTTGAGAATACCCAGACTTACAGGGCAGCTTTTTGATTTCTCAGTGAGCAGGAATTGCTCTTTGCAGGAGTGTCTGCTGGCTAAGTAGACAGCACCCGAGAGGGAAGGTTGGCAGCTTTTGGTTTACAACGCTTTTTGTTTCTATACCTTTGCTCTGGTCTTCAGCTTACTGCTTTCTTTACAGTGTTTGGAAGTGGTAGGAAATTGGCCCTGACACTCTACACTCCTCACATCTTCTTTAGGAGGAAAAGCTGCTCCAGTGGCAGAAATCACCTCAGCAGTTGAATTCAACCTGAGTAACCTGAACCAAACAGGTGTTGTTCTAGCATATTTTTGTGTAATACTGTATGTTCTAATACAAAGTTTCTTAACCTTAGAATCACAGAAAACCTCTAAAAAGGCTAAATTGCCAGTAATATATAAATATATTTTAAATAAAATAATAATTAAATAGGCCTGAAATACATCATTTCTACCCCTCTAAATTGTTGAAAACAAAGTACAGAAAGATACCAAATTAATACAGGAGAATTTTAGGTGCTAAAAAATGGGGTCATAGGCTGGAAAATGGAAAGAAACCCTGCTCTAACATTATACTGTGATAATATCTGTATTGGAGTGTATGTGAATGTCCTGTGTGGCACTAATCAAAATCCTGCTGTGATGCAGATGCTGTCACACAGAGGTTTTTAATGTTTCCCACGGCTAAATTACAAATGACAAGCTGAGAAGTCAGAAGTTAGAGCTCAACCTAATGAGATTAATAATAAAATTACTTCTACTTCCAAGAAGTGTGTAGACAATTTAATCTCCCGCTGCTTTATCAGCCCTCTATCTCCTCTTACCCAGGCAGAATTGGACTGGTTGAGCTGGTTGAGCATCACCACTGAGGTGCAGCCGTAGTCGTACACGAGCCTCCAGAAGTCAGTGGTGGTGCCAGGCAGCGGGTGCGGCGTCACCACGAAGGCGGCGGGCCGGAGGAAGCTGTCGGCGAGCGCTGCGTTGATGTAGTTGCTGCTCTCTCCTTCGGTGGTGACCAGGAAGGCCAGGGAGCGGTCCGGCGGCAGGACGTCCATGCTACGGTTCTTCTCGCGGTTCCTGGGCATCAGAGATATGCTGCACTCCTCCACATCCAGGTGAGGAGTCACCGAGTTCAGAGTCTGATGGAGGAGGAGGAGGAGGAGGAGGGAAGTGAGCGTGCAGAGGAGATAATTAGAGAGGTTGACATGTGTGTGCAAATGTGTTCACACTTTAGATGCAGAGATAAAATGAAAGACTGAGAATAAAGATTGTGATAAGAGGACACAGATGCAGCGGCACAGAAATTGGATCAAAGAGAGATGGACAGAAGCAATGAAAATATTCTCTACTCAAACAGCCTGTCATACATGACAAGCACAACTATCTCTAATCATCTCCGGGAAACTTTAAAACACATTAATTATCAGTCAAAACCCCCACAAGGCTTAATGGATAAAAACACATTTAGCTCAATCTCATACATTATGAATAATAATAATAAGTTTATTTATATAGCACCTTTCAAGAGCAGACGTCACAGCGAAAGCAAGCACCAAAAGCAAGTCTAAACAAATGGGTCTTAAGCTGCTTTTTAAAGATGTCCACAGTGTCCACAGATCTTCAATCCAATGGGAGAGAGTTCCAAAGTCTAGGAGCAACAACCACAAAAGCACAGTCTCCTTTTGTCTTGAGCCTGGAGCGATGGACAACCAATAAACCCTGATCCGAGGACCTCAGATTCATACTGGTATTATATGGATATTATATTATAATAAGCATATTAAGAAGCAGTGGAAATTGAAATGAACTGATTATCTAACTTGCTTCATATTGTGAATGACTCCCCATTAGGTTTTGACAAAACGAATAGAACATTCCAGCTCATAACTGGAATATTGCGGCTTGGCTTCACGCTGCAATTATGAGCGTCCTGTCTTATTGGACAACTCATATGAGCAGCACTGAAGGAAGGTAATTGTGCTGCATGTAGAGAATTTCTAATTATTCTGGCCAAAGGTCACCAATCAATAACAGCATTATATCTGGCATTAACTGGACAAGGCAATAGCATTTTAATAAAAGACAAATACGTGACCTTAGTTGAAATCCAACTTTTCTGCTTAGCAAGTGCTTTTTATGTTTAATATATACTGATTAGAAAAGCAGCTTCACTCTCATGCTAAATACCATTCATTTCAAATAGAGAACCTTTCTCATCAGAGACCCACATTGCAAGACACAGTGTACTCAGAAGGGCAAATGTGACAGCTCTCATGAAGAGGATACACACTGAATCATTGCTGTGTCAAAGCAATCAGTATGCAGTAGTAAAAGAGACATTTATTTAAATCAAGTCAAGTAGTGTCAAGGCTTGTGCACAATAAAATTACAGAACTTGAGCGTGGTCTTGGACATTATTTGTTGTCTGACTTTTGAGAGTCCAACCCAGTGATTTTCAAGATTTACACCCTAATAAAAGCTGAGTCGAATGCAAGTGTAAAGTGTGTGGGGCTAAAGCTGAATTCTGTACCCTTTTTCTCTTAAAATGTAATGTCATTGGCATAGTGGTGTGTTGCTAGATGTTAAAACTGGCACATTAACTGTGGTTGGACTTGCTTTCTCTGCACTGCTATGCTGGGAAGTGATTCTCTATCTGACAACATTAATAGTCTGCTCAAACGAGAGCTGTCCACTGTACAGCAGGTGATGCTTCTGACACTTTTTGTGGCTTTAAGCATTGAAATAAACGATCAAAATGTGAGTACGGGATATATATATATATTTATTTTAATTTTGCAATTGTTGCTTCAGCACATTTTTTTTCACTGGACATTATATAGATGATGAAGAAGCACTTATTTTATGCAGCAAAGAAGCCAGACACACAAATCACACAAAAATAAGGTAAGTATTGGTTAAGAATAGGGATGAAGGTTTTCTCGTGATTTTAAAATTCTTACTTCCTGTCAATTATCACATTTTCTTGCATTCAATGTAATTTGAAGATGAAATGGCCTTGAAAAACGATTTTTGTCTATGAGTTTTGGCATCCTATGAACACACTTTTATTTTATTTAGTTGTAGCTATTTCACAGGATTATTTTTCCACCCTGTCACTTTTTCACTACTTTGAAGTTGGCAGGATTATTTCACTGTCAATGAAAGCTGATCAAACCACACCCACACAGTCCTCATGAAGTAGATGAGAGTTTTCAAGTGTTAAACTCTGAATGGACTTTACAGTGAAGTAGGAGACATCTCGTGTTGACTTTAAACAACTAACAATAAACAGGTGGTGTTATTCATTTATACAGGTTAGATTATGAGGTAATATTTTTAACAGAACAACTATTCCAAAATACACCATCTTTTGGGGAAGGTGTTTTGACAGTAACAGTTTGTTAAGAGGCCTTTGCGTCGTGGAAACAATATTGGAATAAAATGGATTCAAACAAGATGCAGCTTCATTTGAACATGTAATATACAAGCTAATATAATCTGCAGCTTGCTGTTTACATAAATTAGGCTTATCTTGTAATAAACTCATTAGCCATGTGTGCTTGTAAATATTGTGTTTGGATAACACTGGTGTTCGTCAGCTCGGACAGCTGAGCCTTACTCAATACCAAATAATGATACGTGAGATTAGGTGTGTCAAATAAAGTCAAGTCAATTTTATTTATATAGTGCCAAATTACAACAGAGGTTATCTCAGGGCACTTTTCACATAGAGCAGGTCCTGCCCCTCCCCCATCAGGACTAAGCACCAGACCTGGGGGGACAGGGCCTTCTCTATTGCTGCACCCACTGGAACTCGCTCCCTCAAAGCATCAGAGACTCTGCCTCACTCTCCACTTTCACGAAATCCCTCAAAACACACCTCTTCAAAACTGCTTATAATCTCTAACAAACTGTGTTCTCCTCCTCCCTTCTAATATGTTCACTTTACTCATGGACATTATTTCTTTTTGTTTTGTTGTCTCCTTTGTAAAGCGTCTTTGAGTATCCTGAAAAGCGCTATATACGTTTGATGTATTATTATTATTATTATTATTATTATTATTAGACTGTACTCTTTAATTTACAGACCCAACATTCCCCCATGAGTAAGCACTGTGTTTGGTAGTTGGCAGGGACATAAGGGTGGGTTGAAATGTGACAAGAAGGCGGGTAATTCAGAGGTAAAGATTTGCTTGCCATGCTTGTAAACTGCCATCAATGGTAAGCAATACTGTATAATGTACAAAAATATACAAACAGAAGCCTTACTTTCTTCTTTCTAAGTGTAAAATACAGAAATACAGACCACTATATCAGGAGGCTAAAAATGGTACTACTTAGGATGAGTTACCACTCCCCTGACCTGAACCTGGATGATAGTATTACCCTCTGACAGCACAGAGGAGCTGGTGATGAAATGAGACAATGCAAATTAATATATACTTGGCCCAAAAACACAAAACATTACCATCATATGGCCACTTATCATTATAGATACACTGTGTAGGCTACTGCAATAGTAAGTCCTTCCCTTACCACAAAGATGTGATTAAATCAGGTCAGTAGATTACAGCCAACAACAGTGGCCAGTAAAATTATAACTACCATATTGGCCCAAATGTAAGATTTTATTGTGGAAATTACATATGGAAAAGTGAGGGTCATCCTATATTCGAGGACTAGTCAAGCATGTGTTACAACAGAGGTTATCTCAGGGCACATGTGTTCACAAGCATGTGTTCACAACATCAGATATTCTTTTTGAATGGAAAGAGTTCCAGTGTAACAACAGGTCCTAGAGAGAGTGTTGCATCATGGGTTGTTTGTAGCCTTATTGTTGCTGGCTAGTGAGTGTCTTTAACTCCGTTTATAGTCAGTCAGAGTCAGTCGGCACTGAAAGAGGTTTGTTTAACCTGCAGGAGTTTCTGAACATGTGCAACATGTTTTCTGCCATGGAGGAAATAATTCCTGACGAGTGAAAATAAGTCCAAAGTTTCTCCCGACATCTTGATCGCAGAAACGGACTCATCTAGAGCTCAAAATGTCTGAAAAATGCTAACTGCCTGAGAAAATTATTTTGACCGCTTCCAAAAGCCTGAGAGTAGAGTGTGTTAATATGTATTATTCCATGTTTACGAGAAAGGCTTCAAGGATGAAGCCTTCTCCTTGTATTAATAGTATCTCAGGGAAACGTTCCCAACAGGATGAGTGTGAGAGTGCGATGTATCTTCAAAAAGGCTTTTTCCAGAAGCAGGTGTTGTAAAGGGGGGGCTCATCTTATAAACAGGGTCATCTTATATTCAGGCCAGTAAAAACAAAATTATACTACTACCTAATTACTTACTCTTAATCCATAATTTTGTCTCTTGTTGATTAAGTTTATGAGCTATATGTTGCTACATCAAATAGAAATTGAAATTAAACCAAAATGAAAATCAGTTTTAGCCTTGTGATTATGAGCCAAAGTGTAGTTATGTTCACCTTTCCCGAACGTTGATTTGTATTAGCTATCCATATCAGCACTAATCACCCCCATATAAATCTATACCACAAGTGCAGTTGTGGACGATACCTTTCACAGCTGCAGAAGGAAACAACATATGGAATCTTTTGGATACCAGCTTTCATTTGTGTGTTATGCTTTGAGGAGTGAATGTGGTTAATGAAAGATCAAACTTAAAACAGTGGGTCTAAGTGTGTTACCTGAAACTCCTCTCTGAGCTGTGAGGTGTTGCTCTGAGAGTCTACCTTCAGCATCTCCTTATAGGTGAGAGCAAACTCATTAACAGGGATGGCAGTCTCTCCGCACAGACAAGCCTCCAGGATGGCATCATGGATGAACACATACTGCTCCTAGGAAACAGACAGCGGGGGAATGTTCACAAATTTACAAAGTCATACAAAACCCTCACTGCACTTATGAGCCTCCTAACTGTTAATTGCCCATTTGTGAAGAACAATGCTGAATTTAATTACTGCTGTTGAATGTTGACTAATAGTCGTAACTGTCAAACATTCTTCATATCGCCATGCTCACTCTGAGGCATTGTTTCCAAGCATTAAATTGTCTATAAAAAAAGTGCAGAAAACACACATCAGAAGAGCCAAACACTGCCCACACACAATATTTAAATAACGTCATGAGCTGTGCAATTAACGAGGAAACTAGGAAATTTGTTTTGACATCCAAACAAGATCAAAGAGGCGAGGATACATTCAAAATTACAGGCATAAAACTGTCCCTCTTCCAACTTATTTATCATTTTAAATGTGTTCTGTAATTGCAGAAATGTGTATTCAACTGGTAGACGAGCTCTAGCTGAAAGGTGAAAAGATGAAATTAAAAAGGGAGATAAATACCATTGTTTTGGTGTTTATTGTACTGTCTCTTTCTGACTTGTTAAGAAGAGAGCATTTCCGAGCATTTTCAAACTTTCAATAGTTTTATTTATTCTAGTAATTAATGTCTTTCTGTGGTTTGTTTATTGGAAGACTGGGAGTTCACACTTGCCTGTCTAAGTACACTTTAAACCGAAAAACCTGCATTTGTGTTCATTTACGTTTCAACATTATTATTATTTTTAAATCAGTGTAAAATGACAATTATGCTGAATTGCCTTTAAACCAAAAGTTAACTTTTACCCTTACAGATTTTTGCAAGTGAGAGTTGTAGAGCTATTAGTGGTGGAGAGTAACAAACTCATACTGTACTTTCAATATTTGCATGCTAGTGTGCTAGTATAGTGATGCCAGTCATTTATTCCGCTACATTTCAGAGGGGACCAGTGTATACATTTTACTCCACTACATTTATATGAAAGCTATACTTAATATTTTTCAGTTTCATGTTTTACACACAAAATATGATAACCATCCTAAATGAGGTGTATTGTAATTAAACCGTACAAAAATAGTTAAATTAGCTACACTTGGACCAGCTACAACATCAAATAATAAAATAATAATAATAAAAAAATTACACCCTGAGTACCTTTACTTTTCATACTTAAAGCTGCACTAATCAGTTTTCTTTATATTAACAAATAATCAAATAACTATATAACATTAATGGTGTTGCTCGCAGTAAAAACACTAAGAATTATCTTTGCAGCTATATGATGCTTTTTAGCCTCTTTTAGTGCATTGTTTTGGTTTTCTGGCCCACTTTCATCAGCATTGTCTTCAGCCACAGCAGGCAGCTGTTTTCAGCAAAAAAGCTCTGACAAACCCACTGTACACTACCCACCCAGCAACAGCTATCATCTAGCTGCTAACTCTACAGAGCTCTTTAGCCTTTTAGCTTATTGTTTTGGTTATCCCGCCAACAAACTCCACCCTTACTGAGCTTGTTCGTAGCCAAAGCAGGCACCTATTTTTGGCGGAAAAATCTAATAACTCTACTGTACACTATATTACCTACCAAACAGCAGACAGACAACTAGCTGGTGGAGAAAGTCGGACATCTAGCAGCTAAAAACACAGATGTATCAGAGCTAATGAGAAAGAGAATATCATACACAACTCCAAATGAATGATAATGTTGCTCTGTGTCTGTTGGACATGTAGCCATCATTTGCGACACTTTCACCATAAAAACTGTCAGATGTGTATTCAGCTTTCTCCACTGCCCTGAACTTTTATTTTTAATGGAGTATTTTTACATTGTAGTATTGCTACCTTTACTTAAATACAGGATCCGAATACTTCTTCCACCACTGGCCATAGTCATATGAATGCTGTTGCTGGGGCTTTTCTGGCTTGAGATGGATCAAACGTGTGAGCAGTGTCAGAAACAGTGTTAGTATGGCTTATCTAACCAGCACTGCTGCCCTCCAACTCACTTCAGTCTGGATCATATTGATGCGGCGGGAGCAGAGGGTCTTGACACAGTTGTAGATGTCCACCACTCCTTCACACTCAGCCATATCCAGCATGACATCCAGCACAATGTAGCAGCCGGTCCTGCCTGCCCCCATACTGGTGCAGAGGAGAGAGGAGAAGGATTGACAAGCCTGAATACACCACTGAAATGAAAGTCTCAGCAGGGAGCCTTTGGTAATGATAGAGATACTCTATCCAAAGTCAAGTATAATAAGAGGCTTTGTTCTGGAAAGAAAGAAAGGAAATACAATGACCATTATGTCCTGGCAGCATAAAAATCTAAGTTGAAGTTTGAAAGTTGAAAACCTTTTAGTCGTAAGCCTATGCCCTTTGTGTCTGGATCTACAACACCGCTACAAAAGCATATGTGGGTGTTTGTGAATGCCTGAGCCATCTCCAGGTAAGGCTTAGTTACTTAAGTTAAGTTAAAACCCATCTGAGAGCCTCATCTGGGATGTTTTATGCCTCTAGAACTCATCTGTCTTCATAGTGTTTCATTTTGTTATTCCAATGCAAATTCCCTGCAGTGCATCAATATTGTTAAACAAGTACATCATTTATGATGAGATGCAAAAAAAGTGGTGCTTAATCAGAATTAGAAGCCACAGTCAGATAGCTGGTGTACGCTGGCCAACTGGTTTAAAATGAAAACAGAAATCAATGACAAATCTCAGCAAAATCCTTGGTGTCTCTACAGTATGATATTTATACTTGCTCATATTGTTCAATTTGTAATGCTGGTATATCTGACAAGTATCGACAGTATACACAGCACAATATTCATTTGTTGGGTTGACTTGGTGGCAATTCATGTACAAATCAATCAGGTGTACAAAAATAAATTAATGAGTGACTCATTAACTATAAGGATGTTATATCTTCGCTACAGATAGTAGGAACAACTGATACATTTCTTATACTTTACATTTAGATCTCATTCCACAGAATCAGTAGTTCAGTAATAAAAAGCACATCAGTAATAAAACATTTTTTCAACCTTCCAAAATTTGATCTGGACAAAATAAAATGTGAATGTGACACGATTAGATAATTACATACAGTAATTGAGCACCAGTAACTTTGATACATCACTGTCCCTTTATCTGAGTGTATATTATATAAGTGACGGACCTTTGTGGTTACGTACATCCCCAAACACCCCCCCTCCCTTCTCTTTTTATTCTTTATTCTTTGGGCTTTCTAGGGGAGTGGGGACTTGTAAGGGTGAGTAGCAGTATGAGGTGGCAGAGGCAGGTACCACAGCATATAGTTACAAAATCTGTTTCCATCAGCTATTACTAGTTTCTGCTCTTTTTTGACATGGGAAATTTTTGATTTTCTTTTTTGATACGGCATACTTCCCATCTCCTCGAGGAAAGAACTTGCTTCCGATGTTCAGCGTTGTTTACTTTTTTCATTTCTGGCATTTCCACTTTTTTTAAACTGAAAATGTGTCTAAAACAGGTGGATGAAACGTTCTTTGTAAGCTACAGCCTCTTTGCAGATTTAACACCAATGCCCAACAGTCACATAGAGAATAAAAATCCATAACTGAAGCACAGAGGCAGACAGACTGTGTCTTTGTTTTTTTTTTGTGGTATTTTTTTTAGTAGATTGTGGGCAGTGAAGAGGCAGACAGGAAACAAGAGAGAGATGGGCATGACATGCAACAAAGGTCCCTGGCTGGAATCGAACCAGAGACGTTGCAGTTATGTGGCATGCACAGTAACCACAGTAACCATTCAGCTACCAGGGAACTCCAGACTGTGTCTTTGTGAGTGTGTTGCTGGATGTGTGAGAAATACAACATCCAGTTGGACAGTGTAATTTTATTTTTATTATTTGTTATTATCACTATTGTGCTGTCCACCTACACAAACACAGCACCAAGAATATGAAAGTTATTCTGAGAAATGCAGAAAAAAAACAACTTTTGTTGTGTTGAAATGCAATGCATAACTGAGAAATATGATATTAAAGAATAGAGGATTATCTAAGGGCAGAATTATCCAAAGCCCCTGCACATCTGATGTAACTGTCAGGATGGAGAGTGTTGAGTTACCTGCAATGGACCACCACAGGACCAGCATCAGGAGGTGTTGAGGCCTTGACCCGGCGCAGGAAAGCCAGCAGGCCAGTAGCATGGTACGGCACGCCGTGCTCAGGCCAAGAGGTGAAGTGGAACTGGCACACCTCATGTTTGGCAGGGTAACCTCTCTAGAAGAAGGCAGATTTAATGAGATGTAATCACTGTAAAAACAGAAATGTTTGTAGGAGTTCACAAATAAAAAACCAATTAAGCAAACCTGAAACAAGATGAGAAATGCGCTATTATTGCTGAGTGTACATAACACAGAGGCTATACAAAGAGAGTTGAGATATTAATAATTTGAGTGTGACTCACCCTCTCCATGGCAAAGGTGCGCACAGTGTACTCTGCCAGTGTTTCTGTCTTCAGTAGCGTTATCTTAATGTCACCATAGAGCTCAGTGTCATCAGGCCAATACTTACAGCACTTCATCTGGACAAAAACAAACAGCTAAAGTTCAGAGAGGTTCACACACACATATACATCTGATTTATCTCTACACTAGACAAGAAAACAACAAAACAAGACACTGAAATTTTAACCAGCAGACAAATTGCACCACTCTAATCTTGTTGTGACCTTTGCTAAATATTTGGAGCTTACATGTCTGCACTTTTATTTTTCCTGCAGTTGTTGTTATTCTCTCCATCATCAGATCTGAGACATAAAAGTGTTGACACTGGGGTAAAATAAGACATTTTTCCTTCTGATTTCTAGGGGCATTTCCTACTCTTGGAAACAAAACTTATAGAAGATGATGGTGTTATTTTTCCCAGCCAGTCGGCCCTCCAACCCTGCACTGTTCAGTTTTTGTAAGAGAATGGCTGCTTTATTTTTCTGTTGATGCAGAGTTTTCTGTGGCGTCAACATTTTCTTCTACTGCTGGCTGCAAAGTGTCAACATTTTCTACTGCTTCAGGCTGCGGACTCATTTTCTGATACAAAAACAATATATTTTCTAACCTACAAGGTCTGGGAAAGAGCAGCCTATGGGAGAGTACTGTATCTGAATGTAACAGGATGAAATGCAAAAATGGCACTCTTGTTATTTTTTGCTGCCTAATTTATTATTGACATTTTATTTTAGATTTCTGATGTTCACATTTTTCGCTGAATCCCTGTCAATTTGTGACCCTGGCAGACACTTATTTGTCTGTGTTGCTTGACTGTTACTTAAGGTTCACAAAATAAGATTTTATATAATTTCCATGCTGGTGTATTATGATGACTTTAAGATGGAACCAGCTGTAAAACTAAAGCTTTTGCCTGTAAAAGTCTGGTTAAAGGGGTACTCCATTGATTTATAGCAATGTGCTTCCATAAAATCGGAAGACTCACAAGCAGCAGGGGCAGCTAAGACTTAGACTTTCTCCCTCCAGGAGCAGGATTCATTAGCTGTTCATAAGATCAAACTTAGCCTAGTTTTGATGTCAGTTGTTTACCATGTAAAGATTTATGCATCACCAAATTAAAATATATAAATACTATAAATATTGATAAAATACAGTTTAATAATGATGTTAACTGAGTAGAATTTAAATGATATGTTACAAACATAATATACCTCAAATTACAAAACGTTAAGCTAACGTAACAGCAGACTAAATGAAATAAACAGTGTCGGCTAGGTTAGTGTAATCGGATATTTCCCACTCATTTAAACTGCATGAATAGTTTTAACTCTGAAACACATATTCCTCCATGTATGCATATATAAATGAAAGAGATACCAACATTTGCAAAGCATTGGCAGTTAAGTCTTATATATCATGTAGCCTGTTATATTTGGCAGTTATGCTACAGTTTGTCATGCTAGCGTCCTCCTGTTTACATCGTTGATTGCTTTTACTAGATGGTGCACTACTGATAGCAACTGATTTACTAGCCACAACATCCCCTGATGAAAACACCTATGGTGCGTGCATAAGTGCATACATGTGTGCATGCATGAACGTGCAGTGCACTTAAGGGTCCCGGTTTGGGAGTTTGAAAATATGGTCACCCTAGGTGCAACTCAATTTTATAAATCACTAGTTTGAATATAGCTAGCAGTTACTAAGAACTTGGGACAATACAAGCCTTCTGGAGAACAATTGTGAAATATCTGAGCAACTGGCTGGGAAGGACATTACCACCATCTCCAAGATTATGTTTATTAGGGGACAGAACCCAAATACACAACATATCAGATGGAGAATTTTCAGTAATCATGGTAGGCATCACAGTGGCCACCAGGACAATGTTGCCTCCTGATAGTAATTAATATTACAATCTGTTGTGTGGATATTCTTCTTAGTTATGTTTGTATTAGCATGTCCCTTGCACTACTGATTTGAATTTATTTTCCTTTTTTTTGTTTCCGTTTTTTCATACCACTGATACTGTATGTACTGTAAGCAACAAGGAATGTCTGACAATGTGAAATGTTGTACCATCATGCACTGAAACTCATATAACACACTGGCATACATATTTTGAATACTATAACAGTAGCCTACTGTATTCAACAAAGGCAGGAAGTTAATAGAAGAGAAGCCACAGTGTTCCTTCATGGGCTTTCATATACATCAAAGCTTTGACCTTGTACAGCCACCAAAGCAAAAGGTGATCACTCATGATCAGACACATGCAGCCATTTCCTCCCACAACACAGCGTGCAGCAGCTCTTCTGATATATAGTGAATGATAAAGGGAGCTCCAGAAATACATTTCCTCCATCCATCTTCATTGGTGGCTGGAGAGGTCACAGGACAAAGGGATGGGATACCTACCCTGCCCACTTCCACCAGCTTGGTGATCATGACAATACTGAAGCAGTTCTCCTGCCAAACCATCCGCCAGAAGTCGTAGATCATCTCCTGCTTGGGGCCTGCGGAGGAGGTGATATACAGTAGCGGTAGGTGGAGGAGTGGGAAAAAAAAGCAAGAAGAGAAGGTAGAGGGAGAGAAAAAGAGGAGGATAAGGAAGGCGGAGAGATGAACCATAAGTCAGAGAAAATAGCAGCAATAACCACAAATGTAGAGGCGCTGTGTAATCCATGCCAGGGAATAGAGTAACAATGTGTCATTCATGAACTATTGCCTGCTCTGTGTTCTCCTAATACTACAGAGAAATGTCATTTCAATACACCCACAAATCCTCAACCATTGTACAAATAAGCTCATGTATTGCCTTTCTGAGGCACCAGTGGTTGACACAAATCACAGCCCCCTGGAGAAGCTGACACTTTCATTGATTTCATTATACTGTGGCGTTGATAATATCACAAGGTCCTCCTTCATACTGCCTCCTCTGCCAAATACACTGCATCCCTTTTAGTGAACAAGATGTCTATTCATTTCTACCCACGCAGTTTGTTTAATGGGAATATTATCTTGTCTCCTGTAACAGACCTAGATGACTTTTTTAAGAGAAGGTTGCACACCTTATCATCCCTCCTGTGTTTGTGTGCTGGCAGAGTGCTATATCTTTTTTACTTTTATTATATTTTTCTCTATTTAATTTTTTTTATTTATTTCAAGTGTATTTGTAGAGCACAGTCCCATACTAAAGCAATCCAAAGTGCTCAGAGTGATAGAACAATAATGAAAAAGTTAAAACATAACTTTAAACTAACGTTAGAAGAGTATATGTGACAAAATAATCTATGCTTAAAGGTCCACTTACTGCGGTTTCCTGAGTTTTCATCCACATCACATGGTCTCTATCAGCAAACAGATTGACACATGAGATGCAGCTATATAGTTTCAAAACTTAATAAGTGGACCTTTGAGCTTAGATTTTAATTTATAAATGAAGATGCCATTAATGCAAAGTACAACTCAGCAGGATTTCGGTGCATAAACACTGAATAGTCTGTTTTTACTAATAAGTATTGTGTGTGTATCCAAAACCTGATATATCTTATTCCTCTGTGCTGTAGAACTCCATTGTTGTCCAAAAACTATTAAAAACACATCAATGAGCCACACTGTTGCACTGGGTGACATGATCCTTCATTACCATAAACACACAGTAGTTTATTTTGTCAGCCCCACATACACCGTGCTGCTGCCCTGAATACTCAGAACACCAAACATGTATTAATTGTACTGCCACTGATAATAGTCCCCAACAAATGCACTATTTTATACTGTTTGACTAGCATTTACCAAAAGCTAGAGTGCTCAGCTGTTTTAGGAAATTACTGAGCCTTTTGTAAAAACTATAAATTTATTGGGTTTGTCTTCAGTAGGAATGAATGGGCTTGGGGCAGAGTACTACACAGAGGGTATGGAAGTCCTAAAGTATTCAGAAGGACTTAAGGTATGGTCTCATTACTAGGGGTGTAACAGTACGTGTATTCGTCCCGAATCATCACAGTGCGGATGTTACGGTTCGGTGCATGCAGTCGTACAAAGAATACGTTCCGTGACCTAAACAACTGCTGTCAAAATAGTTTTATAATCCATTTACGCTGACATGCGGAACAATAATTGTAGAGCAAAAGTTCCAGCCAGAACGTTTTGTCAGTGCACCACTTAGCTATGGCATACTCATGGGTGTATGCTAGCCGGCTTAGCCAAGGTAGCATGGTTATGCTGGTTACCCTGTAGTGTCACTGCTGTCAGAATGACAAACAAAAGACCTATAAAGCCCAATTCAGACGAAACGAGTTGAAACTTGCAACTACTTGCAATGCACCGGTCTGCAAAACCTGCCAATTTACACCAATGCAACTAGAAGAGACTAACATATCGTCTCCATAGAAACAACACTTTGTACTTACGTTCTAACTGATGGCTTTTCAGGCTTTTTTTTTTAGATGGATATAATTTACAGTGTCTGAAAATATGAATAAGGATAGTGATAGTGAGTTACTTGCTACAGTTGCATTTCTAGTATTGATAAAACAAGAGGGTTGAGGCTTTCTTTTCCTCTGTCCAAAACTCTGCCATTTCGATCAGCTGACAGTTTGCTGACTTGACCAGCTGACTTCGCTATGAGTTGATTGGCTGTTGAAACAGGTGATGTGCCTTACGTTTTAAAACCAGCCACTGGCGACTTAACAAGCTGAGTCGCAGGCGACGCCATCAGCAGGCTTCAGTTGAGCTGAGACAGGCCAGATCACACCACTGCAACTTTTCCCTGAAACGTTCTAAAACGGTTTCGTCTCGTCATGAGTCTTTGGTCTGAACTTGGCCTAAAACTGACCAAGTGCAACACTATTATTAAAATATGCTCCGTTACCTCCATAGTGAAACAATACCATGTCTCCCAGTCCCCCTCCCCTCTCTGTGACGGTTGTCTTTGAGTTTATTTCATACACATGTTGGAACAGTGAAAAAACACCCTCTTTTTTTGGAGGGGAAGGAAAAGTTCATTTGATTATATCTTTACACACATAAAATACAAAATATCACCAATTTAATCCTAAAAATGTACTTGGTGGGGATGTTTAATGTGATGTGAAGAATCAGAGATTTTTTGGAAAGGTATTTTGAATGAGCAACACCCATTGGCTTTTAGAAGAAGACCAACAAAAAGGTCGATGCTTTTATCCAGCCTGCTGATGACAAAGGCGTGCATAAGTGTTTTGAAGTCTGACTGGAATAGGAGGCATTGGATTTTTTAAATAATCCTGAATAAAGTGAAAAAGATAAGATAAAAAAGTCAACACGTAGTCCTTTGGAGGCTTTTTGTCTCCACAGGTAAACAAATACAATGAGGTATACAGGAGTGCTTGTTTTTTGCAGCTTTTTCCTCCACACTTGTCTTAACAAGAGGAATCAAAAGGTGTGCATTTGACTACACGCCCCAGGGCAAACATGCAACGACCTACGAAGGCTGAGAAATAAAAGAGAAAGAGGAGGAGGAACAACCTTACTTGCCTTGTTAAAAGCGGTGCATCTGCAGAGCCTGACAACAGTTTTCCTTTTCGTAACAGCCAGATTTACTGTAGTCGACCCCAAAGGTGAGCCGACTCTAAACCTCTGTACATTTTAATACGCACAGATGGGCAGCCTACTTTAACCACTGGTTTCCCTCCTCTTCACAGCATTATTCACAGCTCGCTCCCCTGTTAGCAATCACTGCGCCACACTCTATGTGTATTAGTGATATGGGATGTTAATTTTTCAGCAGCAGCAGGAGAAGCCCACTAATGCATCGCCAGAGGGACGAGGCTGTCAGTTGAGAGACGGATGATGTGTGAGCAGCTGGATGAATCTGTATGCATAGCACAACATGTTGCTGCTTTGGACTCGAGCTTTCAAAGTGCGCTTGGCATTTCTCCTCCCTGTCCGCCTCCCCCGAATCCCTCATCTCTGGACATAATAGAGAGTTAGCCCAGAGCACCTGCTGCCTCCTGCAGAAGCACAGCCGCCTTAAGACTCATCTAAGATACAACAAATCAGCCTCAACCTGCCGCAACAGCCGACCACCCAGGGCTCACTGCACGTACACAGAGCGTGTTGTTCAGTGCATGCAGAGCGTGAGGGGCAAGTGACAGGTTTAATGATGCAGTGTGTATGATGTGTGTGTAAGGCAGTGCATGTGTGGATACACTACATGTGTCCAAAGGTGGAAATAATGAATTACTTTGGCTGACTGTACTTTGGTCTATAATTCAAAACTAGGATTTTTATATTTCAACCATTTCTATTTCTGTAAGTGCTACAGTGGGTGTCATTGTAAAGGTAGTTATCTCACAAACTGACTGAATCATGACTGACAGGAATGATGGCAAAAAAGTACAGAAAACTCAGCATATAAAAAACACATCAGAACTTTCCTCAGTTTTGAAAGAATCATTGCATCTTAATTTCTTTCCACGAATTAAGATGAAAAGATCAATATTGATCTCATGACTGTTTGTCAAGTACAGAGCTAGAGAATGCTGTAGGTAAGGTAGTGGAGAGATGCATCTGTGACGGCAAGATCCACCAAGACTCAAGATTCAAGATGGCAGCCCCCTGCTGCTAGATTGTAAACATAACTACTACTTTTTCCTTTTTCCCACTAAATAAACCCCTTTCTCTGGACCCTAACAACTGGAATAACACAACCATTCAATCTGGAAGACCTTGAGGACTACACTGATGAATGTTTCAACCAACTCTGCACCGTGAACACACGAAAAAAGGCAGCGACAAGGACAATTTGGCCTCCACACCAACCACCAAGAGATGCCGGTAACCTGACTCCATTCACAGCTCCTCGGACAGATCATGCTGTACTGAGGTCAGTGACATCTTATTTTCAACTGACAATAAACTCTCTGGACTAGATACAAGAATCACTCTTGTTGAAGTGCTTCACAAGGAATTCCAGCAGCTACGCAAAAGCCTGGAATTCACCCAGGAACTGGCCTCTCTTCCTTTCTTCATACCAGACCCCCTCATCTAAAACACACCCATGTACTATATCTCTGAGAAGACCCATATCTACCCATCCTCCCATGCACATGTACATGCACAAACACACACACACACTTTCCACTCATGCTCTACACCTATGGAAGAACACTTGTTTACCCATCTACACACAAAAATACACAGATACATATGCCCATACATACACACACACACACACACAGACATGCAAAAAACACAAAAAAACATTCAAACAACAGATTCCCACATCCTATCACCATGATCTCACTTAAATTTGTACCTTGGAACATCTGTGGAATTGGTTCACAGGCAAAAAGACTAGACTGTAGTCAACCACATAAACAAATTGCAAGCAGACATATTGCCTCAACTGCAGGCAAAGATGGGTAGCCATTTTAATAGAAAAAAAAATCTAATTTATTCATAACAACATCATCACAGATCCTGAAGGATGATTTATCATAATAAATATCACAATACACAACAGCCTAATCACTACTGAGTGTATTTACGGCCTAAATAATGATGACTCATCCTTTTTCCGCACCTTTTTCACCTTTCTCTCCAATCTGTCGGACTCCCCAATAATAATCGTAGGCAATGTCAATACAGTCATGAACCCATCATTATAACTGCCAATCCACAGAAACAATTAAACAGTTCATGAGTGAGTTTGGTCTTGGCAGTGGTTGGCGATTAAAACACCCGACCACTACAGAATTTTCGTTCTTTTCACCGGTTAATCACTCCTACTCTCGCATTGACTTCTTTCTAACCAGTAACTCAATTATTTCCCAAATCTCAGACATACTAATACACCCCATTACCATTAGTGAGCGATCATGCTCCTGTCTCGCTCACCTAGAATACCAACCATTTACGCAAACCATCCAACAGATGGTGATTTAATACATCTTCACTTGATGACCTCCAACTTTGATAATTATATTAAAAGAGACTGGGCTTCCTTCCTTGAAATAAATGATTCACAGGAAATAGCACCATCACTACCTTGGGAAACAGGGAAAGCCGTATTAAGAGGAAAAATCATATCATATTCCACACACAAGGAAAAGAAAGACAACCAACAGGAAATATACTTAGAACAAAACATCAAAGAACTAGAGAACATCAATGCAAATAACCCACAGCACAAATCCAGAATGATTTATGGAAATACAAATTATAACTGAACGAACACACAAATAGAAAAACTCAGTTCCTCCCACACAGACTCAGACATGAAAATTTCACATATATAATACAGTAATAAATCTGGAAAATACCTGGCCAACCAAATAAAGTAAAACAAAGAAAAAACAACAATCTCAACGACTATGAGCTCAGCAGGGAAGGTTGTGCAGTCACCTGAGAAAATAAATAAGGCCTTTCAAGATTTTTATACCAACCTATACTCATCAATATACACCAATCGAAGAAGACACTGACACATTCCTAAGCAATATTGATTTGCCACAACTTAATGAAGACCAAGCAAATGCACTTGAGAAACCGTTTACAATAACAGAATTCCACAATGCACTCAAAGTCATGCCTAACAATAAATCACCAGGACCTGATGGCTTCCCTGCTGAGTTCTATAAACACTTCTGGAATACTCTAACCCCAGATTAACAGCTGAAATTAAACAAAAATCCAAACTAAAACCCGATAAAGACCCTACCTCCCCATCAAGCTATCGCCCCCTATCTCTCATCAACACAGACACAAAAATCATTAGCAAAGCCCTAGCATCACAAATCGAAACAGCCATTCCATCAATCATCCACTCAGACCAAACTGGCTTTATTAAAGGAAGACATTCATCTAACAATGTACGCAGACTATTTAACTTAATCCATTAAACATCTCACACAAACTCACCAACAGAAAAGGCATTTGCTAAATTGGGAATTTTTATTTTCTACACTAAAAAAAATCAACATTAAATCATCTAACTTAGATCTTCCCCTATTAACATCAGACCTGATCAACATCACTACTAAAAGAAAAAACTACTATCCAAAATCTACAAGATAATTTCCACATCCGACCTAACAATATCCATCCCCTCAAATAAATGGGACCTACAGATCATCCTCGGTGCTGATTTCTGGACCCAAATCCGCAAAAACATCTTCTCTGCATCCACCAACACAAACATCCAACTCATATGATACAAGATTATCCATAGAGTACACTACAAGGGAAAAAGGATGTTTAAAATGGGCTGTATATACTCTGAAATGTGTCCACACTGCACACAAAACACCACAGACAGCATGCCACATGGGACTGCACACCAATTAAACAATTCTGGGACATCACTGACAACCCCTCTCTTCTTTTGGGCTGCCACATCCCGTTATCTCCTGCACTCTGCTTACTAGAAGACATATCCAACATCACCCTAAACAACACATCCGGTAGAATACCCTCCATAGAAAAATCTACTAATCAGGGAAACAAACCACTGATTTTGACATAATCTGGAATCCATTCATCAATACACTAAATTCTTAATTCCCGCACCGATTTCACTCATCTCTTTTTACCTGTCCACCATCCACAATAAACATGCACACTGTCACTCACACACATATATCTGCCATTACACATACACCGTGATCCCTACAAATCTTTAATTGAATATTGACTTCCACACACATAGGCATCACACCCCACCCTGATGCCCCCAGCTCCCTCTAATCTACCCCTCCCTCCCGTTTTTTTCTTTTTGTTTTGTTTTTCTCTTTTCTCTCTTCTTACTTCCCTCTAAACTGCTCCCACCAACCATCATTATTATTATTATGCCCAATTTTCTATCACGCGCACATTTCCCAACGCTGTCTAACTTTCAGTACTCTCATCTCTTTTTCTTCTTTCTCTCTCTGACTTTTCTCGTCATTTTCTTTTTCTCTTCTTGCAGAGCCATGGAATTACATAATTACACATACCTACCCGCCATATACCGAATGTGTTTTTTGCTTTGTTTTGTTTTTATTTGTTCATTCTAATCAATTCTCCCCTTCCAAATTCTGCTTTCCCTTGGTGTTCAGTTTTACTTTTACTATTGTAATTTATGTAGTTATTGATGGGTTGTTATTATTTTTACATTTATCATTTTGACTAATCAATATTCAATCTTGTTTTACTTTATTTTTGCATCCCATCCTCCAATTCAAAACACTGTTCAGTAAGTCATTATTATAATGATTTGCGATATAAGGATGGGGTTAATGATGAAGATGTTTATTATGATCATTTTGATGATGATGATTTCAGTATGTAATCCCCCCCCCCAAAGAATTATTTTCACTTACTACCAGACAACACACACAACAGAAGCTATAAACTTCGCCAAACCTGCTGACTATTATTATTATTACTGACTGGTTTGCTGGTTTGAGGGGGCTCGGGGGTCCTGACTGGTTTGGACAGCTTAGTGTCTGAGGGCCTATTCCCTGTTTAACCCTCCTTCAAATAGAAAGATGCTCCTCAGACCCAAATAAACAGACCCCTCTTGTAGGGGTGGGGGCTGTTCTAGAGGGTATCTGACCTGCAACAGGCCAACAACCTCCTTCGGGTCTGGGAATGACCGAAAGCAGGAGAGAGCAATGAGAGCAAGGAAGGGGGAGTAGTGGTTGGTTAGGAGTGGAAAGGGAGAGAGAAAAAAAAAATTCTGTCCTGATCCTGGTTTCACCCTGGCACTCAGCCAGAGATCCCCCTCAACACTGCAGCTGTTTTTTTTTTCTCTCTTCTCTTTTCTCCCGTCTGCTCTCTCCCCTCTATATCCTTACACACACACATATCGCCTATACCCACACTAACATACATACACACACACACACACACACACACACACACACACACACACACACACACACACCATGTGCATCTAGTATTAAGCCAAAATTTTATTTATTTATTTTAATTTTTAATTTTAATCATGTTATTGTTTTGTTTAGGTTACTGTCTGGTTCTCTTTGCTTTTCCCATTTGTACTGTCCTGTGTCATATGTGTTTTCATGTTGATCATTTATTCTGCACTCAGTTTGTGATACATATCACATATCTTTCGCTAATTAGAGGAGAAAAAAAGTACAGAGCTAGAGTCAGGATGTGATTAGCCTAGCTTTGCACTGTCAGGAAATAAACTACAAAATGCAGGATTTTAAATGGATTGCCAGATAATGTTACATTTTCATGACTTTTATTCAACTGTGGTTGCCATTAACTTTGACAGGCTTAGACAACTATGAAAATACAGTAGTTTCTTTTTAAAGTATTTCATTTCATTTTTATGCATAACTGCTTGTTTTGTGTTATTTTCCATTTTGTATGTATGTGTATGCTGTATGACCCTTCTGTCAAATCAGTGTCTTCATGCATTGCTTCTGCAGGTTATGTAGGTATTGTCTATTTTATAGATATATTTGGATATTCTGTTTTATGCAGAATAAAACCAAACTTACTGAAAATGCTAATACTTTTTTTTTGCATTTTTAAGGCACTATTTTTAGCATGGGAAACTTGTAAATATGTAAAATTAATGATGTTTTTTAGTTTCTATTTTCTGAATCAAATTAGTTGCATTTTAGTTTTATTCATGTAAATCTTTACAGCAGTAACCTTAGTTCTACTTTAAGCAAAATATCACCAAAATACATCTACCTGAATAGCACATTGTGACACTCTTTCTACCTCTTTCAGCACCCTAGCACACAGAAAGACTTGTGAGCAAAATGTGAGAGAAAGAGAGAGAAATTTTCGGAGGTTACTTTTGTGAAGCGGTAGAACTGAGACCAAAGTGAAGGATGGAAAGAAATCAGAGGGGGATTACGTACTGAAAAACATATTCACTGAATAAATAGGATCAGAGCTGGGAGAGAATAAAGAGAATGTCTTGCTCTCTTTCTCTCTCAGTCTCTTTCTCTCTTTTCTTTCTGCCTCTGTCTTTCTCTCTGTGAGTGTGTATATGTGTGTGCATGCCGCTTAGGGAATGCAGCCTATATAGTGTATCAAACTGACATCAGAGAGCTGGTGCACCACACATGCAGATGGCGGGGAGGAGAGACACAAAAGCAGAACTTCACAGAGAGCGACAATCAGTAGTGTTACAGTGCAGATTGACTGACAATTACAGTCGACTGTTATGGGAGTGTTTCTCACAGACAGAGGAAAGTGATGCTTTATGGTGGAAATCCAGATGTGAGCATGATGCAACACAGGCTCCTTGATGTTTACACATTAATAATTCAGTAAACTAATTTTAATATTGTCAACTGTGGTGCTGTGTAAAGAACGGCACAAACAAACGCAAATATTGGCAGTCAAACACTGCCCTGTTGCTGGGTGTTTTCCACATGAAACTCACCTTGAGTGGCGATGAAGTGGTTTGATCGCTGATAACCCTGTGTGACAGAGAGAGTAAGAAAGATGATGGAGAAAAGAAAAAAAAAGATGGGAGAGAGTTAATAATTACAGGAGCACATGATGAAGTGAGACTCAAGGACCTCTAACTCTCATTTCACCCCTACCATCCATTCTCTTTCTCCATTTTCAGCATCAAGTCATCTCTTATTCATCTCGGAGCTAGGTTTCATGTCAGCGCTCTGCTGAATTTCTGTTCTGCTTTTGACTGAAGATATTTCAGCGGCCGTGAAAAGTAATCTGCGGCGTGTTATCGGCTGAGTGTGATGATGCTCTGCTTAAAATACATTAGCATGTTTGGCCGGCCAAATTCTTTGCACTGTTTAGGATCCGGGTTTGGGCGAAGGGTTGCACTTGAATTATAATGCATAGAGAAATGGCATTAATTCAAGTTTTTCTCTGTCTGTCTCTGAGCCAGGTCATTACCTGCAGAGTGAGGGAGCTGCATTTCAAAAGCGGCCCGGTGTGCGGTGCTTTGCATGCAGCCAGCACTGCTGATCAAAGGTAGATTGACAAGTAAGGGATCTTCAGCTCTGAGAGTAATTCTACCTGAGTGACACTGACTGATCTGGCTGTCTCCTTTCTGCTCAGCTTGGCATTAGTGTAGTTATGATACAGTGTGCACGGTCTGGAAGGCTATTAGCGGCGTCCTGGCCCTCCACCAACCAAAACCTGTGTTCAAATGCAAAGTAGCCAAGCATGATAGATCCCCGGAATTAAGATTAGCACGCCCCCTCATCAGTCATGGGTAAACTGATTCCAACTGCTGTATACGGTAAACATTTGTACACATACTGTACAGACGCACATACCAACCATCCCACACATTGATATACACATACACACTATTCAGCCAGGCAGACAAACATATTACATTCCATAACTGTCATGCCACAGAGGGAAGTTGAGATGGATGGCTATCGCTATGAAAGAGACCCTCATTCCCATGAGCCTCCTGAGTTTCCCTGGGCCGACCACTTTCCTGTCTGTCACCTTGGCAACCACATTTTCCAACAGCAGAAAAGAAAACAAGCAGAAAAACATCAAGCAATATGAATTCACAATGGACTGGAAAGAAAAAAAACATGCAGAGTCATTTGAGACGTGGAAAGCATTATCAATTCTATCAACAAAACAGAAAAACAACTAATGTTTTGGATATTTCTTTCAATTCATTTAGCCTGGACAAATTTTTGCTAGCACAAACGATAAAGTTAGTGAGGAGCTGACCTTTGTGTATGCAAGTAAATGAAAATCAGAGCTCATATTTATCATGCATCTCAGAATCACTCATAGGAATCCTGCTGAAAGCTTCAGTGGGAGTAAAAATTATCCTCACTGAGAGTATACGCATTAGTTATGAAGCTTCCTCCTTTGAGAGTGAATGATATCAGAGTTCTGCAACACCCAGAGCTTTTTTGTAGCTCTTTTTTCTAGTTGTACTGTGGGATCAACAAATTCAAATGACTTACAGCCTGATTTTGAAAATCTGAGGCAGGAAAATCTAAACAAAAGACAGTATCGTCACTAGTGGGTGTTTGACAAAGTACTTAAGTACAAGTAAAGGCTAAAAATATATTATAATAGCAATATATTTTGCCAAATCTGACATTAGTTTCAAAATACACAAATTATAGTTAATGTGCTTTTTAAAAAACTACCCACAATTGTGTTTTAGATTCTGAGGGACTCAAATTATTTTTTTTGTTAGCTGCATTTCCTTGTTGACAAAAAAATTGCAATAGCTAATTTCCTGTGGAGTTGTTTGTGTGGATGGAGCAATTACTGTACATCCCAGAAAAAAATAAGTCACAAAATGTTTTCTCCACTCAATATCTTTGATTTGCCACCTGCTGTAACTCCTCATGAGGCTCAGGTTAGGACAGCTCTGCAACACTCTTAAATGCTGGATTTTCCTTGGTTGAGAAATGTAACAAACTACCTCTATCCCTTGTAAGTCAGACTAAATGTGCATAATTCAGTTTTTGTCAAAAACCTATTTCTTACTCTGAGACGCTATCATTTGACAGCAACATTTCAGACCAAAATCTGTTCATTTTAATGGAATAAGTGAATTTGGTCAAGGAGGCAAGTAAAGTGCAGAGCTTTCACATAGAGTTCAACCTTGGTGAAGCCAAGGTTGAACTCTATGTGTCTCACCATTCAATTATAGTAGTCATAGTCGTCATGAGTCAATGGAACAAATATGTCTTTTGAATTAGCTGTGTTAACCTATTGTCTGGGTAGAGCATAGATGTATTATAAGATCTGGATCCCGGAATCAAAGATGGCGCCTATTTAATCCAATAATAATTGCTTGCCTGGCACATGAGCCAAAAAAGTTTCTAACTTCTGGGGTTTACTTCCAGGGTATGCGGCCCACTGAATATGCATAGTAGTGTTTCTCCTGCTGGCCCCGCCCACGAGTTGCGGCTCAGCCCATAGACTTTACATTGTGATGACATCACAGATTTTAAAATCACTTTTTTAGGCTCAAGGAAAGTTTTACAAATATAAAACCTTTATGGATTAAAAATTCATAATAGAAAGAGTCATAATTTACCTTATTTGCAGTTTGAGGTGTACTGTCAACAGTAATTATAGACGTCTCTTTTATAATAGTGGTCTATGGGGAAAATGCTTTTTGGGCCACAATTTTTTGCTGCAATTCCACAAGTGGCCACTGGGAAAAATTGGCAGCAAGGCTAAACGACGGCGCCGTATCCAGGTCTTATTATACATCCATGGGATAGAGACCGTGCTAGCTAGCTCTCTGAGTGGCACTTAGCTATCTGGCAGCTAAGCCAAATAGCACTTTTCTGGCTAGCTAGCACTCACACCTAACTGGCTAGCTAGTGCATTACTGGTCAGCTTGCCAGTCACAGTAGCTTGGCAGCTAGCCAGTAGTCATGATGTCACCAAACACCACCTATTTCAGGAGGACGCTCAAATGATTTCTGCTGTAACATTCTTTGGTATGACTAGGCATTTACTCAAATTAATACCCCCAAGTACTGACCTGTGAGGAACGAACAGCTGAAGAGTCCAAAATTTCCAAAGTCCAAAGAAATCCTATTAGCTACAGTACCAGCCAAAAGTTTGGACCATGAATGTATTAAAAGAGCTGGATTCTGGATCGAAAATGGCGCCAATTCAGTCGAATAAGAATTGCTCGCCTAGCGCATACGCCAAAATAAGTTTCTAACTTTCGAGTTTACTTCTGAGTAGTATTTCTCCCACTGGCGCCACCCGCGAATTCCCGCTCTGTCAATAGACTTTACCTTATGGTGACGTCACAGATTTTAAAATTGCTTTTTATGGCTCAAGGAAAGTTTTACAAATATAAAACCTTAATGGATTAAAAATTCATAATCGAAAGAGTCCTAATTTACCTTGTTTGTAGATCAAGGTGTCCTGTTAGCAGTTTTATAGATGTTTCTTTTGAAATGGTGAAGTGGTATGGGGAAAATGCTTTTTGGGCCGCAGGGGGAATACCGCGAGTGGCCACTGGGAAAAACTGGCTTCAAGGCTGAGTAGCCGCGCCGTATCCAGCTCTTATAATACATCCATGGTTTGGATACACTTCCTCATTTAAGTGAATGGGAAGGTGTGTCCAAACTTTTGACTGGTACTGTACGTATCTGGAATAAAGATAACTTATTGTCAAGTTTATTACAGAGCTAACTAGCTGGCAAACAGGTAGTTAACAAGCTTTCGTACTTGCTGTCTGGCAGTCAGCAAGCTAGCTAGCTTGGAGAGTTATTATGGCTTAGTGGTAACACGTTACCAGTTTGCTAGCATGTTACTGGTTTGCGAGGCAGCCACAGTACCTTGCCAACTAGCCCCACAATTAGTCACTATGTCATCAAACTTCCTGCACCACTCCGCAAGGACAGGTGAATGAATTTTACTGTATATTCTAGTGTGAACAACCCTTATCTTCTCTGAGATTCCTGATAAATATGGGCCATAATAAAAAGTCCCATAAGGTACAACAAAATATATTTTCTAAAATAATTTATGCAGTTGTATGTGCTCTCTGTTTTTTCCCAGGGCACTGTCACTGAATCGATTTATAATGCCTACCGAGTCATGATGTGTATGAACACAGGTTTTGATGTAATTTAGGTGAATTGATCTGACCTGGTCTACTCTCCTGTGTGGCAAACTATCAAGCCTTTTGTAGGACTGCCTGTTGTTGAACAAGAATTCCAGGTGAACAGGAAGGACAGGGAGACTGCTGCAGTTAAATTAGGAAAAAAAAAACAAAACTCAGGGGAAAAAGTGATGGCTAAAGGCAGAAAGGCTCAGCAGCTCAGAGTGGAAAAGGGAATGAAGATCTGCTGTTGGAAGGAAGCCATGGAGGGCTGGCAGGGACAGCGAGAGGGGGCAGCGTGAAAAGGGAGAGGAGATGGAAAGAGAAGAGAAGCAAGGTACTTACTTCCCTGTTTATCCGAATCTAAGAGATGCCAAAAGGTTGAAAACGGGACAGTGGAAAATAGAGATAGAGAAAGAAGAAAAGTAGGGGAGGAAACAAGAGCTAGTTATTGTGATTAAAGACCAGGAAAAGTGGGTAATGAAATGGTTAGAGAGCAGCTTGCACTCAGGACCTGTGGAGAGAATAGTGTTCAGAAACCCCAAATTCCCATGTTTCCCTGCAAAAGACCAATGTTTGTTTTTTAGTAACCATAGTCTTTTTTTCTTATTTAGATTGTTTGAAAGTAAAGAAATAGAGAGAGAAAAGAGTACTGCTGGCAGATTTTGATCTGAGGCCAGTGAAGACACAGAGTTGTCCTTGGTGTTAATAACACAGATGACAGGTTAGTCAGGTCTGTAGTGAAAGTGGACACGTGTACGGATAATGCCTCAGGAAATACATTATGTAATTTAATATATTCTATAGCTCAAGGTCAACATTTCCTTCAAAAGTTGCAGTGTGTTCTGCAGCAGTTGACCAGCCAACTATCCCTTGGAATTATGGCAATATTGGATGATTTTCTCTCTCACAATTTAAGTCCAGTGCCAACATTCAGTGCCAATGCAGGAGGTAGTGTGCCCCATTTGTACCAAGGCTTACCCTAACCTAGTGTTGTAGTTGCCTAACCTTAACCATACCTTAAACATAGTATTTGCCATAAGCACAATCTTTCCCTAACTTGAAGTCATTGAATATCATCTGGGGTTTTGCCGAATCATCTTAATATTGACTTTCTTGCCTTGCAGTAGGGTTAACTTGTTGGTTAACTATCTTACTTACAACATCACTAAAAGTCAGACAAAATTGTTGATAATAATTTTAAAGTTTGCCTTTGTTTGCTCTTTAAAAAAAAGTTTAGTTAACTTCAGGAATTGTTTACAATCTGTATGATCATCTGACCGATCGTGTTTCTTACCCCATCTGACCTATTAGTGATGTAGACACATTTCTAGATGTCAGAAAAATGAGTCCAACCCAAGTTGTATAGAACTGGAAATTTAAGGGTACTTTAAGGCAACATTGGAGATACATATACAGTAGAAATTTCTTTCCTACTGTGCACATGTATATGGATGGGTTGACAATAAAGTTCTCTTGAGTCTTGAGAAAGGAACTACTAGGAAGATATAAACAGTAAAAATAGATATAAAGTAAAGTAGAATTTGTCTGTTCAGTCATGCCAACACTGCTTCCCTTACTCATACTCATTTTATATCTACCAAACAAATTACTGCTTCCAACACAACTGTAACAGGTATTACATCCTGAGCACCAGAGCAAGGAAAAACTACCTGAAGCTCGGTGTTTAGAACAGCGGACACAAAATCCTTTAAGAACTGAGTGTGGATGATGTCATTTTTGTGTTACATTTATCAGCAATAGACAGGAACACAAGGAGCATCTAAAGAAATGGCATGTCTTGCTACCCATGCCAAGGAAAAATTATGTGAATCCGCATGTGAATGAGAGGAGAGGACGGTGGAACTTTTCCGTTTAACCTTTAAAAAAAAGCAACATTGGCCTGTTCCATGAATCATTTGGAATAATTTTGCTGCAGTGTCATGAGCAAGGGGTTTGGCATGACAAGCAGGCGGTGCTGTAGACGACACAACTAATGACACAAAGGTCCTTGGAGCATTTGTCCTAATGGAGCCCTCTTGGAGTGCTAAAGGGGATAAAGTGGCCACGCACAACACTGAGCTTTGACATTATGCTATGACTGATGCTACCCACATATGCTGAGTCAGGGAATCCACTACTGATCTGCCCTCTTGGTCCACTTTACATTTTCTTTTGTTCAGCATACAATGGTTGAAACAAAGGATGTAAAATACAGCATTCGGAGACCATAACAACTCACTTAAACCCTGCAACGAGTACTTTAGTAGGCTGCACCAAAAACGGAGGTAAGACTGCTGAGCCTTCACCTTTACGTGACCCTGACATTATGAGTAAGTAGCACAGCTCAAAGCCTGGCCTGTACTGAAGGAAAAAGTCAGACAGCATTTGTCCATCCAATGCAAAGATACCAAGATAGGATCTGGCAGGAGCACAAACTGCTGCTGGGACTGGAGAGGCTCCCTGAGATACTCACTTGAGCTGAACTGTAGGTGAGATCAAAATCTGAAAGTAGATGAAAGGATCAGCTGTGTTATATTGGGTCCAATTGCAGTGCAATGTCGCCTTACAAAAGCCTTTGGGTGAGTCATGAGGCCCGGTGCTCCAAGCTTATGGGCTCTTTGGAGGCCAGGAAGGATCTTTGGAGTTGCTACGATAAAATTTCACCTCAAAGCCTGCATGTACTAGTCACATGCATAGATATGATACTATGTTGTGCGCTGTAGTCACTAAATGACAGTTCAGTCTGAGTAACAGAGAGCTCACACACCCAAGATGGTCTGGTCAAGCACTGAGTCAACCACAACAATAAAAGATGACGAGCATAGTAGGAGCTCTTAAAGTGCAGCTGTGAGATCAGCAAAGACAGGAAGGAAGAAGGGAAGAAGGGAGAAACTATGACCAAAGGTGACTTACGTCTATGTAGTTGGCATTGACATAGTCAGAACTGGGGTCTGCCAGCAGCGAGTGGAGTTTGACTCGATGGCGATCATCTGAAATGCACAAAAAAGAATTTAAGGTTCACTGATTACACAATTACAAGACCCATCTGCTGTATCAGTCAATACACTGGCTTTTATTAACCCAAAGGCAGAACTCAGATTGTCTGTTTCAACAAATTCAAATGAAATGGAGGCTAGAATATGAAGAGAGTAAGGGGTATGACATGCAACAGAAGTCCCTGGCCATAATTAAACCAGGGAAGTTGCAGCGGTATGGTATGCAGCTTAACAAGATTTCCTCATCAACCCAAAGGATAATTCAGATAATAAACTGAATTCAGAAAATTCAGTTTATTAGACCTTAGGTCTTGTTTTTGCAGTTTTGAACATTATTTCTATCAATAATAAATCACGTTGTACTCAACAAAGTACTGACTGAGATCAGGGAATACAGCAACATTACTAAAAAGAAGTCTGACAATCAGACAGATTATTACAGACAGGAATGCACTGATCCATTTTTTTCTCTCCTAATACCAATTCTGATACCACAACTTCGGGTATCTGCTGATACAGAGTACTGATTTGATACCACTGCTCTCCTTTACCCAGTTTTATAATCTGTAAACCTGACTGAACTCATCGGGATCATTTTTTAATATAAGGTAGCATGAGGACAGGGATTTTAATCAGACAGATCATGGCTGATATCCAATCCACATAATACTGTCAATTGACACCAGTCCTGTGTTATGGAATTGGTTCATCCTTAATTACCAACATTTAAAGTGCATTATCTTTAGGTTTTACCTCCAAATAAAGTGACTTAGATAATCTGGCTAATCTGTTGGCTTGTTAAAATCTGTCTGGTCATTTGACTGCTTGGGTTTCATTGTAGCAACAGTGCTGTGTTCTCAGACCTCAGCAAATACTTTGGAGTACAGTGTTAAACAACAGAAATGATCAACAAAGCTATGAAAGTAGGATGAAAGTTTTAATAATAATATGGAATGATCATTTAAGCGTCAGTCTGCAAAACTTGTGATGTCTCATAGAGAAGAGTTAATTAGTCGGGGTTTTTGTTATTTCAGAGGGTTTTCTACAGTGACCCTTATAGAAAACTGAAACAAAAATATTGAATATAATTGCGACCAGCAACAAAATTTTAAAAACACTGGTTAAGCCCTCAACAATCAATGTTAATTAGTCAAACCTTAATTACATTATAAGTTGAGAGTCGCTTTTTTGCAGAATTAACAACCACTCAGCGGTGAGGAAAAATAATGATTAGGTGGCTCTGGCAATGTCACAAGTTTTGTTTTTACAGTGTCAGCATAAAAAAGGTATGAAAGCTAAGGTGTACTGTAACCTAGACAGACTGAAACAGAGCCAAGAACTAACAGCATTAACATTTCTTCCTTGTCAGTAGCTATTTAACCCAGTAGGCTAAATACACAAGTACTTACGGCTCAGCAAGCTATCGTGCCTTCCTTTGGTTTTGTCCTTCTTCTTCGTGACATCCCAGCCATCAAAAAAGCTCTGTAAAATAAAGTTAGAAATCACAAGGCAAGTTAAAAAAAGATAAGAAAAGAAACAAAAACAGGGCAGATGTGTCTTTGGTGCATCTTGAAATTGACAATAGAAATTACTTTGCTAATGCTCTCCTGAGTGTTACCCTAAGGTTGTCTGAGTAACTTATTAGAGCATCTTGCCAAGTCATCAGCAGACATCTGCCACAACATAGTGGGGAAAGACTGAGGCTGAGAGATGACACACGGCACTGAGAGATGGCTGCGGCCTTGAGAAGGAGGTGGCGGCCTGCTGCAGTTATTCTCATTCTAGACACAGTGTGAGGCTCCCTGCTTGAAGAAGCCATTGCTATATAATACTTCAGCGTTAAACTGCTAAATTTGTGACAGCTGTAACACCCATGTAGTAAATCTGCTGGTGCGGCGAGATGAGTCATTGAATTTAAATCAATACTATAAGAGAAGGAAGAGCAGGAGGAGGAAAACAAAACAAATATGAGCTTGGATGGGCCTTGGCTTGAGTCCTGTCATATTTTGTTGCATTTTAAGTCACAGCCTGATCTCTCTGCTGTATCAGTAGGCACATCCAGGCTGTGGTGCTGAGGCACGTCGTCTCTGATCTGCAGCAGACCAATCCACCCTGGGTGAGGGGGACAAATTGGGACCACCTGAGACCCTGTGCCAAGCTGGAGAAAACAAGCTGATCACAGGATTACATCTGCCACTGGAACCTGTGCAGGTAATACCTGATCTAATCCTGGTTAACAAACCAGCCTTTGTCCAGCTCCTTTTTAATTTTTTGGAGCTTAAACAACATCCTGTTCACCTTCATGGAGGTTTGCTAACTTTACCTCTTCTTTATTGTCGTATCATCTTATTTCAAGATTATCAATACATAAGACTTAAAAACACTTATCTTGAAGGAATAATTTGACATTTTAGGATGCACCTCTACAGCTATACCATCTCACTGCTGCTCAAATTTTGACAAATGTAGGAAAATAATGCATCATATTAGAGACAATTTTAGTTAAAATTACAGATCTCTAATGAAGGCTAAAAAGCTCTGGTGAGTTGGGTGTACCTACAGATTAGGGTGCGGATTCTCTGTGGGTTCCAGCTTTCAAATCAAAGTTAATCATCTAATTCATTGGTCAATTCATCTAAAAAATATTGATTAATGCAGCTTCAATAACCAAATTTAAGGATTCCTTATCAAAAATGTTGATGAATACTGGCAGACAGGGGTATTGCATTGTTTAAACTGTCAAATATTGGTATTGGCCTCAAAAATCTACTACCTGTCTTAGCAGACTCTGCTGTGTTGATGTGTTGAGGGGCTACTACAGTTTACCTATAAGGGGGCTGCATCCCTCATGGAGGGTGATACGCTTACTGTCTGCTGTGTATTCATTGGCTCTGGTTCCAGATGTTGACCTCCAAGTACAACACATACAGTACCCTACCCACACCAAGGGCTTGACTCATTCACAACGTCCCACAATGCTTTGCAACATGTCTGATCAATGGCAGCAGCATGACCCTGTGGGAAATAAGGGTTATGAAGTCTGAGTGCAGTGAGCACGCTGATCCCCTTCATCTTGTTTATTTCTCCAGGCGATGGGGAGCCAGACTGAGGAGTGAAAAAGCGACCCATATATTGATTTTGGAGAGGGGGGGGGGGATTTGTTGGCCCCTCAGGGGATAGCTTAATGAATCGAAAAGTACATCTGGCTTCCTGCAGGTGGAGGTGCAAAAAACAAAGAGACATCACCACTGGTTGATGTGGAGGATTTCATATTAAAGTAAAAAAGAAGGCTGAAAGGAGTAACTTCGGAAAGCATAATTTCTCTGCACAGCACCAGAAAGTTCAGTATATCTACATCACCTCTGTAATGCAGATGAAGTAAAACAGCATTTTACGGCTTGCTCATGAATATTAACCACTCCACTTAAGCATTTTCAAAGTAGACAGGAGCCATCTGCAGTAATACAGACCGGGCTCTTTACACTATAGCTGCACCCGAATTTCAAAGTCATCTCTAATATTGCTTTCACTTCTTTATCTTTCAGAGCTCAAAGCAGGGAGGTGTCATCGTTGGAAGGAGGGTAAATAAAAACTTTCAGATTTGAGCCCAACAGCTGTCATGTGTCCTGACTCACACTCCTGCTCACTTGTTGAATGCCACTATTGAATGAAAATACTTTGACTTAAATACACATTACACCCATACAAGATTGTTGAACATTACATTCCAAAACCATCAGCATTAAATGGACCTTCCACCAATTTTATATACACACACGGGTCAGTGTACTAGTCATTACGAGTACTATTCAGCCTGTCAAAACAGTCTAGTCTGACAAAATAACCCTGATGATGATATCATCGGAGTTATCTCAGTTTAGGCTTGAAGACTAAAAATTTTTACCAGAAAGCTTGTCTTACTGTGCGCGTGGAGTTTGTAAGAGGTGCCATCGAATTGCATTATACGAAATGTAGGATCCAGCATTTTGGAGCTTTGACGCATACTGGGAAATGAAAGTCAGTATATCTTGGCCTGTGCTGCTTCAATTTTGACCATTCTTTTGTCTCTAAATCACCAGAATACTCCTTTAATATACTACGTTAACAACCTCCACTCTTCTGGTTTCATTCTTTCACCAGATTCCATGATGTTGGGTGATAAGGTCTGGCTTGCAGTCAGCCATGCAGTTCATCCCCAAGGTGTTGGTGGGGTTGAGGTCAGGGCTCTGTGCAGGCCAGTCAAGTTCTCACACACCAAACTCAGAAAACCATGTCTTTAGGGAGCTGGATTTGTGCACGGGAGTATTGTCATGTTGAAACAGGAAAGGGTCTTCCGTAAACTGTTGCCACAAAGTTGGAAGAACGCTTCCCTTAAATTGAACGAAGGGGGTAGCCAAAACCATGCAAAACACCCCCGAATCAAAAGTGTCTTTCTCTAGCTTTCCCTCTCTCCCCCTCTTACCTCATATTCTTGCTTGAAGCCATATCCCTCTGCAGTCTTCATCTGGTTGATGTGCTGGAGAAGATCAGCTACCCTTACAGCCGGGTGGAGCTGACCCGTGTGATAAGGCGAACTCTTCCTCCGACAGTGGCGGTGGGGCGAGCCTCCCAGTAAGCTGCTGGACTCGTTGACGGAGCTACGCTGTTCAGCTGGGAACATGAACACACACAGTTCAAGCCATACCGCTGACATTATGCACTCTGCCACACAGACTCTGTGCTTTTTTTTTATTACTAATGTAAACTCGGCTGAAAAGTCTACAAAGGGAGCAGCTCAAGGAAAGAAAGTCAGCATTTCTACAGAGACATGAGAGCTGACTGGCACTGCAGAATATTCAAACAGACAAGAGACTTGCAGAAGATTTCTCTGTTGAGAGCACCTTATGGTCTGGTAGAACAGATTGGATACATGTTTGGGAGTAAACATGGCTGAAGGTCAGGGAGGAGGAAACTCCATCTCAAGAGTACCCATATGTTCTCACTGTCTTACTTCGAGCGTTGCAGCCGTGGGCATCCATGAAGGAGTGGGCCATCCTCTCGTCCTGCTGGAGAGTGCTCTGCTCTGTCATGCTGCAGTCTAAAGAGCTCAGCTTCCGACTCTTCTCCTGCCTGTAGGACATGGCTGCCTTGTTTATGGCCACCTTCTTCCTACTGTAGAGATGCAGGCAGAGGTGGGAGGATAGAGAGAGAGGGGCAGGGAGCAATAATAGACAGAGGACAGCAGAGAAGGGGCAGAATGAGAGAAAGACAGGCAAGAAGATAAGGAAGAAAGGAAAGGAGGGCGAGTGAGGAGATGAGAAATTGAACTGAGGGGGAAATATAAGGGCTACGAGATTGAAACTGGACGAGGGGGAAAGTGAGATTTGGTGATAGCAAAAGAGTGTCTGGGGTGGCGGTTGGGTTGTGGTGGACGTGGTGGGAAAGGAAGAGGAGGAGGAGGGAAGGGAGTCTATGCTGGAGGATGGGGTAGAGATAGCAATGCTTATTTCCACTCTAGTAATCCTGGGGCTACGAAGGGCAAGCAAGGGGAAGATGGCATCAGGGTGTCAGGGTGGAGGATGGAGAAAGGAGTAACTTACGGGTAGTAAGGGTAAGAATAGAAGTCCCTTCTGATTAGCATGAAGGAGGAGGAAAGGAGAGAGACAGAGAGTGAGGAGAAAAAAAAAAGAGAGGTGACTATGGTTTATCAAGATGGGCATCAGAAAGATAAATGAAGATGCTCAGTGTGTTGGAATGTTGCTAGCAAGCCATCATGAAGTTGGAGCAAAGCATCAAATATGAATGAAGGTCTGGCTGCACACCAAAACCCAACCAAAAAATGTAAATGTTTACATTTTCAGGTTGCAAGGCAAATTTTATTGTCATTTTAATATATAGTACCTTTCTGACGTAGGTCTATTTTGTATTTTTTGAATGTATCATATACTTTTTTAAAGCTTCCTTACTTCAAACTCTAGTTGTTTTTCCAAGGTCCACCTTGGATTGCATGTTTTCAATGAAACCGTCATTAGTTAAAATTCACTGATTAAATTTTGAATCACATGAATTGTCTGAGCACCAGCATGATGAAGGTCTGAACACCAAAACATCATTAAGTACAAGTAATCGACAGTGTGTAGGAGTTTTTGGTTCTTTCACAAGCATATATCACATTAAAGCATATATACCTGTACATAACACTGTAGATTTATTGTACATGTTAAGGTGCCCCTGCCCTGAAGATACCAGGCTGTCTCTGTGGCATTTACATGAGTATGGCAAAGACTCAAAAAGGCTGTAGGCCTTCAAACAGCATCTACATTTTTACCTTTGGTTTGGTTCATTGACAAAATTATATATATTTATAAAAAGCACATCAAGGTTTGTCAGGGATAAAACTATAAAATCCTGCACTTATTTCCATCTGTGCCCCATCAAGATGGAAGCATTCAATATCTGACAAAGCTATATTAGAACACAGGAACTAAAAAGCTAGAGGACGTAATCATATGAACGAACAAATGATAAATTCCTTTCTTTTCAGAAAGCAGACATGTTAAAAACAGACACCCAAAAAACACACCATAAAAGACAGCAGTTGTATGATTAATACAAGATGCAAATATCAATGAATTAAAAAGTAACATATTAAGATTCTACATCTTAATATAATTCTAACAGTGAATTCCATCTAGCAATCATTTATCTTTTGCCTTAAACGTAGGAGGATTTATTCCTCCGTAAGTACAGGAGACAGCTTATTCCATTCAATGGCACCATCTTAGACTTAAATTTAAGACCTACTGTAAATCTATAAAGATTTAAGTTTGCATAATATTTTTAGAAATATTAAGGTGTTATAGAGGGGCCCTGTATTAATATTTTCAATATTTCATTTGGTTTCACTCTTATATGATAGATATTATTTAGCAAATCCATGTTTAATTAAATAAATAGTATTCCAGTATAGAAATACTGGTTGGTTTCTGGGACTCTGGGTGAAATGTGTTTAGGGAATGTGTGTGTGGAACATGGAGTTGTCCAGGGGCCTCATAACAAGCTCGCCCAGCCTTGAGTGAGCCTGATGAAGCATATGCAAAAAATGCTGCTCACTCCTCCATTTGCAGAAAGTGTTTAAATAAATATTGCAAAGTTGGTGCAGAGCTGAGTTTTGGTGTGCAGCAAGCTCTTCCTTCATTACTGATTCTTTCTCATTGCCTGCATTTGACCAGCACCCCACTGAATACTGCTGTGCAGGGGATCTCCTATTGATTACAGAACCAAAACATACAGCCTGACTTTGTACACGCAGGGTGACAATATCTTATGGCTAAATATAAACATGTCTGCCCTTGCTGCCCCATAGCTGTCTAGTCCCTATTGTGCCAGCTAGATTGGCCCACTGAATCTTATCAGTCACTGCCTTCTTCCAGACATCCCCATTCATTCTCCCTCTATTATCTGTGAGAAAATTCTTCAGGGCGGAGGAGTTCCTCTCTCCAAAAAAAGCAAAAACAACCTTCCTAACCAATTACCAGCCCATCCACTGGCACCTCACAGCTGCTCGCCTCATGTAATTGAGTGAGCAATGAAATAACATGCCCCTTGATGAAATATTTCACACTCAGAAGAGTGTTTCACCATCGCCTAGCGAGCGAAGGAAGAATACACTGCGGGTGCGATTGACGACAGAGGTCATTTGCAGGTGGAAAGCAGCCAGCGATTCCAGTGCGTGCAGGCTGCATTTGAATGTGCTCAGCCAACACGCAGACCTTGAAATTAGAAGATGAGATGAAACACAAAAGCTTGGCTGAGGCAGTGGTGGGAGAGTTTAGGATTAATTCACTACCATTCCACTAACTCTGGTTATAATTCATTCTCATTGCCAAATGCTTTCCTCAATGGACCCTAGCTGCCAAGTGGGATAGAGATAAATTTACTCCTTTGGATAGGCTACACAGGAACAATAAGAATAAAGAGGTCATATTATGCCCCTTTCCCAATTTAATATTTTCATTTTCATATTTTTTGTCTATTTACATTTGCATGTTTTTATGGTCAAAAAGCACCTAGTTACAGCTGTACAAGCCATGGAAGCAGCTCCTCAGTCTCACTCAGCCTGAAACGGGCTGTTTTGTGTCTGCTCAGTGCCCCTCTCTTCTAATTGGCTGACTGTTTTCTGAGTGAGGCACACCCAGGCCAACCACAGGTAACGGATTGTAGCACACACAGAGCAGATGAGAGGAGAGAAACGAGCCCGACCATAAATGACAGCAAAATGCAGTAGAGACTCACACTGAGCTGAAATGAAACAAATGCACATAAATTAGGTAAATAAATAATAATAATAATAATAAATAAACATATTTTGTTTCTTTCAGGAGGGGTGGGGGGTCCAATTGGAGGTGCAGGCTGCCCCTCCAAGGCAATGGTAGGGGAAACGCTGAACGTATAGTTGTGACATCACAACTTTACGGAAATCCAAACAGCTCGTTGAAAGGCACAGTTTCCGAATACAGGCTGTGTGCATTTCTCCGTGGACTGAGCGTTTTCATACTTTCACAGTATTTATATAGCACCTAGACCTGCTTTATAATCAAAAAAGAAATGGAAATCTCCCTTTCTACAATATGTAAGACTGTAAATGTTTGACTGTGTAAAGGTCTAACCCATCTCACATCAACTGGCACACAAACAAACACACACAAAGATTTTTACTTCCACTCACCCCTTCTTGACGATGATGACAATAGCCCCCAGAAGCAGAATGAGGACCACCAGACCGCCGGCGCAGGCCCCCAGGATCAGACCCATGTCCTCAGCATGCTGGGATACCTCCAGAGCCCGCTTAGAGTCCTTGCAGGCAGCTGCCGAGCATTAGAGAGCGAGGTGAGGAGGAGGATGCATCTGTCTTACTAACTAATGTGAATTGTTATACAGTTTAATTGCAAAAACAAGAGGCTACATGTAGTCGTTTGGTGTCAATAAATCATTGTCACATTCATTTTAGCGTAATTACAAAGAACAAAACAAAAGCAGCGCCAGGAAGATTGGCAACCTCTGCTGGGCCTGATACTGCAGGTGGGCTTTGTTGGGAAATGTGCTGGATTTCTTGAGTGGTTTATTGCACAGAACAAGAGGAGCGTGCTGTTCTTCTGGTACAAACAGTGGCTAAAGGCTTAGTTCAGCCAAATTAGCAAAAAAACAAAACAAAACAAAACTTAGCTCTAGTGGGGGGTTCTAATGCACATAGTTTTATGTGCCCCAATATAGTGGAGGAGGTCAAAATTGTGTGGTTCTCACAACACTAGAAAATATAAGAAAGTGGCACGTAAAAGTGATTAGAGAAAGAAGAGTCATATGAGGCTTTCTCCACAGGGGTGGAAACACTTGATTTAATGGCTTAATCTGAATATATTTTGAGGTTTAAATGTGTTACCGAAATTAACTAAAATAATGAAATAAATATTCATCATTCCCATTCCTCCCATTAAAGTCATTGACCACTTTGTTTTAGCATGTTCATGCTAACTTCATGCCAGCCCATTCCTTCTTTACTTCTATCAGAGTACGGCTCTGCAGTAACACACCCTTGACAAGTATAGTAATATTTCCTTATTTCTTTGGGTCATATAATATCACTACTGACACTACAATATTTTTTTATGTTTTCGGCTGCTGATTTTTTTTAACAGTGGCACTTCAAGCTGCACACTGAATTTCTACTTTTTTTCCTTTGAATGACATTTTTGTGAATGAAATGGAGCTGGCAATTTGGGGGCTGTTGAATATCGTAATGATCAAATCTTCATTGTGTATAGGTAGCATTTATCAAGTTGAAACAACAAATTTACAATTTTGCACAGTTAAGCGAGTTTGGTGAGCAAACCTCACAGAAAAAAAGGAGAGATTTAGAACAAGAAAATGTTCTTGCATTAAGCCCATTGTCCTTGTTACTTTAGATAATCCCCAGGCTTTGCTGTGTGCCGTTTTCATTTAAATAGTTCCTATGAGAACTGTTGAGTGTTTGTTCTGTGGATTATCCAGAGAAACACTGACACTGTTTTAGGAAAGAGCTGTTGCTACTGAATTAGCAGAAAATTCTACATGTGGTACCTTTAACCTGTGAATGGTACCACATTTCAATGGCACACTCACACTGCTTCCTTGTAGTCCACATTATGCTGCCTTCAGCTGTGAGCCGATAATATCTGCATGGAACCTAAAGTATTATTGTAATTCTTTAAGATTGTAGCTCACTTTACGCTCCCTCTACAGCTCAGATCTAATTTATATAATACATGATCAGTTATGGATACAAACAGGTTAGTGATGTGGCAGATCCTGATGGAGTCTCCTAATCCTAGTATGGTTATTGTAGTGCTCTGACAGGATAAAGATGCTCACTGTGGTGTTATATCCACCAGGCTGAGTCAAACAAGCCAGGGAAGGAGTGAGGCATGTTAGAGGTCACCACAGAGCTTATACAGGAGAGCGTTTCCAGCTGAAGTAATCAGTAAGAGTGTATTACCATATAAAAGCCGTGCTGCACTTAATCGCTAGAGGCTGCACTGGAATAAAGAGCACACTAGACAGTATCAGAAAGGGCTTGAACACTATTTCAGTTCACTGATATCCCCAGCGTGATGTTTGGCTTGAGAGCGATGACGCTCTGGTTATCTTACCGAAGTGATGCACACTCTCATTACAGGCAGCCATTTCCCTCCTACCCACCTCAACTACCCAAGAGCATGAAATCTCCCTGTCTATGAATCATCTGGGCTCCCCATTGTGTTTCCTCCAAAGGTGAAAAATTGCTATTACATATGAATGAACCGAAGGAGTATTATTACACTTCTGGCAGCGCGGTCTTCATTAAGAAGCCATCTTACTGATGAGAAAATAAATAAGGTGGGGAATAAAACAAAATGCAGAGAGATAGAATCATTTAAGGCCTGTCTCGGCAAGTCTGGCAGCACAACTGAATTGGACAACATCTCTGTATTTTAATACAGCATTGATGCTTCACAGGGGAGTTTTTGCCTTTTGTCTGTGACTGAAAAGAGGAAAAACCTTTACAGTGAGGCAGAATGCTCAGTTGGACTTGATAAGCTGTGGATTGGTGGTGACTATAGTTCCTGGCAGACAATACAGTCTGACAGACTTGCTGTAATCACA
Source organism: Scomberomorus guttatus (assembly GCA_038419695.1). Classification (NCBI taxonomy): domain Eukaryota; kingdom Metazoa; phylum Chordata; class Actinopteri; order Scombriformes; family Scombridae; genus Scomberomorus; species Scomberomorus guttatus. The sequence continues at coordinate 24,928,574 of CM076461.1, forward strand.
CAAATCATGCTGGGTGAGTCATTCTGCTTTTAGGGCCATATTTAGAAATTGGCGGTAAATCACGGTAAATTTAAGTGCACCAAAAATCCAGCATTGGTAATACTGAGAAATCCTCAGGGTTTCAGATAGACAGGGAGAAGTCAGTTATCTTGTCATTCATCATTTCCTTGCATTGGTTTGCATTCATCAGATTCGGCCAGAATGAAAAAATAAAGGCCATGAAGGAATTACCTGTATTAGTGTATAATGGCTTATGTAGAAAAATTCAGCATAATGTACATTTTCACTAACTGCATCAATACAACAAGAGAGTCATGGCACACTCACAGCTGTGCTGCTCAGAGAAACACTGTTCTCATTCACTAATTCCAATCGCTTTTACTTTGCCGTTTTTTGTGATCAGTGTGACAGGAACTGTCAACAAAACTCAATCATTTATGATTTCCTTGCCTTGGTCTGCAATTCATCTGGCAAGATTCATCAAATGATTTTAGTCACAGAGGAAAGAAGATATTAAGACACATATGTTGGGAAGTAGCAGGAGTTGTGCTCTTTGAGCTGCTGGAAGGCTTTAAATAAGAAACATATGTGGTGGAGGCAGTGTTGAGCTTTATCGACAGTTGCTTAAAACAAATGAAGAAACAGCAAAGTAGAACAAGCTACAAATAATTAATGAATCAAAACAGTATTTCTGTTAAAAAAAAGAGAACTTCAGAGCAGCAAAGTGATGTTGTTGGACTGAAATTAGCTCTGTGGAAATGTACATAATGCTGAATCTATTAAGATTAATATTAACATGTAAACATGGTGGAAGTGTTGACTTTGTCTTAACAGAAAACAACATCAACAGCAAAATTAAGCGGCAGATCAGAAGCGGAATATTAAAATATGACAACATATACTTATGTTGTCATATTTCAGTATCCGAAACACACTCTACAGTTGAGATATACAAACTATTTGAGAATTGATGGTATGATGTGATTCCTTTTAGCTGTCACACAGATTTAAAGCAAAATTTCCAAATGCTGCAAAAGCTTAATATGAATGTGATGCTTCTCTTCTGTCTGATGTGAATAAAGGCTTCTGAGAGTTGAATCTTTCAAGACAATTTGACTTGTAATGAACAAGTTCTCATTGTTCTTTAGCATCAGATAATCTTGGCCATATTTCATCCGAGGACAAGAAAAACAAAGCAAAGTGTGGTGTAGAAAGAAAAACACACACATGCCCACCACTGAGGTGGCTTGGGCAGGCGCTCCGGTGAACCCCGCTGTGCAGCAGCTTTTTGTGGGAAGCTGGTGAGAGGAAATGAAAAGCAGCCAGGAACAATCTTTAATAGGACCTCTGTGCCACCTCTGAGGAAACTGGAGTCACATCAGCATGTCATCTGGGACAGCCTGCCACAGTCGTATATGCACAACTACAATAAAAAATGGCTCCTATAAATATGTCTGCTACCCACCTCCTCCACTTACGTGACACGCCAGCAGACAATGGTAAGGCAGGATGCTTTGATGTCATCGCACTTCAGATAAGAAAGAGTTCAGGGAGAGGAATCCAATTTAAGTGCCACCTTTCTCAAGAGCACTACAAACTTCAGACATAATTCAGTAGGGAGGAAGGGGGGAACAACTTCATTTCACCCTCTGTCTCTCTCCCTCTCCCCTATTGTTTGAAGTGTGAGAGGCTTCTATCTGTGTCTGTCTCTCAAGCAAACACTCCTGGTCGCTTCCTCTCTCACGAAAAAAAAAAAGAAGGATACATTGCTGCATTCTGGATTTCAAAGTCATCAGAGCCCAAGTGGGGTTTGCCAAAATGTCAGTGTGAGTGATTCAAGAGGAGCAGAGTGAGAACATGGATGCATGTTTGGTTTCACCTTTCCCCCGTTGTCACTGTTGAGGGGAGATTGGCACGGAGACTTCCTCCCTGCAGCACCCAAAACAACACTAAATCTGTGTCAAATCCCCTCCTGATCCAGGATAACTGTCCAAGTCTCTGACATGCACCCTTTTACCACATAGTTGAACCTACTGGAAGCACAAAAAATCCTACAGCGGTTGTGACTACCACGAGATTTACATTTTCACTTAATCAACATGTAACCAATGTAGAGACGATTGGTGGCCTCCTTCGCCCTACTGCTATTGTGGTAGCGTTTTCAGAACTCTAGCTGTTTATAACCTGGTTCTTATTTTCATACCCTCATTACAAAAGGTAATAATAACATTTTATTCAGCAGCTTAATTGTTGAGACATGGGGATGTGACACTGCTTAACACAGCTTAACAAAGGAGTCCACAGGGCAACCACATGAGCAGACAGATGTTAAACAAGTCCCCAATATAACCTTATTATCTTACCTCCTTATTAAAATGATTATGAGCCATTATAATTATCCATTTCACTGCAAAAACTGCATGTGCAAACACCTACAGAAAGTAATTGTGGACAAATAGGAAAAATGAAGTAGTTCTGCGAAATATAGCATAATTCTAACATATATAACTGAGTTAAGGTGATAATTTAAACTTTCAAATTAGTTTTTGCTTCAGAATGAGTGGTATAAATAAAATGGTTAAACCAGGGACTTGTTAAAGTCTAGTAAAGTATTAAGTAGTAAAAATCTAATTCTGAGTGATTATTAGTGTATTTGCCCCAGGACCCTAGTTATAAAGCTCAGAACCCCACATTCCCTTATCTCAACAATGAGGCACTTACAATATTATAATAACCGAAAAGAATTATGGACAAAACTACATTTCTAATGTACTAATTTACTTATAATACTAATTTCCAGAATACTGCAGCAAAGTGTCACTTTTCTTTCTGATATCTTTGGTTTTTCTTGTGAGGATAAACATATTTCACGTTTATCAGCCTTTAAAGTTTTGAACCTTAACAAGCCCCCAGGAAAGGAGTCAGTAGTAGTCTGAAATGCAGGTTCATGACACCCACTGGCCCAAGACTTTTTCCCCTATACATAATTATTATACTGAACATCACAAACACTCCAAAATGATGATGATGAGAATGTGGTGCATTACTGTGGGTCCAATAAAACCTAAAAAGATTTCTGATGGCATTATATACACCATACATTTCATACTCAGAATTTGGGCTCTTCTTGTGAATCCTTTGTAGGTCATTTGAATCGGCAAAAGAAAATGCAAACTAATGCATGTTTCCATCTGTTTCTATTCATGTGAATATCAGGAGTTGTTTCATTAAGATAAACAGTAGTTGGTACTAATTCTGCAGTCTGGTGCCATTAAACCACTGCAGAAGAAGAGGGCGCAATGAGATGATGTCATCAAAAGAGTGCCAGTCAAACCTCAAATGGTGGACGTGATGGAATTATGACTTTTCTGTTGTATGAATTTGAAGAACGTTACAGTCTCATCGGTCTGCACAGATTTTCTGTGACCATTTTTCGTCTCTTCAGCTTAAACTGAAGTCACATGCTTAATGTACATTGTGATTTATTTGTGAGGTATGTTTCCATTGTGCTTTGTCGTATTTTCTTTTTATCAATATACCAACTTTTCAATCTCAGCTAAGTATATTTCAACCTTTTTCAAATTTCCCCTCATGTTTTTTTAGGAGCAAATTGAAAACGTGCATATAAACAGGTGGATGGAAACATATTTCTTTAATATTGCTGAAAAATGCTACCATTAATAGTACTGAAAAATGTGTCCACCATTTACAATTGCCATACAGCTGAAGCTCCACTTGTACATATTGAAAAGCACCTCCCTCTTGTTTTGTGCTTTAAAGCAATCCAACGACTTAAAAATGTAGAAAACACTGTAGAGGACAGAAGAGGCTTGTATTCGAGGGGCCATGTTCATGGCATATTGAATCATAATTAATGCAATAATGGCTTACTGATGTGAAAATGATACATAATTGAAAAACAAAGAAAGTGTTACCTTTGCGAGCAATCCGAATGCAGTTTATTCTGGTCTCCTGTGAGTAAAAGAAAAGCTGAGTTAATCCATTTGGCTAGGCACCATGAAGACACAATGATTAGCAGGAGAAAAAAACTACCACAGTTTAAGTTAATTATGAGTGAGTCTCTCGAAATCTACAACATTGTCTAAAACCTGTAATACAGACGACCATGTGTGTCAAAGTCACCCAGACCTTTGCTACGTGGAGGAAATAATTGAAATTTCTGAGTGGATGACCTCTCGCTGTTATATGACAGACCTCTGCTCTCCTTCACCATGTGAGGTCTCTCACCCGTGCCCGCTGATTGGCTCTGTCTCCCACCCCAAAACAGCCACCTCTATCCTGGAGATAGAGGGGCATGTTACCAAATTAAGATCTAAGGAAGTTAAATCAGCCTTTATGGGCAATTATGCTAATCTGTGCTCTGTGAGTGGAGTCAAAAACCTTTCACCTAAAACCGTTGCCAAATTACCTTTTTTAATTGGAAATCTGTTTCAAGTGGATTCTCGTCTCCTCTCATCTTTTACAGTGACAGATAAGTCATATTTACTTCCACCCAGGGGTTATTAAAGCAGCGGCAGGTAGTATGTCATGTGTCATCCTGTCCTCTGTCAGGGTGGGCTTTTGACCTTTAGGTACAGAGACACCAGTGCTTGTCAAAGTAGCAATTTAATGCAACTGAGCCTCCAATCTTGTTGAGAAGAGGGATCTACAGCGTAGATTGAAGAATCACCATCTTTGGGTTTTCAACAGCATTTCATTCCAGTATTGAATCTGCTTATCAGATCTGAATCCTTTCTAATCCTTTACAGAATCCATTTAGGTGTTTTGACATTTAGGAGTAAACAAAATTATAAATAACTAAAACACAAAGATTCAATTGAGATCTGTAATCACATTTTGTTGTTGGAGACAGCAAATGTTACAGTTTTTAGTGGTAGCCTAATTAATGTTCACAATCTTAATCACCAACCTGAAAATGAGATGAGCAGCTTGAGATATGAAATGCTGATTAAATGTATCAACCACATTGAAATAACAGCTTTCTTTGCACACCTTATTATTCAAATACTGGAGGTCCTGATTCCAATGTATTGAGCTGCTTAGCTCAATATTATACAGTATACATGAAAGTTTAAAGCAGGATTAATTGATTTGTTTTTTTGGCCACTTGGGTGCAGTTGAGCAAGCTGAAAATACATTTATTGACACACAGTATTGTCACCTTAAAATGAGTTATGGTAAACATATTAGCAAACTGTTGCCTATTTATACATCCAGCAGACAAGGATAATTTGGAGTCATGTTTCTGGACACCTGACAAGGTAAGCCCAATAGTCATTGTCGTTTTAGCTCTGTTTCAGCCTCCACCAACTCCTGAGAAAAATATCTCGCTTTTTAGTCACTAAATGCTTCACTATGTTCACCTGCTAGTAGCTAAATTTGTCTGCTGTTTGCTGCAGGGCAGGTAGCATACAGTGGGTTTATCAGAACTTTTTCACTGAAAACAGATGCCTGCTGCTGGAAACAGTGTTGATAAGAGCAGATTGAACAGTACAGTCGCAGGCCATTAAACGAAAACAAAGATGCTTAAATGCTCCTTAGTCCTAAATGGAACTGCAAAGTTGGGTGATAATTCTGTGTGGGTTCTTTAATACAAGCAAGATTTTTCACATTACACAGGGTCATTTGATCCATTGTTAATATAAAAATCTTGATATTTCAGCTTTAACTGGGAGAATTTGACTACTAAAATTGAGGTAATGTGATCAGCTAGATCGTTTCAATAAAGAAGACTCACCACTCTGTTGGTCTTGCTGAACAGCAAAAACATACAGTTCACTGGCAATCATAGAGTGGTGCTTTCTCCATTAAATGACTGAGTACAGACACTGGCTTGTAGAAAGCACTGGCTTGCAGACAATAACTGAGTTTCATTTTGGTGTTTTAGCCAGTTACTTATGTACAGGTCTTGGCTAAAGGACAGATAAAAGATTCAGTAATACATTTGTTAGCTTAGCTTATATTAATATCTGGGTATTTTGCCAACCTGGAGCTGGATCAAAAATGGAACAAACTAACAGAACCCAACCCTGATCCACATGCCAGTATGTCCAGTAAGTAAAAAAACTGGGATGAGTAACAGGTAATCCCAGATGATGAGTAAAGATTAAAGCAACAGAGGGTTGAAAGAGAAAATGTCAGAATGTTTTTTTATTCCTTTTTAGTGTAATAGTTAGCAGTAATCTAAATATTTCTAAAGAACAGTGACTCCTGCAGACAGGAGAAAAAGGAAAACATACTTGGAGAAAAGTGTGTGTTTGTTTCTTGCTTGTGTGTTTCACAAGAAACTGGCAGCACCAATCATGCATCTTTCAAGCCCCACTGAAGGCATATCCGCCAGGGCAATTACTGATTTCAATGCAATTCAATGCAGTGCTCAAAGTGGGCCGGTATTCACCGGTACCGGCAATTTTACATTATACTCTTTGGTGTACAAAGATGAACCCCCACCACTGCCAAGGAGTTCTTGTCTTAACAGCACCAGTGGGGGCACTGTGGCCTGTTTGTATTGTTGATTCTACCCCCTTTGTACCCCCTTGATCAGGCCCCTGCCATCCACAACAGTGGGGCCAGCCGTGAATGTCTGTCCCTGACTGACTGACTGATGAAGTTACACCACTGGTCAGCCGAATGCCACATGACTGACGTGGTTTTTTTTTTAATCTAGCTAGGTGGTAAAATGGAGAGAAAAAACAAATCGGGTGCATTAAAATGCAAGGAGCGAGAGAGTAAGAAAAGTTTAATTGCACCCTGTGCTCCTCTTACATCTTACTTCACGTCTTGCTCGTCCTTCCAACACAACCGCAATGATGATGGAACAGATAATCAAGCTAACATTACTGCTAGCCCTACTAGCCTGACAGTGGCTAATGACGAGTCTAGCATCAATAAAAGCATAGCTTCCAAACCCCTTGCCATAAAAAGCACATATATTTTGTTCTATGGAGGATGGTGGAATACACAAATGGACTACACTACACTACAGCAGGCTGAGCAGGGACAATTGGTGACTGAAACATCCATAATTAGTCTTTATTAAATTTTAGTTACGAAGAAATTAGTCAGAATGTTAGAGTATCTGTTGTTTAACTTCATGCTTACTGCATCTCGGCACCTGTCTGTGTCACTGCCTGTGGTGTTGTAGACTGTCTGCTTTGTTTTTGAATAGGCCTTGTAGTGATGTAGACTGCTGTGTCTATTTTATGTTTGAATAGGCCTTGTATAGTGTTAGGTATATGGGGGTATAGGTAGATAGGGCTGCGTATCAGTTTGGATTTCCCGATTCTGATTCACAAGGTCCCAATTTGATTTGATTTGATTCAATTCGATATCAATTCAGTTAGGGATATTTCAGTTACAATACCAATTTTGCTTGGATATGAAAGAGATTCTCAGAGAACTAAAGCAGTAAATTGTACAAACAACCCTCTACCTGATGGATTATTACAAATATTAATGTATACATTAAGAATTGACCCCCATGGCAGTTACATTAATGTACTTTTTATTTAACATGAACACACTACAGCAGTCAACACAATATAGTGCAACTCTACAGACTCTACAGTCAGTGAGTACTGAGTAACCAGATAAGTGCTTTCTTTAGTGCAGTGTATAAACAACACCTTTAGATTTTAAATCGAATCAGCAGGCAGCCGATGTAAATAAGGTGGCTACAAACATACCACATACCTGCTGTAATGCAAACATCACTAATACCTCAGGAAAACACGCTGCTGTGCTTGTCTCACAAAGCTTTTTGTGCAACAGGTTTGGCGGTGCCTTCAGTGGAGCAGCTCCCGCCATGTTCAAAGAGATCTAGTGTGCGAGATCCCGTGCACAGCGAGATATGGTTTAACATGGCGGAAGCTGCTCCAGGCAGATGTCTGGATTCATTTCGGATTTAAAATCTATGGGAAAAGGTATATATTAAAAGATCAATCTCGGATTTTTATGAATCGATATCGGAAAATTTAAATGATCAATCAATTTGAATCAGAAAATCGATTTTTTTAAAACCCAGCCCAAGTTGGAGACTGCTGTGTCTATTTTATGTTTGAATAGGCCTTGTAGTGTTGTATACCACTGTGTCTGATTTGCTGATACTGGCTGATACACACGCCCACATGTGAATAAGGGGAGTACAGGCACTTGTTTTTTTCCACTTCAGGCACTGATTCAATGGCAGCTTATGGTTCACAGTAAGCCTCGTACATCTAATTTATTCAGGGTAATTATCAAAATAATTATCCCGCCCCCCCCTTTCTCCCTAAGCAGCCCATCTCTCCTGAATCACAACTATAGTTTAAAAAATAGATTGGAGATGAAAATGTTTGCAGGACAAAAAAAGAAAATCATCAACTTGAATTATAATATTCAGTTTGTTGTTATTCACTGATTTCTGTCACAGCGCTGTGGTGCCAGCAGAGCTTTTAATTTGGTCTTAGGGGAGAATCATCACAAATGGCGGTACGTGATGGGAAAAGCTCACTGCTGATACAGATCAAAGGGGATAGATTTAAGTATGTTGGTCCTGACCTGGACCCAAGGCTGACTGGTTTTACGGCTCTGGAGGCCCACCCAGCAGCACCCGGAGGAAACTGTCTGCATCCTCTGAGAAGTCAGATGCTGATATCTCGATGAGATGCTGCAGGCAGGCATGCATACAGTAAGCTCCATATGGGCCTAATGATTTAACCAGCATTTACTTTCACTGCCTCTGTGCACACTGGCCAGCACATTCCTTATTCATGCTTCAGTCACTTTTCCAATTGCACAAGGAGTTCCTTTTCAGATCTTTTTATGCCTCAGAGGCAGTGTTTGATTTTCCCCCGAAGAAAAAGAGATTCTTAAAGTTTTTAAAGAGCTTGAATATGAGACAAATATGAAATGAAATCTGACAACTGGATGCTTACAGAAAATGCGGGAGTACACGTTGTATTCTGCAAGTAATTATCTTCTAAAAGCTGTTAAGATTCATTTGGCCACTTTGCTCATGTGATTTTTTTTTTTAGGGGTTTTGGGGAGAAAAATGGTTTCCTTTTTTGTTTCATTGAGAAACTGTGCAACATTAACAAGTCAAAGATTTACCAGTGGGAAACAATCAACCCAATGCCATCCTAAAAATGCAAAACATACATCATTCTATTTGGTAATAAATAATGCCTTGTTTATGCTGAGGATTCCTTTCCCTCTTGCAGTGCCTCCAGCATACTGCCTCCTGCCTTCTGACTTGCTCGACACAAATCTAAATTGACTGTCAAGGTTGCTGAAACATAAAAGCAGCGTGTCTGAGCTCCAGAAATAAAAGCCTTGTCAGGCGTCTTAATAGCTCTTACCCCTCTGAAGTTGCTGGTGGCCTGGAAGTAGATGAGGTAGTTCTTGGTGGGATCGAGAGGGCTGTTCCAGTAGCCGTTGTAGGTGTGGTTGTCACCCACGGTGAAGGGCGTGGCCTCAGGCAGACTGCTGGGAGCCAGCTCGGCTGTGTAGTAATGTGGAGCCCCTTTGGCCTGGGCCTCGTTGTAGGAGTTTGGTGTGGGGAAACAGTCGACAGAGCCCAGCTCCCTCCGCCTCACCTGACGGGACCCGTCCTCCTCCACCACCACCACCTGGTAGGCACTGGAGGGGGACAGTGTGGGGCTTAGTACTCCAAAACAGTACAACGTACTCCTTAATCAAAACTAATTACTGTTAGTATTTACTATACAGTCACATAAATAAGTATGTCTGACAAAATTTCAGCTCAAGGTCCATTTACTAGCTTTTCCTTGCTTTAAACCGCTTCATCAACAGATGGAGTTTGCTCAGTTTGCTCATTACATGACCGAAGTAGTGAGTCATCTCCATGACAACTGGGCAAATTGCATCCACTAATGATGATGCAGTTGAAAGCTCAGGAAAAAGTGGAATTTGAGTTATGTCAAACTACTAAATCCAAGGTCAAGAGTGAACCTTCAAACTCTTCCAGTATGTTTTTTTTTTTTTGCTTTATTTCACCCATTGACACTATAAAAGACAAATCCTTGTTTATTAAAACTTGTTTTCTAAGTTTTGGCCGACATTTCTCACAATTATAACTTTACACTCTCTGATCGGGAAAGAAAAATAACACAAGCAGTCAGAAGATCAGACAGGCTGTAAAGAACCAACAGTTTAGCCAGGTCATCTAAACCACTTTATTTGATGGTAAACTGAAAGTGAGTGCACCAGGAATGTTGGAAAACTGTACAAGTACAGTAGATCAAAGTTGAACCAGGAAGTGGTTCTGTAAGCTGTGATGGATGTTTGCAGCGAACAGTTTGGGTACGTTTACCTTCATTTTATCTTTTAAATAGAGTTTAGCTAACCTGGAGGTGTGTTTATAGCCTGTCTGATCGTCTCACCCCTTATGTTTCTGTTTAGCGATGTCACCATGTTCCCAGATCTCAGCAATTAACTTGAGCACAATGTTGTATGAAAAAATAATTTCCCTTTAAAAAGTGATTTTAATTAGTAAATATTTCCCCACTGCAAATGAAGAGCTGTACTTGAAATTAGGTTTTGTTTTATGGAAGCATCAAGAGCAGTTTTAAACATGAAACTGAAGAAAATTAAGAAACCACTTCATCACCACATTCAGCCCAGTGCCTTTATTTGATGCAAAATAGCAATTTCTAAAAGTATTGCCAAAATCAAGAGGTAGTTGTTTTGTAAAATAAAAAGTAAACATATAATTATATGCCTGTATATGTGCTGTATATACTGTATGTTATAAAAATATATACTATCAGGATGCAATGTCAATAATATGTGGCTCCAAACATTATAAATTGAAACTTCCTCAACAAAATGAAATACTGTACTGTTTGTCTAACTTGCTGCCTCATGTCACGGCTCTCCGGAGACTTCAGTATTCATGGCTGCCTTTAAAAAGTGGTCTTGTTTTGTATGTCTCTGACAGAACCCCGGCACGCATGCCACACAATACAAATTTCTATTTGCATTGTTACGTTTGACCCGGAGAAATTCATTCTTTCTCGAAGGATTGCATTCTCTTTTTCAGTTTCCCCTCAAAGCTGAGTGCTTCCATCTTTCTCAGCCCTGTGTTCCTGACTGAAATTGGAGTGTGGCGCTCGTTACGGTGACACAGCTGTCAACCAGTCAAGATATGATTGGCTGGCATGTGGTGTCTTTCCAGAGCTGTCTGACGTGGTGAGTCAGGTTTCAGGATGGAAGGAGAGATAATGGTCACTTCTTTCTCTCTGAATTCAGTCCTGATGTAATGCTGTGCAAACACTACCAATGACACCTAAAATAGATGACATTTGAAATATTTCATACATTCTTTACAAAACCATCATGTTCCTATAAAGAACCACTTCAGCTCAGATAAACACAAGCATAAACAGAAAATCTTTCTAGTTCTGTTTGGTTGTTTGGTATGATGTCTGCTGTGCTCCACGCCTGAAGAACTATTTCCTGGTGCTCTGGAGAGCTCTTCTTGACTGCAGCTATAAATATCACAGTGCGGAAGAACACTGAATGAACGCTGGCGTAGGAGTGAACCATGTATTTGTTGTACCTGACAGGAGCCCCTCTCCCCAGCGCAGGGCGCAGCAGCACGGTGATGGTGCTCTCCGACTCACTCAGTGGAGAGGGGACGTCTTCATAGTCAAAAACAGGGGCTGCAGAGATGGAAGGGAGGGCAAGAGAAAGCATTGAATTTTGGCATTTCCTGAGAAAGATCAAACATTTTTTGCAAAGTTTAGAGTTTAAAAAGACATAAACTTCTGCTTGAATATTTTTTAGTAATTTTTCCACACCTACATGAAAAGATTTGGCATGCTAGCTTTATTCATTATGTGCGCATGTCCCCAGTGGACTGTACAGTAGTGCGTGGAGGCCTCCCACACAGTGCCATTGACTGATGATGACTAGAAACAGCAGCCAACTACAGAGAAAACAAGAGGCCCTTATAATATAATTAGGACAGATCTCAAAGCTGCACAGCCTCAGCAAAGCTCTGGGGACAATGAGGTTGAGTGTTCGCATCACTGTTTACTACAGGGAGTGAATTAACTCGAGTATGTAGCGAAGCAAATGGCTATCCTGGTAAAACAGATAAGCTGAAACAAAAAGGGCTTGAGAATGGGAGTGGAAATGTTTCTGCTTCTGAGACAGGGAATTAATGCTTGTTGTAAAAACCTGCTTGTGTAACCTGTCATCCGAAACCTAGGCGCAAACACACACGCATGCACACAACAGCTGAGGTCTGCATTATACATAGCAGTGTTGAGGAGTGTTTCAGCCAGTGCATGTAAGGTCGTTAAATCCAGCATGAATTAAGAAAAGACTAATAGTGCTACATTACACATTCATGCTTGCTACCAAATCGGTGCAGGAGCTGGCTTCCCACTGGGTTTTTCTGACAGCGCAGCCAGGAGAGAGCATGTGATACTGTAGGTTGAATTGTATACCCTGACAGCTGTGAGCCCACACAGGCCAACCTATAAACCAGATGGAGAATGTACAGATAGTAGGGAAGGATGGAGAGCAGGCGGCATTATTTATAGTGCGGGGTCACGACAAACAAAGGACTCTAGAGATTAACTTGGTTAAATTCATTGTGTTTAGATCCAGTGAGACCCAAAAAGTATTTAAAATATTTTTATTGATATTTTCAAATGAATTTATTTATTCAGTTAATATCAATCAAGTTTCACAGTCAAGTAGTTCTTTTATAGCCTAGTACAACCACTTCTACTACTTTTGTGAAGCTATAACAGTCAGAGGTTTTTTTGCTTAACCACACTACAGGGAAGAAGAAAGTGTTATAAATGAAAAAAAACATAGAAATGGTGTTTGATTTGCTGAGTTTGTTCACAAATCTGAAGCCAACAGGTGCCTTGGAGGACAAAAAATACAAACTCAAATTAAGAATTGGGCGCAAAGCCAACTCTATGGTTTGGCACAAAAAGTACTTTAAGTTTAGTGAAAGACTGTGATTTGGGTGGGAAAAACAAACCAACAAACAAAAAAAATATATATAGAGAGAGAGTGACAGAGAAAAGTGTTCCACATTCCCCACAGATCCATACCAATAACCATTTCACTCACAAACACTGCTTCTCTAATTTCTGGGCTGCTGCGTCGCCTTTGAATGGTAAACACAGATTCAGTTTGCAGTGATGTTGCCTGAACAAAACTGTTTTCACCTAAAGCCATTCAAGCTGAACATTTGTAGTTCACTATAATTCAGGCCTGCTGTTATTCCATCAAAAGAAGGCAATACACGGCTGAAAGCTGTGCAGCCGAGAAAAAAAGGAAGATAACTTCTATGATTTGAAAATATATGCATAATTTAATCAAAAGATCTTCAAAAGGAAGGAATTACTTAGACTTCTTTGCTATCGTCTACAAACGCTTTGAGAGGAACACACTCTTTGTTGGGAAAAATAAGGCTTTATTTTCTTTAAGCAGTGTTGTTACGATAAATTCAGCATTGTTGTCTAACTATATTGCATTATTAATGGAGTTTACCATTCAAGAGCTATTACTCGTCTGACTCTCACTGTACTCCAACCCCTTCACCCACTGGGGCCATTGTACAGGTAGTACAATGGCCCCAGCCAGTACAGGTAAAGCAGTCATTAAAGCCTCACCAGAGATATTGGTGGTGATCTCGGTGAGAGCTGTCTGGCCAAACCCCTTGGCGGTCCGGGCGCGGACTGACACCAGGTAGGTGGTTCCAGGATGCAGGCCGGAGAACATGTGGTAGGTCTCGTTCCTCAGCTTGGACACTGTACGGCGGGGACCTGGTACATTAATGCCCGGGTCAGATGACTCAATACTCTGGTAGCTGATCTGGGAGCAGGAAAAAGATGCCACTGGATTAAAAACATGACTAAGAGTCTACAGCCACGCTACCAGCTCTGTGAGGCTGTACTTATGTACAACAGCACTTTGAGCTAAATGCTAATGTTAGCGTGCTACCAGGCTCACAATGACAATGCTAACGTCCTAATGTTAAGCAAGTATAATGTTTAATGTTCACCATCTTTCTTAATGAATTAGCATGCTAACTTTCGCTAATTAGCACAAAAAGAAGTACAAAAAAGAAAGGAATTAGTTTTGCAGGTATTTGGCCTTTATCATCATTTTGGCTTTCACTCATGAAGGCTTCCGTTAGTGGCATTAGATCAGAAAACACTTATATGTATCGTTCTGGAGAGCATCATATTAGGTCATTGTAAGTATTCCCCAACATGTATCAATCTCAAGGTCAGAATAAAGCTTACTCTATTAACCTGTGGAGTAGATACAATTTCTGTGATATGCCTCACAAAGCCTGTAGCTTGTTATTCATATTACCTGAAAGATTGAATTTAGATGGCATAAAGGCTCTCTCAAGAGAAACGCCTCTCAATTAATCTTAGTACTACTTCGAAAAGATGTCATCTCACAGCTCAGATCTAATAAATCTTAAAGCTGCAGTTAGCCACTGATAATCTGACTCAGGTACTGTGTGTCATATCCTTGTTCTGCCATGCTGTTGGCCTGATTTTACACAGTTTTCTGGATTAGTTAAAGTAAAACCAGAGAGAGAGCAGCTACTGAAGATGACAAGTATAAATGATGACCAGCATCATGTTTTTTTTGTTACAGTTTGATGAATGTGTTTAAGGCTGTAAATCATGATTCATACAGCTCAGGAAATCAGCCAGGCTGGTTGTAAAACTGTCCATTCTTCATTTAGGTGGCCTGTCTATAGCCATTTTCTTGTTAATACTTTACGTTCAGGTTGGCGTGGTTGTTCAGTTAGCAGTGTTGCCTCATTGACTGTGGATTTAGCATGTTCTTCCTCTGATGTGTGTGTGTGTGTTTCCTTTCTACATGCAGACTACATGACCTTCAGCACAATTTGCTTGATTTTGTGAGATCAGAGACTAAAACTCTCGAGTCAACTCAGAATCTCCTCTCCTGCCAGTTACAATGGACGGTCTTGTTCAAGAGGTTCTGAGACTTACCTTGTGAGCTACTGAAGATAGATGAATGAATGAATGGTCCATCAGAACAACAACAGAATGACAGGTCAGTACAGGGTGACATTTTTTTATTGATTAACCCATAAGGGGACTGCAGGACACAACTTATTGGGGACAAGACGATTGCTTTTCTTGTATTTTAACTGTTCATCTGTTGCATCTATAAACCTTCCTCAGTCTTAGTTATATATATTATTATATATTATCTCCCTCTACACACAGGTTTTATGTGATATAAGGTGAGGTCAGCTCTTTTATGTGATGTTGACAAAGTCCCTTTTTTGTATTGTACACTAGAACTTGACTGATATATCTGCTTGGCAGATATTAATGACAAATTTTAGCTTATCACAGATATATTGTTTTGGGGTATATGACACTGAAGCTACAGAAGTACAAACATGGTAAAAATGTGTGGGTTTTTTTTAGCTTAATATATATATTTTTTTATTCAAATGAATAGACATACAGTATGTGCCAATAGCTTTGACTGGTCAGCATATAAACACTATAGCAGAGACCTCCCATGAAAAATGAGAGCATCCGTCGTTTCAGCAAATGGCTAAAAACGACATATTTCTGTGACAAAGCCCTCTAGCAGCCATAGCAATTATGATTCTTGTCTGTTGAGAGCAATTTATTATGAAGTGACAAAGTCCGCAGAGGGAGGTTGGGGTTGATGGATGGGTCAGCAAAACATCAGAGTAACGTGAGCTCACTGTTTCCAGTTTCCCATTTGCAACTCGACAGTAAACGTTGGCTTCTTTCAACCATGCCAGAAGTCATTTCCTAACTGTAACCAAGTTGTTATTGTACCTATGTTGACAGTGTCATCAGATAGTGGCATCAGATCAGAAAATGCTGGTGTGTGTCATTCTAGAGAGCATTGACCAGCAACATATTTTGTTGTTTGATTTGGGCTTGTTGCAATGGAACCATTACCACACGGCTGGCCACATCATCTTCCAAATATAGTGACAATAACACTAAAACTGAGCATTCTACAATGTTTTTTTCTAAGATTTTGTCTAGGCTATTGTCTAAAGGCTATTTGGAGGCACCAAAAGGATACCCAATAATGAAATTGATATGATACCCTTCATTTTGGTAAACATCAAGAAAAAACTAATCACTAAACTACACATATAAAGTATGAGAATGGGACACTCATAATGTTATTCATACAGGGGAGAATGTCAGTGTCAAGTTGTTGCTCATACTGGCCAGTAGTAATCACAGATGCTAGCATGAGCGCTTGTTTTTCACAGACAGCTTACTAAACAAGAGAATAGCCAGTTTTCCTCCATTATGAAAATAATATCCATGCAGCAAAAACAAAGGTTGCTGGTGAGAATTTAAAAGCAAACAATGGAGGTTTTACGCTTTTCCTTAAGGTTTAGGGTTCATTGGACTTGGCGGAAATGGAGTGGAGTTCTTAGCAGTTCAACGATGATTCAATGACAATGGAAAATGTAAGGAGTTAGTGTTGTGTGTTGTATGAACTGCTGTTACAAAATAAGTAACTTTTGTTACTTCATATTGGGATTGTGAAATAGCTTAAACCAAAACTTTGTGCTTTCAAATTATGTATATTTCATCAAGAATGTGTGAGGATCACACCCCCATCCCATATGTGGTAACAAACAAGTATTGGCCTTATTGTTCGCAGGTTTTTGACTATCAAACACTGACATTGGCATCAGCCTCAAAACTCCAGTATTGTTCAGGCTCTATTGTACATCCCGAGCAGTAGAAGTTTGGAGGTTAGGGGCAAGGGCACCTCATCTGTATGCGGAGCAAGGTAACAGCACCACTCATTTCTATGCCTCGTTCCTCACTCTCCAAGCCTGTGCTTGTGAATGAAAACTAGTTCCTCTCCCCATCAGGCTACCATGTGTTAAGCCATAGAGGGTCTTCACATTTACTTACAGATAAAAGCTCTAAAGCCCATGCTACAAAGGTCTGTGGTTGATATGGGGCCATCAATAATTAATTAGAAACATTTAAAGTTGCCCCCTTGTGGAGCCATCTCTTAGGCAAATAAGTAATTAGAATGGTTGTCCCCCATGTAATTACAGCCTGAAGTCTGTGCCTCAGCTTCATTACCATATGAACATGTACAGTAAATCCCATGAACTGTGAAAAGTGGGTCCTCCCCGCTATAGTGGCTCAGGCTCATGTGTGCTACCAGCGTTTGGGCAAGAAACAGAAAAAACAAGCCTAGGGGAAATCAAAGAGGGGGAGCAGTGCATTCTTTAAAGCGTGCAGAGGAGACTCTTCCTTGATTTGAGTCATTATATTGAAGGAGGATGAACCAAATAGATATTGGCAAGGGGAAAATAACGTCCTACACCTGGAGTGGATTAGTGTGTGTTGTGAAGGCAGCTGTAATGTTGTGGGTTGTGGATCTTTTTTCTTTGTGCGACTAACAAGGTGTCCCACCTCGTACTGCGTGATGAGACCATTGGGCTCCACGGGTTCCTCCCACTTGAGGAAGATCATGTCATCGAGTGGGGTGAAGGTCAGGGACTCCGGAGCAATGCCGCCAGGAACTATAGCAGGAGAGAAAAACAACCTTTTCTGAAACAAACACTCCACTCAGGTCTCAAGTTAATGGACTCTTGCACAGGCATGCCAGGCGGTAAAAACACCCTTGACAAAGCAAGAAGGCACAGAGAGGGATGAAGGAGGATGGAAAAAAGGGAACAGAGATAGAGCAGAGGGGAGGTGATGAAAGGAAACTGTGGACCAGCCCTCAGGATGAATTCAGATTCTGGCTTCTACTGTCTGATAACAGAGCACCGTGTCCTGGAGGATGACAGTCGATTTTTCTTCTTCAGCACCTTACTGACAGAAAAACAGCAAAGTAATACAACCTGTGAACTGCCTGAGTACTTCTCTGCATTTTTTGGCTTAATGAGATGCATCTTCTTAAAGGAGTACGCCTAGTTTTCTGGATGGCTAGACAGTTTACTAAGTTCTGAGAAGAAACAATTGTCCACATGTGTGGATCATTGCCTCTGGTGCTCCATGGTAACACTTGGTGATATAACATAAGATGAGAATTAAAAGATCTCTAAAGCTGTGAGCGTAATCTTAAATCATATGTAACTACATCTGAGAGTTTTGTGCAGGGAAGTGAAAAAATGTTCTTCAAATAGGCTCTGAAGCACCAGGGACTGCATTCTCTGTCTCTATAGCAAGTTACTGAAGTTGGGATGGATGATGAGAGACAGTTGCTCACCTTTTCAGGTGATTCCAAAATAAACCTGGCTACATCTATTTTGAGTGAATCATATTTCCATTTTACAATGTAGGAACATTCAGGAAGATACAGGAAATGAAAGCTCAAGCTGAATAACAACCTAAATTCAAGGCCTGCTGAAGTAAAAAAAGCACGTTTCCAGGATTTCTAATAGAATTTTCTAATAGTGTTACATATTTTCTCACATTTGATGGTCAATTCCAGATTATTACAATGTAGGCCTTATTTTCATAGTTTAAGCCAATACTTACATTGTATGTAGTAAATTGATTGCAAGGTTGCCACATTAAAGTTCAGTGGGGCAAAAACACCAATCATACAATTTATTTATATAAAATAGAAAACAAGTGCACCTGAGATGCAGAAAATAATCCCTCATTCCACAGGGAAATAAAGCACTATTCTAAGTATGGTAGGCATGCTGTCATTAAGCTGTTATGGGGCCCCAAGGCACATAATTTGTTATCCGGCCCCAGTTGATACCATTCCACCTCCAAGTTCCTATAAGTACAGTGCACACAGCAGACACACAGTAGATGCCTGCTTCATTATTTGCCCAAAGACTAAATAAATTGGAATAATGCTAT
The DNA here is from genome assembly GCA_038419695.1 of Scomberomorus guttatus. Lineage (NCBI taxonomy): Eukaryota > Metazoa > Chordata > Actinopteri > Scombriformes > Scombridae > Scomberomorus > Scomberomorus guttatus. The sequence continues at coordinate 24,947,470 of CM076461.1, forward strand.
TGGGTTTTGTGTGAGTCAAATAGTTTGTGGTTATTTGATTAAACCAAACTTGTTAAGAAATATGTCCCTTGTGAACACTATAAAAACTAATATAACGGAGGTCTCAGTGGCACGGCCCTTGAATGTTTTAAGTCATACCTTACAGACAGGACTTTCTGTGTTGGTATTGCTGAGTCTAGGTCCTCTACCTCCAGACTGCAGAGGGGAGCCCTTCTAGGCCTTCAGAGAAAGCCAAACATATCAGCATGTCATATTTAATCTCTTTCATTTAATAATTATTTTTTTCTAATTCTAATTTTAGCCTCATTTTCTATCAAGTTTTCTTCAGAAATGAAAGGGTTACTGTCCTTAAACCATGAAAATAGAGTTATCCAGTCAGATGTTTATGTTGTTGTCTTTAGGCAGAGAAAATGTTAGCTGCCTCACTCATTGGGTAGGACTTCATAACCGGGACAGAAGGCCATAGCCCCTATAGCCACCTGTGTTTTTTTTTTTTTGATTTATAGTGGGTGGGACCAAAAATCATCCCCCTAGGCCTTCCCAAAGGCTGGAGCTATCTTGCTTATAGACACATCTAGTAATTGTTTTAAGTTAAATAGTATAATGCTAACTATGCTAGCTTTGCCATTTTTCTATGGGATTTCCCATTGTATAAATATGTTGTTACCATTGTGCTAAGCAAGGATTAGTGTCCTGTCAGCCAGTCCACCCGGAAATCTATTTACATGTCTCCCCCTGCTGATTTTGAGTGATTTTTGGGATTGCTCTGATTAACAAATGTATTCTTTGATTTTGAAACAGTAGCCTCATGTTGTTGTTATTTATTCTTTCTGAGGCTATCACATGGTTAAATCAATGAATTTTATTTTATGAAATAATTGCCCCCTTGGAATTTTTAACAGCCCCCTCAGTCACTTTATCCTAGCGCCGGGCCAGAGACAAAGGCTATTTTAATATCCATTGATAATATATATTCTGGGTGGCCAGTTTTATATTTCCAGTTTTTATCTTTGTATGGTGTTCATTTTGTAGCCTAAATGAACACATCAAACCTGTCATACAGTAATGCTTTTTTCAACTTAGGAAAATCTCTAAAATTAAGTCATTTCTGTCTACCAAAAACCTTGAAACAGACATTCATGCTTTTATTTCATCACAGTTAGATTATTCTTCTCCCTTTTCTCTGTATGCAGCAAAAAATCTCTCTCCTCTATACTAATTAATTAACTAATTAATCCAAAATGCAGCTGCCAGGATTTTAACAGTTACCAGAAAAGGAGAGCACATTACACCTATCCTGTCTGCTTTGCACTGGCTGCTTGTTAGTTTTAGAGTTGATTTTAAAATTGTACTTATCACGTTTAAAGCCCAGAATGGTTTGGCCCCAAGCTATATTTCTGACCTTTTCACTCCCCATGTGCCGTCACAGGCCCTGAGGTCCTCAAATGCTGCTCTCTTGGCGGTTCCTAAATCCTGACTAAAAAACAAAGGTGATGGAGCGTTTGCCATCAGGGCCTCCAGACTTTGGAACAACCGTCCAGAGGAGATTAGGAGGGCAAAGTCTATCTCCATTTAAATCTCTTTTTAAATTTTACCTTTATAGTCTAGCCTTCCTGTGTCATGGTCTCATGATTTTGGACTCTTTGTGCTTTTGTTCTTTTGGGTTCCTGTGTTCTCTCTGTGTGTCTTTATGTCCAGTTCTTTATGGTTATTGAGTCTGTCTCTGTATTCCTTTGTTGGCATTGTCCACCAGATGCCCCCTGACTTCTTCTGTTTTGTGAAGATTGGACTGTGTGAGAGAGGGCTTGTTATGAGTTGGACTTTTTGAGGGACTTTTTGACATAGTGTTACTTTGGTTGCCTTTTATTGGTTGGTCTGTTCTCTGTGTCTTCCTAATATTTTTTTCTTCACTACACACACAGTCTGTGTGTGTGGTGTGGGCATGTCTGTCTCTGTTATTCTGTTCCCTCCACACTTTCCCTTCACACCTGTCCTGCATTGTCCTCGTTAGCCCTGCCTTGTTCCAGTGTCTTTCCCAGCCAATCACTCCCAGCCTGCCCTTGTGTCTTGCCACCTGTTCCTGTTGTTTGATTAGTTCAGTTTGTATTTAAGTTCAGTCATTGTTGAATCATCTGTTCTGTTTGGTTGCCTGTCTGCACGTCAGTGTCCTGTTCCTGCATTTGGGTCCACCTGCTCTTCAAGTTGGGACATCCTGTGATCCTTCTGTCTTACCTTTCCCACATCATTTGTTTTATTGTTTCAATTTTTTATTATGTTTTATTACTGTGTTCTATGTTTTATTGCTTTATTTTATTTACTATTTTATTGATGGTGCTATTGTTCTTTCTGTTTGTTGTTTTTACCCTGTAAAGCACCTTGTAAACCTTGTTTTGGAAAGGTGCTATACAAATAAAGTTTATAATAATAATAATGCATTATTATTATTATTATTATTATTATTATTATTAAGTCCATGAAAAATGATTTCCTCAGTCAGTTTTTTTGTTATGAGTGACAAGGTCACAAAAGTTAGAACTCACACGAGAGATTTCTGTATTTGTTTTTGTAAGTGCTCTTCTCACTGTTTTGAAGTGGGTTGGAAATAGTTGATGTCACGTACTTCCATGCACTAATTGGATGATAGTTGTGTGGTTGTTTGCTTATGTAGCCAAGCTACTGTCAGTAAAATCTGATCAAAACACACACAAATCTTAATAAATAATACTGTGTGGATGTTTTTTTTTCTCAGTTTTTTCATTAGTCATGACTATATGACAGGAATAAGATTTGAAACTGTTTTTGGAGCTTTAAAACTAGATTGTGACACAGAGCCAGTATAAAAGACAGGGCCAAAAAACTGTACTTTAATAGAACAAATTCCCTAACAAATGGGCAATTAATCAAATTACACAAACAACTAAGCCTCCGGGGGTGTTTTGAGCCCCTGGAAGTCTGGGGCTGTCTGCCTGTGCTGCCCAGCTGGTAATCCAGCCTTGATGGTGGGTCAAAGTTGAACCAGGACTAAAAGTCTTTCTGTAAACTTTGATTTGTGTTTGCAACAGACATTTTGGGTAATATTACTGTTCTCCTTCGTTTCTCCCTTGCAGAAAAATTTGCCTAAACTGCAGGCCTGTATGATCGTCTGACTGCTGTACGCAACTAACTTGGAGAGTACAAGGGCATTATTACAGATAGAATTGATGGGCAAAACTACAAAAGCGAGACCCAAGTTAGAATAAACCGGAATTATTCTGTAACATCCCTAAAAAAAATGCCAGCCTTTTTATGTCTTTTCTTTTTGCTCTTTCACATTGTTACAAATTGTAAAAAATTTTGGTTAGCTGTTCTATTGTATTTCTTTAATCTTATTTCTGTTTTGTGTTGTAATGTAGGACTCTCACACTACAGTTCCTTTAATTCTCTCAAGCCCTTCAGGCGACTGGTCTGAAATTAGCTTTATGCTACTGTACATACAGAAGATTAAAAAATGAAAAACCTGTGCCTTTTTTTTGTCTAAAAAGGGATTCTGTTTGTGTGTTAGCTGTGACAGAAAACTGAATTATTGAATGCTACCATCCTGCAATATCAAACTTCTTTTGGTTGTCTGTCTGCCTTAGAAGCTGAAGCTGAGGTAGGCAAAGCACACGAGAAGAAAATCCTGCTGTATCCATGAATCCTGACAGCCAAATCTGCTTCCTCCAAGCAGCAGAGACACGGCATAAGCAAAACGCTACACCAGTGTTTGATTGTTGAGCCCAATAGGAAACAGGCAGGAGGAACTGTCACTGGATGCAGCTCAATTACTGTAGTTGTGAGGGTGATGGCAGCTCTCCTTGTGACGGGGGATTGGGGACTGTCAGATTGTCAGACTGGCATTCAGCGGCTCAAAAGCAAAACTTTCCATTTGTGCTGACATTCAAAATTCAAGCAAAGTGAGAAAAAAACAATCACAGCTTCTTTTTTTTTTATATGTTTTAACTCCTCACTTTCTAATCAGTTGTATCTAATGAATAAAATGAATACAGTGCCAGTCAAAAGTCTGGACAAACTTTTACTGACTTTTACTATATATATATATATATATATATATATATATATATGGCTACATTCTGTATGTTATTCCATTTATGTAAATTCATTTCCCCCTGCCTGCAAGACAGCAATGTGTAGGTGTAGATAATTAACAGCACTGTCTGTTTTTCCATATCCTCTCCACACCTTGATATTTTCAAGTGTTTCTGTAAAACTGAATGTAAAACTATGCCGCATTTTCAGAAGATACTACAATGCATTTTGAAAATCCAATAAAATAAATGCCACCAATTTCATATCATAGCTGTCATTTCCTCTCACGTTCTCCACAGGGTCAAGAATGTCCCCGAGTGGCATTCAATTACATTGAAAAGTCTTGCTTATTCTACATAACAATAAGCATTTGACCTTTTCTACTTCCACTCTCTGGGAATTTGCATTAGAATGTGCCTAATCTGCTGATGTATACAGGAAAAATATTAAAGGATGACTCCACTCTCGTTTTTTTCCAGGTTTTTCAAATAGAAACGCCCACTCAGCTGTTAGCAAAAAGCAGTGATGAGGGTAAGAGTGCTGATGCCCCCCCACCCCACCCCCACACACAAGTAGTTTGCTGACAGTGTCTTCCTAACATACTCACTCGCTGTATGTTAGAGCACGAAAAATTGTCCAGATATACCCTACGAGCGATGTCACAGCACTGAGTCTGAGTGTGTGAGATGTTAAATGCACAGGATGGAGCGGAGGGACAGACAGCTGCTGAGTGCCCGGAGCTCTGGAGGAGAGAGCTGGGAGCAGAGCCAGGAGCAGAACCGGGAGCAGAACCGGAGCTTCGGGACGAATAACACCCACGAGTCACACTGGATTCTCCGTTTACTGGCGGGAGGAGAGCTCAGAGTTTATTTTTTAACTTTAACTTTTTAACTTTGAACAGCAACAACAGTGAGTGCTCCGTCTGAGTGTGCATAACGTTAACGTTTAGCAGAGCAGTAGCAACAGTGAGTGCTCAGTCTGGCTACTGGCTAGGCGGACGAGGGGGTTTATATCGGCTTATATGTAGCAACGTCATCATGCAGAAACCTCAGGTCATGTGGGAAAAAGCTTTTAGAAGGCCTTGTAAAAAACGGCATTTTGATGCTAAATCATATGTACTTTGAACAAAATTTGAATTTTCGGATTTGAATACATTAAGAACACTACTGGGAAGCCACAAAATGATAAAAAAAAAACAACTCAAATAAATAAATAAATAATGGACCCGCCCTTTAATGCAAAGATAAGCAAAATCATTTTACCATTTTGCTACCAGCCATGGCTCAAGCTGATTAATGTTCTACTGGTCTCCATTTAAAAGGCTGATCTTCCATTTAGTTACGCTGATCCAGCTCATATTTTGAGTCAATATTTGTGTTTTTTTGCTGGTACTGGGTGACTAAAGGCCTGGATTTGTGTAAGCAGTGCACAATAATTATCTGAGCATGAAGGAGCATGCACAGAAAACTAGAAATTCAAGAAGTTCTAAAGCCAGAGCTGAGTAACTATAACAATAAAGAGCTTCATTGCATACATAAACATCCCTGTTCTCCATAATGATGTTCCAGTTGCACAGAGGTAACAACTGCAAACTTTATTCTAGCAAATCCTTGCATGTTTTTGTTCTCCTGTTGACTTAGTAAAATCAACTCACTGTCTTCTTCGGTCTGGAAGGTGACCTCTCTGCTCTCCTTTTTGCCCTCTGGGTTGGCCAGCGCCAGCCGGACATGGACCGAGCGGAAGGGTGGCAGGTCTCTGAGGGTGAAGTGAGAAGTGTTGCGATCCACGGACAGGCACTCTCTGACGGTGGCGTTGTTCCCCCCGCTGCCCCCTGTTGGCATGGAGTAGCGGTAGCACAGGGACAAGGTGTAGGTGTGACAGCGGGTGAGGTTGTAGCCCAGTGGCTCCCACTGAAGGGCCAGCTGCCGGGGCTGGATCTCTGCAGCCGTAAGACCCCGCAAGGCACGCATGGGCTCTGAGAGGGACAGGAAGCAGAAATCTTATCAATTAAGTGCAAATAGTGAGCTCATAAGTACCAGCTTCTGCAAAGGATACCAAAGAGATCAGAGGAAAAACTGTCCAACACTGTACTTGTCACAAAATGACACAATCTCTTGTGTTGTAATACACTAGCCACATTGGTTACACCACATTATAAACATTGTATTCCATTGACTGACAAGGGTCATGAGGTGTGTTTGAATGATCCCTTAATGCTAGTAATTAGACACTGAGTTGAGATTATTGTCACACATGCTGTTCCCAAGGCCCACAAATAACTTCTACGCACAAGTTATTATACGGTATATAGTCTATGATAAGAAATATTAATTAAACAGCTAACTGCTCCTGCTGGAAATTAGATTGATGAGAATGAACCAACAAGAAAGTGCATCAAAATAATAAAGTTGCAGGTCATAAAACCAAAATAAAGACCTAAAAGACACAAAAACACCCAGTAGAACTGCAGAGTTGGTGATGTTGGTGAAGTACTTTTTACTTTATCTTTTTACATGTAGATATATGCTTTTGGAAGTGAACCATCAACACACATCAACACGTCTCGGATTAAGGGCTTTTACATTAGGGTAGACATGATACAAACTCATAGTCAGAAGTTGAGGGAAGGAATCGTTGACCCACTAGATGGAGTTTGGGTGTCTTGGGGTGATGCAGAATTTAACTAATATGGAGCATAAGATTGATAGGTGGATTGGTGCAGTGTCTGCATTTATGCAAGTGTTGCACAGGTCTGTTGAGAGGGATTTACCCATTGATTTACACTCTAACCATCCTCTACAGTCATGAGCTTTGCCTGAAAGAATGAGTTCACAGGTACAAGCAGCCACAGCTAGTATCTTTTTTAGGGTATCATACCCTCATCCTGACAGGCAGCATGAGGATGAGGATTTCCTTAAATCCGGAAGGATTATGGAGTAATTAAAACTGGAACATATTGAGGTGGGTTGGACTTCTAATAATGCCTCTTGGATGCTTCCCTGTGGAGATATTCTGGGCTTGTCCAGTTAGGAGGTACCCAAGGGCACACCCAGAGCATGCTGGCGGGACCACATATCCCATCCAGCCTGAGAACGCCTTGGGATCCCCCAAGAGGATGTGACTGGGGAGACAGATGTCTGGCTACTTTGCTGCCACTATGGATGTTGATGAGCGAAAGAAATTGGATAGATGGATGGTAAAACCAGGTCTGCTTCTAGTTAGAGCGGGTGGGGTGCTGTTTTCTCTTGCAGCACAATTTATGTTTTATGCTGACAAGACGAGTGCATTTTTACCTAAAAATCGTAACCAGTACAGCTTAAAGAGGAATACTGATGGGGAAAAGGAGACTGCAACAGTTGCAGCTGATTTTACAGACTTGCACGAGGAGGTCACAGAGGGGTGAAACAATTAAATAAAACTGTCTAAAGAAGTACCACAGTACCACAGCTTTATACATACCTCATTTGTCCTAACATGAACTGGGTTTAGGATAAGACCAGTGCAAAGCTCTGGCAGAGAATCATATGTGAATGGATGAATCTTAATTACTGCTGTCATGAGTGAACGCTGTGATTGCAGATCTCTATGTCCCTGTCATGCAAAATGTCCAGTTTTAAGCTCACAGGGTTTATTTCTGTTTTGTAGCCTGGCCTGGATCTCCAAGTGTATCGCTCAGACCAAGAGGAGGGCAATGCCTTCAGCATGGCAAGCCCTGGCAGCGCAGAGCTGCAGACTGCTGGGGGGATAGACATGGGGAAGCAACAGCCACAGCCATACTGCTTCAGTAAACATAGATCACGAATAGCAGATGAATGTCAAGAAGGAGACATCAGTTCTCAGGGGACAGAGACAGACGGAGAAGGAAATGTTCTTAGTGTCCTTGCTGATTTGAAAGATGTTTGCTCTTCCCAAAAGGGTGAAACATACACGAGTTAGACTGTGTTTTGACAGCTGATGCTGATAAAAGCTAAAACTTTCCCGAGGAATAGTATCAATCAATCATACAGTAAAAATGTAATTTTTTACAATTGTAATCATACCTGTCATGCTATAGCTGCATGAAAATAACTGGCTTGATATCAGATTTTTGGCTGGACCGCAACAGCAAGGCCAGTCCTATAAACACAAATGTCTGTTCCTGACTGACTGACTAAGTGAGTGACTGAGAGATGAAGTTACACAATTGGTCGGCCGAAGCTTGGGACAGCCAAAATGCATTTCACACCAAGCAGCAGCGATGGCGGAGATTTTGAGCCAGGCTAAAAGCTGTTGTAATATTCGCTGTAGGACTGTTAATATGTCACTTTATTAAAGTCTGTGTATAGCAAAAATAAATATGTGTTCCGAGTCTGTCACACCACAGAAGATGTGTAATTAACCACCCAGCCAAATTTGAATGATTAAAACAATCACCAAGTATATAAAATTATGCTTCAAAATCATGGAAAAATAATCAGTATTCTCTTCTCTGAAACACTGGGGGTGTGTCCGCTGAAGGCGCTGAAACCACGCCCTTACTGAACAGTCTCTGAACTTAGCAACGCTCATGCCGAACTTCCTTAAAAAAAATACACAATTTAAAATAGGCCTTGTTTGTAGTTTAATGACTAGTTGGGCTGTGCCATCGGTATGTGAGTGTGTGTGTGTGTGTGAATGAGCATTAGAAACTCCTCCTGATGAGCAGGTTGGCACCTTGCATGGCAGTCTCTGCTATCAGTGTATGAATGTGTGTGTGAATGGGTGAATGTTGGCATGTAGTGTAAAGCGCTTTGAGTGGTCAGAAGACTAGAAAGGAGCTATATAAATGCAGCCCATTTACCATTATCCTACACCTACAAACAAGACCTATTTTGTATTTTTATGAGGGAGTGGAATGAGCATTGTTAACCACTGATGCTAATGTGCTACAGCTAGTTTTTATATAGTGTTAGGGGAGGGGTTAGTTCAATGGTCTAACTCCACAATTCAGTACTACATAGTTCACAGTAGTACACATTTTCAGCAATTATTTTCTAACATGTATAATGTAAGAAATCCCTGATTTTCCTTTACATTGACTTTAGGTTTTAATATTTTTTCAGGTGACAAAGTAACCATTTAGATTCCCAATATTTGGTTATCCAAATAACCAACAGTTTAGCCCAATTATCTAAAACACTTAATTTGGAGGTAAAACCAAAAGTATGCTAGCCTGAAATGTTGCTATTTGGAAATTTGCTCCAATGTTTTCAGAGATGTGAGGAGCTGCTGGCCGGGTGAGACCAGCCGGTCATCTCAGCCACTAGCAGCCTGACTTCTGAGATGATCTACTGGTCAACGTCCTTCATCATCCCGGGGAGAACATGACCTGAGGAACTGATCTGTGCAGCTCTCCGCTGGCTATAATGTCTCTGTAGCATTTTGATATATGATATAATTCCTTTTGGAAGACAAATGTTGGTCTTACAGATGAAATCTAACAACTGTAGCTGCCACATTAGTTTGTCTGAATGTAAAGTGAAGTTTCACGTTTTTACTGGACAGAACAACAGCTCTGCCTCTGGGGCTCTATATAAATAATATATAAATGTATTAAAATGAACAGATCAGTCTATATTACATTTGGTTTTATTTTATTAAGCTATGTAACAGTTTGGATTTTTATTATAGCTACATTACAGACTAAATAACATAATTTACTGCATCTCTCTGTCAATGAGGTTATTTTTTGTGAGAAAAAAGCATTAGTGGAGCTTTGAGTTGAGATTATTTTTTCACAGCACAGTCAGGTAGTTGTGCAGAATGATCGTACTGTGTCCTCCCATCCTCAGAAGTTTGTACTCTCAAGTCGAACTTGCCAAGTCCCAACTAGCAAGTATGCAAGTCTGAACTTGGCGTACTTGGTATTGAGAAAGGTCCTATGTCAAACTGGCTTCAGTCAAAGCCTGGGGGCACATCCTGGGGGCTTGGTCTCAACGTATCACCACTTCCTGTATCTGTCGTTTCAAATTAAAACCCTCAAGCACATACACATTCCAGCAGTAGCAGTCTGATCCTGCTAAAAACAGGTCTAACACCAGAGGCTCACTGACTGAATGTTTGGTTTCTGCTCGCGACACCATTACTCATCATTACAGCAGCACTGCAGCAGCTCTGTCCTGTCCTCTCCACCCGCCAGTTCTCCACCAGTCCTGCCCCAAACTGACATTCAGCTTGATTAGCCTAATCAGAGGGATTAGCTGGAGGCAGAGGGAGTGAAGGAGGGATGGGGAGGCCGAATAAGAGATGAGCAGGGGGGGAGAGAAAGATGAATGAGGGAGAGTCCCTATGGGTTTCCACATTTCATCTCATCATCCTCATCTGTAACAGCTGCCTCAGTGAGCTGCCACTGAGTCCCTCCCGCCAGGAGCTATGTTGGAATTATGATGGACTACCAGTGCACACCCTCATACTTACCATTGAAACCACACGGGGCTTTGACTGCTGACAGGTATCAATATCTTGAAATTTAATCGAACAGTTACATTTTGTTGATGCTCTGCAGCTTCATGACAGTATAACCTGATCAGCAGTACCCTCTGCTGTAGTGGCTCTCAAAGTGTGTACGAGTAATAGGTCACCTAGCAAAAAGAACTCAACTTTCAATTATTCTTGACCTGTGTTTTGCTGTTTAGGTATTTCTAACATGTTTCCCAGTGTGCATCTTCTCTGGCACAGAATATTTAACTTACTGGAAAGAACAGTAGGTACATGTTGGAATGTACAGTAGATGTGGTAGAAACTCATGTTCTGATGTACGGCCTGAAACTGAACCATCTCTTATTATAAGATGACAGCCAACATAATGTAATTAGCTTAATATCATTTTAATATCATCCCAACTACAAACTGATGTTAAACAGTTGGTTTATGCTCTGCATGAAATCGGGTATAATTGAGTGTGCATAGTGAAAACACTGCTATTGCTGCCAAAATGACTTATTTGCAAAGTCACACCACAGATCATTTGAAAGAATGCTGCTGCAGTTACCTGAGTGTGACTGGCTCTCTGGAAGTGAAACCATTCAGTTTTTTCAGGTATTTCAAGGATAATTCCAGTTCTGGTTTATTGTAACTTGGCTCTTATTTTGGTAGCTTTGGCCATAATTTAATATAATTTATCATAACATTGTGCTCAAAAAAATTATTGCTCAGATCTGGGAACAATGCGACCTCACTAAAGCAAAGTCCAAAGGGCAAGAATTGCAAGCAGTCAGATAATCACACAGGTTGTAAACAAAATCTTATCAAATAGGGGTCTGTGGTCTAATTTGTGTCAGTTTAGGGGTCCTTGACCTGAAAAAGTTGGAGGACCACTGATCTAGACCACCCAGAGCAGGACAAGGAGCAGGAGGAGGCAGGGCAAGAGCACTTAGAGGAGAATGAGGGAGAGATGACTGCAACTGCAGCTACTGCAGCTCCACAGTCTACTGATAAGGCACCCAAAAGGAAGAGCAGGGATTTCCTAGAGCAGTATTTGGAGATGAAAGAGGCAAGGGAGCAGCAGCGTGCCAGGGAGTGTGAGGAGAGAGATGACGTCCATTTGTTTCTCATGAGCCTGGCTCCAGCCATGAGACGACTGCCTTTAGTCAGGCAGTCATGGCTTAAAGTTAGGATGCAGGAGATGCTCCATGAGAGTTTGGAGCTTCATATTCACAGCCGCCACATGTCAGCTCACATTATGTACAGCTGTGATGTGTTTGTGTATATATGTATAATACATGTACAATATATTTATTTTGATGTTACTTTGAGATGAGTGTTGATAGCTTTGTTGATTGTTTTTTATTGTACATGTTCCGGTTCTATAATTGAGAAAATAAAGTCACAACATTGACTTTAGCATCATGTCATTTTTGCAGTTGAAGGGCAACCTAGAAACTATGTTTTAAAGAAATATTTGACAAAGGAGAAACAGTTAACTTTGATGTAGTTTAACAATGTGCATCTTCAAATATGATGTAAGGCACGGTGCCTTATATTGTATTTGAGGGTGCACATTATTTACCTGTCCAGTTTCACATGTGCAGTAAGTAAATGTTTTCCTTTTACTGCAACATTGAAGTAACTGTTTCTCCTTTCGTAATTTTTGCCTGCTGAGCTTTTTTTCCATGCCTTTGAACCCAAGTTTGATCACTATTATGAATAATAATATAACAAGACAGTGGCTATATTTATTGTATTCATTTGAAGCACTAAGAGTTTAATTTAATCTTGAATAATTAAACATGGAATTTATTATAAATTATATACATGTACAACTTAAACATTAAAGGCTATACCTAAATTAATATTTACAAGTTTAGTTCAATAATTTCAAAAGGATTGAAGGAAAAGTCTGCACAAAGTCTGGAGCAGTCAAGGGAGACCACGGTGCACATGGTCATATTGCCATGCGACTTGCCCAGCAGAAGAAGTGAAATAATGGTGGAACCTATCCTGCACCCTCAGTGCCTCAGCTGTTCCCTCAAAGACTCCTGACAGCACCCAGCGCGCTGCTGTCCACATCATCACCACTGTGGTTCCCATCTGCACCACGGAGGTAGTTTGTCAGGGTGCAGGTGGCTTTGATGATGCTGTCAGCTGTGTCAGGAGAAACTTAAAGCCAGCGATGATACACTCTCCAGCACTGACTGAGAATTCCAAAAACATTCTCAGCAATGTATCAAGCTCTGGAGAGGCGGTAGCTGAATACCCGGTGATCCTCTGGCAGGTGTTTCCCAGGATAGGGACGGAGGAGAAAGGTTCATAGGGGAAGCCTCATCCGCCACTATCACAAATGGCACCAGTCCCAACTCAGGTCCTGAGGGGAGTGGGTACAGTGCTGGTACATTAAAGATAACAGCTTGAAGGGCCTGTCCCAGAGAGGAGTTGGCAAAGATTCCTCCATCTCTGTTGCTGCTGGAACCTCCGACGTCGACAGCCAGAAACCGGTAGCCCACATCCACCAGAGCGAGGAGGGGCCCTTATAATTATAAAAACGGGAGCCAGAATTATCTACTGCCTGAATTACTATGTTTCCCATCAAGTGCACTGATACAATTTGGGAAATTCCATTTTTCCTGGAACCCACTGTCGTTGTTCCTCCAGAGCTCCTCAGTTGGGACTGGCATGTGGGTTTCCCTCATTTGTGCCCAGAAGACATCACAGGTGTCTTTCACCAAATTGGCCATGGTTGACACACCAAGACGGAAACTGGAGAATATGGTCGTGAAAGAATCCCCAGTGGTTGAGGAATCTGGAGGAGGTGGGAGGTCTTTGCCTAATAAACAACATCTAAGAAAACTATTTGATCCACATTTGTGCCAGTAGGTTATGATTTTTTGAATTAGTTGATATCATTTTTTGACTCAATAATAAAATCAATAATAAAAATAAATAATAATAATAATCTCATTCTCTATATATAGAGGTAGACATAAAGGTTATGATTGCAGTATCAGAAGCATGTATGCCAACATTCGTTTGAAATTGCACTCATGTCCTGGTGCAACCACTCATTACAGACAAAGCAATGGTGTGCTCTTTTTTACCTTCTGTTGATATTTTGTTTATATTCTTGTGGTATATAATTTGACATAATGTGGGTATACTGTTTACAGTCTGCTGCTAGACTGCTAAAATAATAGTCCAGTAGGTGGCAGTAGTAGATAGACTTTTGCTTATCAATCATGCCCCTTCTTTGTTAACTGCTGTAGCCAATAGTCAAGAGCTACTGCCACCTACTGGACTATCATTTTAGCAGTCTAGCAATATACCAAGTTTACAATGTATCCACATTATAGCAAATTATATACAGGTCTGCAAGCCTGACAAGCCCGAGATCATGTACAAATTCGAGCCAGGCCTTATTGTAGCCTAAATATGAATGCTGAACAGAGATTGATAACTTTCAATAAAAAAGACAAGATAATAAAAATCAATAGGCTATATGTTTACAAATTACATGAAAGAAAAACATGGCTCCTACACATACACGCACGCACCAAGAGTGTGACAGTGTATAGTCACTTAACAAGTTGCTCTTTTTGTGGATAGCCAGTTAGAAAAGATTTGGATTTAGGTTTCTATAGTTTTGTTCCTCCTAACATAAGATTTATTCTCAGTCGCACAGCGAAGCGAGCCTATCACCATTTATGCAGTTGTATTATTTAAAATGTACACTATTGTAGCTTAGTCTATACAACAACTTACCTCAGACAGACTGCCAGACACTGCTCTGGGTCAATAGGATCCCAGTAGTTGGTCCTCTGCCTCCTCAGATGTATCGCTAACATCCCCAGAAGGACCTCAAACTGTCCCACTGACATCCTAAAATATGTCCTGAACTGGCCGTGGTAGAGCTTCAGCTCTGCCATGAGGCAGTGGAACTCTCCTTCTCTTTCTCTACCTTGTAAAATGGGATGTACCCAAATTTTGTTGAATGAGGAGGAGGAGGGCAAGATCATCATCACTGGATGACGTTGAATCCATCATTTTTTGAATGAGCTGTCGCACATTTGTGTTTCTGTCACAAATTTGTATCGCTGCTGTTATGAATAGTTCAGAAACATTCATAAAATCAGTGTGTAAAGTCTACCTACCAGATCGCTTATTTTGAAGTTACGCAGCCACATCCCAAACTCCAACACTGGAATGGGGCGCTATAAATGATTTTTCCTACAGACAAAATATGATCCCGTGAACACATAGTGGCTTTAATCAAGAGAAGGCCTAAAAGTATGAAAACCAAGATACATGGATGGCAAATCTGCATTCATACTAAGGTCGCTTTCACAAAAAGCTTAAATGCTTAAAATAATCTAATAGGCACATCATTGATTTAGCATCTGAACTGGCCAGTCTCTGTATGGCTGGCCAACGCACATAATGCCCCCATGGGGCTGCAATCCTCTGCACCAGTAAGTATGAAATGTCACACTCAACGACTGTCGAAAAAGAAGAACCTCTCCGCTAAAAGAAATGGCTCTCTGTGACACATTAGGAAGACAAATTCATCCAGAGTTTTGTGTCACAGGGCCTCTGCTGTCTGCGGCTTTCTCCCTGGGGATAAAGCCTCAGATCTGAGCAATGGGAGTTGACAGGAGGTGGGCGAGTGGAAGACACTGACGAGAGCGGATCAAAGAGTGTGGCAGGTGACAGGGACGTCACGGCGTCTACTTAACAGAACAGTGGGGTGTCTTTTTCACCCAGATGAGCAGCACTGTGGCTAAAACATAGATAGATCTACTTAGAAAATGAGAACCGTGATACTACACAAGCTCTTGAACTAAACTTCCCTCTACAGCTAGTTTCAAACCAGTCATTAACCCAAAGGCACAGTGCTTCAACTGTGAATCCTCACACATTATCTGTTGTTTTCCACAGAACTCCCACAATCCTTGTCTTGCATGAAAATGAAAAGCACACCTTGATTTCACATATAAATATGTTTTTATTAGGCGTAAGCCTCGGTTAAATAGAAAGCATTGCCGCAATTACAACAAACACACCTTTTGTTCTCAGTGGCTGCAGGCAAACTACAAGGTGGTACGTGATGTGTCACAACAATCTGATCCAGCTGCAGCTCAGAACTTCGAGCATCAGAGCAGAAAGAGGCTCTGAAAACAGTCTTTTCTCTATCTATGAACTGCAGGAGCAGCCAGCTGGTCTTCTGTTTGTTGTTTTGTGCTGATGCTACAAGTCTTCTGTTTGCAGTATCCACTCGTGGTGTCATATTAAACTAATCAAAAGCCCCTTTCTGTGTAGAGCTAAGACCCATCCTATGACATTTTATAATAAGTCCTATTGTTATATAATTACTACTTTATTGAAAAGATGCAGAAAAATGTCAAAAAGACAAAGTAACTGATTAGTGCTTAAAAGATGAGTCCATTAATTAAATAGTCAATCAACTATTAAACAACTTTTGATTAATTGTTTACTCAATTTCCACTCCCTTTATTCTAGAGGATGTAGTCCGGGCTCCTCTTTAAAAATAGACAGGATAAATTCTGGTCAAAAGAGAATATTTTATATTATTATAAAGTTGATTTGTGACTGTTTGTGGAATGATTGTTATGTTAAATAGGTATATTGTTGTATTGTTTGTTTTTTGGGTTTTTTTTTTTTTGAGTGGCACAGTCTGGTGTGGAGGATTTGCATCCTGAACCAGAATATTTTCAATAAATTTCAATAAATTTATTGACAGGCTTTTGGCATTGTGACTACATCTTAGCTTGATGTGCCATATGTTGTTATATTCAGGAAAAGTTAGGGCTTCTTAGAAATGTCACCAATTAGCATGAAAGTGGTATTATGTATGTGTATATGGTACTATGTTGCAGCTTTTATGAAACTTTTACCCAATTTGGAATAAGTTTTATTTTGCCTTTATGCCCAAATGTTTTCCAACACATATATCTGTACATGAATGGATGGATGTGTGTGTGTGTGAGTGACAGGGCTCCAGGGATGTGCAGCTAAAACCATGTTGGTGGGACATTCTGAGCCTTAGTAATAAAAAATGTATTCTTAATGCAAAATGAGAATGGCTAATATTCCTGGATTTTGTCACTCCTAATGTTTTTATCTTTCTTATTCCTACTTGGATTAAAAGCAGTTTTGGCACTGCTTTGGGTGATGTAAACAGTTGATTATGTTGAGTCAGTGAGTAGTGTAGGCTTCACCTTGAGGCCTGTTTTTAGCCTATATGTCCTAACATTTTAGCAAATCTTCCCCATGGTAATTCATGCTGCATTAGTTACTAGCCATTCCTGTCTGTACTATAACCGCAGCTGACAACAGGCAGCAATCACCTGAATTACTTTTGATACTGAACACAATGTCTAAACATGATGATTATGAGACAAGATCTGAGACACCACCATCATTGGAAAGAGTCGTGCTGAATCAAGTAGTGAATGACGTCTGTGTGCTTTGTTATGAATGAGTTTGAGAGTCATTTTACAAGCAAAAACAACAAATATTCACTGTTTCTTTTCAAATGTGAGAAGTTGCAGTTTTCTTCTGTTTTATTTTGTTGTAAATTACCTTTTGGGTTGTTGGTCAACAAAACAAGCAATTTCCTTTGGGCTCTGAGGAATTGCAAAGAGCATTTTTCTTTATTTTCTGACATTTTATAGACTAAATGATAAATTAATCGAACAAACAGATCAACAGATCAATCAGTAATGAAAATAATCAACAACTTCAGTCCTAATTAGGCCTTCATGTCATTTCAGCAGATCCAAGTTTTAGCAATATCAATAATATTAGTAATTAGTATTAGTATTAATATTAGTTTCCTTCTTTCCTGCCTTTTTCACTGGGCTTTAAACCAAAATATATTGTATTCTAAGCCCCGCCCACTGAGGTTTATCCCAACCAATGAGATTATTTCTGGAGATATACAGTAGATCTTCTGTAGAATTTTGGAGGATGAGCATGATTCAAGACTTGATCTGACTCACCTGCACACTTTGTCCTGCTGATCAGAGGGGGGCCAGGTGCTCCGGTGCCCCCTTCCCCGGGCCGTGTGAGCAGAACACTGATGCGGTACTCTGTGTCTGGCTCCAGATGCCAAACCTTGTAGGTGAGTGAGCCCACACCGTGAGTCTCTGTCCATGTGGACTGGCTGGCCCGGTACTGGATTTCCCGCCGGATGACCGGTCCGTCCCCAACGATGGAGTTAGTGTTGAGCTGGATGATCAGATAGGTGGGGCCTGCCCGCAAGAGCTGAGGGGGGGCAATTGGTGTGGGGGGCACTGCAAAAGGGAGTGATACATCATTATATGCTGTATCTTAATGTATAATCAAATTAAAATTAAGTTGTTGGTTGCCATTGTTTAGGAGTAATATTACTTAGAAACAGACAGAACAGAAAAATAGAATCTGAGAGAATCTGTCCTTGGAAACATTCTTGAAAAAAGTTAAACACTGCCATTTTCAGCAGAGAAGAAGTCATGCAAGCAAAGGAGAAGTCAAGAATTTCTGTCAAGGATTTTCTCCTTTTTGTTTTACAGTTTCAATAACATTATTTCTGCTCTGCTAGAGGATTGAGTCATAAAAATCTTTTAATCACATCAGGACTACGAGAAAGAGAGAGAGACTCTTGAATGCTGCACATTCTTAATTTTCACTCTAATGATGCTGAATAAGAGCTTATTTGCATGAATAATTGCATAACTAATTCTGTCCTCTCTGAAAAAATAAAATCAGTCTTGATGGATAATATGACCCATATCAACCCGGCAAACATCAAATTAATCCATCACATGATGTTATGTGTGAGGAAATGTGTGCGTGGACAGAAGGGTTGGTGACTATCATTAAACAATGAATACACCCGTCTGCAGTGTGTTTTATGATGTGATTTGTTGAGATATGAAAGGGGACATTTTAACATATTTAGTAAAAAGACACTTATTTGCTTTCTTTTTGGGAGTGAGATGAGAAGACTAATCTCATGCTAACTGTTAGCCTAGCTTAGCATAAAGACAATAGTTCCAACACGTAATTCCCCTTAAAACCATAAATTGCTGTTTTCATGCTTCTTTTGATGTATGGGTTGAACAAATTAAATATGTGCTAATTAGTGTTGGTAGGTGTTTTTATTTTCACTTTGGACAAAGCCAGGCTAGCTGCTCCCAGTGTTTATGCTAAGCTAGGCTAACCACATCCTGATGTCAACTTTGTACTTATCATCAGATTGGTATAAATCTTCTCATTAAACTCTCATGGGAAAAAAAAGCAAAATGTTGAGCTATTCCTTTAACTGTACCTAGCCTGAATATAAATTAAGCTCAGTGTTAGTAATGTGATGAAGAATACACCTTCTGCTAACTCTGAAGTTGTCTTATTTACATGTTCTGTGGCTTTTTAGCTACTGGTAAGCACATATTTCAGATTTACCTTGTTTTGTTTTGTGTAACACAACACGTTGCTTTCTATTTCTACACATATTAAAATGGTAGATGTGATGTGTGTGGGGGGGTTTGGACATATTTAGGTACCTACTGTGTGACAGAGCTGCACTGAGTAATGAGTAAAGAAAGTAAAGTAACCAGTAATGTAATTAATTACTTTTGCAGATGAATAATTTGTAAAATAATGTAATTACTGTTTTCCTCAGCATACCTCTGACGATGAGTTCACCAAAGTTGGAAATGGTGGCACCCCTGGGGGACAGGGTGATGCAGCGGTAGAGATCCTGCTCACCACGCTGTGCCTCCACTTGAAAAGTCGCCATCAGCCGTTTGTGGCTCAGCCGTGACAGCAAAGGTGTGCCCAGCAGCATGCCATTTCTCCGCTGACAGCCAGACAAAAACCACATACAGAGAGAAATCAGCCATGAGCACACCAACCCAACCATGCATGTTTACCTGAAGTCTATTCAAGTGATTAAATATGGGTGATGGGCTGAGAAGCAGACAGGAAGACAAAGGAGGGGGGGGATTAGCTAGATGGGAGGGCAAGACAATAAATACGTGATAAATGTCACTGGTAAGAATAGCATTTTCGCTTGCAGGCCTCCTGGGTTGTTTTTTCCAGCATAGGGGCTTGAGCTGACATCTCCTCATCTCTGGCCATGCTAATGTGTCAGTGCTCCGGGCGCACTGGCAATTGGCTCAACTAGTGGAACAGGAAATCAGAGGCCAACACTCGGAATGAGCTGTTCCAGGTGCGAGCTACAATATATGCGTCTCTCTCACAGAATAAGCAGATTATTATGTAAACTGTCGCCTGCTCACACTTTTCACAAATAAGTGGGTTTGACATCTGTGTGTTTGAATTGGTTTAGCAGGATAGGGAAAAAAATGCAGTGCTGTTAGAAAATCTGAAATTAGATGTACAGTGGCTGGGTACTACTGCCTAATGCTACAGATTATAGCTCATTTTAACTTTAATAATCTGTCTTTTCTTTTGTAAAGGCTTCAAGGACTTTTTAAATTTGTTTGTTACTTTTTTTGTTTTCAACACTCAGTTTGAAGTGACTCCTCACAGTGCAGAATGCACATTTTTGAATTATAACATCAGTCAAACGCTGCATCCAACTTTAAAGTTAACCTGCAGGCTATAAAAGCAAATAAATGCTTCCATGTGCCAAGTCTGCTGCCATTCCTGTCTGGCAGCGAGCCCTGCATCATATGATAATTAAGCGTTGGTGTAGTAACTAATTTAGGTTTTCACATTGATGTTAAAGATCTAAATAGCATCTGAGACAGTCATCTGCAATTTAGGCCAGAGGACAGCGGAGGAAATATGAGACTAATTGATAAAGAAACATTATGCTAACAATTTGTTTGGACTACCTAAATAGAAGAAAGAGTGGAGGAGAGCTTCTCCAGACTGGTCCAGAGAGGAGCTCCACAGCACCAGGGAGATCAAAGAGAAAGCAGCAATTAGCAGACTCGGTGCTGATGATCAAATAGGCCCGGAAAAACAAATGGAGGAACAGAAGGCAGTAATGGTTTGTGATATATCTCTATTTTCTGCTGTTACGTTTTTTTTTTTTTTCCTTAATGAGAGAAGTAGAGAGGAGTTGAAGCGGGAGCGAGTGTTGACTTAGGCAGAGAAGCCGAGTTCATCGTAGCATACTGTCAAATTACAAAAGACAAGCCTTGCATTGTTTGCTTGCATCTTCCTATCTGTGTGTGTGTGTGGCTCCATCAACAAATTCACAAACTATGAAACTGATAAAAATGGCTCTTTCACATGCCAATGATCTTCAAAGGCTTCGATTCAGAAAAAGGGGGGGGGGGGGTATGTGAAATAAAATCGGGCAGAAACACAAGGGATGGATCACCAAGTGTGCTGAGATCTCATTTGCAAAGCGCCTTCTCCTTGCTGCCATCATTTCAAAAGCTCTTAGATGTGCAGGCTTCAAGGCCAGAGGAAGAGTGGAGGCATTAAGGGATGGATTTTTGAAGACTAATATTGGCTCATATTCAAACTAGGAAAATTGAAACTATTTTCAGTTGGTGCATGAGAGAAATGACTTTAGGGGGTTTAGTAAACTAAATGCCATCACAGTCAAAAAGCTACAAAAGCAGAGTCGCAAACTTAATAATCTTCCCAAACCCCTTAAATGACCCATTTTCCCTCAACAACATAAACATTAAAAGACAAACTCAGAGTTACTCCATTATTTAAAAATATTAAACTGCACTATTATTACTGGTCTTATACGGCAGTTATGATAATGGCTCCCATTTCTGTTAACAATACAGTTAATCACACACAATGTCACAGGCAATTCAATTTAAGACAGAGATTTAGTTTTTGATTTTTAAAAAGAATGGCCAAAATTATGTTTTTCCATGTCCAGTAAAAGTAAGTTGAAGTGTAAAACTGCTGGAATGTCCCTTTAAGGTTGATAGAATATAGATTCCATTTACTGGTGTATCTGTCGCAGTCTGTCGCAGTACACTTTCCAGCAGTTATTTGTTTAATTGTGTGTTCAGGTAGTCCTCATCAGCTCTGAAAATTCAGAAATGTTCCCTTTTTTAAGTTTGATGTGTGAAGGTGTATTGAACTAATAATAATACCACTGCAGGATGTTAATAATGGAGGGTATGCATAATCGCAACTGTTTGTCCTTGATGGCAGCCTGAATATCATGTTTATCAGAACAGAGCCGTGCCACACAGGTCTCTTCCCTGACTTGTTAGTTAATTAGAGTTGTCAGTTGCTTAGTTGTTTTTGGTCCAAACCACATAAAGTTTACATTACCATATATTTTTTATGAACATGTTTTCCCATACACCCTGACAAATAAAACCTACCATTTTAGTCTGTAGGTTTGCCAAAGTTTTGAGATTCATTATAGTGGCATGCTGTTAAGTTTATCAGGAATGTTTTCCATGGTGAAGTTTCAGATGTCATGTGTTCACAGGTCATTTCTGAATTTGTTGTTTGTTCAAGGTGTCATTTTCGACAATATGGGACCACCCAAACACACCATTACCTTTGGTCTCTGTGAGGCTTTTAACTTGCCATAATGCAGTGACGGTGCCTGTGTGGCTGTCTCTTTCCAGGAAGGTTTTGCCTCTGATGACAAAACAGCCATAACCTGTGTCCGTTAAATTGCACCGTAACTGGGACACAGCTAGCTGAACCTTCACTAAAGCTCCATTTCTCTCTCTGGGACCTATCATGAAGAGGTGAGGGGAAGTCAAGTTTAACTCCAGCAACAGCCAAGTGTCTGCTTCAAACAGTTATGTGTGTTTGATATAGTTTTTCCACACACACACACAAAAATATATATATATATACATGTATATACAAGTATATATATAATTACCACTTTAAAATTCTTAAAATTTACATCTCCTTCTCCCTCATTAAAAATTCCAGAATCTATGAATATGTAAATATATTTCATTTCAGATGTTTAACTACTGGATAAAATATGTCTCCTACTTCCCTGTGAAGTCCATTCTCTGTGTATGTGCACTTTAGGCTTCCAAACTACTTGTGGTGTCACAAATCATGCTCGTAGGCCCGCCCCTTAAAATTAAATAATCAATGAGCACAGAGAAACTTTCTACTTTCAGCAGATGAATGTGAAAACAGCCTTCTAGTGTCAAACTCTGCACACACATCATTCTGCACAGTGAAGCTCAAACATTCAACTGTAGGAACAAGAAGTATATTTTTGAGCGGAGGGGGACTTTAAGCATGAAATAGAACATGCAAACATGTGCCCATTTTAAGGGTAAGGACACACTCCAAACACTTTGGAGAAAAGCCTGGTGATGATAACTGGCTCATTTCCTGAAACAGATTATTAAAGCTTGCCCTCACTCAAAGTGAGCACAGTATCACAGACACAATTTGTTGTGACTAAGAGCAGTGCAGTGAGCAGTACTTACAACCAATTGCCACTGGGACCATTTTGGCTTTGGTATTAAAAGTGTGTCATTGCTCAGTCAAACAACGGCCATTGGTAACTGAATGTTTTCAGACTTTATGGCTGGAAGATGTTATCTGAAGGAAGAAATATTCTCTTAACTGGGTTAGGTTCAGTCACAGTATGAACAGCTCATGTAAACAGCAGCCTGAATAAGACTTCAGTGGGAGCTCGGCCAGCAGACGTGCATGTAAATACCATAAGCTGCTCTGGATAAGACTGTTGGCTAAATGCAAAACATGTAAAACGTCTCTCTCTTTATCCTTTGTGTTGCTTCTTTTCCCTACGGTCCCCAATCCCCCTTCTATTATCCAGGTACTGAGATGTTGGTGCTGAGACTTGACTGTTCATCTAAAAAAAAAAAAAAAAAAGGAGACAGAGAAAACAAAAACACACACAATCTCTCTCTTTCACTCTTGTTCTCACCTCCAGGAGGAAAGGATCAGTCTCTGAGACTTTGCCTGTGGCGACACACTGGAACGAGGCATTCTGCCCAGCATTCACCTCCACATCACCCAGCCGAGAGAAATGAGGCACCTTGTCTGTGGAAGGAGGACACACACACATGCACACACAGAGTGATGAAAATGGCACATCTGGAGCTGAGCATCAATGTCTAAATATATTAAACACACAGATGTGGATTGTAATTTATTCAAAGGAGGCTGTGCGAGTGCACAAAGTACACACCCAGCCCCAGGTGATGTCTCAAGAACATGAATGCATGTGCATAACACTGTCATATATAATAAAATAATAAAAAACATACAGTATATATGCATATCCTGCAAAAAATATATTCATCTAAACAAGTCATTTAATCTATATATATAGTATAGTAATTATATTCTATTTTTGGCACATTAGAGTCCATTCAGAGCCCATCCTCACCTCAGCCTTTCCTTACTTTTCCTCCCTATAACCTATGCTTAATCTACCTCATTAAGGAGAGCACCTGATTATAAAAAATATTTTAAATACTAGTCACAGCAACTGCAGAATATGCCAGTGAATTAAAAAAAAAAAAGGCAGTCAGCCCAGCAGATGTGAGCAGATATTGATCAGTGACAGTGGCAAATCACCATGCATTATGGCAGCAACAAACTTGATTGCTAAAGAAGGTACCACTTCGCCCATTTGGCAGTACTTTGGGTTTTGGCCCAACAAAAGAGAACCAACAGACACTTCTGAAGTGGTGTGCAGGATTTGTGCTAATATAATCTGTGGAAAAGATTGGACACATGACAAATCTTCACGACTATTTGCGTGTACACCATCCTGTCGATTATGCAACATTTAGTAAGTAAGCAAGTAATAAGTAAGAAATAAGTAATAAATTCCTTTTTTTTTCTATATTATAGCAGAGACACTGGAATTATAACATTTTTTTTTCTGTCTTTTTGTAATTCCAGTGTATGTGGCTATTGTCAACCTCTGCTGCTTGCTACTGTGTGGCATGCAGATTTGATCCGAGCTGTGTGTGTGGTAATGTGTGTGTGGCAGAGGGCTCAGTGGTCAATGACTGTCAGCTATCAGCCACGGATGATGCCCTACTGCAGGCATTAGGAATCTTCTAAATCTTGAGTCTGAATTACTTTTCAAGCCCCATCAAGAACACTCATTCTGAAGAATGAGTGTTCATACCGCTTGTTATTTGTTGATAATGTAATTCAGTAAAATATGAAACAGCTAAAGCTGAGATGCAAAACAGGTAATTATACTAAATTACTCTACTGAGCACTGCTGTTTGCATGCTTAGATTAAAACATGTATTAGCAATGCGCCTGCAGAAATGCATGTACAGTATATTATGTTTATCAAATGACATATCCCCACAGTTAGTCACACCAGTCGCATTGCATTTGCTTACGGTAGTGCACCTCACATTTTCAGGTCATTTCTTAAAGGTACTCTGTGGAGTTTTTTTTACAGTTACATTTATATTCGGTGTTTCTCACCAAAACATGCTGTATGTATCTTTGAGAACTGACAAATGTGTTAAGTGACCTGACTTCGTCATAAACTACTGCAAAGCTAATTTTTAAAATGTTTTTCAACCTACACTGTTTACAAAAATGTTTGCTAGCTGACAGTATTCCCTGCCTTTTGTTGCTACATTTCTTAGTGTCAGTGGAGTAGCACTGAAGAAACAGAACAGGGACCTGCTCATCAAAACAATGCTCTACAGCTCCTCCAGTGGTCAGAAACTCCACTGGGTACCTTTAATGGGGAATAGAGCCCCCAAAATACTTTTTTAAAATCATGTGATCATTTTCAAAAGCATACATGCATTAAGTACCATTTGTTTTTCCTCTTGTCTCAGAGGCTGATTCTTTGCTTGTCAGTTGTATTGACTCAGACTTCTGGTTTTGAGTCCCTGCTACTTTGCTGCAAGGGCCTAAGTTTGGTTTTAACTTTGGTAGGGACATGCTCTCTATCACTATTTTCTCTTTGATAGGCACATGCTCACACACATACATGCATAAAGACTCTGCAAAATGTTTCCTTTACTGAATATGCATTTGCTGACTTGCCTGAAACTGGACTTGAATCATGATTTATATCTGTGATTTTGACATTTTATTTTATTGATAGACTACTCAAGTATAAATCTGCAACCAAAATTAATATTTAAAAATAACATATCATGAACTGTCACAATAAATGAAATAAACCTGTAGGGGGTGTGCTGCTCTGTAACTTGCTGCTGTAAGGTTTTCAAACCTCACCTGAGATTCTGTCCTTCTTTCAGTCAGTGGATTTGGGCGACACAACTCAAGGCTTTTTATGACAGAGCCACAGTGATGCTCAAAACTCTCTTTAAATCATCTCAAAAACTTCTATTTGTGTTATTTTTCATTCTCATAATAAAATGATGCCTGACAGTCACAAACAAATCAGTTGGACAAGCTGTGGCTAGCTTATAAATAATGTTTATGTCTTAATGACACATATGCAATAGTAACTCTGCTCTTGATCCACTCATGTAAAGGGGAGAGATGGCATTAAATAGTAAATATTTCTCCCACTAATTTCAAAGATTAATGTTTGGATTGATTACTGAACATTCTTATTAACTAAGCTCAACTGTTACTGCCACGTTGGCAGTATATATATATATATATATATATATATATATATATATATCCTGCTCTTTCAATCTTTATCATAATAGCGCACTTTTTTGCAGAAAACACACAAACCTGCCAACTCTGCAGAGATCTTACCATTAACATTACGTGGAGTTAAAGTGGCTAGATTGTGTGAGATTGGTAAAAATATTGATACCTTGACATTGGTAGGGACATGTCCTGCCAGATGGTTGCCATTTCCAGCTCTGTTCTGATCAATCAGCAAGTAGCAGAGCACAATTAAAAAAGCTATATATACAGCATGTGTGCTTCTCATGAACACATTGGGGTGACATTTTGATTTGTGCAGCTGTAATAGAGCCAAAAAAAAAACCAAAAAAAAAACATTTCACTGACACTTACAAGCAGAAACGTCAATGATACTAACTTGATAGTTTTTTGAGTCCGCAAAAATGTTGAGAATGGCATGCTTCGAAGTATTGTAATAAAATACTTGAAAATAACTGAAAGCAGCCGCTACAGATATACAGCAGACATTTTGACTTGTCATAGCAGGAAAAACACAGGTGTTACTAATAACAACGGTGGCTCCATTCTATTCAGGTGTCCAAGTAAGCCATGACAGTGTGACAGTGAGACAGCTTGCACAATACCAGGACCCTGAAACTGAAGCAGCTGAATGGAATTCAGTAATCACTAATTTTATTACTTACATCTATGCTTTTCCTACTGTGACATGCCAAAATATCTTCAGGGAAAAATCTACTGTTAGGGATGCTATAAAGCATCAGGTAATACCTGTGGGAAAAAGTGCTACCCTGTTTGTCTTATTTTTGAGTTTCTATTTTGAAGTGATACTTCATAGTTTCACTAATGCCCTGCTTGGCTAGACATCAAACTCCAAATTCAAAGTGTTGTGATCTTCACTGTATCTACAATTCTCTTTGGAGTATCAAAGCATTCCTAATGCTACATCATTTGCATTAGCTAAGTTTAAAGTTGGCACACAGTATATCATCAACAATACCAATCAACACCCAAAATTGCTCTCTCACTCTTTTCATATGTTAATTAGGACAAAAGATGAACTGAAGAGTATATCATGCTGTTACTTTTGGACCATAGCTGATGGTAATTATATTTTGTACTAAGCTATGACTGAATTTGACCATTTTCATGCCAAAACAAGTTAATTTATTCTTGGCAGGCAGAAAAAAAAGATTGAACGTTCTAAAAAAAAGCTACAACTGGGATAACCTTAAAGGTTATTGTTCTATAGTTAGTGTTTGAAATCAGCTATTTATTACAAAAGGTTCATCTACAAGGCAAATAGGTCAAACTTTGTAAATTGTGATTGAAATCAAATTTTAACCGATACTATTCAGTTACTGGCTAAAGTCATTTAAAGCTAACGCTAGCTAGCAGAAACATCAACTGATGTTTTGTTGGAGGAAGGGAGGATAAAATATTACATTTTATTATTTACATTTTGTAATAATAACACTTCCTATATTGTGAATTTGTTTTTAGTACCAGGCCCCTCCTTTTCTCAACTGGCTGATTTTCTTCACCAAATGTAGCCAAAAACCAAGGTAAAGTTAGCTTCATAATGAATATAAAATAGTAGGTCACAAGTTTACTCACCCTCCACCCCCACAACTTATATGCAAGCAATGAATATACTGCAAAATAACATTGTATATTTGTGATTATTGGAAGATGAAGACAGTTAGTCTTTGTATATTTTATAATATATCTATGAATACATACAACAATTCATAGCTACTTTACCTCAGTCATTTAAACCTAGAGCTGTGTTGATGCTTGTTCTGCAGGTTGTCAAAAGACATTGTGAAGCATAAAAAGGCAAAGTCACAAAGTAATGAATAAAACAGATAAAACACAGAGGATAAAACAGATTATCTACATATGGGAAGCTAACAGCAGCTCTGTTTGTCTCTCCACTAAAGTGAAGTAATGTTTTTTATATATATTCTTTTGTTTAAAAAAATCCTTTCATTTGGTCTCTGTTTGGTTCCAATTACATCGCTGTTCTCTGCAGCTTCCAAACAAAGGTCACCTTACAAATAAAAACCATACTAATGAGACTGTTGTAAGTAAGCTTTTTCAGCATGTGGGTTTTTACACAATGTTGAGTTAAAGCCTCCTACATCACACTGGAATGATTTCTCAGGCATCTGAACAAAAATAACAATATAATGAGAAAATAATAACCTTGATCATATCAAACAGATGGACCACACCAACTGGAAAAATCCTGCTGTGGTGTAGATAGGATGTGGTTTGGGGCAACTTGTTTCTACTGGACACCAATGCATTGGACAAAATTAAATTCTGATGCAGAGACCAGCACTATTCACACAACACACACACACTCTCATGCTTGGTTTCCACAGTAACCAACAGCAACATCTGGCTGAGGATGGGATGACAGAAATTGCATCCCAAGTTTTACTTATTGCTCATTTTTCTCTTTCCTCTCTGCAGTCCTTTTCCCGTCCAATAAACAGAGTGAGAGGGCTCTGCGGTAACTCATTTCCACAGGTGCATCTCAACCTATCAATACCTGACTCATTTCACATGTTGAAACCTTGTATGCAATACAAAAATATGCAGACTGAAAGTAAAGAGAGCTGCAGTGAGCTTAAATGAATGAACTAGCATACTGTATGTGATGTATTACAAAGACGTTGGTTGTGGTGCCAGTCAGGTTATTTTGTCTGGAGGAAATAAGCATTTACTTTCAAGTCATCTTTTAAAGGGCAAGGGTTCACAGCCTCAGTTATAGGAAAAGTCATTTGAGGATGAGGCAATTGCATTAATAGTTACTGAGAAAATTTAATTTCAAATCTAAATGTCCAGTAGTGTATATATTTGACCTGCCTAGCCTTAATTAAAACATAAATAGAGGCAAGGTAATTTGAGTCTCAAAAGCATTCCAACTGTCTGAGATGTTGGTTCTTTAAATTAGTTATGCTGTATCTTACTCCTGATGCAGGAGAGATTGGTCTTGACTGAAACACGTGTTTAGAATAAAGACTCGGACTACAGAGGAAAACAACACAAATGTCAAATGAGTAGTAGTTGCCTTCGAGTTGAATTTTTCCTAAGGGAGCATACGATTATTCTTGTTGCCTGTGGGGAAATTTGTGCAAGCTTATTAATGTTTACTTACATGTTTGTGAGTGTGTGAGTGTGTGTTTTAGGGTCATTAAGGCTGATTGCTTCTGCAGTTCCACCGGCTGGTACAAAATAGAGAGTGTGTGCATATATGAATTTATGTATACTTGGCTTTTGTTTTTGTATAAATGAGTTGAGTTTTATGATTTATGAGGGTCCAAGCGCCACCAAGGCTAAACTAAGGCTGAGTCACATACCAAGGGGCCCTGGAAATGCTACTCCCCTAACCCATCCAAAATCACCATGGAAACGTATCCTGCTCCACTGAGGATAGGGTGATAGAGGGCAAGTGGTAAACTTTGAGATGAGCTTGGGCAAAAAAAGAGAAGAAAGGAATCAGTGCTGATTTTAGAAAGGGTTATTTCAGTTCCACTGTCTGTTCCCCAGTGAGGATTCAATGATTTATAACGTGCGGCCTGCCTGATTTTTCAGTAGAGCCAGAAAACGATATCTGAATTTCATGAGCTCATAAATACCCCACATTATCATTCATTAACATTTTCCCACATTTATGAAGCTACAAAACAATAGTACCATTCTTACAGAAGGACAGGGTAGGACTAACCAGTAGGATATGACAAAAATGCTAGGTTTTGGAACATTAATACAAGTGTCAGTGTTTTTGGATTGAAGTTGTCTAAATGCTCAACAAGGTTCACCAGGTAGTCGCTAACTTTGTATTTCTATCATTTGGTGGTGTGCAGGTAGCGTACAGAGAGTTCAACAGAAATTTCTCACTTAAAACAGTTGCCTGCTGCAATTTGTGGACTGACACCTTTCACATTATACGTAGTCATTTGATCTATTGATAATATAAGAATATTAATTACTGCAGCTGTAATATATATAAATCTGAGCAACTGTATACCCAAAAACGTTTATGCTTGTTCCTTAGAATTTCATTTTTCTAGGGGTAGAAAGGCTTTTAAACAGAGCTGAAACCATCATGATTATACATAGGGAATTACTTAACTTAGGGCATATTTTAATTAGTGAAACAGATGACTGTTAAATTGATAAACTTCTTATTTTATAAAAGACCAATAGTGACCTGCATTTCCAGTGAAACCCTATTAATCACTGTGCTGGCACTGTTCTCTCTTTCCTTCTGGAAGTCAGCATGGGCCAGTGGTGCTTTTACAATAATATCTACTTCCAGGTAGACCAATCAGACCAAATTTAGCTTTTGTCTATGGTGTCCAATGGAGCTAATCATCTTGGAAACAGCACAGCAGTGTGGGGGTGTAGACCAAAGGACTGTGGGGGGTATAATGGTAAATGTAACAGAACAGAATCTAATGTAACATTACCAACACTCATAAAGAAAAAAATGTTCAAGAGAGGATCAAAGTACAACCCCTAGTTGCTCTTTTCCCGCCTGTAACACCACATTAGCTTTAAAAGCCCCTGGCTGGGAGCATAGCGATCAGAGGAAAAGGTCAGCCATTCTGCCAGGACAAAAGAAAAGCCTCCTGTTGTGTTACTGTGGCTCTGACTGTCAGACAGGTACCAGGTATATGTGCCTCAGTTAACCCCCTATCAGCAAGATTGCCTCTTAGTCTTCAATCACCTCTGAGAAACTGTTGAGTTTTTTGGCTAAGGCTTCCGATGTTCAGTCGGACACTTTCCCCGAGCTCAGTAAAGGTCAGTAGGTAGGCTATGGGCAGCGCAGAATGGGTACTTACAACAGGGGTAATTGAGAAGCACAATGTCGTCCAAAGCAATGTAGCCCTGTCGCTCCTCAGAAACGGTTGCTTCAAAGATGACCTGTGGAGAGAGTGGATAAATTAAATGACTACACACCATTACATCTTGAGTGGCAAGTAGATTGACAGAGAAGACATTTAGGGGGATGGCGTCCTTCCAAGGCCTGCCAAGAACAGAAATGCCCAGGTTTTTGTATTAATTTCTTCACTGTAAAGTTTTATTTTGGCATTAAAAGAGTTATCAGAAATGTTTCTTGCATCTTTGGCCATTTCTGTTGTGTCATATTTCCACGGCAATATAATCACAACTACAATATAATTTATTACCAGAACCTTTTCATCTCTCTAAACCATCAACAGGGAAATATCAGGATTTGGTATAAGCCCCTCAAAATCAAAAAACAAGCACTCTCTAGAGCCACTATTTTGTACTAAAAGGTCATACAGATCATACAGAGAAAACTCAGAATCAGAGAAGAGGCAAAGATACCAATTTCTACAACAATGGCCTGAACACTTCTGGATGCAAGGCAGCTCCAAGACAAGTTGGGATTGCAGGGTGTCTCAATGTTCATAAACAGGTTGGATTGCTAGGTATGCTTAAATCCATATAACCCTTAAACCCAACATAGATCACAGACATGGGACCCATAACCCTAACCCAGATCTCAGTTCAAATGTGCCATATCCTGATCATTAATCAGACCTTTACCACAGTAAATCCATTTCTGACCTTCTCTTTAATCTAATACATAAACATAAAAAATCTTTATGAATAGTGTGCTTTTCCAAACATATGATCAAAACCACTGGCAGGACTATTATTCAACAGAACATGACTATAATCAATGTCATTCACTCTTTTACTATTCACTGCACATTATATACTGTAGGGAATTCTATGTATACAGTGTGTCAGATGGCAAAATCAATTTTCAGACACTCCTCAGCTCATTCCTTTCATTCGGCAGCCAACTAAATTAGCCTTTTCCCCTGTCTATGCAATGCATAATTATAGGTACTGTACACTGTGCACTGTGTACACTAAATATTTCACCAAATACATTAAATGTTACGGTACATTGTACTTGTAACAAGTAGCGTACACTACTTGTTTGTTTACTTGTCCTTTGGGAACCACCAAACTGGCTACTTCCAGACTGTTTTCTTCCAGACAGCAATAACAACACATCTTACACAAGAACATCTTTGTCACATCCATGTGGGGCTGGCTGCTTGACGACTCGCTGGGCTCGAAGTAATGCCACGTTGTGTTATATGCAGTGTTGAGCAGTAATGTGAGTACTTTCTTCAGCAACAAGTAGTGTAAGGGATTACAATTTGAAATCCAGTAATTACATTACAGTTACTCATCCCAGTAACGCTCTGTTACCTTGATTGTTTGGGGGTCAACTTGTTTGCTGTTTTACAGGTAGTTTGATGGATGGTTGATATCAGTTCACTCTCTGTGTGTTCAGGGCTGGAGGTGTGGGGATGCGATTAGCTGCCACCAAAAGGGGAGAAATGGGACTCCAGGTAACCCCCAAGTTGCCTTACAGTATTTCCATGCACTGTTTACGTTATCCCGGCTTTTTGCCGGTATCATGTGTAGTTGTCCAGCAGATGGAAATATGCCGATTGCCAAATAAAATAAATAAATTCATTAATAGCATATTAAATAGCCTGATATTGTGTGACCTATAGTATGTTACCAAGACAACTTAAATATAAATTTATATTATGTAAAAGTTTGTTTTGCCTCAGCTGAAAAGATTCACTGAGTGTTTCGTCACGCGTATTCAGACCAAATCAGGTGGTGCGGCACTCCGCCACAGGTTGAGCAGGGGTGGGTGGGGGTGTGGGTGTGTTTGTGCTCTAGAACATAACCACTGTGCAACAGAAAATAATGTTCTATTGATCTGATTCGCCGGCTTTCTCGCTACCACCGTTCCCTCTCTATTCACCCTCTAGCTAGCTCGACCACAGCTGCTCTCTCTCTCTTTTTCTCTCGTCTTTTTTAAAATGAGTCGGGAAGTCATCAGCAAAGTCTAACTTTACTTTTAACGTTATCAGACAAAGAAAAATGTCCTCCCCTCCTCCTAGTCTGTAACGCTGCGGCCAAAACCCCCACAGCCTAAATACAAAGTTGTACTGTTTTCTCTGAGGTAACATTACATCTAGCATTGGCACAGAGAAACAAACTGATCAGCCCGGAGCTCGACGATTAAATAACATGTAATTGATCAGTAGGAGGTTTAACTTTTCCCCAGCCCTGGTGAGAGGCATGTTTGGGGAGACCGCGGCAGGTGGAGGTGGTGGCAGAGCTGCAGCTGCAGGCTGCCCACATATAACAATAGCAAGGCTATTTGTTTTATTTTACTGTTGTAGCCTATATGCTCAGTTCGCAAAGTTTGTGAAGAGTTTATTCTGCTGACTACTTATAATAAAATACATTTGTTGGATCATAGTGTTTGTGTTTTTGTGTTTGATTGCTATTTAAATGTAGGTTATTATATGGCTATTTAAAACATATGTCCGGTAGTTGTTCTATATGGCTGGAATTCTGGAATATTAACGGCCATATTGGCCATGTAAAAAAGGTCTAGTGTAAACTCTGTTTGCATTTTGTGTCTTCTTAGCTGAGTTGAGCTACTCACTAGTAAGGCAACATTCAGGAATCAGCTGGTTTAGTTCAGAGTTGGAGGCTGTGAGAACAAAGCAGCTTCACTGAGAGGACAGGACTTCATACAGTCACTGGGGCTAACGTTAAGCCAGCTGTTGATGGTCAGTAAATACCTCCAAACTGTAGGCTGGCTGCTTGTTAAACCACATCATCTCCTTCTCTTCTTCTGCATGTGTTAACGACAAGATGTAACCTGTGGGTGTGGAGGCTTTTAAGTTTTTTAAAGGCACATTTGACGGAGCTGGGCTGAGTAACGAAAGTAAACCATATATATAGCTGTATGCAACACTTGAGCCCAATACAAATTTCCTGTCAGGGACAATAAAGTATATGTTATCTTATCTCATAAGTTGTTGAGTAATTAGTTAAGTAATGTAATTACTTTTTCAATAGTAATATGTATTATGTAAGTGATTACATTTTTCATGTAATTTGCCCAACACTGGTTGTAAGAAGGTTTCCCGGTCATCAGTATGACATGGATGTTGACGTCAATTCTATTTACAAATCAGTAACTGGTTATTATGGTAACTCCAATATGACATGAGGATTGCATAAGCCTCTAATAACCCACTGCCAGCCAGCCTTCAATCTCTCTTTATTTAGACGTCACAACTTCTATCTGCACTGTCACAACTGTATACTTTATGTTAGGAAATGACTATAGCTTAGACAGTTATGGAGAGCTGACTGCCTATCATTATAACATACAGTCAAGAGAATTTTATAAGCAAAACTTTCCACTCAATATTAGTCTCTACTGCTTTTGAACACTTTTAAAAAAACACAATAGACAATAGTTTAGTCACTCTTAATCATTTATGTTATTATATTATACGTCACAAGTGACCTCTGCTGGCTTTTACAAATGAGTGCACACAATAATCAAGCTAACAGACTTCAAAGGATGACATTTAAGATAATTGATTTCTAAAAAGCTGAAAAGTATAAGGACTTTCTAGAAGTATATATTTAAATTCAAATAACATCAAATAACAATATTTGCTCAAATAACCCTGAAACGATTTGAGTCTTGTGCTTATTTGAGTAGACTTACTGTAATAGTGAGTCTAAGAAGCATCCTTTTACCTTACCAAGCCTTTGAGTGCAAAATAAATGAATAAATCCCTCTCTGCTTCTCTACTGTCCCTTTTATCAATCCATACAGCAGCTGCAGGAGTCCTTAAACACAGCCTATATATTCACTCACTCATCTAAATGAGCTACGCACATGCAGAGCCTCAAAGTGAACAGGGAGGCCTCCCAGAGTGCAAAGTCATTCTGGATTCTGGATATATGAATGCAGAAGCTGTAGGCAAGGGACAAGATTTTGGTCTCAGAAGCGTTCTGGTTTCCGGATGTAGTCCAATGGACCAATCATGTTTGAGCGGGGATAGCGCTTGAAATGTAGGCAGAAAAGAACACATGCACATGGACAAAACACAATCAAATTAAGAGTACAGGAACATGCTTTGGTTACATGCAGGTAAACAGTCCGTGTGAGGAGCAAAAGAGGCGGAGAAAATGTCAAATGTCATCTGGACCTCAGACACCTAGAAGAAGTATCGACGTTTGTGAATTGTGTGGAGAAATGTTTGAAGTCGGATTACAAAATTGCCTTTGAAAAAATTATGAGAGACTAAATCGTCGTCAGATGATAGCCAATGGGTTCCGAGACTGTTTGTGTGTGGCAGCAGCTTCACTCTTACTACCTCTAGTTATCTATGCCAAAGCTCAGTGGAAGTCAGGCTGTGACCGCGCACTAGATTGCAATGTTGACAATACATCAGGCTTTAAGTGCCTAGGGCCAATCAATACCACAAAAGGCCTTGGCAGATGGATACAGACGAAGGCTTTCTTTCCACTAATTTATTTTTATTTTTCATTCCTATGTCGGGCCATTAGAGACGTCTGACCGATTAACTCTTCAATTCATCACGAGTCGACGCACCCACCACCATCGATTCACTCAGCTCCGCACTTTGAGCCATCATTAAGCTCCTCTGCATCTGCCCTCACTTATAGAAAAGTGTGTTTGAGTATGACTGTGCCAGACACTGAGGAATAACCTTGGCATCAGACAGCTGTGCACACGCAAACACAAGCCATAACACAAATGGCTACAGTAGAATTGTTGGTTTGTAGACATAAAGCAGGGCGCTGCAAACAAGACAATTTGCTCAATGCATGAAGGGTAGAGTTGGATGGGAGATGGTACAGTGGCCAAGAGAGCTCAATTCACTGCTGCTAAAAAAGAACACGTGCATATATACAAAAGACAATCAAATTAAGAAACATCCTCACCAATTCGACAGTATGCTGCATAACAAAAGACAGCAAATACAAAAACGAGCTGCAAATTTGCAGCCAAATATAGACAGGCGCTGTAATTTCAGACAACACCGACAAATACAGAAAGGTGCTGCAAATACAGAAAACACAAGCAAAAATAAGCATGTTGAAAGTTTGCTTAGAAAGAAATCCAATTATAGAAAATGTCTCCAGGAGACACTAAAAACTGATGAACATGCCAGGGCACGCAAGTTGTTGCCCATATTGGACATGGAGTACCTTACTTTATAACATAGTGTGGTATGTTATCCTGTACAAATATACACTTGCTATGCACTAGTTATACACTAGGTCTATCTACTATACAGTATATTAGATATGTAGATACAGTACAGTATACAGTGCTGTATTGACAATACCATCTGAATCATGCAATCACAATGTTAAAACTGTCTGTCTTAAACAACAGTCAGTTGCCTATTTGAACAGTGCAAGAGGTTGTTCTCTTTATAATCATTCCTCCTGTTCATACTGGCTTTTAAAAGATCCTCTTCAAATGCGCTTTCATTGTAAGTGATGGGGGCCAAATCTGTGTGCACACATTTTGTACAAAAATGCATTTAAAAGTAGATGTGAAGCTCATAT